>JAZAYU010000180.1:357748-1077858 GCA_038501625.1 Corbicula japonica | reverse complement strand
GCGACTACTGCAGATCCTGATCAGACAGCACGGATGTGCTGGCTGATCTGGATCTACACTGTTCGCACACGCGTAAAAATGCGTATATATCCAGGAAAGGGTTAACCCTTTACTCCATATTACAATGTGTTATCTTTTATTACATGGATGACATGTTTAGATCCAGATCAGCAAGGACATGCATGCATGTTTACCTCCTGGTCAGAAATTATCTAATGAATCTAAAAGTGAACAGGTTAGATCCTGAACAGATGGCAAAGATGCACCAGCAGATCTGGATCTAAATTGTTTGCTCACACAATAAAAGCCTTAGTTACAAAACAACTCGTTGGTTTAAGTATCGACGGTAACTGAATTGGTTTATATTGTTGTTAAGACTTAAATAACAAGTTTACAGGATTATGTCTGAAATTCAGGGTTCTTAAACAGTAAAATTTCTATAATTTCCCTTTGACAAAATTTAATGATTTTCTTAATTCCTCACTTTCACCCATGGACTTGTTCTGCCAAACTGTTTATATACACATTAGTTTTTATTATTAAAATCATAGCAAATGCTTTTTTATCCACTTTTTAGCCGCCATGAGTCCCTGGGCTGCACATCTTTTGGTGTCACACATTTATGTCAGGGTGGACAGGATGTCAATGGCTGGTACCATCTTCTTACTGACGACATGGGACGCAAGAGGCATCATCGCGTTGCTACCAAGGACAGACCTGCAGTACCCGTCATACAGAGCTGTGATACACGCCAGATGCCGGCAGTCAACAAGGACGAACCAGAACTTGACCGACTGGAATTCACTGTACAACACTCTGCTTATGGTGGTTTCTGGTTCACTGTGATTGATGCGTGCCCTGTGAAAATAGGTTGAGTGGATGGATCCTCGTTTGCTCAGCGTGCCGGGCTCCAGAAGGGCGACTGCGATTCATGTCAATGGCCAGAATGTTTCCAGATCTACATCTGTCAGTGTAGCCAAGCTTATCAAGTAAGTAATAGATGTGAAAACCTTGTACAATGTACATATAATGCTGCTTTAGTTACATGGGATTGTTATTGACTTTAAGACTGTCATTGATCATTTTACACTAGACCTGGATGTCTGTTATTTACACTACATGATATGTAGTGTAAATAACAGAGAACTGCTTGCTGAACTGTTAATGGAACTTTATTTTTCTGATAATAAAAAAACTTTCAGAAACCCTGAAAGGTTATAATTGCAATGGTTGAATTTATAAATATCATCCCAGTTGTAAGAATGTTTCATAATGCAATAGTAGGATGTTCCATTTAAATGTATGTTCAAAATCATCTTGCCGCTAATATAACTGATCAATTATCTTTTCAGGAAATGTGGCAGTATGGAGGTCCATCGCCCAGGTTACTATGCCACGCCCACTCCACATCAAGGTTCCGCCTCCTAAGGCTGGCAAGTCTGACAGTGATGACCCCTCCTTCCCGGAGTTCACCATCTGTGATGATAAGAGAGCTCTTCTCAACTCTGCCATTGTAAGCTTTAAACCATTCCGTATGCTAAACAAACTGAGATCCAAGTGCTGCTTCAGTCTCTCTCCTCCTAGAAATATGGGAATATAGATGTGCTTGCTTATTAACCCTTTCCTCCATAGATCTGCACTGTTCACTCTATGATTTGTTAGGTTATTTCTGACCAAAATGCGACAGATGTGCAAGCTGATCTAGATCTACACTTGTTACACATGCATAAAAATGTGTATCTAAGGGTTAAATACTACTCTAGCTGTGATAAAAAAGCATGCTTTATTGAATCAGTCCAATAACAGTGTAAATGTTTAGCAACACATGTATGTTTAAATCTCTTATCACGACCACCTTGATAATGAGACCACAGGTTCTAAAGTTTTTTTAACACCTCACTGTGCGTTCCGAGCGATCTCAATAGCAGGGTTTCAATGTAAAATGATTCCAGTGACACTGTTTCAATGTTAACAAATTTACCAATAAATTTTAAAAAAAAACTAGCAATGTTTTTGACACTTTAATTGAAAAAAAGATTTGTACACCAGTTTTGCAGCATGAATCATATTGAAATGATGGATTAAACATAGTTGTAAGTGCTGTGTAAATATATTCTGTGTAAATTATATTGTGATATTGTGATCATAAGATGTTGTGACTGTGCAGAACTTCAAGACAGGCATTTATCCCAAACAGGCTGATATGGATGTTGGTGTGTTAGTAGAGATATTGGATAATAGAGTACTGTATAGCGATTTATATTGGCGGTGTCAAATTTTGGCGTATTTTAAAGTGTTTCATGTTGGTGGCGTCACATATTGACGCTAACAAGCCAGACCGCCAAAATAAAAACCCTTGATGAAAAATGGCGGAAGTTAGACAATGGCAAAGAAAGGTAAACGTCGCATTGATTCTTTTGTTAAATTTTAAGTGTGAAAACATTATTGCAGCTACTTTATACAGTACTTGATTGCTTTGTTTGATATTCCAATTATATGCCTTTTGTTGATGCATTATAAGTTTGATTAAATATTAATTAATTATTTTAAATCGTGTTTCTTTGAGATATTAAAAAATTCATTTTAATTTACCACATGTAAAAAAGCTATAATTCTATAAGGCTTCAAAACAAGTGCCGCTGAAAGGAATGGACAATAAGCGCCAAATAACACTCCTTCTGGCTATTTCTTAAGAAAATAAATAACATATTCATGCACTCGTGTTGTTTAGGTTTTTATTCAGGTTTCAAAGAAAGTAAATAATTTAGAAACAAGCAACAATTTTTCTTCATCAAGGGAGGAAACTGCGACATAATATGTACCAGTGTAGCAGAGTTATCTACCTTCCAGATATTAAATTGTAGGCGTTTTAAATTGACAGGGATTTATATTGGCGGTGTTTTATATTGGCGCAACTGACACTGACCACCAATATAGCCAAAATTAAACCTACGCCAATATTAGTACTTATACAGTACATCAAGAATATCAAGAATATATATAATATTCTTTGAAATAAAACATCTATTCCTATAAAGGACCTCAGTTGTTCATAGCAAATTTAAAAAATGATTTCTATGCAAAGAGATCAAAAAGTCCTGTCTGTGTGTCTGCACTGTCAAACATCTTTCAAAGTTTAATATGTGTAGTGTATTCTATTTTTACTTATGCAATAAACCTTTAAAGAATTTAATCTGTTCTGATTACAGAGTGTAGACACTTGCAGACAGGTAGCCCTCCATTGACTGTTGTGTTTGGAGGAAAACTTTGTTGACCTTAAGAATGACGGTATCAACATGTTTTCACGACCTTTACGTCACTGTGTAATCACCAGCTCCCAGCATGCTGTGCTGTTCCGGAATATTGAGAAGGTAAATGTTATTTTAAATTGGGAACAGCAAACGCTGAAAGATGTGAAACAAATGGAGATTTGTAACTGAACTAACCTTTGTTCAATTTAGAACAATATGTGCACACCGTCTTCACAGAAAATGATAATTGTTAGCTTTTTGACTGTGACTGAATTTTTAGGATTAATTTAGTAAATCTTAAAAAAAAATCCTCATCATTTTTCATTTTGTGCATTTGTATCAGGATAACAAGTTTTTAATGACATAATAGGGATAAAAAATATTGTCCATAGATTGCTTTTCTAGATTTTAACCACTATTAAAATTTTGTAGTTTCAAACAGTCAGCCCCTGGTATGAATTGTTATAGTAATTAATCATGTATTTTTTAAATTGGAGTTAGTGTGTATGAGCCAGTACCAGGTACATCAGATCCTCGACAACCTGCCAACACACACTCCCACTGACAAAGTTACTGATGCTTCCTTCTTGGGAGAGAGTGACCTTACCTTAGCTGTCGGCTCTATCTACTTGTCTAAGGTAAGTACAGCATACCATACCATCATAATACTCACTGGTGTTCAAACAAAATGTTCATAGCTTTTAAAAGGATATTTCTGTAATACCATGCCAGCTTGACAAATCATTCAGAAATGGTTGACAAATTGACACCCAAATTCTTCCCAAAATAAGCTAGTGTTTTTTATAAAAAAAAATGTATGATTTGTGAATACAAGATTTGCATACTATAAGCCCTCGGAGTTGATACCCAGGTGAAGCTGCTTTAAGTTCTGCATTGAATGAAGAGACTTAAATTTGTTGTTTACATGTATGTCTAATATTTCAATTTCTTCATACATTCATATAGCAAGAAGCTGGAATAACATAACAAAATAAAGAGATATTAGCCTGTACCGAGTTGTCTGGGTATATTTGAACAATTGTTGGCTGGACACAGGTTGAAGACTGGACAGTTGTTTATTATATGCTTAATGATTGGGTATTTAAAAAGTAGACTTGATGAAACATCATTCCGCTTTTTTTACAGTTATCTGTTCTGTGTGGAGCCTACTTGATGTACATGAAGGGTCTGACTTGTGCTGCTACCTTACTTGCCTCCTTGGAGAAGAGGGATCAGTTCTGTGGATTTCTGCTGAATGTACCCAGCCACGGAAAAGAATTGAGCCTGTATTATTTCCTGAATTGTCCACTTGGCCACTTAGAGGACATGTGGGGTCTTCTCTCTACCATCCCACAGACTACGATGCTTCACTCTGAGGAACGTGCCATGTTCGAAGAAGTCCTGTCAGGTAGGTTCATCTCAAAGAAGCATTCAAATATTTAATGTTATCACATCTTGAAATGAGCTCCATGTAGAGCAAACTGTAATGAGCCCACAGCGGTATATTTTGAAAAAAAATTGTTAAAATGGAAAAACTGGTTTTATATATTATGAGAAGTTTTATGATATACATGCTTCATTCAATTTGGTAAAAAGTATGCTCTCTGAATGATCTTTTTCAATCAGTGAGATATTGTGATATATTTCATTAGCATTACACTTAGGAAATAAAGCCATATTGATTTCAGATGCAACAGAAATCAAGTTCTTTATACATCTGTTATGATTACAGTGAAGAACAATTTAAAATAAAATAAATTTTACATTAAAGTCACTGCTATTGCAATAACCTGTTAAATATAGGCTCTTAATAGCATGTCTTTGTTAATTAACTTCAACATCAATGTAAAGGTTTCCCTCGTATTTTCAGGTTAACAGCCTATTGTCAGACAGATAATGTAACTCCTGCATTGAAGAGTCATTACCCTTCTCTCTCCCAACAGGGCTTACACCCCACCACTACCTCACAGTGCCTAGTCCCCATGATGGGTTCTACAAGTTTGGTCCTGAAGCGTTCCTTGTCTGAGCGATCCTCGTCCAGTGGGTTTGGTAGTGCAGGTTCCCAGCAGTCAGATACAGCTTGCCAGACAGGTTCAGACAGCCTCATCTGAGACAACACATTAGTGTGTTCTGCTCTCGTGTAACCGACTTGTTTGTCTAGGAGTTTATAAAGTGCTTTCCAGTTATGTGTAGTAATGTGACAGTTTACTAGCTGTACTACATATGTTCAATTTACTATTAACTGACTGTTTTAACAGTTCTGAGTTACCAGTACAACAATACATCAGTGCTTTCCACCTAAGTGTATCTGTATCACACTGCTTACCTTTTACATTGTTTCAAGGAAGAATGTGACTATAATAGTGTGTTTGTAAACTTAACATATTTTGTTTCTGTGCATATAATGAAGCATGGTTTCAAGGAAATGATTTGGTTTTGCATTGCAACAGAATTTGTTATTGAAGATTGTAAAATGTATTTGCATCAGTTATTATAGTTAATTTTTTATTTGAATTTTAAATGTAATTGTTATAATTATGTATATAGTAGTGCTCTTTTTTTTGTTACCAGTCACTCTTTTGACTACTATCTCTATTCTCCTATATGTGTGTCATGTACAAATTGTAGTGTTATGTTGCATATGCTCTGTCTTTGGAATTAAATAATTAAAACGGAATAATCAATTGGTTATGCTTGTTATTTTGTGCTATTATTGGCGGCTCCGGGGCGGGGTGGGGTTCGGGGGTTCGGACGAACCCCCTTAATTTCCCCGATTATCTTGTCCCGGGTGGTTCGAGGTTCGAAGTTTGTGGATACGAATCAATATTAATGGTTTCCAGAAAGAAATGAACAACAAGTTGGTACAAAATTGTTTCATTTGACGACAAAAATGCGACCTCTTTGATGGTCTTGAGTGTCAAAACTTGGACTTCACGCATATTACTTGCTCTCAATTCTAACATTCATTCTTATGCTTATATTTGCAATACAAGAAAGAAACGAAGTTTGAATAAAAAAATTATACATCTATTTTCGATATCGCGTTCGGCGGCGAGTTATCAAAGAAAAAAGTAATGACCACGAGCACAACTGCTGTACGTTCGCATAGAGTAATTTACCGGGGTAGAGTCGTGCAGACATCATAAAAAACAACAAAAGTCCTCAAAAATATGCCAATGTCGTTCCAGGATTTTAGTTCCAATATCTTTACACATTCGTTTCTGTTTTAATTGGTCAGTGCTTCAGTAGGGAACGAATTTCTCGCTGCTCATAAAAATAAAGCATTTAAAGTAAAACAAATCTCCGCCCTCCTTAACATACGTTATATCCTACGAATATTATGTTGGCACCGCTCTAAATGAGCTTTACTGTCTTTTCAGGCACTGGCATTTATACATGTGAAATTGTTTCCGTACTGCTAAACATATTCATTTTAATTCATTGACATTTGTATCAAAATAGATGCCTTCTTTACTTCATATGCTCATTTTAAATGATACCCAGTAGAATTTTCACTGCTTGGTTTACATTTTCAGAATATAACCATCTGATCTCTTCTGATAGGGTGTGACATTCATTTGAGCAGTTTGAGACAGACGTTAATTTCTGGCCTAAAGATGATGGAAGTGAGATATTGGAAACCAGTCTCAAATATCAAGCATCTGATTAGCTGAAGTGGAGGCCAGACTCCTTTTTAGTCTATTAGATGCTTTAGATTTGAGACTGGTTTCCATTGTCGATTTCATAACCTTGGGTCGTGACCTCCACTTACTCTTGAGATGCCGCCGTGCCAGCATTTGCAGCATAAGACAATCATGTTTTACTTGCATCCGTACACTCCAACTTCACTGCACACCTCTACCAAAGATCATAAAACTAAATTTTGAGACACAGATGTTTGAGATATGATACTGGTATACATATTTAGTGTTATGATCGTGAGCAGAGGACCGTCGTCATTGTCGCATGTTCACAGCAATAAGTTGAAATGTAAATTACCCCAAGTCTTTTTCAAATTACTTCACACGTTTTCATTAACAGAAACTGTTTAAGTACGAGTCAGATGGCATGAAAATACAGCTAAACTCGTTAAGTTATTTGCCTCTTCTCTCGGCTTAGTGAATAGATTAAAATCGCAAGGTGTCAGTTCGCCTTTGCGGAGAAGAAATTTGGGATATATTTGAAACTTCTGACTGAGGTTTTGCAAATTTTATAGACGCTCTTGCAGAGTATTTCAATAAGAATGCGTTTGGACGCCAGGTTTTTCGGAAAGTTAACAGGAACAGTAAAATCAAGATGAAACATGACATTTAAGATCGGAGACCAATCTCAGATCTGTAGCTTTTTGTTGTTTCCTGAGCCCAATATAATAAAACTTTGATTGGAAACCTGTCTCCTATCTCAAGCATCCGACTGGCTGAAATGACCAGTCGCCAGATATTACTAAGCGCATTTCCCCACCCACCACTGACGAAACTGACAATTTGTAAGCTCTGTGTATTATTATACTCTATTTAATTGAAACAATGATCCTGACAAATGGACTGTTTAAATATCTGAATTCTACTGCAAAAGAAATTCTTGCTGAAGACTTAGGAGTGTTTTTAGGCGTTTTTTTTTAAATTCTACATGCTTTGAAAATAACTTGTTGCAGTTTGTGTCTTCTCTCATTTGTTTCACAGATGTGTGTGTCTACCAAGGAAAGAGCTGGCAAAATGGTTGCAACATTTCCGTTCTCAAATTGCAGGTGTTTTGTTTCTATTTGAAGATCTGTGCCCAAGGTTATAAAACTGAGCATGGAAACCAGTCTCAAATCTCAAGAATCTGATTGGCCAGTCGCCATTTCAGCCGATCAGATGCTTGAGATTTGAGACTGGTTTCCAATCTCAGCTTTATAACCTTCAGCTCTTTAGCATTGCCGTTGTTGATACCAGAGTGCTATTTGTTTGTTTTTATTTATAGATGATCAGCTTCTCACTGGTGCCTCCAGAGTCCAGAATATTTTGTTTCTATGTCCAGCTTTCCCATTTTTTCTTCTAAAGTGTGAGCTGCTTTGTCCAACTACAGCCAACTCTGCCGGCACCAGTATCACCTGTAATTTTGCTTTGTAATTTTTCCAAGACAATCATGGCACTTAAAACTAGAATACTGGTGATATTTAAATTTTTACATCAATACTTGTCATATTTTAAAAATAATTCGAGGTGTTCGATTTTATATTTTTAACTAAATTTTGAAACAAATTTGAAAGTTATCAACAGCATTGGTTCAAACACCTCTAAGACATTAGCCTAAAACTCTCAGAAAAATACTTTAGAAGATTTAAGGATAACAAAATAATTGATGAACTAAATTCAGTGAAAACCCTCTATTAAAGACCACCTTCAGAACATAAATACGGACCTAATAGGGAGGTGGTATTAACGATGTGGTGTAAATTAGTGCTGAATTGTTAAAATAGACATTAATAGTTTTCATATAATTGAAGTGGTCTCTGTGATGGGTTTTACTGTATTGCATTATTTTATTTGTTTGTAATTTCAAATAAAAGCAATTAGAAAAGTATTAATTCAGATCATCTTAACCTGTATGAATTAAAATTGCAGTGGATGATTAATTGTTGCATGAAACAATCATCTGCAGAGGTGTACAAGTTCAGTAAGACGCAAGAGGCGAAAAACATTGCCATAAGCAGCCATTAATTTTATTTTGTATAATTTAAACAAAAGAACAGTGTTTTGTAAAATTACTCGATTATAACATTTTTAACACAATAAAGGAATAATACAACTTTCCTGAAAATATCTTAATCAAGAACAGTGTATATTTCAGGAGGCAATTTTACATTATTGAACACAGGCATCTTTCTTCTGTCCTGCACAAAGTGTTAGTCACTGATACTGCAATATTTTATCAAATAATATTATTCTTGTTTTCTTCACAGGAATGTTTTGCCATTATCAAAGAAGTTTGGGCTGAAGGTTATAAAGCTGAGATTAGAAACCAGACTGGTCGCCATTTCAGCCAATCAGATGCTTGAGATTTGAGACTGGTTTCTATGCTCGGTTTAATAACATTGGGCACTGAAAGAGGACAGGCACAGCTGGTAGCAAAAAAAGCCAGAAGATTGGGAAAAAAGGAAGGAACTATTATGGAATGTCCAGTATATTCATCTGCCAAACATATGTATATAGACATAAGAAGAACCTTGAAAAGGGCATATCTGTATCATGACTGTGCTGGGGGAAAAAGTAGAGTTGGCTACAAAATTGTAAAAGACACTGTTGATCAGGAAACAATAGACTCCAGGACTGGAGGTTATAAAGCTGAGATTGAAAACCAGTCTCAAATCTCAAGCATCTGAGTGACTGAAATGGTGACCAGTCGCCATTTCTGCCATTCAGATGCTTGAGATTTGAGACTGGTTTCCATGCATAGTTTTATATGAGCATAGAAAAAAGTGTTATATCACAAAAAGTATCACAATTACTTTATCCTGAATATATACAAGCTCTAGAAATGCATTGATTTTAGCAATAAAATTTTAAATAGCGCCAATTCTTTACAGTTTACTTCAGGGAATACGTCTTTAATCCGTGTGTGGACAGAAGATCTGATCAGCTGTTACATCTGTGCCATCTGATGAGGATGTATGTTTCAATAAGTTAATTCTGACCAAGAAGCAAACTTTGTAGATTCATCAGACGACACAAAATTGTGGGCTAATCAGGATCTATAGTGTTTGTCTGTGCGCTAAAAGTCTTATTTATGGAGTAAAGTGTCAATTAACTTTACAACTTTTCTGATCAATTATTATTCAAGTGACAATTACTCTTTTAAAACAGTAATAAAGATTTTCAGACATAGTACAAATTTCTCCGCTACTTCATATTTTAGAACAAATAATGTTTGACTTAATAAGCTTTATCCATACAATAACTTGAGAAGCGTTGGTTTACTATTCACATTTTTTTCACACTTTAGATGGGCATACATTTTATGTCAAACAGGGTAGTATTCATGCAGACTTATATGGGCATTCAGTTGCTTAATTTTAGATGGGTTTAGCAATGTCCGTTCTTTATCTTGGAAAGCTTTTAACAACTATTCTACGAACATTGTCGGAGTTACTATTTGCGGAAGCCTTTCCCCGATATACTCGTATTGGCCTTTATGGCTTGGGTGAAGAGTGTAGATCAAGATCAGCTGGCACGTCCATGCCATCTGATAATAATCTACATTTAAGAGTGGTATATATCAAGACATATTGCAATGGTTGTTTTTCAGTTATTGGCCTTTAATTACATTTAGATACACAGTGTTTGCTCTTCTTCATACTATGTGCATGACATCATAACTAAGTAAGACAAGAGACCGTCGAAAACTGGTGATGCTCCCCGAATGGATACTTTGTCACAAAACAGTTAGTTGTATAACTATTGAGTTGAATTTTGAAAATAGTGTAGTGCTATGAAATCAGATAATTTTAAAATCCAACTGGCATTAGGGAAATATGCAGAAAACCGAAATAGGCTTAAAGGTGGCAAATAACGGAAGTGTGTTCCTGATCTAAATCACAGTTATTGTTTCAAATTCTGTCATAATTAAAGCTTTACCAGAATTGAGACACCAACCTACATTGAGCAACCAAACTTACTGGCAACCAACCTGCAGTGAGACACCAACCTAATTTTGGGCAACCATACTGTACTGGGCAACCAACCAGCATTGAGACACCATCATAAATGGAGTAAATAAACTGTACTTGGCAACGAAGCTGCAGTGATAAACCAACCTACATTGAGCAACCAATCTGTCCTGGGCAACCAACCTGCAGTGATTAACCAACCTACATTGAGCAGCCATACTGTAATGGGCAACCAGCCAGCAGTGAAACACCAGCCTACATTGAGCAACCAAACTGCAACTTAGCTGCAGTGAGCAAGGGAGTTTCAAGGAGCAGTGAGTCTGCAGTGAACAACCACTCTGCAGTGAGACACCAAACATAAATGAGGAACCAATAATGAGGTCAGTAGATAGTGGTTGGAGAAAAGTCAGCTGTGTGTTTGCTGTTGTTTGTGGATATCATAAAAACTGAACCAGGGCAGAGAGTGGAATGTATACTAAAATTTGACCTGCAATATTTAATATATGTTAATAAATAAGTGATTTGATATTGGCCCTGTTATTTGTCCGAGGGCAGTCGTATTGGCCCGAGGCCGAAGGCCGAGGGATAATACGACTGACCCGAGGACAAATGACAGGGCCAATATTAAATCACTTATTTATTGACAATTTTATTAAATAACCACAAGTACTTGTTGTACAGCAAAATGGCAGACTGTCTACTGTGATTCCTATGAGCTCTCAATAACAGAAATCTTTCTCCTTCCGACATAATCTTAATGTTAAAAGCAGCTTCAGAAATTTTAGGTTACAGACCACTAAATATTGGTGATCAGGCCTCTAAATAATTTTGTGCAGGGAATTTGCGGACTAGTTACAGGAAGTCAAGCCTGATTGGTAGAAAATGAAAATAAATATTTTTAAAAGAAAATTATTTTGAGAAAATATAATGATGTTGTAGTAGTAATTTGAATACAAATAATATGAAATTGATAATGAAAAAAAAGTGAAATTCAACTTTAAAAATAGCTATCATTTTTGACAGAATGTAAACAAAAGTTCCGCAGAGACTGGGGTGATACACTTCTGGCTAAAATGCCGAAAAAGTTTATCTGTCATGCTATGGTGGAATTGGTATTTTATGGTGTGTCTAGGTTGGTTCTCTTGAGAATTGTATGATTTTAAGGGCTTGACCCAATAGTAAATTCAGAAATTGATGAAAGGTTATAATGGAAGTCTATGGAAATAGAGGTCTTTCACATTGTTGTGCGCATGCGTCGTACGCCACGTTAGGTGCGGAAAATATTGGTTTTATCCTAAACCGACAAGTGAGGGGGCATTTAACTGTGTCATTGCTAACAGAATGAACAGACATGATCACGGTGTCGTCTTAAAGCTAATAATAAATTATAATAATAATTATGATAAAGCATAATAAATTCGAGTTTTAGAATTTCCGAATATAGGCTTAGAACGTCTGGTCGGCAAGATTTGACTGTGAAAAGCGTAAAACAATCAAAGATGTGGTTGCCACTTTGAATCGGGAAGTCTTATATGAAAACAAATACATTGTGGATTACACGTTACTGTATATTTTCCACAGACACATATATAAGCGTATCGAGTTTTTCTGACAAAATGCGTTTACTTCAAGAAATATATTTTATGTTACATGATCTCTCTAAATTGGAGGTAAACGGATGAATTCAGCAATGTATCGTCGTTGTATTCAACGCCCGTTAAGCTTATTAAGTTATTCATGTTATTATAAACATCATTTTTTTATAAAATCGTCAGCCATAGTCAATAGACATTAGTTTAAGTCGCATTTCATGAATATCTACGTGTTACGGGAATGATGTAGAAAGAAGATAAAATGTCCGCAGACCTCCAAAATCTCAGGATTTTATCTGAAATCTCCGGACCGTAAGGTTCTTCTCCGGATCTAAGGATTTTCAGGCAAAATCTCAGGATTTAAAAATATTGAAAAGGATAATTAATGAAACATAAATTTAACTGAATTTAGAATGGGTTTTACAATTATATTAATTAATATTAAGAAACTTGGTCTTGGTCACGGCTCCAAAATTTCCTGTTTATTGAGAGATTATGTGATAGTGACACGCTGCCTCGGGCACACATGTACACAACAGCTAAGTGTCATAAAACTAAACTCAGACCTGAATATCGCAGTCCCGTTCATTTGTTTTGGTCCATGGTCATTTTGATTTTAAACAGAAATGAAAATATTATATTTCAAAACCTTCAGCGACAACAATTACGAACTTCAACATCAAAATAGTTTTTATTTAAAAAAAAACAACAAAACTCTCTGGATTTTTTTTGAATAGGTTTTGGTTGGCCTGCCGTCCGGCAATATTCGTTTGGTTCAATCAATTTAACAATTTCTCGGGTTGTAGCTGGAATCATCCTTTTATGTAAATACGTAATATTTTTTCTCAAAAGCAAAACACGCAAAACACATATCAACCTAGTCGCCGACGAGCTACATACGAATATAATTATGTCTCATTCCACTATAAATTATAGCGTTAGGCCCCAGTTACACAGACGGTCGGTGCTCAATCGGTTATTTTTATTTGAATTGCTCGCTGATTTGATCGGTTGTCATGCGTTATTTTATTTCTGTTTTCCTGTGTAACCAGCCATCGGTGATTGACGAGTGTTCATCGGTTAAACAGATATTTCATGGGTTGCTGGTAAACATTAATTCTCATCTTTTTTTGCATCGGTGGTAAGTATTAGTTGGTCGGTTGCTTATCGGTGGCCCATCAGATATATCGGTTGTAGACAGGTTGTCGATCGGTGATGTCGGTTTTATACAGGATGTCGATCGGTGACGATCGGTTGTAGACAAGTTGTCAATCGGTTATTTGTAAAATATTTTCACCGATCGAGAATTTTAAACATGTCTTAAAATCCCGATCGGGTATTTTTCACCGACGAAACTCATCTTTCCCCAGCAGCAATTGATAAGTGGCAAACAGGTGACCAATAGTTGATATCGGTGGTCAATCCGTTGTCATCGGTTCACTCATTAATTTGGCTAAAAAAACTACCGATCGACCACCGATGGCTCTGTGTAACTGGGGTTTTACAAAAAAAATGCCGTAAAACGGTAAAATGTCCGATAATGTTCGTCTGAATTGTCAATTATACAGATTTATTTTTAGTAAACACAATTCACGTGTGTATTTTTATAAAAAAACAAACAACAAATCCGTTGGATACTCGCGTCCTGAAAATACCGCGATAAACAATGTTTAAAATGCGCATAAACTTTCTTGATGTGCTTGTAAACGATCATAACGTTTTTTTTTATTCTTCGTTGTTTGACTGAACTTACTTATTTATAAATTTGAAATGATTAATCAACATTTTCTTAATTTTATAATCACTTAGTCATATTAACAATAGTAAACGATGCCCCCTTGCGTGCATTTATCGACAATATGCTCTTCAATTTTAGAGAGCGCTAAGGGGAGGTAACAATGTGAAAGAACTCTATTGAATTAGTAGCGTATAACCATTAGCGAGTAAAAACAAAATGGCTGCCATTTCCTAGAGTTTCTTGCTGAAATCTTTATCACTTTTTCGGCCCTGTTCGATTAGCCAATAAAATTGCTTCAAATGCGGGCTTTATATCTATAACACTTTTCGGCCCGGGGCCGACAAAGTGTTAACGATAACGGCCCTGTTATAAAGCAGGCCGTCGTGTTATTGAACGTGGCAGATGCTTTTTTATAGGGCTAATAACGTATAGTTATTTAATAATTTTTTTTAAAGTGCATAGCTGTCCAGGGAGTCTTTTTCATAACAGCATAATTATAATCTATTAACAAAACAGTGGATGAAATTCTGTGGAGGAAAACTATACTTTCCTATTCCCACAAGATATTAAGTACAATTCCCTTCAAAATTTAAAAAGGTTTTATTTTATCTGCCTTTAAATTAAGAATGGAAATAAATGCTAAGGGTTAAATTATATTTGTCCAGCCCATAACTTTAACATGCATTGGGCAATCTGGTTTATTTTTGACATGAATGTTAACCTCAAAGAGACGAAGTGTGGAGTGTAGTGACCTACCTAGGTTCCCATATTGTAGGTCAAGATGACAGTTAGGGGTCAAAGGTTATGTGAAAACGGGCTCTATATGTTGCCAACAGTCATCTAGTTTGTTTTATATGTAGACCTATTAAATTGTAACATATGCTTGGACACATAACTTAAGCTTCTCTATTAGTTTCTTTTTCTGCAAGAGCAAAACAAAGTTTGATATATTTTTAAGTGTATATATCATTCTCTTTTGCACAACATTCACACCAGTAGCACAACCGCTACCGTAAAATTTTGGCCAGCATTGTGCTCAAAACAGCGTTCGGAGTTAAACCAGTCACTTGGAATAAACAAGGGTATACTTTGTTGTTGCATTGATATAAGACGAGAAACCAACTAAATACTGCGTAAAAATAGAAAAAAGTACTAAAAATCCCTCTTTTAATTTCACTCAGTTCAAATAAGTAATCAGGGTTTTTCCATCGGATGGAAACTTATTTTAAAGAGTCAGAGATCTAGATTGTTGACTTAAAAATAGTTTTCCAATTAAAAAACGCGAACTAATGCGATATTAATTTTATGTTTTATTCCAAGGGAGCCGATTAAGACAAGTATGTTGCCTCATTCCGGTCATACACACATCTTCTATTCACAATCTCCAGCAACAATTGACCGAAGTCTTATTGAAGACATTTCACTGAGCATTGTGGAAAGTGAACTGCATCTGCCACAAATAAGTAAGTATTAAAATTCACAGTGTACACTCGAAAGTCCGACCCTACTTCCGATAGCGCTGACTATACACATAACCATCACGAAGGAGCTGGTTAAAAAGCGGGTAAGAAATTGAATAAAGAGTAATTATTTAATTCTTTTACTTACAATACTTAGACTAGCAAGAAATAAAGTGCGTCGAGTTATAAAATGTACGTGATACAACGTTTACTTTGAAAAAATACGATCGATCACCAAAATTTACAAAAAAAATGTCAATCGTGTCACTTCAAACGTCCATTTCAAAGCTTTATTGACATTGTTTGGCCGAAATTCGTTTTAATATGTGAAGTGTATTTATTACTGTATCACTTCATGTAGTTAAATCTTGTCCCAACCCGCTAGTTTTCGGAAAACTCGAATTTTCATTTGCACTGGTAGTGTGACAAGGTGGTACGGCTACTAGCAAAGTCTAAAAAACAAATGGTACTAGCAGTCTTTATGAACGGCTACTAGGGTTGACTAAATAATGTTTTTCATCAATTTTGTTGTTGTTCTGACGTCATATTATAAATTATTATTAAATATCTCTAAAATAGTTTGAATATAGGCTAAAAATGAAATATTTTGATAATTTTCATCGCCTATTATCTCTGTAGCAGTTTGCCGCAATCCCCGTTACAAATATACTTTGGACTTCTCTATTTTTGAAATCCGCCCATATAAGTACAAAATAGACTTGCTTCACTATTTTCTTTCAGTAGAACAGTCGCAGTTTGAAACATACTGCATAGAAAGTACATATTTGATATTTGGTTTCTGGTGAAATGATAACAAATCTTGAAAGCGACGACAAAACTCGTGTATAGTTACTCCACATTGAAGTGAATTGGTAAAAATTTGTGTTGCATAATTATTTCCATTTTACGCATCATTTGCAACGATGCAAGATAACTCCTTAATCAACTCGACTTACTCTAGAAGCCCAAATGCATTTTCCCAGGTCCGTATAGCCTATTCCCCCATACACGCACGCACACACGCATGCACGCACGCACGCACGCACGCACGCACGCAAGAGTTTTGTTGATTGTAAGAAGTGCTTTTGTACATGGTGATTTGGGCTTCTGAGTGGTTTTCAATAAGTGTCTGCTAATGGTTGCAATCTGAAACAATTCTTTTATAGATTAGCTAAAACATATGATTGTCGAGCCCGCTTGCGGTTAGCTCGACTTAGTCGCCACTTTTGTTGATTGATTGTAAGAAGTGCTTTGTACATGGTGATTTGGGCTTCTGAGTGGTTTGCAATAAGTGTCTGCTAATGGTTGCAATCTGATACAAATCTTTTATAGATTGGCTTAAACATATTTTTATCGAGCCCGCTTGCGGTTAGCTCGACTTAGTCGCCACTTTTGGCGGTTCGGTGTATGTGCGTGCGTGCGTCCGTCCGTGCGTCCGTCCGGATTTGTCCGGACCATTTCTCCTATATGAATGGAGGGATTTTTGTAAAACTTCACACAAATGTTCACCTCAAGGAGTTCTAATGTCGCGAAAACATTGTCTTAAATCCAACTCCGATGTTCAGCCCAGGGTTTCCTCTTACCAACCAGACATTTTTTTGCGTTAAGACATCTTTCAAGGTTTTGTGTCAATAAACGATGTAGTCAATAGAACTTTAAGCAATTTTCATTAAAGCTATTGTCAAGCCATTTCATAGTGTATATTTCAGTGCCATTGTTTTTTTTCCATTGCATCCCATTGTAACTTGTATAATAAATATCCAATGATTTCTGCGGCGACCCTTATTGCTACGCATCAAAGGTCTCTTGTATACATATAATTTCATGAAATAATTCGCCATTAATGCTTATTTCTCAGACCACTGAATGATTCGGGGACGACTAGTAGCCGTACCCTTTTTTGGAAGAAAACGCTAGTAGCCGGACTGTCAATTGGCTAGTAGCCGTACCATCTTGTCACACTACCAGTGCAAATGAAAATTCGAGTTTTTCGAAAACTAGCGGGTCGGGACAAGATTTAACTACATGAAGTGATACAGTAATGAATACACTTCACATATTAAAACGAATTTCGGCCAAACAATGTAAATAAAGCTTTAAAATGGACGTTTGAAGTGACACGATTGACATTTTTTTGTAAATTTTGGTTATCGATCGTATTTTTTCGAAGTTAACGTTGTATCACGTTCATTTTATAACTCGACGCACTTTATTTCTTGCTAGTCTAAGTATTAAAAGTAAAAGAATTAAATAATTACTCTTTATTCAATTTCTTACCCGCTTTTTAACCAGCTCCTTCGTGATGGCTATGTGTATAGTCAGCGCTATCGGAAGTAGGGTCGGACTTTTGAGTGTACACTGTGAAATTTAATGTACTTATGGACTACAATGCATATTTTACTTATAGGGCTTGCGTGCCGAACCTTAAAAAAAGCTTGTTTTGCAAAGATAAGGACTTCGACCGGATATCCGTCAGAACGCTATCGTCAGCACAGCGCCTTTCTTACTGACTTGCAAAACAGGCCAGCATGAAAATCTACCAGCTACTGGCTCGCTAAAGCCCCGGTCACAACCCGTCTTACTTGCAAGTGCTTGCTGTCTACGTGCAAAAACGTGGGCCAAATTCAGAGATCCGTACGTGGTGAGTACCGCGGAGCACACAGAGACGCCGTAGCATTTTTAGTGCATGCAAAACTTTCTCTGCGTTCGAGCTGCGGGCGGGCTACGGATTCACACCCAGTACTGGTGACGTGCGTGCCCTGTACGTCCACGAGCGCATAAGGCCGGTATTCCATGGTTCCGTGATGCGTGATCCGTGTCCGTGTCCGCGTCCGCGATTTTTCACTCACCAAAGATATCGTTGGGTATATTCCATACCTCCGTGCCGTTCCGCGTCCGTATTCGTGGAACGGACACGGAGGTATGGAATATACCCAACGATGTATCTAACGCACTGCCTCCGCGAGTCTTGCTTCCTTATTTCAACTGTCCAAAACGCGCACAGATTTCAGGCGGACTTGTCAGAGCAAATACGTGCACCGCACTTACAACGCATGGTGTGCGCACGGACCTCTGCGGTATATAAAATATATATCGAGCATCGATTGGTCGTCCTTATAAATATTACCCAACAGCGACCGAAATAAACCGTTCACCGCACTTGCATGCACTTACAACGGGCGATCGAGTAAGGCCGGTATTCCATGGATCCGTGATCCGTGTCCGTGTCCGCGTCCGTGTCCGCGATTTTTCACTCACCAAAGAAATCGTTGGGTATATTCCATACCTCCGTGTCGCTTTTCGTGTCCGCGACGTGGAGCGGACACGGAGGTATGGAATATACCCAACGATATCTTTGGTGAGTGAAAACCCGCGGACACGGACGCAGACACGGACACGGATCACGGATCACGCATCACGGAACTCTGGAATACCGACCTAAGGCCAGTATTCCATAGTTCCGTGATGCGTATTCCGTGTCGTTGTCCGCGATTTTTCACTCTCCAATAATATCTCTGGGTATATTCCATACCTCCGTGTCCGTTCCGCGTCGGACGGACACGGAGGTGTGGAATATACCCAACGATATCTTTGGTGAGTGAAAACTCGCGGACACGGTTCATGCATCACGGAACTATGGAATACCGGCCTAAGAACACCGTACGTGAGCAGCGCATGTATGTACTGCCTTCGCACGTTAACATCGAAATCGCACGGAAATCTTGCGTTGTAAGCACATTTTCAGCACGTACAACTCAACACCTACGCAACGTACGATGCATGCAACCGCTTACTCATAGACGTGGCGTGCGTGACACGTACTTACACCTTGCGCAACCGAGAGTATGACGTGTTTTCTCTGCTCTTGCCACGTCCTACCCAAAATCGCCGCAAACGTGACCTCCGCAGAACACGAACAAACAAAAAAGACGCACGGCGGGTTGTGACCGGGGCTTAAAGGTCACGCAATTAACTAAGATTTATGTGATCGAAGTTGACTGATTTATACTTTTGATAGCTATTCGCACTGGGAAACTGCGCCATCGCCACATTTGGCGCGATTGTATGTTATACATTCTGGGAATCGAACCACCACGTAGGACACAGACGCTTAATTAACTGAAAACGAAAAGTGACAGTATAAGAATTCTACTCGCGTGTTAGTTCCAACTTGTTAGATGTAATCAAATATCATTTTTAACTCCAAAACAAAACGTCAAGGTTTCGTTCAATTAGACAATAACTTTAAGTTTCCTGAATAATCATATAACTTATATCAACACCGTCATAGAATCAAATATAAAAAGCAGCCTTTCACTTGCGACAAATATTCCAAACTTATTTTATAATTATTACAATTCGCTTCATATAATCAGTTTCTTTTTAAGGAACATACGAGGAATCGCAAAAAGATACTTTAACTGACTTAACAAACATACTTGTTTCTTCTTGAATAATTCAGCCAGCCACAAAAAGAAGACGTTTCATTTATACGATGCTCCGTTAGGGCCATCGTTGTTCCGACCTGGCGACCTCTTTAGTGAGACCACGAACACACGAAAAGACAATTCGAGATCGCGAAACCACGTTGCGAATATCGCGCAATCACATAGTAAATTCGCGAGATAACGCGATGGTATGTCGCGAAAATATGATGCGAGGGCACGATGTTACATTCCTAGCATCCTACTTTCGTCGTGTTCTCGCGACCTTTTAGCATGGTTTCGGAACGTCGCATCATGTTTTCGCGACATCACATCGTGTTTTTGCTTTTTCGTGGTTTCGTCAAAAACGTCGACAGGAGAAACAGTGGCCCCAAATGAAACCCGTAACTTGATCCGATTCTATTATAAATTAGTACATTTTCGAAAAAATCTACATTAGTTTATTTTTCCCAGGACGACGTTTGTTGGGGACACAATTGACGGAAAACAGTACTGGCAAATCTTTCCATAAGATGATTTAGGATATCAACCAACACTTGTGTTCAGCGTTAATGTTTATCATTTGTGAGCAGTTTAAAGAGGGATTAAAACAATAAAATCATGAAATATGTTCTTGTTTTTATGCCCCCACAAAGTGGGAGGCATATAGAGTTGCACTAGTCCGTCTATACGTCCGGCCGTACGTCCCCAAATTATTTGGTATCAACTCCTCCTAAACTTTAAGGCGGATTTCTTTTAAACTTGCACAGATGATCAAGCAGGATGTGTAGATGATCGTAAAGAAAGGATTTTTTCCTGCGACCATTTTTACCAGAGTTATGATCCGTTATTACTAAAAATTATGTTGCAGCAGTGGGGGCATCAGTGTCCGAGGACACATTCTAGATTTTTTTTCAGCCCAAGATACTGTATGCATGTATTACGATTTAAAACGTTTTTCTTTTGAAGTTTATACTTTTGCAAGTTCGGGGGATTGCGTTGGGTAAGTGCGAAGACAAGTTGTATTGACACTTTTTAAATTTATTGTTGGTTAAGTCCACACAATATAAGTTCCAAATAATCCACAAATATCAATAATTTAACATAGTTCCATGTAGATGGTAAAATTCTAATCTGCCAAAAAGCAGGACTGGAGGTTATAAAGCTGAGATTGGAAACCAGTCTCAAATCTTAAGCATCTGATTGGCTGAAATGCCGACCTGTCGCCATTTCAGCCAATCAGATGCTTGAGATTTAAGACTGGTTTCCATGCTCAGTTTTATAAATTTGGGCACAGAACGATTATAGTTTTTGTGTCGCCTGACTAGGCGACATTATAATAGCGATTACTTTGCGGCGGCGTCGGCGTCCTGGCCCCGTGATTATAAAACTTTTTTCATGCTCAACTCGAAGCTGTGCTCAAACTTAAAATGTCTAGAACATTAACAGTCTTCATAAATAAGGAATAACTATCTGTTCAACAGTTGTTGTTGAGAGCAATTTTGTCATATTTTCAGTTTAAAATGTTTTATTTTATATAATGAACAGAAACAAAGCCATCAAATTTTCATGCTCAAATTGAGTCGAGCATGAAAAAAGTTTTATAATCACCGGGCCAGATTTCCTTGTCCCGAGCCTAACTTTGTCACCGTAAGTCCAAATGACTTTAAACTTGGTATGCATGTTTCTGGCAATGACTCGAAGTGCAGTGTACACGAACCGTAACTCTACCTCGTTCCGTTTTTGAATTATTCCCCTTTGATTTTTATAGAGCATTTCTTGTCCGGAGCGTAACTTTGTCACCATAGGTTCCAATGACTCAAAAATTGTTATGCATGTTTCTGGCAATGCTCAAAGTGCAATGCATATGTAACATAACTCTACTTTCTTTTTTTAGTTATTCCCCTTTGATTTTTATAGAACATTTCTTGTCCGGAGCGTAACTTTGTCACCACAGGTTTAAATGACTCCAAACTTGGTATGCATGTTTCTGGCAATGACTCAAAGTGATTGCACAAGAACCGTAATGCTACCTTGTTCCGTTTTTTAATTATTCCCCCTTGATTGATTTTTAGTGCATTTCTTGCATAGCTTGTTGTGCATGTTTCTTGCAATGAGACAATTAAAAGGTTATTATATAAGTGAATTTTGTGCAAATACATTGCTAATAACTGTAAAAAAAAAAACTGATTAACATTTTTTATGTCGACTAAGTAAAATTTCGTCAGGCGACACATCCGACTCGCGGTGTTCTAGTTATACTAAAATATTTAATTGACAATAGTTTGAGATTGATATCTCAAACAACAGATATCCCGACATATAAGGAAAGTAAGACTTTTACTATCAATAAAAAATAGGTGATAAAACCTTAAATTTTTAGCAGTTGACACTTTTTTGCATTTCAAAGAAATAATATTAAGTTTAATTAGATAATCAAATTATCAATTTTCACCAGTTTGGCTTCCTGGTTACGTAAGTTTCTAGTTCAGAAAATAGGTTATTTTATCAAGATAAAACTTAATAATTTATTTAGAGGAAGTATTCAAAACTTTGTGTTCATTATGCTTGTAATTTATTCTTCAGAAAAAACAGGCTTCGTTTGCAATCGGGCCACAATTTGAGCCAGTCGTCATTTCAGCCAATCAGATGCTTGAGATTTGAGACTGGTTTCCAATCTCAGCTTTATAACCTTCAGGCCTGGAATACATTTTAGACTCTACACTAGGATTGTTCAGAACTGACAGCCAAATTCAACTGTGGTAGTCTGGTTCCCAAGTTACTTTTTTATCGCTCATACCAAGTTTTTTTTTAAATATATAAAAGTTTTGCAGTTTAATATCCCTACTTCAAAAATGTATTTCCCGACCAGGAAATTTGACTTACGAATGGAAAAAAAGCTGTTATCATTTTCTCTACATTATTCGCAACAAAACATCTGTAATTTTTCAAAAGGAAAGGCTATCAGCTAAGTACAATGTATCTACAGCCTGTGGCGTCCATGGTGATAAACCGATTACCAGTCATAGCAGCCCCAAGTCTAAGGGTTTCATTTTGGTCAAAACCAACGGCGCCGGAGCCGCAGTATATTAGGCATGTAAAATCTACCTACGATAGAAATATTTTTACTTGGTATTGATTTGCTTGTAATACAATTCACTAGTTGAATGTATTTTTATTGCGATTCGATACGAAAAGTCTATTAGCAGAAATGAAACAATGTTTGTTATAACTTTATATCAATTCATGTTATATTACCAAAGGGAGCATTGTTTGCAAAAGATCGTTATAAATAAATTGTATTACCGGTACTCTCCTTGAACGTTCATTGATGAAAAAGAAAATTACGGCAAAATGCCGTTCAACTTCAATGAAACTTTGCACAAATGAATGTAACTACTGTAGAGTCATATAGATTCTGTGTGATGCAGGAGCTTGGATACTTAGAAACAAGTCTAGTCGGATGAGAAGTTGTTTCTGCGGCAGAAATTTAGTTTCATTTGATAAATTTTGTGGAAAATCGGTAGTGATGCCAGCTAATGGCTTAAGTCTTTTCCAAATCTCCTGTACAAGCTAGATGAATCAAAACCATTGGTTTTAGTAAGCTTTCGGTTGGACGTTGATTTTGTGCAGGATTTCAGATCGGCGAGCCTTGCCTCGGCCGGCTGTGCAACAGTGATTGTTGAGCCTAGTTTCAATGTTATGTTCATTGGAATTTTTCAGAAGTTGTTAATAACATCGAATTTGTGTTGCCTTAGTAGCTAATCTTTACATGTTTACATCAAACACTACTTCAGATTTCATGTTGTTGGGAAAGTCTGGTCGACGACAGCAAGTGCTGTCAAAAACTGGCGTCCGACACCTGTTTTTGGCAATCTCCACGCATAGGTTTTTTTACGCCTCTCACCGTTCGCCGACAAACATGCAGGAGTGCCCTCTGGTGGAGATTGCGTTTTTGGTGGTTATGCTAAATATCTTACCCGTACTTAACGTGCTGCATGGAACTCTTGATAAACAAAACGATTAATCTGATTAAAATATAATCTCCCTAACATTTTGTTAGATCTAACTTCAGTGAGGTTGATAAATTTAATGTGTTTTTTTATTCATTCGCAGGAGCTTGAAACGCCTCAATTCAAACTGTACAATACAGTAAAGCACATTTTCATTGGGGGTAAAAACATGATCACCAACCTCACCCTCCGATCTCTCTGAGATTAACGTGTTGTGAAGAAAGTCAGTGGAGAAGTGGTCTGTTTTTTTTGTCAGAGGGTAAGCCTAATACATTGAAACGCCTCATTTGAATCTTAGGCGGATATAGGTCTTCTCCTTTGACTATCGCTGGGTGAACTGGCGTGAGGACGAAGGCGAGATGCTGCACAGCTGGCCAGATCGAAATAACTTTCTGTCCAAAATCCCCACGAACATGAAATACAGTATTGCTGCCCAAAAGGAGGTATCAAGCATCCTCACTTAACCACAACACGGTCCGCCTCTGGGAGATGTTTCAAGAACCCAGACAACACGACCATGTAGAATGTCACCATTCAATTGAAAATTGACAATGTTGAGAAGACGCCGCAAATTCTCGCGCTAGCCTAAATTAAATTTGATGTAAGCTGGAAAAAGTAAAAATCATAACCAAATATGAACCAAAACAAAAAAGATAAGTATAAAAATCTCTCGAACGGCACAATGCAGTTCCACCAAACTTTGCACAAACCAATGTTATTAATGTATGTTTAATTTACATACGCTAAGAAAAGTTAGAACAGTAAAGTAAAATAGTTAGACCCCCCAAAAAACCCTAAAATTCTATCTGGAGTTTATCACAAAAACGAAGCAACACTAAACATCAATTTAAATGTCTTGATGAGTAATGTGTTACTGACAACAATGCCTAAGGTCCATTGGTCTAAAAATGTTTACAATGTGAGTTATTTGTAAAATTGTGTTTGACCTTAAATTTCCTAGTCGCGGGAATGGATGACATAAAAATAAAAATGTAGATTTCCCTCTTCACAATTGAAAGTTCTTTTTAAGGAACTTGGATATTGTTGTCAGTATCATTTCACGCATGTTGACATTTGAATTGATGTTTTGTGTTGCTTCCTTTTTGTGATAAATTGCAAAAAGTATTTTAGGGATTTGTTAGGTCTAACAATTTTCTCTACTATTCTTACTTTTCTTAATGAATGCAAAATAATCATACACTTATAGCATTTATTTGTGCAAAGTTTGATGGAAGTGCTTTGTACCGTTTGAGAGATTGTTATATTTTTCTTTTTTGTCTATGGCAAAGCAATGGCGAGGTACGAAATACCTTAAAGGATAACGTTCATAGGGATATGAATTCGCGCATCTACCCTGGCGGCAAACACCTATAATATTCAAACGATCGAGGTTGACACAACTTGTTTTCGGAGAATGTTATCGACTTAAGTCAGCTGGATTTAACTTCTAAAAGAACTTACTTTCTTAGTGAAAATTTGGGCTTTTGGTAGAAAAAATGGGATCCGTATCTTGAAGGCAATTGTCTAAAAGTTATAAAAGATGTAACTTTAAGACAAATAAGTGCCCAAGGTTATAAAACTGAGCAAGGAAACCAGTCTCAAATCTCAATCATCCGATTTGCTGAAATGGCTGCCAGTCGCTATTTCAGCCAATCAGATGCTTGAGATTTCAGACTGGTTTTCATGCTCAGTTTTATATTTACATAGCCAGTTATAAGGTATTACCTCACTTTCAATTAATCTCTGTTCATTTAGGCAGTGTAGGTAAATGGTATTGAATTTATATTGAGCAAACAATAAATAAACATGTTTAAAATAATGCCCGCTATAAACAGGTTAGCCACAGGTAAATTTAGTCCATAGGCCACAGGTAAATTTAGTCCATAGGCAAGGGTGGTAGTCTTCCAAGTGAAATTTGAGGCAGAAATCTACGGTCATGGTGGCATAAAAGCTATGTTTTATGTAGATTTATATTCAAACTTCATCATAAGCCCATGCCTGCAAGGAGCAGAGGTTTAACCGCGAAGACACGTTATATAGCCAACTTTTAATGCACCGAAGAAACAAAAATCGGATTCTGCTTCAAAATGTTTGTATAAATAATTCCTACCACAGTTAATTTTGAGAGAAAATAAAAACAACAACACAACACAATGTTAACGGCATTATTCAGGGCCAAATCATAAAACTAAATCAGGAGACAAGTCTCATATCTAAGACCTGTGATTGGCTGAAATGGCGACTTTTTGCCATTTCAGCAAATCAGATGTTTTAGATTTGAAGCTGGTCCCGTCTCAAAGTTAAGTATTTTGATCTTGGGCCCTGGATTACTTTGACCACAGTCTGCAAAATTAAATTTTAAAAATGATACATTGTGCTTTTGGTATGGGGATGAAACATACATCTTCGAAATAACATATTTAACTGGAAGAAAATACAATTAAAATAATCTTCTAACATTTCAAAAGTTGGACAATGGTGAGTACAGGGCTGAAGGTTATAAAACTGAGATTGGAAACCAGTCTCAAATCTCAAGCATCTGATTGGCTGAAATGGCGACTGGTAAGATGCTTGAGATTTGAGACTGGTTTCTATGCCGCATCAGTTTTATAACATTGGGCACTGAACCTTCGTACAGAAGAAGGTTTTGTGATAAACACTGTTCGCTCTTACATCATGACGTTATGTCTGACCAAGATGCGAATCCTGATCAGGTAGCACGGATATCTGGATATACACTTCTTGCACATGTGATAAAATCCAAATACTAGTATATTGAGTATAGAGTTAAGCAGGAACACTTTAGCTGTCCTTTTTTATTTCCTCAAATATCCCTTTCATCAGACATTATCACTAATAAACCTTCTTTAAAGACCTTCAAATTTTTACGCAGTTCAGTACAAATATAGACATACGTGTGAACAATCAATTGAAACATCACATAAACATTATGAGCTGTAGACATGCTAGGGATTAATTTTTGCATTTGATCAGCAAATGACCTCTTCGCCGGAAAAAAACAACATACCTTGATTCTTTTAAGAACAGGTTTCACGGCGTATATAATTTTTATTAGGTTTATAGAAGTATTCAATATGAATTTCAAAGCTGTAAAAGTTAGTGACATGAATTCGAATCGCCGACGCATAAACATAAATAGTTAAGAAGGATTTCCTACATTATATCCCAAATGAACATGAAAATTCAATATTGCTGCCCCAAAAGTTGATTTGAGCAATCTTACTGAACCACCCGTCTGGATACCTTCCACCTACCTCACACTGGATAAGTACTAGTATTTTGTTTTTCGAACACCATACACTACAGTGAGCAAACTAAATTGCAATTGATAATCTGACTACTGTGTCGGTTATAAAACTAGGTATTGGATGCGAGGGAAATGTAGTGTTTCGGCTTGCGCCCTATTGGTTTTTGATGTATTTCTTGAAATAAACCTCAAACCGCTCGGGACGGAAAAAGACGGAAAGAGGGGTGGGGGTCCGGACCCCCTGGAACTGCCACTGATTGCATTAAACCAAATAGCTCAGTTTTCCTTCGCGGTCCATTCTTTATATACCATGCCATTTTCTCGTTGCCCAGGAGTTCCTTTTAAGAGGGATTTCTAGACAATTAGTGAAAGAATTCTAAAAATGAGATTATAAACGACTACATTAAAGCTGTATATATAAGTCACAGCCAATACTAGTAAGTCAGCTTATCATCGCCATTTTTGTCTAAATGTTCTCTGGTTCCGTGTTGAAGACAAACAATTTAGAAACTGTGACATCAATGATAACGAAATTCCATGGTAATGCTCCAGAAATGCATTTGTTAAGAAAATAGACAGAGGTTATGTTTTTTGTCCCCGATCGTGGGGTGTAATATATGATGATTGTCATGACTGTCATCCGTCCCTCCGTCCGTCTGTCTAAATGTATCGACTATCACTTTCGGGGTTCTTCACCATAGGCTATTTTAGGAATCTCTTCATTTTGTTGCATGTGGGATGCAAAAGTAGAGTCTTGATGAAAATCACGTTTTTTCCCCCGTACAATAACGAGGAAACGATACCGTTTTCTTTAAATTATTAAAAACGTTACCTATACTTCAGATATTACAAAAATACGAGAAAAAGAAAAACTTATTTTAAAGACATGATAAGTATTTTTAAGGCTACCAGGCTGCCAAGCTGTCAAACTTGACGCTTACAAGCTGAATAAAGTATCGTATTTCACTAATCAGCATTACCCAGACGCTTTAAAACCTAATTTTAAATATCAGCGATGAGTCAAGTGCTTACTGTGCATGTTTAATTTTCATATTAGAGTTTTTCATATTATTTATATTTCCTTTGTATAATTCATTTCTGACGCTCACGTGTGTACCTACTTTCGTAAAGCACACATTTTACGATAACATTGTTAGTAATTAAATTAGACAATGATTGCAAAATCCGACAAGGGAGTTAACTACTCCGGGTGAAATTACGCTGTTAATACGAGTTAATACGCTTTGCTTTTTTAAACATCTATGCTTTCTATATTGCCATGCTGCTAAGCTGCTACCATGCTTCAGTTATAAGCATTATCATAACGCTGACTTTGCAGTATAATTTTAATCATAGAGTTTTTAATATTATTTCATTTTTCGTATAATTCAGTTCACGTTGTAACTACTTGGAAAAAGCACTCAACTTTTGAAAATGCATCATTTATAAGTCAGAACAGAACAGAACATATCTTTTATTACACTCAGACAGTGCGATACAACATGGGGTTATAGAATAAATTCATATATTAAACATCATGTGTGGGTTTCCGTTCAAAAAATAAACACTCACACAAGAACAACAACAAACAAAGCAGAAATTACAACAAAATGACAAGACAAGAAGTAATGATACGAATAAGGGAAGAGAATTATCACTGATAATTTTCGAAAAACAACAACAACAAATAAATCGTACATGTTGGCTGTTGTTAAAGTCAAGAGACATATCAACAAGCTGGTTTGGCAGTGGATGATTCGTAAAGCTGTCGAATTACTTTTCAAGATTTGGGACGTGTGTTTATATAATTGGCAACCAATACGTTTACAGTTGTGTATATTTGATAGCTATTTAAAGCACATTTAGTTGTAAATAAAGCATTAACAGCGACAAAGCGAATAAGATGGATGTAGTCGAGTTGTAGGAATTTGAGCCACGGATCCTCACATGTGTGATTAATCAGTACGGATCCCTCAGGACCAAGCCCCCGCCAGGTGACTGCGGACTCTCAGGATCGACACCGGGTACGCCGAAAAGGCACTCTCAGACCAATACATATACCAACCTTAAAATCAGGGAACCAAGAACATTGCTAAAAGAGAAGATAATATTTGGCTATAATATTTTTTACGGCGGTTACCATTTCACTTTTAACAAATAACTAATCTGCATGAAATGGAAAAAAATAACTAAATAGTAAATATATTGAGAAATATTTCATATTGACAAATATTAATTTTATCCAAAAACCATGAAAATTTTATGAATAGAATTAAATCTGCTCGTATTTCTTCCCTTGACAAAATAACAAAGGAAAAGATACATTGACATGCGTCCCTAGGCAAAACTAAATGAATTACGTCCCTTTATAGAAAACCCCCCTGAATAATTCGGTTTAAATCCTAAAAGTTATCAGGTTTCTAATAAATATGCAAGAATATCTGTTTTACTCACTAAAATATAACAGACTGGCAGAATCCTGAATTAAAGTAAAAATTATAATTCCCTAACGTAAAACCTTTTGTATTGTGATAAAAATACTAAAACGCTAAAACTTATTTACATATAATAAACAAACATCATATTTACCCGTTTCTGTTATGATAAAAATTTAACTTCTATTTCCATTCGTATTGATCATAAAGATTTTCATAATACAAGAAGCTACTACTACTTGAAAAGAATATGTACATTGCTAAAATACGCCGCCGTGCGGGTCAAGGCATATCTCAAAGGCTCGTATATTTTATCCGAAAACATGGCCTGCACTGCAGACGCCGTAAGTCATGCGGCTGGAAAATGAGCATGCACATCTTTCTACGGGGCGTTTTCCGTAAAGCGACCGTGGACAGACCATAGCTAATCGCATGGGCATCGTACGGTGCCCAAAAGTGCGAAAGTCAATGTCGTACGGGTTACTGCGATGAATTTATGTTCTCAAATTTAAGTTAAATGTTTGCATGTCTCCCTAGAACCACCGTATGATCATCATTAGGCTATTGCAAAATGCCCCGTAAAGACAACGCTCTTAGAAAGGAACTGGTCTACAGTCATGTTACGGACTAATTATCTCGTACCCACGACTTACTATCTCGTTCTCTCTAGTTAGTGTCTCGTTCCCACAACTTAATTAACTCGTTCCCACGATTTAATTAACTTGTTCCCACGAGTAAGTATCTCGTTCTCTCGAGTTACTAAGTCGTGGGAACGAGATAACAAAAGAGTAGTATATGTCACCCCTGTGCCACCGTAATAGGTAAATATTCACCAAATTATTGAAATTTGGCAGTTAATGGCTTTTTTGATTAACAAGTACATTTAAGATTTATTAGGGAGTGTAGAATAAACATGTATTGGGGATCAAATTTAAAAATGACTTTCATAATCATGTTTGGAGGTATCGGCATGTACTTAGGTGAATCAACGATGTATTTATTTATGATTATTTTTACAAGCTTACTAACATATTTTAAGACTGGAAGTAATTTCAACTATAAGAGTGTTTTTAGCGTTGGGTCGTGAACCTGATTATATTAAATTAATTAAAAAGACATCTCTTTCCTTCAGAAAATAGTTGCAATACAAAAGATCACGACTTGCACAACAAATATGGTTGTCTTGGTAACATAATTTGCATCGTCGCTCTAGGGAAGGTGTTTCTTCGAGACGACCGGTTTCTATTGGTAACAAATGATTAGCTGTTTGAAATTGTAGTAATGATTCTTTATTACTTTTTTTTTCTTGTTGTATTACATTCTAAAAAGTTCCGGTGTTCCTGTCTACATAAATAATTAGTTATCTTCCCTTTAGAAAGCTAATCACAAATGAACAATATGGAACTGTATGTAGTAATCTGATTACTTATAATATGTAAGGTATGAACATGTTTATATAATAACATTAAGCGATTGTAAAAGAATTGGAAAATAAACGGGGTTATCCTTAAATGGGGCCCGAAACGAAAAAAAAGAAGAAAAAAATGAAAAAGAAATTGTAGTAAATCCGTCCTTAATACTCGATCTGTGAGTATTTGCTTAATAATTGTGGATATTTCTATTTCGATTTTGGAACTGGTTTTCGCTAAGAGGCAAAAATTGCAAAAACTTATTTTTACAAGTTTTTAATTTTTTTCTCAGCATAATTCATTTCTTATGCTTAATAAGTCTTATGATGATCCGACTTTTACAAGGGAGTTAACCACTCCGGGTAAAATAAGGTTGTCAAAACGAGTTAATTCGCTTTGCTTTTTTGTTAATATACATCCCCAAATCTATGATTTCTATATTGCGAGGCTGCTAAGCAACTTCACGCTGCGAAGCTGGTATCGTGCTTCAGGTATCAGCATTACATAAACGCTGAAAAGTATTACGTAAAACATCAGCAATTGGTACAGTGTTGACTGTGCATGTATAATTTTAAACGTATAGTTTTAATATTATTTCAGTTTACCTTAGTATAATTCATGTCTTATGCTCACGATTGCAATTTTTTTCCAAAAGTACACACTTTACTAATTTAATTAGTCAGTGATTACAAAAACCGACTTTTTATAAGGAAGTTAACTACTCCGGATAAAATACGGTTGTCAATACAGGTTAATTTGCTTTGCTTTTTTTACCTATATACATCCCCAGAAATCTATGCTTTCTATGTTGCTATGTCGGTAAGATGCCACCTTTACGCTGCCTAGCTCGATAAAAGTATCGTTCTTCACTTATATTAGCATTACCTAAACACTTAAAAACATAACCTAAAACATAAGCAATGAATAAAGTGCAAACTGTACATGTATGATTTTAATAGTAGAGTGTTTAATATTATTTCATTGTTTCTCAGTATAATTCATTTCTTTTTGCTCACGCGTGTATCTAATTTCCAAAAGCACACAGTTAAAAGTAACCGTGTTATTAATTTAATAAATTTGTAAATGATTGCAAAATGATCCGACTTATTGCAAGGGAGTTAACTACTCCGGGTAAAATACGTTTGTCAATAAGGGTTCATTCGCTTTTTTCTAATTTACATCCCCAAAATCTATTCTTTTTATGCTGCCGGACTGCTCAGCTGCCAACTTCAATCTTCCAAGCATGATTAAATCATCGTGCTTCACATCTTAGCATAACCTTAACGCCTTAAAACAAATCCTAAAATGCAATAAAAAGTGCCGACTATACATTTGTTAATAATATATGTTTCAAATATTACCTTTCCCCAGTATAATACTTCTTTTATGCTTCCAGACGTGTCTGTTTTCCAAAAAGCACACAATTACAGAAAACGTTGTCATTTAATTAGTCAAGGATGGCAAAATCCGGCGTTTTTAAGGCGATTTCACTATTGCGCGTTAAATACGGATGTCTATACGAGTTATTGTACACGGGTAATTTGCTTTGGCTTTAATTTGTATATCGATAAATGTTCCCAAAAATTTAAAATAGGACAGCCTTAAATCACATTTTGGTTGTTATTTCCAAACTCTAGTGTGCAACCAAGAAAGCTACGCATTTGTGATAATTTAAGCGTCAACCTGTGATGTTGTTCATAAGTATTATTAAATTTGATTTTATTCTATTTCTTGGCTTAGGATGTGCAATCAACAGTTCCACTATTAGTATAATGATAAATACTCAATATGTGTAGAACAACCTCATGCATCATGACTAATGGAAACGCCATATAAAAATTACTTTTTTTCGTACAAAATGAGAACATTTTCCGGAAATAACTTAGATCCCCAGTCAAAATTCTATTCTGTTTAGTTCCGCCCATTGTTTTCTCGTTTAGGGCAAACCCATTCTTTTATCTGGGGACCATACGCCGCTGAACATGGAATGGTATTAATCTGAAAATACCTCATTGAAGGTTCCATATTCACCGCCATATGCATACCATCGTTTGGGATGGATCGAAATTGTACTATTCAATGGTGTAATTACTGAGTTGCGCTCAACCCGGGGCTAGGCGGCGTGGGCAGTAATAAGCATTCCCATTACTGCCCATGAACAGGCTCAATCAAACCGAGCCTGCAGTATTTTCATATTTGTCGTGTTCGATGGCTTTCAAAGTTCCCTTTTCATCTATTTCAATATCACAGTAGCGTTGTTTGTGCCGTGTGGCGGCTGTAAAAAGTCTCCCCGTACATTCAATCAGTGCTGTTAACAGTTACGTCCTTTGAAGGTCGTTGAGCACGTTACTTATGTACTATGTTTATAGTACTTCTAAAATTCCTTTTGTTTTAATATTTCGGCCAGTTTATAGATAGGTGGTTTCAATATCCCAGCCAATGTCGATTTGGATATTGTCCAATCACCCCAAGGATATACTTCCTGCTTTTTAAATTTTGCCTTGGCGTAGTCTGTGATATGCAGGATTTATATTCTAAGATCCCCTGTCAAAATTCTATTCTGTTTAGTTCCGCCCATTGTTTTCTCGTTTAGGGCAAACCCATTCTTTTATCTGGGGACCATACGCCGCTGAACATGGAATGGTATTAATCTGAAAATACCTCATTGAAGGTTCCATGTTCACCGCCATATGCATACCATCGTTTGGGATGGATCGAAATTGTACTATTCAATGGTGTAATTACTGAGTTGCGCTCAACCCGGGGCTAGGCGGCGTGGGCAGTAATAAGCATTCCCATTACTGCCCGTGAACAGGCTCAATCAAACCGAGCCTGCAGTATTTTCATATTTGTCGTGTTCGATGGCTTTCAAAGTTCCCTTTTCATCTATAAGCAGATTACTGTAAACTAAATAGATATCACAGAAATAAGTGAAAAAGATCCTATAGTAATATTAAAGACATGATAAATATGTTTTAATGCTGCAAGGCAGCTAATCTGCCAACCATCAAGCTGCCAAGCTGAATTTGCGTATCAGCATTACCGGAAATCTTTGATACAAAACGTAAAACGTCAGATGACTTTACATTCCTTTTTTCTAGTATTCAAAGACTCTTGTACTCTCGTTAGTGCATACTTTCCAAAAGCACACTTTTTAAAACATGATTTAATAAGTCAAGAACAGCTAAATCCGACAGTTTTACAAGGGAAGTAACTACTCCTAGTAAAATACGGTCGTCAATACGAGTTCATTCGCATTGTTTATTTTAAACTTACATTCATCCTCTAAAAGCTATGTTTTTATGCTGTCAGGTTGCAAGCTGCCAACTTTAATCTGCCAAGCTGGATAAAAATATCGTGCTTCACAGCATTTCCCAAACGCTTTTATCGTAAAACGTCAGCAATTAAAAAATGCTTTGCTATACAGGATATTTTATTTATAGTTCTTTTTAAATATTACATTTTTCGCACTAATAAGGATTTCTAATTATTCCACTTGTACATATTTCCTGAAAGTACAGTTCTAAAAAACTTTGTTTAATTAAATCAGTCAAAGATTGCAAAATTCAACCTTTTTACAAGGGAGTTAACTACTCAGCGTAATTTACGGATGTCAATACGATTTCATTCGCTTCGGTTTATCTTTCTTACAGATGTACAAAAATATATCGATACATTAATTCTCATTTTAGTGGTTTGATGTCCAACCAAGTTATTTGTACATTTGCGCAAAATTTAAGCGTCAACCTTTGATCTTATGTAAAAAATGTTCATCAATTTCAGTGATTTTTTCTATTAATTTATTTAACATTTCTTTTAAGTTTGCTAAATGCAGTTAATTTCTTTATTTTTTTGAGAAATTCAAAGATTTAATTCTATGTGATTTTTTTTTTAAAATCCAAGCTATGTTTGTGTCAACATACCCAAAGCATGTCGAAATATCATTTTGACTACTATAACAATTAAATATAGAATTAGAGTATACTTTATACATGATAACAAAATCTTATACAAGTGGTCTGTACATATCGACAAAAACAAGCTTTTCTGAAATTATATCTACTTTACAGAGCACTTAAGGGCCCACTTCACTCCTCCCCTGCACGTTCATCGATAAAAAGAAAATTATCAAAATCTCATTAACGGCTAATGTCGTTCAATGAAACTTTGCTCAAAAGAGTGTTACTAATGTATCTTTACTATGCATATGGTAAGACACATTAGAACAGTAAACTTTAAGAAAAATATAGACATAAACATTCTCTTAACTTCTATTTACATAAAATTCACAAAAACTAAACAACACAAAACATCATTTTAAATGCCCACATGAGTAATATGATACTGACTACAATATCTTGTGTCCTCGTGACTTACACGTTTAAACTTTATGAGATATTAGTAAAGGTGTGTTTGACCTTCAGTTTCCTGGTCGCTTCTTGGTCGCGTAAACGGATGACAATCATTGATTTCTCTTTTAGTAGTTGAGAGGTCTTTACAAAGTACACAACATTTTCTTGTCAGTATCATTACACTCACATGGCAATTTAAAATATTGTTTTGTATTGCTTAGATTGTTATGAATTTATGTAAAAAAAGGAATTTTTAAATCTAGCTTTTTTATTTACTTTTCTAACGTGTATTACTGTATGCAAAATAAAGATACATTAGTAACACTCATTTGTACAAAGTTTCATTAAACGACATTTTACCGTTATCGAGAGTTTGATAATTTTCTTTTTATCGACGAACGTGCATGGGAGGAGTGAAGTGGTCCCTTAAAATTGGTAAAGGCAACGATGACAACACACTTGACATAGCTTTCACTCTTATCGCCGAATTTCTGTAGGGTATAACACGCACTTTAATGGGGGATAATTTGACAAGGTGCGTCACCGCAGTGAGTTTACACTTTCTGCTTCTTTAGATGATGATATGTACAATGGCAAAGCACTTTTCGAAAAATACCCCTCACCATTCTAGTTTTTGTTTGTATCACTAGAAAAACACAGACTGTGCTAATTTTTAATAGAATCGCCCACAGTTTGGATAGATATGTGCAAAATGTTGTGACTTAAACGAAAAAAAGAAAGATTTTGTACAGTACAACCAGGCATATGCCCATATTCCCATAAAAATTTCAGGAGAAGTTATACTATAACCCAGGTTTAAAAAGTTAATTTCTGGTCACTTTTATGTTCGGTGCTTTTTTGCGGTATTTGTTTGAGATAAATCAAGAATTAAAACAGAAGGAAATAGTAATTATTTCAGGTACTTACTAATATATACAGTTCAGAGCATTAATTTACTTTCAATATAAAATTAAAAAAAGGTATTTTTTGTTTGTTTTTTTAGGGTTCGGCGCCGCTTGTTTATATTCCGGTGGTTAGTTTAACTAATTCGCGTTCCTGTTTATCCGATCACTGCTAATAATTTTTACAAAGGACCGACTGCTACCTCATATGAGTCAGAATAAAAAGCCAAATAACTAAGAGGCAATGTCGGAAATCAGACATGAAAATGTCACAAATTTTGCCGTCGGCGGGGTTCAAACAAACACCTTGTATTGACAGTACAGTAAAGTGCTCTACCAACATCCATGCTTAAAGTTAAGACAACTGAGCACACCTTTTGTATTACGCTGGCCCCAAGGTCATAAAACTAAATCAAGAGACTGGTCTCAAATCTCAGTTTAATGATCTTGTGCCCAGCATTGAGAGAATTTTAACCCGATTACCGATGTACTAGATTACCAGTTTACTAGATCTGTTATCACTAAAGACCAATAAAATATAATATATGTATTATCAAGAGAGCTTCAAACAACGTCTCGTTTAATTGGAAAGAATAGGAAGTAGAGCGCTCGATAGAAAATAGTTCTGGGCTCCAATTCTAGGGAAATACATAACCGTCTACTCCATGTACAGGGGTTTTATCGCGGGCGCGACCAGTTTAGATTCAGATCAGCCGACACATCTCTACAATCTGATCTTGATCTACACTGGTCGCTTCTTGGTAAAAATATAATTAATATAAAGCGGGCAGAGGAAATCCATATTGGACAAATTGCGGGCTTATTTTGATTTATACACAGTTTGTGCGAGGGATAAATTTCATATCCCATGTAGTTCATGGTTTCAAAAGTAAGTACTTAGTAATACGCCAATTTACTATACTTGGGGACAAAAGTTTTACACGTCCGAAAGTTCAAAATTTGTTTCAGTTGTTTATTTAGCAATTACTGACTTGGTAATTGTATTGCATATCATGTTTGCAAACACGACTGTTCTGTAATTTAAAGATGTCTTTTAAAACAACATGATAGACAATATAACAAAGTAAACTGCACAGCAAAATATTCAGTTCGGTAAGTAAATAAAAGACATCATTAAGAAGCTTAATAAGAACGCACCATTACACAAACGTCATCAGATCAATGTGTATTTGCAACATATCACTGGCTCACTGCACATTGATTTGTAGCGCTGTAAGTCCGAAGCACTACTGTAATGTTTCCGCAACATGCACATGCTAAAAATATCGTTTGAACTATACATACTGCAAAAATGAAACTGCTTTAGAAAGTTATTAAAAGATCACAACATTACCTTAGTACTTAAGCGATTTTACAACTGTATGGCGCTACTTCAGCGATTTTACAACTTTATGGCGCTACTTCAGCGATTTTACAACTTTATGGCGCTACTTCAGCGATTTTACAACTGTATGGCGCTACTTCAGCGATTTTACATCTGTATGGCGCTACTTCAGCGATTTTACAACTGTATGGCGCTACTTCAGCGAGTTTACATCTGTATGGCGCTACTTCAGCGATTTTACAACTGTATGGCGCTACTTCAGCGATTTTACATCTGTATGGCGCTACTTCAGCGATTTTACAACTTTATGGCGCTACTTCAGCGATTTTACAACTGTATGGCGCTACTTCAGCGAGTTTACATCTGTATGGCGCTACTTCAGCGATTTTATCATTGTTTAAATATTCAGCAGTTGGATAGAACAAAAACTTCAAAAAATGAAACCGCTTCAGAAAGATATTTAAAACTTTTAAGTTACACCAAACATTCACTTTATTATACTGAATTATATTGTACATGAAAACTCTAAGTAAGGCAACGGCTCCCCCTACCCCCCCCCCCCCAATAAAAAACAAACAAAAAAACTAAGAGAAATTAAAACATGATGTCTAAGAGTACGAATAACAATGTAAAAGCTGCAACGATCTAAACAACTGCTCTGTCTGAACACTCAGAACCAGGCGGTGAAAATACGCAATACAACAATAATAACCGTTTTAAGTTAAACACGGTTATTCATGAGCTGTGACCAAGATCATAAAACCAAATCTGTCAACCAGTCTCAAATCACGACTGGTCGCCATTTCAGCCAATCAGATGCTTGAGATAAATACTGGTCTGCAGTCTTAGTTTTACGATCTTGGGGACACTCCTATCATGAACATTTATTTACTTGTACTTTTTACGCTCCTTCCTCGACTGGTCGCCATTTCAGCCAATCAGATGCTTGAGATTAAAGACTGGTCTGCAGTCTTAGTTTTATGATCTTGGGCAGACTCCTATCATGAACATTTTATTTACTGCTGTTTAAATTCCTTGCCACACTTGACATACGTGATTCGTTTTGTCAAAGCCACATAGATTCAAGTGTATGCTCATGTGAATCACCGATTTGTTGCATTTCTCACACTGTTTCTTTCCAGTATGCATTTCTAGGATAGCAAAGAATAATTATGAATAAATTTTTGCACACTGAAAGCACTGGAAAAGTTCTTTTCAGGTACATGGACATGTGTGCGCCTGTTCTGATTAACAACTTTTCTATTAAACTTTTTCTCACAAACGTCCTACAAATGTCACACGTGTATCGTGCTGTGCTGTTGTGTCTTTCATTATGCTGGCTTTATTCGTTATTCTTCAAATATTTGACCCGCAGATTTCACACTTGTAAAGACGGTGTCCTTTGTGCCTATTTTCAAGGAGATCTCTCTTAGATCTGTAAGTCTTTGAGAACGCGCAACAAAGTTATTTTACATTTTGATTGGCTGTTTTGATTACGTGCTAGATATTTGTGTTACCATTTTCTGTAAAGATTAGAACAGTTTGGATGATTTTTCAACATATTAAATTATCATAACTCTCTTTTGGAAATTTGTTTTTGTACAGTCAGTTTTAATGTTAAGATATGTATTTGCTATTATCTTTTAAAAAGCCGATTTCATTGGCTGTTTTGATCACGTGCTGGTTTTGAAGTTTTAGTCTAATTAGTACATGTCATTATCTGGTGTGAGAGAAATTTGTTGCCCGAGTAACGCTTAACAACTTACTATTTAAATGTAAATAAACTCCTACATTAATTGTGTAAGAATGTTATATGTTTCATTCTTTGTTAAAAGGTCTACTACATTTTTTATTATTATTTCATATTTTAATAACTTTGCGCTGTGAAATTTAACACGACACCTTCATATTATCTTTTAGACAAAATCTGTGATGTACAGTTGTTTATAAAAGCATGCCAAAGTAAGTATTATGTATAGATTAGACCCGGATATTTAAAAATTGTGTTAGAAGATACTGCACATCAAAGTGCTCTTGTTTTCGCGATCTCGCATCGTTGTTTCGTGTTCTCGCCGAAGTTGTCGACAGAACTAAACAACGATGGCCTCAACGGAACACCGTACAATACCATTTGTCATGGTAACCCTTCAATTTGATTAAAGCTACCACCAAAAAGGTCATAAATACAATGAAAAGATACAGACGTCTTGTAATGATCATAGTGGATAGCAAAAAAGGAATACAAGAGTTATTAAAATAAAATAATTTTATCTGAACATTTAAATTAGGCGCAACATGAAAACTCCAATATTATCCATTTCATAAATATTTGAATTTCCCATTATCCACCGAGCGAATCCCCGTTATCCAATTTGCTTCAGATGCCTCAGAAAAAAAAGATGTTTCTTAAGGAATATGCTCATAATAATGGCTAAACCGGGGTGGCATATTGATTCTCGATGTTAGGGCTTTAATAACAGCAATGTCGTGTACAAAAACACTTTTTAATGGGCAAAATAAGTAGTTTTTGGCAGAAAGCTGGGATGTTGTGTGATCATTTTCCTGCTTTTTACTTTATCTGGCCGCCGATTCCAAATGTATTGGTATCAGAGGAAGGGTAGGACATCACTTGATTGTTATCTATCGCAAAAGATTAGTATTAGATCACAATAACATGAATTTCATACAATAATTAACCTCTCCATCATTTTACTCACAATCTATCATTATCAGCGATTCTCATTATCTGGGTACATACCGTGTAGCTATTAGTTGCGTATTGATGTTACCGGATTTTTATTTAAAATTGTATTGTTTACTGTCAATACTGAATCGCGCTCAACCCTGGGCTTAAACGGTGTATGCATGTTCATAAGTGCCCATGAACAGCCTGCAATATTTTCATATTTGCCGTGTTCAATGGCATTCAAAGTTCCTTTTTGTCGGTTGTAATAAATCGCTGTAGCTGGAACAACTCTCTCGTACTGAATCTAGCCTATATACAAACTACCGCTTTCATTCCGAATTCCCCTTACAGCAATAAAAAACAAGCAAACACATATATCATATGGTCATTAATTATATAAGGTAAGTCAAGCAGGTACTTGATTGAAACTTTTAGATAAGAACCACCCAATACTTGGTTTTCTTTAATATATATATTGTTTTCCTTTGACACTTCCTCAATCGTTCCATTACTTAAAATAGGTTGCTATATAAAGGTGTCCCATGCATAAGCGTGCGTGCGTCTATCCAGGATGCTTCGTTTCATCGTCTAGGTTGTGTGCTTTATGATTTGATTAGAACATTTTTGTTTATTAGTTTCATAAATCGAATCATTTTAATTACTACAAAATCATAATTTTCTACATTTTGGCTCTTAACAACTAAATTGTAATTTTCTAAATTATAAGCTAATTTCAGTAAGCAGAATTATATATTTCAAACGGCTCCATGTACAATTTAAATTTTAAAACATGATTAATATTATATAATTTGTGTTTAAAGAAGCCAAAGAAATCACAAGAAATGACGCTTCTTCTGCGTTTAGTAGTGTGTCTATGGTATGTTGGACTGTGTCTAGGTAAGTTTAATTATATTTTTTTTCTTTATTAATTATATTTATTTCAATTAATTCCCAAAGATGTATGTATTGGCATTATTGATTTTTATCCTCTCATTTACTTAATGAACTAATAAGAAAACAAACGTACCAAAACCTTATATATGCATGTGTCCATTTAAGTATAAGTACTCGAAAACATATATACATCAAAAAGAATTTTGCTATCTATAACCATGGTTAAAGGATATATAAATGTATGAAATGTACAAACCCTTTGTACACTGTTGTATGCACAGCACCGTATAGAATGAATCATGAGTGCTCAGCCAGGGTAAAGCCGCTTGGTCGATAATATGTACTACAATCAATGCTCAAGAACATGCTCAATCACAACACTCAATCGTCAGATCTTTTGATTTAGATCCATTTGTTTCTATTTTATATATTTTCTAGAGGAAAACAATGTTTATATAACTGTTTAAATTAGATAAATATCAGAAATGTTGCAGGAATAAAATGGTTGATGACAGAATGTGTATCGTACGAAACATAGATAGCGAATTAACGAAACTTCAGCACTAACACGCGAACTTCTGTATTAATTACTTTTCGTGTCGGCCCGGTGTCAAATCATTGTATTTTCGCCCTTCTTTTTTTCGTGTCTACGTGCATTTGACTCGAAAGGCGCCGTCACGAAAAGTGATTTATACACAGAAATTCGTGTGCTCGTCTAAAAATATTGTTATTTCGCCTTCAAAAGTGTGTTACTTTAAGTATTTTCCTCAAAAGTGGAATATCACTGGTGAAATATGCTTTATTACTGAGCGTTCTCTCTTCTTTAAAAAATGCATGTCAGGAATGACCATATCTAGAAAACAGAAGCTTTCCAAACAGTGAAAAAGTTTAAAGTAAAATGTAGGCATAGGTTTTTAAAATGATGAATTAAAATATAGAATTCATAAACAAAGTCGGTTATGGTGTCTTTTTAAAAAAAAGAAACAAAAGCGCTTAAACGTATGTTCTCTTTATCTTTCTTTGACCATTTTATAGCTCTCAATAAATTTTTAATTACTTAATTTACTATAATTTTATTGATATTCTTTAAAGAAATGACCCTGTATCTGTTTCAGTATCTAATGAACCAGTAAATGTGCAAACTGCATTTATTCCATAGAAATTCAAAATTGTTATATGATTTCTGTACAATCAGACCAACGGAGTCTATATTTATTTTGAATGCTTTCATTGAAACTGTCGGGGTTGTGGTTAATCAATACATGCACCTGTAATCATCTTTGCTACAGCTGTTTTTCGAAATATGACATTTCACTTGCCTTTCAATGGTAACATGTTATATTAAGTAAAATAATAGTAATTAAGATGTGTGAAGTTAGCGGCCTGGCGGCCTAGCGGCCTGGCGGCCTAAACTTAATATTTATCATAATTTATGTTTATCTTTAAAACGGCTTGTAATCGATTTTTACAGCATGCAATGTACATTTCAGGGATGATTAAGTAAAATATCAACAACAACTAGCTTTGATTTTTTTTTAAGTTTTCGAAGCCTGGCGGCCTGGCGGCCTGGCGGCCTAAACTTAATATTTATCATAATTTATGTTTATCTTTGAAACGGCTTGAAATCGATTTTTACAGCATGCAATGTACTTCAGGGATGATTAAGTAAAATCTCAACAAAAACTAGCTTTGATTTTTTTTTAAGTTATCGAAGCCTGGCGGCCTAGCGGCCTAGCGGTCTAAACTTTATGTTTATCTTAAAACGTCTTGAAATCGATTTTTCAGCATGTAATGCACATTTGGGGTGAATAAGCAAAATATCAACTAGAACTAGCTTTGCTTTTTTTTTAAGTTTTCGAAGCCTGGCGGCCTTCTTGATTCTTTAAAATTCGATTTTATGCATGTTTTGAATGTCCAGCAGTGCATTCTGCGTAATGTTTGACGATAGAACAAATCCATATTCTGCATATAACCGCAATATTACGGAGGCTCGGATCTGTACAGCCTACTAAGCTTGTCAAACAATCTATACATGGAATCAGAATTTAAACCCTCGCAAACATATATGTTTACATTTAAGATATGTCCCTCTTTTAATGAAATAAATATCCGAAACCGAGACCAGCCTCGGATTGGTGCCTTACGTCTTTCGCTTTAACCTGGATTTCTTTGTTGCGGTCTCTTCTGGTATGTAGAATAATTTTCAGATCTCTTTTTTTGCGAGTAAAATGGTATATAAGACATGAAAACTGTTCATCAACTGGCGGAGATTTAGGACGACGTAATGTTTACTTATACAAAGAATGCCATATTCTGCATATACCCGGAATTACGGAGGCTCGGATCTGTACAGTCTTCAAAGCTGGCCAAACAATCTATACATGGTTGGAACCGGAATTTAAACCTTCGATAATATGTATGTTTGCCTTTACGATATGTCCAAATTTTAAAGACAAAAGATATCAGTAACCGAGATCAACCTCGGATTAAAGCCCTCCTTCTTTCGCTTAAACCTGGATTGCTTTGGTGCGATCTCTTCCGGCATGCTGAATAATTTTAAGATCTCGTTCTTGCGATTAAAATGGTATATAAAACATAAAAACTGTTCATAAAATGGTGGAGATTTAGGACGACGTAACGTTTAACAATAAAACAAATCCATATTCTGCACATAATCGCAATTTCGGAGGCACGGATTTGTACTGTCTTCTAAGCTGTACAAAAAATCTATATTTGGTTGGAACCAGAATTTAAACCCTCACAAACATGTATGTTTACCGTTACGATATGTCACTCTTTCCATGAAATAAATATCAGAAACCGAGACCAGGGTCGGATTCGAGCCCTACTTCTTTCGCTTTAACCTGGTTTGAATTAGTGCGGTCTCTTCAGTCCTGTAGAATAATTTTCAGATTTCTTTATTGCGAGTAAAATGGTATATAAAACATAAAAACTGTTCATGAAATGGCGGAGATTTAGGACGACGTAATGTTTACCCAGAGAAAAAATGCCATTTTCTGCATATAATCGCAATTACGGAGGCTCGGATCTGGACAGTCTTCTAAACTAGCCAAACAATCCATTCATGGTTGGAACCGGAATTTAAACCTTCGAAAATATGTATGTTTATCTTTACGATATGTCCCTATTTTAAAGAAAAAAAAATATATCAGAAACCGAGACCAACCTCGGATTAAACCCTTCCTTCTTTCGCTTTAACCTGGATTGCTTTGGTGCGATCTCTTCCGGCATGCTGAATAATTTTAAGATCTCGTTCTTGCGATTAAAATGGTATATAAAACATAAAAACTGTCCATAAAATGGTGGAGATTTAGGACGATGTAACGTTTAACAATAAGACAAATCCATATTCTGCATATAATCGCAATTACGGAGGTTCGGATCTGTACAGTCTTCTTATCTGGCCAAACAATTCATACATGGTTGGAACCAGAATTTCAACCCTCGCAAAAATGTATGCCTACCATAGTGATCTGTACCTATTTGAAATAAAAGAAAAATCAAAAATCAAGACCAGACTCGGTTTCAAGCCCCACGTTTTTTTTATTTATTTGCATTGCTTTAGTTGAATTTCCTCAGGCCTCTAGAACAATATTAAGATCTCGTGATTGCTAGGCCGCCAGGCTTCGAAAACTTAAAAAAATTCAAACCTAGTTTTTGTTGATATTTTACTTAATCATCCCTGAAATGTACATTGCAGGCTGTAAAAATCGATTTCAAGCCGGTTTAAAGATAAACATAAATTATGATAAATATTAAGTTTAGGCCGCTAGAGCGCCAGGCCGCTAGGCCGCCAGGCCGCTAGGCCACTAGGCCGCCAGCCTTCGAAAACATAAAATAAATTCAAAGCTAGTTTTTGTTGATATTTTACTTAATCATCCCTGAAATGTACATTGCATGCTGTAAAAATCGATTTCAAGCCGTTTTAAAGATAAACATATATTATGATAAATATTAAGTTTAGGCCGCTAGGCCGCTAGGCCGCCAGGCTTCGAAAACTTAAAATAAATCAAAGCTAGTTTTTGTTGATATTTTACTTAATCATCCCTGAAATGAACATTGCATACTGTAAAAATCGATTTCAAGCCGGTTAAAAGATAAACATAAATTATGATAAATATTAAGTTTAGGCCGCTAGGCCGCCAGGCCGCTAGGCCGCTTGGCCGCCAGGCTTCGAAAACTTAAAAAAAATTCAAAGCTAGTTTTTGTTGATATTTTACTTAATCATCCCTGAAATGTACATTGCATGCTGTAAAAATCGATTTCAAGCCGTTTCAAACATAAGCATAAATTATGATAAATATTAAGTTTAGGCCGCTAGGCCGCCAGGCTTCGAAAAGTTAAACAATCAAACTTAGTTCTTTATCATCAACTGAAATGTAATTTACAAAGAGTACATGAAAGTGAATGTACAAATAGATTCCGAGTCGTCTCTGCAGATAAGCTAGAACTTTGATTTAAAAAATAAAAGCTAAATCATGTCGATAACTTTCTTCTACACCCCTGCAATTTACATTATATCTGTAAAAATAGATTTCAATCAGTTTTTAAGATCAACGTTAATTGCGATAAATTCAGCCATCTTCACGCCGCTAGGCCGCTAACTTCACGCCGCTAGGCCGCTAACTTCACGCCGCCAGGCCGCTAACTTCACGCCGCCAGGCCGCTAGGCCGCCAGGCCGCTAGGCCGCCAGGCCGCTTACTTCACGCCGATAGGCCGCTAGGCCGCCAGGCCGCTAACTTCACACATCTTAGTAATTACGCATTTGCAACTTCGTAATTTAACATTTCAGTTTCTTCCAATCATGATAACTTTACTTGTTATTGGTGTTATCTTTTTTGTTTCATAAAAATAACCTGCCATCAACAGTAATTCGTTGGATCGATGTTTTTACCGGAATATTTATGATCTTAGAAACAAATTAATCACATTTTGTTTGTAATGTATTAAGATGATTGTCCTAAAGACGGTATCGTACTCCTGTTATTAGATGAAACATATATAGTAATATACAATAATGTAGTAATATCACCATTTTATTTGACGTTTCGGCTTCTGGCCTTTATCAAAATATTTATGTTAGAAAACTTTCTACATTTTTTCTATCGTTCTTATAGTAATATACAACGAAAAAATATCCGTACGGACTTCTTTTCTTTTGTTTTCGTACATTTTTGGGGATTTTTTTGTTTCAATAATGTAATCTATTTAATCAATAAGTCCCTTGTAGTTATAATGTTTGTTTTCTTTCGTATTATATTCTTAAATTTGGTTTGATTTTTTCGAAAATTGTATTCTGATATGCTTATTCTTAATCTATTTTGATTTAACTCTCGGCAGCTTAACAAAACAAATATAATTTCTTGTATTTTTTATACAATTTAATCTTAGTCTTAGGTTTGAAGTGATTCCATGATTTATATTATGTAAACTCATTAAAGGTCGCCCAAGTTTGTCTTAATTTATTCAAATCAAGTCGAATATTCTTATAGAATATTTATAGATACGCTGTTTCCGTTCTTTGGTCGAAATAAGATAATAAAATAAAATCTCGACTGTGTTTTTTAACCCGAGGAGTGTGCAATAAAAATTATTTTGTTAGATAAAGAATTGCTGACGTCGTCCTTATGTGGAAGGACCTAATCAGATATTTAGTCGAGTGCCACTTCAATGTTCGCTTGCTGCTTTTATCAGCAAGATAAGTTACCAAATATGTTATTTATTACGTAGCTGCGAGGGTCTGGGTCGTAATTTATTCATCTGCAAACTACTTCACCGGTCGATATAACTAACCTAAAGGGGAATAAAGCAGTTGCCATAAATATATTTATTAATAATATAATGCTTATGTGGAATAAAAGAAAATGCAAAGCTGAAACCTATAGACAACAAAAACACGAACAGATATCAGACTCAAGTTTGATCATAGTAAGCCTCTTAATGGGCAGCAAAGCAAATGCAAGTACATTATGTACTGCCAACGCTTAGCCTCGGTTTGATCCGGATTAAAAAAGTTTTGCATCACGCGGCGAAACCCTCAATGCAGTATTTCTGATTGAAACAATTCAATGTTCAGCGGCGTATGGTCCCCATATAAATGAATGTGTTTGCCCTAAACGAGAAATAAATGTGCTGAACTGAACAGAACAGAATCCTGCATATCATAGAGAACACCAAGGGCAAAAATTTAAAAGCCGAAATATTAAAGCAAATGTTTTTTAACATACAAAGTCCACCGCCATATGCACACCATCGTTTGGAATGGTCAAAATTGTACTGTTTATTGGTGTCAATATTGAGTTGCGCTCAACCCGGGGCTAGGCGGCGTGGACAGTAATATGCATTTCCATTACTGTCCATGAACAGGCTCAATCAAACCGAGCCTGCAATATTTTCATATTTGTCGTGTTCGATGGCTATCAAAGTTCCCTTTTCATCTTTTTTGCTAATCGATCTTCAAAGGACGTGATTGACAACCGCCCTGATAAAATCTACAAGGAGACTTTTTCACATGGCACAAACAACGTTACAGATTTGAAAGTTAAAGAGTTCTTTATCTGACAGAATCGATCATGGCGCTTGAAAATGTAAACATTTGTTCGATGACGTAGAGATTTATTGTTTATTGTGACGTAATTGCTTACATCACATTTCACTATTCATTATTGATTTAAGTCGCTCATTTACTTGGGAGTGAAATAATGATATATAAAATAAAAGGAACATTATACCAGTATGCAATCTGTAGGTTTGTATTATTTCTCGTTGCGTATGTAAACCACATCACGCTCGACCTTAGGTCTCGCGTGATATTGTTTACCTACCCAACTCGACAAATACATACCTACAGATTGCACACTGGTATAATATTCCATATATCTTCAATAACTGCACTTTTATCGAAGTAATGGACAATAATATATTCTATTTACTTATTTACTGGGCTTTATAAATAATTACGATTGACATGTAAAAAGTTGAAGGATATGAAATGGAAAAATATTATATCTCAAGAAATACATAAAACATTTTTTGAAACATTTTTTGATTTCCTATCAAATACTCCCATTTCTTTGTCCTTTGTATAAAAATCTTTTTTTATCGAGCACATAATTGTGTTGCTTTACGAAATTCAGGACAGTCAATTTCGGGAATAAAACTAGAAGGTGGCAGTGGTCCATACGAAGGAAGGGTAGAAGTAAACATCAATGGTGTATGGGGAACAATTTGTCACAACAACTTCGACATAAACGATGCTAAAGTGTTATGCCGGATGATGAATCTCTCGTAAGCAGCTTTTCTTTTTTCCTTTTTATTCACTTTTATGTTGTATTTTAAAAGAGTAATGAAATACACTTAAATGTTCATCAGTCTGTCTTTAATGCAAATTCTTCTATGATACAAAAACAACTTGCTTTTTATTCAGGTGAAATTGGTATCAATATGTTCAACCTGTTAAGGTATTGCTCCGTTTGTAATTGCTTTGTCATAGACAAAAGAAGAAAAATATGAAAAACTCACAAACGGCATTATGCAGTTCCATCAAACTTTGCACAAAATATTTGTAAGACAAAAGGACGTTTAATATTGTTGTCAGTAACTCATTACTCTTGAAGACATTTTAATTGATGTTTAGTGTTGCTTCGTTTTTGCGATAAATTGCAAATAGAATGTTAGGTAATTTTAAGTCTAACTATTTTTCTTTAATGTACTTAATTTTCTTAGCGCATGTAAATTAAACATATATTAATAACATTGGTTTGTGCAAAGTTTTATTGAGCTGCATTTTTCCGTAAGTGAGATTTAGAAATCTTTTTTGTCGAAGACAAAGCAATGACGAACAACGCTATACCTTAACATAGTTCACTGGTAGCGTGGTTTTTGGTTAGGTTGATCATAACATTAAAATATTTGATAAATGAGATACCATGACACGATTTGAATTTTAAATTAGTGCTGCATTAAACAAGCAGGAAAGCAATGAAGTGAATAGAATTGGGCATGTCCGTTATGCTATTACCCGGTATTCGTTTCAGTTATGATTCTGTTTTGCGCGCGTCAATTAACTAAAAACAATAGGCATAAAATAAACTCAGAAACAAAAAACCTGCAGGTACAAAGGGAATAATAAATACTGTTCAACGTCGCAAAACCACAGATAGACGACACATTATTAGTTTTATGTTTTGGTTCCTTTATGAATGTCCTAAAAAGGAAAACGCACGTCATTGTTTATTTCTACGTACTCATGAAATTGCTGTTTTGTTTGGCAGTTTATTTTAAACAAAAGACGACATAATTTTGCAACAAGGTGAAAGAGTGATACAAGTACGAAGCCGACATAGATTGCTTGTTAAAGTACCGATATATTACAAAAAACATGTTTTTACACTCTTTTAAATTTAGGGCGACAGCATATTTCCCGGGAGCATACTATGGTCAAGGAATCGGGCCGATCTTTGCTGACAACTTGGGTTGTAGTGGGCATGAAACACATCTAGAAAAGTGTAGCTTCAATCCAAATGTCGCCTGCCAGCACTCTCAGGACGTGTCTTTGATTTGCACAAGTGAGCTTTTACAGTTTTTATATAAAGTAGTTAAAATGAGATAATTGTTTTGTCGGTTGTTCAGTGATTGTTCGTATGTCATTGTTCTATAAAAATTGTTAAGATGTTAGATTGATTGACTTTGATAACTATTCAAACGAATTATTCACTAACAGAATGCAGCGAATTCGAACACAATTTTGCTAAGCCTTCGTCTGTTTCGAGTGATGGCAACATGCTCTACGTTACCTGCGACATACCCCATGAAGACGAGCCTCTGAGTTTTCGTTGTGAATCAAATGGGACGTGGTCAGCTGCAGGAAACCAGTGTTCAACATTCGGTAATCATCGAATTTTATTTGTATATACATTAGAACTGTAAATAAGCATATATATGTAGTTATCCAAATAAATTGTTTGCCAGAGCTTAGGACAGCAAAGCTTGGACGGGATATTAAAATACTTATAACATTAAATAATGCACTAGAGAGTTTTACTGCAACAAATTAACCTATGCGGACTAAAAGTATTTAACATTTCCATAAAACACAAGAGAACAGAAAGTTTATATTTTATACTGTTAAAGTATGTTAAAGGTACGAGGGTCGGAAAGACGTGTCAATGTTGATGGATATATACGTCTCTTCTGGTTACTTCCGGACGATTTGAAAACTTTCTGAATCTTATGGATATAATAACAAATAAGAAACCTTCAAAGTTATATAAATTTACTGCTTACTAACTCTTAGATTTACTGTAAGAAAAGTCTAATTAAACATTTCAATTTATATTTTATTTCGTAATTAGGAGTCGAGGATATTCGACTGGCAAACAAAAGAGGTCTGTATGATGGACGTGCAGAGATAATGATGGACGGTATTTGGGGGACAATTTGTGGCCTGTCGTTTAGCTCAGCTGCAGCTACAGTAATCTGTAATATGATCGGACTTGGGTAAGCTGTAAAAATTTTAATATTAAGATGAACAATATTTAGAAGTGTTTGCCGTTCAAAATTTTATTGTTTTGTTAATCGCTTTTACTTTTTTATTTGCTTTCTGTAAATGTAAAAAAACAAATCAAAATCCACTTTTCCAACATTTTAAAAGAAATTATTTTTTTAAACTTGCTGTACTTTTGGATTTGATTTTATCATTTTATTGCGTTTTATCTTAATTGTGTTAACATAATTTACTCAATAACAACAATGCAACCTTTGGATAACTGTTTCGTATAAATGAGTTTAAACTCATATTTGAATATAATTAATTATTACATGAATACATAGATATATATTAACGAATATGCGAGAAAAAGTTCCAGTCGAGGTGAATTAGTTTGAATGATACTAATAATTAGATTAATATGGGACTACCAGATTGATAGACTACAGTCAAAAAGTGAAATATGCATATCAGGAATCGCCACACTCACAAAACACAGCCTCCCCACTGAGCGAAAATGAAGAGAGATAAAGAGAGCATGATTTTAATAAGGATGTCAAATTCAAATAAGACGCCACAAACAATTAACGAAAAAGAGAACCCTTGGGGTTGCCGTCTTGGAACGGTCAGTGGCAAGAACAACTTGCCTCTAGAGGTTTAAATCAGGTTCCAGGGTGCACCAACCTCACACCCAACAGGTTCTTATATCACAAAACAAGATCAGGTTGTCTTCAAGTTAGTGAAAAAACTCCAACCCACCAATCAGCTTAACAATGTTGCATGCAAAAGCACACAAATAAATAAAACACAAGAAACTAATAGCATTGAAAATCCAAAGGGGTAGGTTTTCAATGATTTTACTGAGACCAGAGTACCAGGAGTCAAATCAGCAAAAACACGATGACAGGAATAAAAGTAACAAATCGAGCTTCTAGAGGTTTTTTTATTAAAAAAAAGGTTTCCCTGTAAACCATCATAAACTTAAACCCCTGCAACCGTCATTCAACCAAAGAGGTAAGTATAATGATCATGTAGATGGGTTAATCACCAGGCCTGCAAAGCGCTGTAGAATATCATATTGGTAACCTTTCTTTTTAAATACAGACGATTTTTACGAATAACTGGGAGAAAATAATATTGCCTTTTATTTTCTTAAGTTTTTAAATTAAATCTCCATAAAATGGCCGTAAAATACCTTGTTGCAACAGTGATTTTAAACTGCACCTGTATTTTTGAATTAAATCTGTGTATCCGCGATAAAACTTGAAAAAGGTTTTCCGTAACTTGTGATACCGATAACCTTTTTTAAAAAGTTTTTCTGTTATGCAAATATTACGTTCATTGAAATCTTTAGATGTGTGAAGTTAGCGGCCTAGCGGCCTGAAGTTAGCGGCCTGGGGGCCTAGCGGCCTGGCGGCCTAGCGGCCTGGCGGCGTGAAGTTAGCGGCCTGGCGGCCTGGCGGCGTGAAGTTAGCGGCCTGGCGGCCTAGCGGCCTGGCGGCCTAGCGGCCTAGCGGCCTGGCGGCCTAGCGACCTGGCGGCGTGAAGTAAGCGGCCTAGCGGCCTTGCGGCGTGAAGATGGCTGTCTTTATCACAATTTAGGTTGATCTTAAAAACGGATTGAAATCTATTACAGCATATAATGTAAATTGCAGGGGTGTATAAGAAAGTTATCGACATGATTTAGCTTTTATTTTTTTAAATAAATTATTTAACAAAGTTCTAGCTTATCTGCAAAGACGACTCGGAATCTCTTTGTACATTTACTCCCATGTACTCTTTGTAAATTACATTTCAGTTGATGCTTAAGTGAAATATCAACAAGAACTAGCTTTGATTTTTTTTAACTTTACGAAGCCTGGCGGCCTTGCGGCCTGGTGGCCTAGCGGCCTGGCGGCCTAAACTTAAAATTTATCATAATTTATGTTTATCTTAAAAATGACTTGAAATCGATTTTTTCAGCATGTAATGTACATTTCAGGGGTGAATAAGCAAAATATCAACAAGAACTAGCTTTGATTTTTTTTCAGTTTCCGAAGCCTGGAGGCATAGCGGCCTAAACTTAATATTTATCATAATTTATCATAAAAACGGCTTGAATTCGATTTTTACAGCATGCGATGTACATTTCAGGGATGATTAAGTAAAATATCAACAAGAACTAGCTTTGATTTTTTTAAGTTTTCGAAGCCTGTTGGCCTAGCGGCATAGCGGCCTGGCGGCCTGGCGGCCTAAACTTAATATTTATCATAATTTATGTTTATCTTAAACCGTCTTGAAATCGATTTTTCAGCATGTTATGTACATTTCAGGGACGAATAAGCAAATTATCAACAAGAACTAGCTTTTATATTTTTTTAGGTTTTCGAAGCCTGGCGGCCTAGCGGCCTGGCGGCCTAGCGGCCTAAACTTAATTTTTATCATAATTTATTTTAAAAACGGCTTGAATTCGATTTTTTACAGCATGCAATGTACATTTCAGGGATGATTAAGTAAAATATCAACAAGAACTAGCTTTGATTTTTTTTTAAGTTTTCGAAGCCTGGTGGCCTAGCGGCATAGCGGCCTGGCGGCCTAGCGGCCAAAACTTAATATTTATCATAATTTATGTTTATCTTAAAGCGTCTTGAAATTGATTTTTTCAGCATGTTATGTACATTTCAGGGACGAATAAGCAAAATATCAACAAGAACTAGCTTTTATTTTTTTAAGTTTTCGAAGCCTGGCGGCCTAGCGGCCTGGCGGCCTACCCGCCTTGCGGCCTAAACCTAATATTTATTATAATTTATGTTTATCTTAAAAACGGCTTGAATTCGATTTTTACAGCATGCAATGAACATTTCTGGGATCATTAAGTAAAATATCAACAAGAACCAGCTTTGATTTTTTTTAAAGTTTTTGAGGCCTGGCGGACTAGCGGCCTAAACTTAATATTTATTATAATTTATGTTTATCTTAAAACGTCTGGAAATCGATTTTTCAGCATGTAATGCACATTTCAGGGGTGAATAAGCAAAATATCAACAAGAACTAGCTTTGCTTTTTTTTTAAAGTTTTAGAAGCCTGGCCGCCTTCTTGATTCTTTGAAATTCGATTTTATGCATGTTTTGAATGTCCAGCAGTGCATTCTGCGTAATGTTGACGATAGAACAAATCCATATTCTGCATATAACCGCAATTCCGGAGGCTCTGTACAGTCTTCTAAGCTGGTCAAACAATCTATACATGGTTGGAATCAGAATTAAAACCCTCGCAAACATATATGTTTACATTTAAGATATGTCCCTCTTTTAATGAAATAAATATCAGAAACCGAGACCAGCCTCGGATTGGAGCCTTACGTCTTTCGCTATAACCTGGATTGCTTTGTTGCGGTCTCTTCTGGTATGTAGAATAATTTAAACCTTCGAAAATATGTATGTTTACCTTTACGATATGTCCAAATTTTAAAGAAAAAAGATACCAGAAACCGAGACCAACCTCGGATTAAAGCCCTCCTTCTTTCGATTTAACCTGGATTGCTTTGGTGCGATCTCTTCCGGAATGTTGAATAATTTTAAGATCTCGTTCTTGCGATTAAAATGGTATATTAATCATAAAAACTGTTCATAAAATGGTGGAGATTTAGGACGACGTAACGTTTATTCTAACACGACTTGACGTTTTTCCCATTGAATTTGCTGTGAATTATTACACGATAATTCACCGCGCGTGGGCACGGCTATTACTAAATACCTGTCGGTATAAAATTATCACGTGACAATTGTATTTTTCGCTGCGATTTAATTTCGCGCATTTAAGAAAGCACATAATACGCGAAATTTTTACCAGCGCGTAATATGATGATACCACAGTAAAAGAATAATGTTTATTTTATATATTTAGATAAAATACTATAATAATTATTTTCTGCTATTTTGCGGCAACGTTAAGGTGACTTTAACGCGCCATTTTAACGATGTCACGTCATTTCCGTTGTTTACGTCTTATTTCCTGGTGCAGTATTAAACCGTTGGAATGGCAAATACGGTTCGCGACGACTGGAGAGTGCTGGATGCGCGGTTGGATGGACATGTATTCGAGTTTGTTATTTAATCTTTTAATTGTTATCAGTTTTTGAATTATGGAGATGTTAATTAAGGGAGTAAACACTTACTGCCGACCTTAAAACCCATGTGCGTTTATTAAAACGCGCTAAAATTGAGTTATGATTATTTCGCTTATTCAGTCAGATGTATCGTGTTAGAATTGAAATAATCAATAGCTTTCGGTGAATTATCGCAGGATAATTCACGGGGCGTCGTTCAGCTGCGTAGATATGTATCACTCGGGGCTACGCCCCTCGTGATATATCCTTACGCATCTGAACTCCGCCCCGTGAATTATCATGCGATAATTCACCGGAAGCTATTGATTATTTCTTAAACAATAGAACAAATCCATATTCTGCACATAATCGCAATTACGGAGGGACGGATCTGTACAGTCTTCTAAGCTTGCCAAACAATCTATATATGGTTGGAACCAGAATTCAAACTCTCACAAACATGTTTGTTTACGATTACGATATGTCACTATTTCCATGAAATAAATATCAGAAACCGAGACCAGCCTCGGATTCGAGCCCTTCTTCTTTCGCTTTAACCTGGTTTGAATAAGTGCGGTCTCTTCAGTCCTGTAGAATAATTTTCAGATTTCTTAATTGCGAGTAAAATGGTATATAAAACATGACAACTGTTCATGAAATGGCGGAGATTTAGGACGACTTAATGTTTACCCAGAGAAAAAATGCCATATTCTGCATATAATCGCAATTACGGAGGCTCGGATCTGGACAGTCTTCTAAACTAGCCAAACAATCCATACATGGTTGGAACCGGAATTTAAACCTTCGAAAATATGTATGTTTATCTTTACGATATGTCCTTTTTTTAAAGAAAAAATATATCAGAAACCGAGACCAACCTCGGATTAAAACCCTCCCTCTTTCGCTTTAACCTGGATTCCTTTGTTGCGATCTCTTCCGGCATGCTGAATAATTTTAAGATCTCGTTCTTGCGATTAAAATAGTATATAAAACATAATCAAAGCGCTGAAAGCGTTGAAAGACTTTCGCGCCGGAGAATTACATTACGCAGCAGAATGTCAACTCTGGCTAACATCGTTTAATTTGTGCACACGATAGAAACTGCGTGTCAACTTAAATACTTGCTCACGGCCAGTATGAAAGAGTAGTCAAACATCTGCTATAAAATCCCCACAAAATACCCCAGAATGCGGGATTTGGCATATAGATTTTCATTTTTTCCCGGACCCCCCATGATAAGTTAGGCCTCTTACAAAGTAATTTTGGCCTCATAAACGGACTGATTTTCTAGCTTAGTTAAAATTAACATTGTTAAAAAATAACTCGCTGAGTTGAACCCCCCTTGCTGAAATCCTGGATCCGCCCCTGTCCACTATTGTAAATGCAAATGTTATGTAGTGTATAAGCTGGCTAAACAATACTAAATCCTGTAGAGTATACTTCTAGTATCAATGAGACATAAGCTATAAATATTAATTAGTAGGCGGTGCTACTTAAACTTTGTAGAGAATGTTCATTCATAGTATCATGTTACATCTCCGATGAGTAATTGCCAGCATTTAACAAGCATTGGCCAATGTTAAGATAAGCACAACCGTTATTTCCTGGTTAGAGATAAAACGAATTCAATAAAGAGAGTAATAAGAGATTGCTAAACTGTTAATTGTCTAGAACAAAACAACATCCTGATAAAAAGAGACGTGTTTCTCGCTGACCTGAATACAGTTTACTTTCTTAATATGCACTACTTTCTGACGCCGCACAACTATGGAACTTGTTAGGCGTAACTAAACTACTCATGCATATTCAGCTGTTTGTTCACTAACGTAGCTGAACGTGATTTCACTCAACATTTGTTTGATGGAGTTTTTGGCATGGACGCTACAAAATTACACGGACACGTACTATAAATCACTATTCTTTCGTGGAATTGTGTGCTTGAATGTGCTTAAAACGTCTGCATTTCATTTCGGCCTGCTCTCGCGGTGACCACAAAACCCCGCTTACTTGAATACGCTCGATGTCGCAGTGATACACCGGAAGTTAAAAACTGCGCGTCGCCGTGTTCTAGACTTCTAGTTTAAGACTTTCGCGCATGCGCGCGAAAGTCTAAAAACTGTTCATAAAATGGTGGAGATTTAGGACGACGTAACGTTTAACAATAGAACAAATCCATATTCTGCATATAGTCGCAATTACGGAGGCTCGGATCTGTACAGTCTTCTTATCTGGCCAAATAATTCATATATGGTTGGAACCAGAATTTCAACCCTCGCAAATATGTATGCCTACCATAGTGATCTATATTTATTTGAAATAAAAGAAAAATCAGAAATCGAGACCAGACTCGGTTTCGAGCCCCACGTTTTTTATTTATTTGCATCGCTTTAGTTAAATTTCCTCAGGCCTGCAGAATAATATTAAGATCTCGTTATTGCGAGTGGAACGGTAAAACATGATAACTGATCATTAAATGGCGGAAATATAGGACGACGTAATGTTAACCAATAACTGGCAGTGAATTCGATCTTATTAGGGTATTCGCTGTTTGTGTAAATCGAATACCCAACTCACTGCTGGCAGTGGATTCGATTTAATTAGGGTATTCGGTGTCAGTGTAGAACGAATACCCAACTCACAGCTGGCAGTGGATTTGATCTCATTAGGGTATTCGCTGTCAGTGTAGAGCGAATACCCAAATCAATACTGGCAGTGGATTCGATCTCATTGGGGTATTCGCTGTCAGTGTAGAGTTAATACCCAACTCACAGCTGGCAGTAGATTCGATTTCATTAGAGTATTCGCTGTCGGTATAGAACGAATACCCAACTCACAGCTGGCAGTGGATTCGATCTCATAAGGGTATTCGCTGTCAGTATAGAACGAATAACCAAATCACAGCTGGCAGTGGATTTGATCTCATTAGGGTATTCGCTGTCAGTGTAGAGCGAATACCCAAATCAATACTGGCAGTGGATTCGATCTCATTGGGGTATTCGCTGTCAGTGTAGAGTTAATACCCAACTCACAGCTGGCAGTAGATTCGATTTCATTAGAGTATTCGCTGTCGGTATAGAACGAATACCCAACTCACAGCTGGCAGTGGATTCGATCTCATAAGGGTATTCGCTGTCAGTATAGAACGAATAACCAACTCACAGCTGCAGTGGATTCAATCTCTTTAGGGTATTGGCTGTGTGTGTAAAGCGAATACCCAACTCACTGCTGGCAGTGGATTCGATCTCATTAGGGTATTCGCTGTTTGTGTAAAGCGAATACCCAACTCACTGCTGGCAGTGGATTCAATTTCAGGTGGATAAGGAATATCCAATTCCCTACTCATTACTCACTGCCAAGTTCACACCCCTTTCTTAAAACCGAAAAATATATTGAAACCATCTTTAAATAATCTATATAACTGATACATACAGATCACGATAGAAATACAAAATAATGAGTAAAGATGTTCAATTAAGGAATAAATTTCGTGTTTGATAAGTTCACCGAGTCTTGAACGTCTTTAGGGCTGGTTAAAGTGTGTGGAGTCCGAAGGACTCCACGCGTGCTTTAACCAGCCCTAATGACGTTCAAGACTCGGTGAACTTATCAAACACGAAATTTATTACTTATATTTACACCTCATTTTATCATTTTGTTTCTAAATTTAATATAAAATATATACTTTTTACTTATTTCGAAATGTTGTTTAAAACATTTCTTACCCCGGGTTTGGCATTTGGACTGGTCCGCCTATTTACTCAAATAAAAAAAAAATCATACTACGGCCAAAAATAGTTCCATGTTTATTGAACACATTCATCCGTTTTTTCAAACATTTATATACAGAAAAACCTAATATTTCACAACAAACATCAAATTTGTATCACAGCAAGTACTTTCTATGCGAGAAAATGATAGTCTAAGTAAAAACCATTATTTTGGCGGGATGTTAGAAAGTACTAATGTGAAATTTTTTCAACCAATGATAATTCTAGATTTTATTACATGTGTTTAATTTTGACGCCAAAATGTATGACGTCAGTGACGTCATTAATGTGTAACGTCGCTGACGTTGCATTATTTTGGCGGGATGTTAGAAAGTACTAATGTGAAATTTTTTCAACCAATGATAATTCTAGAAAATGGAACGGACTTACCATTGCGCGGTGATAAGGCTAATGGTGTTATTGAAGATTGACCTTCACTCTTCCGGTAAAGGATATTGAAGCAGTGGAAATAAAGGTGTAAATATTAAATGATAGAGTCTGGGTCGAACCTGCTTGGGAACACATCTAGTTTAGCGGACCCTAACACTAAAGAGCATTGCTTGTGAGAAAATTCATTGGTATCCTAGTCGTAAGTCAAACAAATTTCAATTATAATGAGTTTAAATGGGGGCTACCGCCCCCACACCCCCGTTTTTCTCGCTCAAACGCCGCTGGGTTTTTGTGTTTTGAATATCTGGGGTCCGCTAAACTAGATTCTACCCTAAAAAACTTATACGTTACATCATCGTTAGCAAGAAAATATGTCTCCAAAAATAACATTTACCATGAATTAAGAACAGTACACAGTGCAAACGGTACTTTGTGAGTGACTTGAGCTTTTTTTTTCAAAAGTGTATTGTATATAATGGGAAACAATATCATTCATAAAAAGGACTACAACAATCGCCCGTAAAACATTTACCGGTATATGTCGATCTGATTTCTAATTACAAAAGATAAAAACTCCTATCACTTTTGAACTGTCTATAATGTTTTTGTGACAATCAGCTCGCTATATCCGGTAGATGATACAATCGGTTTATATACAGTGATTGTGTTGTTGAAAAAACTTAACCCTTTCCTGTATATATACACCTTTATTGCTAGGGCGGACAGTTTAGATCCAGATCAGCCGGAACATCCGTGCCATCTGATCAGGATCTAAACTGTTCGCTTTTTGATTCATTAGGTTATTTCTGACCAAAATGCGACCAGTGCAGATCCTATCAGGATGTGCCGGCTGATCTGGATCTACACTGGTCGCACATTCGTAAAAATGTGTATACATCAAGGAAAGGGTTACTTGAAAAACCAGCTTAAGAAATTCGAGAAAAATATCTCAATATATGCCTGCTTCCGGTTTCTAGAGCAAAATATTTGTGCTGCATCTTTTCAATTCTCACTGCCAGCCAAATAAACGTAAGAAATTTTTTGTCCCGAGACTGAATTCAAATAACTCGAAATGGTATTATATATATATGTAGCACAGACACATACATCAAAACACTGGAATCGCTGTTTGAAATGTATTTTTCTTATAATTCATTTTGAAATTATAGCCAGTTTTCGTCATTTGTGACATTTGTCTCAACTCCCTACCTAACAAAGTATGCTTTGGCTGAGAGTGTTCTGAGTAGAATTCAATAAGTATGACCGCGGCAGACGAAATCTATTACCGAGATTGCAGTGTTAATTTTAGAAAATTTAAATCTGTGCCAAGTGAAAAAGTCAAAGCTAGTTCTTGTTGATATTTTGCTTATACCTGAAATGTACATTAAATGCTAAAAATCGATTTCAAGACGTTTTAAGATAAAAATAAAATATGATAAATAGTAAGTTTAGGCCGCTAGGCCGCCAGGCTTCGAAAACTTAAAAAAAAATCAAAGCTAGTTCTTGTTTATAATTTTATTAATCATCCCTGAAATGTACATTGCTTGCTGAAAAAATCGAATTCAAGCCGTTTTAAGATAAACATTAATTATGATAATTATTAAGTTTAGGCCACTAGGCCTCCAGGCTTCGAAAACTTAAAAAAAAAATCAAAGCTAGTTCTTGTTGATATTTTACTTAATCATCCCTGAAATGTACATTGCATGCTGTAAAAATCGAATTCAGTCCGTTTTTAAGATAAACATAAATTAAGATAAATATTAAGTTTAGGCCGTCAGGCCGCTAGGCCGCCAGGCTTCGAAAATAAAAGCTAGTTCTTGTTGATATTTTGCTTATTCGTCCCTGAAATGTACATTACATGCTGAAAAAAAATTGATTTCAAGACGTTTTAAGATAAACATAAATTATGATAAATATTAAGTTTAGGCCGCTAGGCCGCCAGGCTTCGAAAACTTAAAAAAATCAAATCTAGTTCTTGTTGATAATTTAATTAATCATCCCTGAAATGTACATTGCATGCTGTAAAAATCGAATTCAAGCCGTTTTTAAGATAAATTATCATGATAAATATTAGGTTTAGGCCGCTAGGCCTCCAGGCTTCGAAAAAAAAAGCTAGTTCTTGTTGATATTTTGCTTATTCGTCCCTGAAATGTACATTACATGCTGAAAAGATCGATTTCAAGACATTTTTAAGATAAACATAAATAATGATAAATTTTAAGTTTAGGCCGCTAGGCCGCTAGGCTGCCAGTCTTCGAAAAGTTAAAAAAAATCAAAGCTAGTTCTTGTTGATATTTTACCTTATCATCAACCGAAATGCAATTTACAAAGAGTACATGGGAGTAAATGTACAAAGAGATTCCGAGTCGTCTTTGCAGATAAGCTAGAACTTTGTTAAATAATTTATTTTAAAACATAAAAGCTTAATCATGTCGATAACTTTCTTATACACCCCTGAAATTTACATTATATGCTGTAAAAATAGATTTTAATCCATTTTTAAGATCAACCTAAATTGTGAGAATGGAAGCCATCTTTACGCCGCTAGGCCGCTAACTTCACGCCGCCAGGCCGCTAACTTCACGCTGCCAGGCCGCTAGGCCGCTAACTTCACACATCTGAAATCTTTAACATCATTACAAGCATGCAAACTGGCTCGCTCCATTGAAAGCGGTATCGTTACTACTAAAATATAGTGGGTATACATTTTGAAAAGAAAGATTAAGATCAAGAAGTTTGCTTGTTTATCTGATATGCTTGCTTTATTAAGATGTAGTTCATTATAATCAATGTTATTAACTAGAGATGGAAATGTATGTTCAACAATTTATCAAGGTACCTCGAGGTGTTGTTAAAGGCTAAAATTATGTCATCCTGATGTTCGGTAGAAAGTGATAACATAAAAGTTCTTTCAAAACATTATAAAACAGAGCTGCAAAAAGGGATGCACAAATTCGGATGGGATTAAGCGGTAAACGGTTTTGAACGATTCAGCGACAAAATTCATTTAAACATTTTATTACAGTTAGATATCATAACTACACAAGGCGATAAAAATGATAAATTTGTAATAGATTCTTTCATTATTATTTTCCAACGATGCCTTTTTAAAACATTCGGGCACTATTAAACGTAAAAAATCATTATCATTTGTCCGAACAAAAATAGTCTATTTGTTTTATAATTGGTTCCCAGTATAGAAAACTTCGCAATAATAGGTCTTATTGATTTTGTTCTTGGGTTTACCTTAAAAGGCGTTTTTTTATATTTTGAATGATTTTAATTATGTTTTGAAAAATGCTGTTTTAGGTATCAGACCCATTATACTGGATATTATGGGGGAGGAAGTGGACCGGTCCACATTGCCCAGCTGAAGTGCTTCGGAAATGAGTCACATCTTGATAACTGTACATACAGTCGTAGAACCACATGTTCACATTTATACGACATTGCTGTTGTCTGCAAAAGTAAGTAAATGGCGAAGTAGCCTTATATTGTTCATTTGAAAATTATTAGTATCTGATAAATGTAATGCCATCCCAATGATATTTTTAACATAAAACATAAAATAAATATTTGATGGGTTTCAGACAAGACTGTCAACTCTCAACTTTCTTGTTAATTCTTATCATTTCTGACATTTACACTTATGTTATCAGTATTTAAGTTTGAACGGAAAAGTTCAGTCCTCTTTGAGTCCCGCCATACAACATGACAGGGGAGTGTTTTCAGCTAATAGTTCAGGTCAGGTAATAATTGTTGCAGCAATATCACTGTCATTAACAGCTGCCCTGAACCAAATGTTAAATACCCCGTGGCAGATCTCAAGATGGCGACAAAACAAGAAGGAAAAGTGTATGTGTTTTGTTGTTTCCAATTTGTATTCATTTTGTTCTTAATAAAAAGGTAAACTTGAATCATGAGGAAATTTGTTAATTCAGCGATATTTTGCTTCCTATAAGGCCACCGTGTCCGTTTGACACTGTAATTGATAGAAATAAATTACCTAATTGGCTTTTTTCAAAAATGAAGCGAGAACTACGACTGTGATGTACAATTCATGCTCTGATAACGTTGTTGTTACAATTATATGTGATATCCCTTTAAAGTGCCTATCTTGTGGTATAACTGTTATACGGAAAAATTATTTTGTGTTTAAGAAAATGCTATTCAGACAAATTGTTATTGATACCCTGTAATGCCCCTCAGATACTAGGATGATGCATTGTATAACCGTTTGAAGTGTGAAGTAAAAGATACCATGTATGTTCTACTTTTTCATGAAAACAGCTACCCTACTTCCTTTTAGCACGACCAATTTATTTATGGCATCCTTTGTACTTGTTAATGTTATCTACCATTGGTCGTCAATACATTAACCTGATCTCTTAATTGTGATTTTCGTTCATTGTGCTATGTTATCTTAACAAATTATTTCTTACAAACTTAGTTTCCTCTATTCCATTCCGCTATTTAACAGTTTTAGAAGGCAGTTTTTTTCCAGATATGAAAGTTTAACTTTTTGTAAAGTGCATTTTATTGTTAGCATTAAAACGATTACGTGAAACCTCTAACGATTTTTGCGTACATATACACATTTAAAGTGACGCTTGTCTTTATCAAATTCACAAAAACTTGATATTCCCACATTGTTTAAACCACGTTTAAGAAGTATTGTCCGTATAGAGATTTATTGAAAATGTTGTTCACTTGTACATCACGCATAGCCTTCAATTAACAAGCTGAAATATAGACGAATAGATGCAAAGGAAATTTTGAAAGCCATCGAACACGACAAATATGAAAATATTGCAGGCTCGGTTTGATTAAGCCTGTTCATGGACAGTAATGGAAATGCATATTACTGCCCACGCCGCCTTGACCCGGGTTGAGCGCAACTCAATATTTACACCAATAAACAGTACAATTTTGACCATCCCAACGATGGTGTGCATATGGCGGTGGACATGGAACCTTCAATGCGGTATTTTCAGATTAATACCATGTCATGTTCATCGGCGTATGGTTCCCAGATAAAAGAATGGGTTTGCCCTAAACGAGAAAACAATTGGCGGAAATAAACACAATAGGATTCTGACAGGGGATCTTAGAATATAAATCCTGCATATCACAGACAACGCCAATGGCAAAATTTAAAAAGCAGGAAGTATATCTTTGGGGGTGATTGAACAATATCCGAATCAATATTGGCTGGGATATTGAAACCACCCATCTCAAACTGGCCGAAATATTAAAACAAAAGGTAATTTTAGAAGTACTATTAACAAATTACATAATTATCCTGCTCAACGACCTTCAAAGGACGTAATTGATAACAGCACTGATTGAATGTACGGGGAGACTTTCTACAGCAGCCACACGGCACAAACAACACTGCTGTGATATTGAAATAGATGAAAAGGGAACTTCAAAAGCCATCGAACACGACAAATATGAAAATATTGCAGGCTCGGTTTAATTGGGCTTGTTCATGGACAGTAATGAATAAATATTGGCTGGGATATTGAAACCACCCATCTCAAAATATTAAAACAAAAGGTAATTTTAGAAGAACTATTAATAAAGTACATAATTATCGTGCTCAACGAACTTTAAGTGTAAGAAGATATGAACAGTCATAGAATTCATCAAAAGTGATCATAATTTATGATTAGTATGTTGTACAAAGAACAAAGAAAAACAAATACAATAGTTCATAAATAAAAGAAAAAGCAAAGGGGATAATGGCTTCCCTTCTTTCACACCAAGGGTAACGTCAAAGAATTCCGACAAAAACAACTTGAGCCTACTTTTACTTGTACACATCCTTTTAGATTTGGTTTAAATACCCGGTAACCCGTTTTGTGAGTGTAATATTTTTCATTTCTTTGTTTGCCGAAATCGTATGAAAGATGATTAGCAATTGAAGTTTGATTTTTTATGCCCCCACAAAGTGGGAGGCATATAGAGTTGCACTCGTCCGTCCGTACGTCCGTACGTCTGTACGTCCGTACGTCCCCAAATCTTGTGGCATCAACTCCTCCTAAACCATCAGGCGGATTTCTTTCAAACTTGCACAGATGATCAAGCAGGATGTGTAGATGATCGTAAAGAAAGGATTTTTTCCTGCGACCATTTCTACCAGAGTTATGGCCCTTTGTTAATTTCAGTTATAAAATCTTGTGGCGTCAACTCCTCCTAAACTACAACTCAGATTTCTTGCAAACTTGCACAGATGATGAAGCAGGATGTGTAGATAATCGTGAAGAAAGGATTTCTTCCTGCGACCATTTTTACCAGAGTTATGGCCCTTTGTTATATTCATTAATTAAATCTTGTGGCGTCAACTCCTCCAAAACTATAAGGTTGATTTCTTGCGACCTTGCACAGATGATGAAGCAGGATGTGTAGATGATCGTAAAGAAAGGATTTTTTCCTGCGACCATTTTTACCAGAATTATGACCCTTTGTTAATTTCAGTAATTAAATCTTGTGGCATCAACTCCTCCAAAACTACAAGGCAGATTTCTTGCAAACTTGCACAGATGATGAAGCAGGATGTGTAGATAATCGTGAAGAAAGGATTTCTTCCTGCGACCATTTTTACCAGAGTTATGGCCCTTTGTTATATTCATTAATTAAATCTTGTAGCGTCAACTCCTCCAAAACTATAAGGCAGATTTCTTGCGAACTTGCACAGATGATGAAGCAGGATGTGTAGATGATCGTAAAGAAAGAATTTTTTCCTGCGACCATTTTTACCAGAGTTATGGCCCTTTGTTAATTTCAGTAATTAAATCTTGTGGCATCAACTCCTCCAAAACTATAAGGCAGATTTCTTGCGAACTTGCACATATAATGAAGCAGGATGTGTAGATGATCGTAAAGAAAGGATTTTTTCCTTCGACCATTTTTACCAGAGTTATGGCCCTTTGTTAATTTCAGCAATTAAATCTTGTGGCATCAACTCCTCCTAAACTACAGGGCAGATTCCTTGCAATCATGCACAGATGATGAAGCAGGATGTGTAGATGATCGTGAGGAAAGGATTTTTTCCTGCGACTATTTTTACCAGAGTTATGACCCTTTGTTTGTTTCAGTAATAATATTTTGTGGCATCAACTCCTCATTTACTTTTGGACAGATTTCTTTCTAACTTGCACACATGATCAAGATGGCTGGGTAGTTGATCATAAAAAAAAGATTTTTTTTCTGCTGCCATTTTTACCACAGTTATGGCCCTTTGTTTATTTCACTTACAAAATTTTGTGGCATCAACTTCACATTTTCTAATTGGCTGATTTCTTTCAAACTTGCACAGATGATTAGACATGATGTTAAGATTGTTGTAAAGGACATTGTCTTGCAACAATTTTCACCACAGTTATGGCCTTTTGTTTATGTTAGTTATTAAATTTTGTGGCACTTACCCCTCATTTACTAATCATGATCACCACATGTTGTTAATACCTGGTACAAAATTTTGTAACAAATGTTATTGCAGCAGTGGGGGCATCAGTGTCCTGTGGACACAGTCTAGTTTGTAGTTTGCTTAAATATTACTGTAGAAACAAAATGTAACACCTTAAAATTCAGATGCATGAATTGTTTTTTTTAAAAATTAGTCAGCAAAGGTCTCACTATACCAGTCAGTCTGTTTACGTTATAAAACAGCGTCAGCTAATTAGTATTACTTTTCACAGCAAAATGATTTAACTATAATCGAATAAAGTGAAATCACTTCACGTTTAATCTAGAAACACTCTACTGACTTTTTAATTGTTTATTATCAACATTTTATATTACTAACACAGGTGAACACAAGTGATATTTATTTTTTCTGACCATAGTAATGCATTAAAATGATAAAGAAGAAACGAGATCTACTTGGTAGGCGTTTTCAGGAAAAAGTAGAACATACATGGTATCGTTTTCTTCACTAATCAAACGGTTATACATGTACAAGGCATCCTTCTATAATCCGAGGGGAATTACAGGGTTCAACAACAACTTGTTTGAATCGCGTTTTCTTAAAAACAAAATATTTTTCCGTATAACATTTATACCACAAGATAGGTATTTAGAGGCGCTTCAATGAAATATCTCATATTATTATAACAACACAATTGTCAGAGAATGAATTGTAAAAACACAGTCATCGTTCTTGCTTCAATTTTGAAAAAGCCAATTAGGTCATTTTTTCTATCAATTACAGTGTTAAACGGACCTGCTGGCCTTAAACGAAGCAAATTATTGCTGAATCAACAACACTTTTCGTCATATGATCCATGTTTACCTTTCAATTTTGAACAATATGTATAAAAATTGGAAAAAACAAAACACATACACTTTTCCTTCTTGTTTGGTCGCCATCTTGAGATCTGCCACAGGGTACTTAACTTTTGTTCAGGGCAGCTGTAACATGACAGTGAATTTACATGCTGACCTGTATCCGCTGATGTGCTTTCCAAGACGCTGAAAATTTTCATGTACAGTTCCACGTATCAGAATGTTTTGTTTACGTTTTGTTTTTCTCTAATCTATAGACCTATAGGGGCAAGTGCGGACTTGGTGCACTCTTGAACCTAGTCTTATTCCAATTTGGCAAAATGTTTTGTCACTGGCCGTTCCAAGGCGGTAAGCCATGGAGATCATTAATTGTTTTGTGGTGTCTATTTTAAAATTAGTCCGTTTTTTATTTAATCACTTTCTGTTAGCTACTACTGTTTGAATGGGTAGGGATGCTATGTCTTCTGGATGTGGTCGATCCTGATATGCATATTTCAATATGATTATTTAAGTTAATATGTGTTTGTCAAATTCTCAGAGCAGTGCGTGTATTTTATTGTAAATATATTGCAAAAGGGTTTATCGGTAATGTTATTGCTATGATTTCGGTCTACAGATTCGTCAATGAATTTCACTGGAATTCGCCTAACAGACGGATCAAGCTCAAACCGTGGACGCGTTCAATTGGAGGCCAGTGGAGTTTGGGGAACTATCTGCTATTACAATATGGACCAGAAGGCTGGTCTAGAGACCATTTGCCGCATGCTTGGTCTTAAGTAAGAAAACTGCATTACTACTTTGTACTAGAATATGTGACTGGTAAAAATAAGTTGATCATGGATAAGTTATTTATATTGAAGTCGAAAGAATTTCGAAAACCTGTGAACCTAAAGATTTGATTTAGTTCACCATGTTCATGTTTCTTCTAGAATACTAATTGCCATTAATAGTTCTGAAGTTAGAATGGGAGTAGGACTTTACTAACATTAAAATCAAAAGAACCTTCTGTTAATTGTTCCATTCATGACCTTCAAAACATTGTTTTTAAAAATCTGGCAGACAAGACATGCTTTTTTTATGTTTGGCTTCTCATGAAGTCATTTAAGGAGAAGCTCAATCAAAAGTCGATATATTTACTTAATGATTGTGTTCTTTCTTAGAACAATACAAAACAAAAAACATAACTTTTCAGGTATTACCGTCTCATGTTTTATATGTGTTTTACATGCAGCATTCTCGAGTGGATGGGTTTGAGTTATTTTAACAAGATAACTTTAACCTGTAGGTTTTTTTATGAAAACCTCTTAGGGCAAGTGTGAGGTTGGTGCACACTATAACCTGGTATTAAACACCCAGTGGCAAATAATGTTGCCACTGACCGTACCAAGAACGTAACCCTAATGGTTCTCTTTATCGTTATTTGTTTGTGGTGTCTAATTTGAAATTTATTGAAATTGTGAACTCATGCTCCTTTTTCTGTCTTTTCCTCTCTTCTTTTTGGCTGTGAGAGGTGGTTGTTTCTTCTGGTTGTAGCAATTCCTGATATGCCTTTTTCATTCTTGTAATAATAATAATAATAATAATAATAAAAATAATAATAATAATAAGTTGTTTAGCGTATTATTATTATTATTATTTATTATTATTATTTTTATTATTATTATTATTATTATTATTATTATTATTATTATTATTATTATATGTATACTTACTGAAATGAAGTATTCTATCTGATTCAGTCTGTGGTAAAAATAAAAATTTTTACCGACGGTTATAACGGATTGAGGATCAATGTCACGAAAACGCTTTTTGTCGGGGGTTGGGAGGGGGTGAATAATTACGTTCTGATAGTAGCCGAAAAAACAATAAAAATAAGGTTGAAAAAGACGCGTGAAATGGTGGATACTTTCACAAAATAATCATGTTCGCGTTGCCTGGTTACCTTATTTTGATGGCGTGATGGAAAAAGGTGCTTGTGTCATCTTGATCAATATAATATATAAAATATTAAAAGTTGTGTTCAACATCTTATATCACCAGAGCACAAAGGGGCTAAAGTTAATCTGCAAAATGTAAAAATGCATAGCACAAGAATGAGCTATATGCATTGTTTGCAAGGCAGAAGGGGGATATTTGTCAGATAGCTCCTTCTTGTATGTAATATGATATTTCTTTTAATTGCTATAAATAATAATTGTATTATTGTTACCCATTTAAACTTGACAAGCTTTTCGGTTTATGCTGGACAGATGATAATTTAGTCTGTATTAAAGATTTGTTAAACATGAAATTTTGTCTTTGGAAAAAACAGGTATTAAAAATATGCGATATTCCTTCTTAAGAGCTAAGAGATGATTAACTTTTAATGTATATGTACAGTGTGAAAGTTGCAACTCAACATAAATATATATATATAAAATAGTTCAGCAAAGAACAAAAAAAAAAGAGAAACAAGTATGGGAGCTTGATCGAAAAGAAAGAGCAAACAGTTAGCATTAATGCGCTAAAAACTCGCGTTTTCGAACCAGACACGCAATCTAGCGGTGTGTTTCGTTGAGCGCAAAGGTTACGCTATTGTAGATTGTAAAGATAATTTCACTGTAAAGTGTTTTTGATAATGAAATTATTTTTCTGTTCATTCTTATAATAATATATAAATTCGTTCACGGACATTTAAGACATGAACAAGTTGCGGTGTACCGCTAAATCTCAAATTTATCAAAAGCGGTTTGGTAAAAGATGTTTTTTCTTTCACAAAGTTGTGTTTGGCACACAAACATTTACATACATGTACTACTATATGTTTAACGCGGTTTTGTTAAATAAAAATTTATTAATTTCCTTTGAAATTGATATCTATTATATATTGTAAACAAACCTTTTGTTAAATATATATAAATACCAATATTAGTACTATAACATGTACAAAATTAACCAAAAGTCAGTGACAATGTCCACACACAAGTCCATGTTGCCAAATTGCTAAATGGTTCATTCTTGCTATTATTTTCAATTCAATCGCAATCTTTCTACATAATTATATTGCTTTATTGTTAATTGTTCACTCTTTTTTTCAATTCAATTCCCGTGCTTTCTCAAATAATGCTGTGATTATTATCTTTTTAACAAGCGTGTTTTTTTTTTAGATATTTATTGAGATTGTTTACATAAATATATATGTTGTTTTTTATTTAAATCGATTTTCTCGAATTAAAGTTTTAACGTTTGTTATATTATTTTTCAAATAAATCACACACGTCCTTATTTAAAAAAAAAGTAAAAAATGCATATCAGGAATTGCCACCCTCCCAAAACACAGCCTCCCCAAGCAGCGAAAAAGAAGAGAGGAAGAGAGAGAGAGAGAGCATGTTTGTTATAAGTATGTCAATTCAAATAAGACGCCACAAACACTTAACGAAAAAGAAAATATATATCTAATTATATCCAGATTTTTATAACAATTTATATTCTGAATCACTGTCATTTTAAATCACAATTTTAACATTTTAAATTCTGATCGCTGTCACCATTGAATAAAATGTAGTTCGCATATATGCGACTTGCAGTTGAAAACATGTTTGCATTTGTTGTTATTGGGATGAGTCACTAACAATTCCCAAAACAATATATTTTTATAAATATGTAAAACTAGTTCAGGACATTTGTAAAACGATGTTGACCTGTTTATTCTTGCTGTTTGTTAACTATATTTCTAGTATTACCATGTGTAACGAGTTCGTGTTTTATATCGGGTATACAAATGCAAATGTGATTTCGCATTATCCATGTTATCAGTGAGAAATATTTAATGCTAGATGAAATGCATTGTAATAGCCTTACAACACTATCTCGGGATTAATGAAAATAACTTTTTTACGCTTTTTACAGCTTCACATTGGCGTATTCGTTAAGCGCTCAGAGCTCTGTGCCAGCATTGTTTTATGGCTTAAATTGTAATAATGGGGACGAAAATATCAACACGTGTTCATATACCGTAGCTCACCGAATGTACTGCTCTTCAAGAAATGACCTTGGATTACTATGTACAGGTAAATCTTAAGACTGAAGTCAAATTAATTTTTCTATTAGACGTAGCAACAATTAACACAGAGTGGATATTTTACAATATAATAGCAACAATGTAGTTATGACGCTTTAATATATCGTACATCTTCGGCATCGGTAACAAATACGGATATAACATACGAGGGGCGTTCGATAAGAAATGCAAACGTCATTCCAATATTAATATTTATATTGAAGGGCGTGCACACGTTATCACTGCATATATAAACCGATTTTATCATCTACCGGATATAGCAAACTAATTATCACAAATGCATAGTAAAACGTCCGAAAATGAGGCGAGTTTTTTGCATTGTAATAAGAAAAAAAAATCGCAAAATGTAAATTACAACAGACGATTATTGTAGCTCCTGTTATGAATGACATTGATTGCTTTTGTATGCAATATATGCTTAAAATCGCCCATATTGCCCACACCAAGTACCAGCTTTGCTAGTAATGATGCAACTTATTAGTTTTTTTCTTACAAAAATCCGAATGCAGTAGCTGATCAGATGATTTCTGTCTATTCTTTGGATTATAAGAACAAATAGTTGATGTTAAAGCCATATATTTAAATTGCTTCATACAGAAAACTGATTTGTAATGAAATTTAAAGCACCAATTACACAGACGGTCGGTGCCCAATCGGTCATTTTATTTTAAGTTAGTCGCTGTTTTGATAGGTTGTCATGCGTTATTGTTTTTCGGTGTAGAGAGCCATCGGTGATTGACGAGTGTTCAGTGGGTTTAACAAATATGTCATGGGTTCACTATAATTCTATTTTTTTGTCTATCGGTGGTGAGTATAAGTTGATCGGTTGCTTATCGGTGGCCCATCGGAGATATCGGTTGTAGACAGGTTGTCGATCGGTAATATCGGTTTAAGACAGGATGTCGATCGGTGATGATCGGTTTTGAGAAATTTAGGTTGTTTCGTAGAACAGGTTTTTGTATTTGAAAAAGTTATATCAAACTTGTCTGAATAGGATGTGGAGTTCCAGTTGTATCTAACGGATATTTACCGACTTCTTCAAGTTATCACAATTCCACAACAACAACTATACTGTGCAACACCGGATACATACCTAACATGATAACAGCCACATGTCTTGACAATGGAACATGGGTAGCAGACACAACATGCTCCCTACCAAGTTAGTTGATTTGTAATTTATACATTACATGTAAAGAATAATGAAGGTAACCATACAACAAAGGTACATATATTTTAGTTTATTCATAAAACTAAGATGATTGAACGGATATTTTGTTTTGCCTGTGTCATGTTTCCACTTTACTATTCAAAGCCGCTGTTTTAAAACATTTTGTTTATTGCTTTTGCAGTTTGAAACATGTTAAAATTTATCTAAATACATATGTGCCCATTTTCTGTTCTTACATAGTATAAGACTTGTTTTGATACAATATCTATGTGAGTGTCTTATTTTCTTGACATATGACCAAAAGCTGTTATGACATACAATGCATCCGTAAAATGTGATTTTTATGTTGAACAGAATGTGGCACACCATCAATAGTTAACGGAGTAATACAAAGCAATAATTACGTCAATGCGACCGCAAAGTGTAATACTGGATATAAACCAGCGTTTACAGTTTTAAGATGTTTGGAGAATGGAACATGGCAAGCAGACGAGGCATGTACTAAAATAGGTATACTACTACTACTACTACTACTACTACTACTACTACTACTACTACTATAACTACTACTACTAATACTACTACTTCTAATAATAATAATAATAATAATATAATAATGATAATAATCTTTGTTAACATTGAAATTGATTTCTTGCCTTTTATTTGACATAAAGCAAGGACATTTTTTGTCTTCCGGCTAAATATGTTTCAAGCAAAATCACACAAGTCATCATAAAGTTGAAAATAGTTAAATTTAATGACTCTATTTTAACAAACTCGTATTAGCAGCTGCATCAGAAGCGGCAGCAACAGCAGCATATATCTATGAAAATAATGTTAAGCTTGTCGCAAGATAAGATATATAGATCAGTCGTTAAAATTTGCTGTTGCCAGAATTTAGCTATTTTTTATGGTATTGATGGTCATAATGATAATTTTAAAAATGATAATGACGGTGCAGACAATGATGACGACGATATGGATGACGATATTATGTTATGTTGCTGCTCATTAAGACAACCTGGCATATGGACGGGCGGGAGGTCAGTTGGGCGGGAGAGCAGGTTATCGGAGGGGTGTTGTTAAAATTAAAACATATCCCATGTGAAGTTTCTCTAGGGAATATATAAAACTTTCAATGAAGAAAAACATAAAAATACAAAAGGAAATTGATAAACTAGTCCATTCATTTTTTCGTAGTCAGTTTTGTTCATGTCTTTCTCTAATGCATGTTAATGATGAATGGTAAGTTCATAACTGATAAATTGCTAAACACTGACCGAGAACGTAACACAAATGCAATAACTAAAATCTCCGGTGTGTTTTGTGTAAGGGAATTATATAATTGTTCTTTTTCCACGACTGTTTAAGACCTGTGTAATTCCTTAATGTTAAATTAACGACGGTGTCCGAAATCTCACATACAACTTCTTTAGACAATTATGAACGTGAAAATTAAAATTTACATTCTGATACATTTAAAAAGTTTATATTAGAACATTCGCTCAGGTAACACGTATTATCTTTCACGTATGCAGGGCACTGTTAAACATGTTTTGTCGCAATATATTAAGACGAGGAAAGTGCATATTAAATATACACTAGATTAAACGGAGTATGCGAGTTGAAGTATTAAGTTAAGGCTATTATAAACTACATGAGCTATCACCAGGACAAGTTAGTTTATTTTTGTACAAGTAACAACATTGACAATACCATTTATGACTTGTCTTGAAAATAAAGACAATCAGTTTAATGGTACATGAACCTGATTTCTGCTCTGGAGGAATTGTAAGACGTTAATGCGATTCTCGAGTAACATAATAATCAACACAAGTGTCTGTACTCATTTTGTCACGATTTTTTCTCCTTACGGATTTTATCGGTATAGAAAAAATGTTTGGATTTTTGTTTATTAATGAGTTGTGTAAAAATATTGGCACACACTATCGGTCTTAACTGCAAAATCTCCTAGCAATAAAATTCTGTTCACAACTGAGCTAGCAGAGACAGCGACATAGAAAGTTCCTGATACACGTGACGATTATAAGGTGATACATGTAACCGATTTTAACTGACAATAGTTCTGACGTTCTACTGGCACCAACCTGCACAAACAGTGCTAACGGGCATTAAAAATGACAAAGACACAGACACGCTGGGAATCAAATCTCTACGACCAAGTTTGGTTTAATAGATTAACCAAAGAGCTAAAACAGAAGTTACAGGTTACCCAAAACAAACTTATCAGATTTGTTCTGAATTTACACCCTAGGTCGCATTTAGGCAAAGAGCATTTTGCCAAATTTAACTGGTTACCAGTTCCTGATAGAGTGAACCAAATAACTGTTTGTCATGTTTTTAAGATTTATTTAAACACTGCTCCCGCATATATGAGTGAACATTTTACCACTGTCAGTGATATTCATAATTATCCTACTAGGTTCAGGGTAAAACTTAATACTAACCTTGATAGAAGTATTTTAACAGACAGCAAGTGGTACTCTGTTCCAGTTGTCAAAGGGTTTCGCATTAAATCATTTGCCTACAGCGGGTGTACCTTATGGAACAGTTTGCCTCAATATATCAGGGAGTCCAGAACACTATATTCTTTTAAATCTAGTCTCAAGGAACATTTTTTAAAATCTGATTTTAAAAAATGAAGTTACCTTACAGTATTGCTGTATTAGAGTGTAAATTATAACATGTACTGATAGATAGCTTAGTCTTCATAAATTCTTCATGGCAATTTCAATTTAATTTCTTTTATGTAAATCAAAATTATCATATTTATTTAATTTATTTTATATTAGTTTTCTTAAGTCAATGATTGGTCCTGTGATAATTTGTTCTTGTGATAATTTGTTCTTATCAACTATTTCTTTTATAATATGCTTACACAATATGTTCAATAATGTGGTTAGTTCTTAACAATTTTAAAACATTGACTAGTTGTGATCCTATTTATTTTAATCTCTCTATGTCATACAACACTATATCTCAAGGACCGCAATGGAAATAAGAGTTAATTACGACTCTTTTTAGCGTTATCCTTGACATTTAATGTTGAGTGACATGGCTGTATTAATTCATACTTTGTTATATTGTTTCTGTATGTTTTAATATTTTATGCCATGTCATTACACATTTTATGTTGAAATAAATCTATCTATCTAAGTAACTCCGAGCGACTGAGCCAGCAGTTAAACATAAAATGTCGCGAGGATAACCCCGATCAACGTTGACCTTCACAATAAGACAGCGGCAAGCAATTGTTACTGGTACCTTTATTAGTACTTATTAATATGTACAAAGAGATCGTTTAATATGGCGACAGGGCCTAGCCATATAGCTCTTAGCACGACTGAGCTATCAAGCAGAACAAAACACATTCTGCCCGTTTTTAAATTACAGAATTTCCATTGAACATTACTAACGCACGCGTTGTAAATGGCATGTATTACGGACGATTTGAAATTCTGGTTGATGGAAGTTGGGGGACGATATGCAGTGACTCAAGTTTTGGCGTCGGAGAAGCACAAGTGTTATGCCGCATGCTAGGATTGAAGTATGTCGTTGCCTTTAACATTATCTTTGCTTATTTTGTTTTAAATAAAAATGTTCTTTTGACAACATGGTTGTGTTGTAGTGCAATTGATTAATGTCACAGGCTTTTTGTTACATTTAAAGGGGAAAAATGACCTTAAATGCAAATGATGTAAATAGTAACATACTAGTATTATATGTTGTTTTTTTAATTTTAAACACTGTTGGACATCCGAGCGGAGTTACATTAAAATTGTGCATTTCTAGCTACAAGGACTATAATACGAATTACCAATGGATCAACAACATTACCATCAGCAATCTAAACTGTTACGGAAATGAATCGCATATCAACGACTGTTCTTACAACATTCAACATAATTGTGGTTCCAATTTATACACTTACGTGCCCTGGATATATTGTGCAGCAGGTAATTTTTCTGTTTCTTTAGCTTGTTAAACTATATCAATTTTACTATACGATCGAATTGCGCTCGAGCCGAAACCCAGCTGTGTAAAGCATTAAGCATACCCAAGAAAAACTAAGCACTATTTTTCCTCAAATTTCATTCGTAATGGTTTTGATATAAAACGAATTTAATTTCTGTAAACGCCATGTTTCCGAAAAATAATTCAAATACTTAATTGTACATCACGTTATCATATTAGGAACCATATAAGTATTGTTACTTGCGTTTACAAAATAATCAGTTTCAAAAAGGACACAATTTACAAAAACAATTGTGCCTCTAGGGTCTAAAACAAGGTTCTATAATGCACCAACCTCACACTTACCCCGAATGATTCTCATGTGAAAAAACAACGAAAGTTGTCTTGTTAAAATAACTCCAGTCCACCCATCAACTTGACAGTGTTGCATGCAAAAGACTTAAATTATAAAACGCTATTGCAATGTCAGTCGCAACAATTATATTATTGAGAAAAGAAACATACAGTTAACGACAAGAACATGATGGTAGGAATAAAAGAAACTGATCGAGCTTCGCAGTAGTTTCTTTTTCAAGTCTCAATAGCATTTTACTAAATGTTTTACAATACTTTATATTGTTTTTATGTGAAATTAGTCCTAGTTCCAATATTTTCTATTTCCTTTTAGAGCAACATAACATAACTAATGTGAGATTAGCAGGGACAAATGGTTCATACAACGGACGTGTCGAAATTGAGGTGAACAATACATGGGGCACTATTTGTGACAACGGGTTTGATGCAAAAAGTGGTGAAGTTGTATGCTCGATGCTTGATTTAAAGTAAGCAATCATCTGTCATTATTTAATCTTTTGTATTTATTACAAGCCCATCATCGTTCCATTAAACTTAACATGAATAAGAAACAAGATAAATCCTATAAGTCATTTTGTAAAATAAGCACTGTTTGCTTGTTCTAAGAGGAACCTGGTGGGCACTTGTGAGATTGCAAAACCTGCTTTTAACGTTAATGCCCACTTTAACAACGTATTCATGTTTGTTGTCATTTTTATTAAATTTAAGCGCCAATTATTTATATAAATGTGTCGCACAAATCTTTTCGCTTCCTTTTGTAAATGCATGCGAATTTCAGTTTTTTATTTCATTTTGTAGTTATTTTATGAATAAAAATCCATATATTCTTAAGACTAATTGTTAGGTTTAGATACGAATTATACAGATATGTACACTCTATGTCCAAATTTCCTAATGGTCAGCAATAGTATATATTTACAATGTATGCTAGTTTTGTTTCTTCCCTTTGTCAGGAGTGGTTTTTAAAAGAACTGTTTTCCACTGGAATTAATTATTAAATGTCTTTTTAATCTTTATTGATTTTTATCTTTAATTAATTCAATAACACATTGCTTACACCACAGGGCCAAGATCAGAACAGTCTTTATTTGAAGGGAGGTATTAATTAAATTGGGTAATTTTACTTAAATACAAATGTTGCTGATTAATGAGTTTTTATGTTTTTTATACTAATAAGGGGTCCTTTAATACAAAACAGGCAATTTAGAGCAATATTTTAGTTGCTTGACCTTAAATTACATGAAAGGCATTTTAGCAAAATTTAGAATAGCTCCTGCAAAACTGTTCCAAAGTTAATTATTACAAGATAAATATTGAAGACTGTTGTTGGCAAGTGATCACAAATAAAGCGTTAAACCAATGCCTTTTTACTAAAAAGCTGTGGACAGAAAGTGACCAATTAGAACTGTGGGTGAGTGTATACTTAATAGGAGCTTAAATATCGGTGTTTTGACTGCCGGTGATTATCGTGTATTGTGCTAAAATCGTTCGTGAGTTATTGGCGCTCTAAAGTATATCCTATATCTCATATTTGGATTTGCTTAAACCAAATAAGACCGCGATAAAGACAATAAAACAAATGGCAAGAGGTTTGAATACACAGGTTGACCAGTGTCTTACTTGTAAAATATCATGATTTTACCGATATTTAGTAAAGAACTATAAAAAGTTGAAACATTAATAACTAAATACTGAAAGAAAAAAAAGTGGCAATACTGTAACAGATGTACAATCTTAAAATCAAATATCAGATATACCATTACCCACAACAATATTAAAGTTGGAAAATCAAATAAATTGCTATATAGGAGGTAAGTTACATGTAAGTTACATGTAAGCTACATGAATCCAGTCGGATACAATTGCCGCGGCAATAATGATGTAAGTTCACGTAACTCTATGTCATTTTATTTCCGATTCAAAGCCCCAGCCCTAAACTTAAGTAAGAATATACTATTGAAAAATCATATTTGTCCATATAGACTCATATTTATAAATTCTCTAACAGAACACAAAAGGTCCGATCGAATTCATTCTTATAGACGGGATTTTCAATGATATTGTTAAATTATCGTTAACGAACTTTTAAGAAGCTAAATATAATGAAGCTATATTTAGCACCGACGAAGAGACCACTTCATGCGCGATCTCGATTTCTGTGACGTTTCGGAATCCTACTTTCGCTTTTAGTCGCGCGGACCAAATTTATTTTAGTAAATTAAAATTTTATTAGCCCGAACTAATGCTGAAAATTTGTGCCTATAGTTCTAAATACATGTAATATTTCATACAAGAGCGGGTTAAATTGAAGTAATGCCGCTTTAAATTTAACAGAATAAATGCAGTTTATATAAACGTAGATAGACGTAAAGTCATATGAAATGTTAAACTATGTTGAATTTTGTTGAAATTTACTGGCGAACTCGCTGATAAGGATATTTTAGGATATTACAGTTTTTACAATTTTATAATTATTGTCACTTTCGCTTCAAAGTTTCCTTTTCATCTATTCGAAACGTTCAACTGGTCCCGTGGTTTTAAGCTTATTAAACTCGACTATCGCGCAAAAAGGTAACTCATTAGGACACGATTTTTAAAACAAGCGATTGCAAAAAGTCGTGCATGAGCTGTTTACAGATATCATCAATGTCAACAGTCATATTCAACAGATGTTGTATAGATTTTGATTGTAACAGAATTGCTTGTGTAAAAGACGCCTACAACCATGATAACGTTCAGTCTTATAACTTAGTTCCATTTGTTTCAAGAAATCATTTCTCAAACCGAGTTCAATGAAATAAACTGTTTCTGTTGTGATTTTGTTTCTAAGATCTTAAAATATATTCTTCAACTTCATGTATTTTAAAATGTTTTCTTGTTTATTTTGATATTTGTTACTTACTGAATAGGCATTTTAAAATTTTATGAAAATCGCAAAATTCATACATTTCAAATATATGATCATATACGTTATTTAAAGCTTGTATGTACATGTAGTTGGTAAGTTCAACCATGTTTCATGAAAATCACAAAATACCTACATTTCAGGTATATGGTCATATACGTTATTTAAAGCTAGTTTGAAGTTGGTTAGTTCAACCAAAATGTAGATATATTTCATTTTCAGATACGTAATTATTTTGGCCAGGTGATTACAATGATTCTTAAAAATAAAATGTATACAAATTAAATTTGCCTTTACTGTTAGTTTTATTGTTTTTTCATGGATAAATATTCACGTGTTAATTATTTTCATCGATTATCTCATTTTAGATATCATTCAGCTTTACATAACGCATTCTACGGACAAGGAACTGGGCCTGTTTACATCGAGTACTTGGTATGCACTGGGGATCAGCGGCCTGCAAAGAACCACATAAATGAATGTAGTTACGTGGCTAATTCAACTTGTTTACATCGGGAGGACATCTCCGTGATATGCTATGGTAAATAAGTACTATAATTTTTGTCATTTTTTATGTATTATGTCACTCATGTCCTGGTCGTTTTGGAACAGTGGAATTATTGAGGTTGGTTCATTAAAAACTTGTTTTAACTGGTTTAACCAAAATTCTAACACGACTTGACGTTTTTCCCATTGAATTTGCTGTGAATTATTACACGATAATTCACGGCTATTACTAATTACCTGTCGTTATAAACTTATCACGTGACAATTGTATCTTTCGCTGGGATTTAATTTCGCGCATTTAAGAAAGCAAAAAATACGCGATTTTTTTACCCGGGCGTAATATGATGATACCACAGTTATAGAATAATGTTTATTTTATATATTTAGATAAAATACCATAATTATTTTCCGCTATTTTGCGGCAACGTTAAGGTGACGTTTACGCACCATTTTAACGACGTCACGTCATTTCCGTTGTTTACATGTTATTTTCTGGTGCAGTATTAAACCGTTGGAATGACAAAAACGGTTCGAACGACGACTAGAGAGTGCTGGATGCGCGGTTGGATGGACATGTATTCAAGTTTGTCATTTAATCTTTTAATTATTATCAGTTTTTGAATTATGGAGATGTTTAGGGAGTAAACACTAATTGCCGATCTTAAAACCAATTTCCGTTTATTACGACGCGCTTAAATTGAGTTATGATTATTTCGCTTATTCAGTCAGATGTGTCGTGTTAGAATTGAAATAATCAATAGTTTGCGTGAATTATCGCAGGATAATTCACGGGGCGTCGTTCAGCTGCGTAGATATATCACTCGGGGCTACGCCCCTCGTGATATATCCTTACGCATCTGAACTCCGCCCCGTGAATTATCCTGCGATAATTCACCGAAAGCTGTTGATTATTTCTTAAGTAGCGAATGAACTTTTCCACTGTCCGTTTAAAGGCGGTTAACCATTTGGTTATCGTTTTGCGCTACATGGTGTAGTTGCCGGTGTCTTATTTTTGATATTTACCTTTGGATGAAAATGTAACTTTCTCTCTCCTTTTGCTTATTGTTTATTAGCCTATGTGTGTGCAGATGATGTGCTTTAGTACGTTACTTTACCTAATATGCTTATTTTTATCGGTAAAATGCATTTCCGAAGCCGTTATTTTTATAATTAATAACTGGATAACTATTTTTTTTTACATATTTTATCATATTATTTTTTTAAGCCAACCAACCCCTATCCACTACCGAAGGGTGGACGTGAAATTATTTCAAAACAGGAACTTTTTTTATGTCAAGTCAAGTTAATTTTATTTGCATTAAACATAATACAATTTCCATAGCCAAAACATACGGAATAATGGCAGTAACAGAAATTTGAACGGAGATCAGGCACATTCATATCAAGAGACAAAAGCAGAAAATTATGATACATATTACGTCACATAATATAAGCCCATTATATGCTTAAAACTATATTTTTAAATTAATTTTTCTTCTAGTTAATTACATGCTTTCTCATATCAATATTGCTAAGTGTACACATTTTTCTAAGTTGTTTATGTATTTTTGTGTTAGAAGTTTACATAAAACTTTAAACTTATTCATGTTAGGCCGGCTAAAGTAATACCTTGGTAAGAATTGTTTTCCCGATTCTCTATAACACGAACAAATCAACAAATTAAATTAAAGTCAGCCAGTATTTTCTTGCAATTCATACTAAATGTTAAACAACTTAGAATATATTTGATCACTTTCAAAGAATCTGTTGTTGATAGCAAAAATAATTCTCAATTTGAAAGTATATCTACATTATTAATGGTCAACAACATGATTAATACTAACTACATTTATACAGGTCCCCCGCTAAATATTACCGACATTAGACTGGCTGATGGAAAAGGACCATTTGATGGACGAGCAGAAATAAAAATTGACGATGTATGGGGGACGATTTGTGGAACAAATTTCAATTCAAATGATGCTAATACAATCTGTAGAACGCTTGGTTTAAGGTCAGCCATAATATTTAACATTTTGATAATATTGTAGTTCTTCTTACAATTTCTTACGTCACAAAACACACAAACGAAGTTTTAATAAATTGCATGGTAATCTTCCGCATGAAAAAAAAAGTAAACCGCTTCGTGCGAAACAGAAAAAAACGTTAATTCTCGGATGAAAGATCAGTATAATCACAGGTGCTGGGAAAGATCATTTAACTCTCCCTTTTAAAACAGGGGGCTTGCGTTGTGACGTATTTTTGCAATTTTAGAATGGAAAAGGTTAAAATACTGCACAATGCTAAAAAATGTTTAGACATTAAAATCAGTTTCATGTTTAAACCAAATACAATGTAGAGGGAAACTTAAATATGATAAATCAGAAAAAGCCTTTATGCTTGTTTCGGACAAATTATCCGGATTTTCTCATCAAAATTGTACACGCGATGTTCTGGTGTGAAAATCTGGTTCGAGGGAACGGAAACGACACTCTGTCGAGTTATCACAAAAACAGTATCCCGAGCACCGTTAAGAGCGTAAAACTCTACTCTTATGGCAAAAATCTATTATTTTAAAATTACAAAGTTTTCTTATAATTGAGTTTAAATCTCCGTATATTTATTTAATGGTTTTGTATTATGCAGTGGTTTACAATGATTTCATTTCCCATTAATTGAAATAGTTAAAATAACGTCACAGAGCGTGATTAATCTTACACTTGTTTGTGAGGTGAGTTTTTTTCCGTAACCGTTGAACACACATTTTTCATTAAATAGTATAATGCACATAAACTGTTGAATAAAACAATGAAAGAGGGTTTGCGATCTATTTGGGATTTTAATAAAACATAGACCGATACGTAACATAGAACCTGTTGGGGCAAGTGTGAAGTTGGTGCACCCTAGAACCTGGTTTAAACCCCCAGTAGCAATTTGATTTGCCACTGACCGTTCCAAGGCGGTAACCCCTCGGGTTCTCATTTTTGTTTATTGTTAGTGGTGTCTTTTTTGAAACTGATCATTTTATTAACCATGCTCTCTTCCCCTCTCTTCTTCTTGACTGTGTGGGGAGGCTGTTTTTTCTGAATGTGGCGATTCCTGATATGCATATTTCACCTTATTATTCTATTTGTAGTAGTGTTGCGCGATCTAGCGTTGGATTGACACATGGTACAGGACCAATTCACATCGATGAATTAGTCTGCAGTAACTCATACCCACACCTGAATCAATGCCAGTATTTGTTTTTGAATACGTGTACCCACGATTCAGATGTCTCCGTTGTCTGTTATGGTAAACTTATATTAACTTCCCTGTACAAATGTTTGTCTTTTCAAAAATACACGTAATAAATATTTTATTAATGATCTATAAAGACATTTCCTGGAATTACATTTGGATATTTGCCTCGTACATTTTAAATCAAGCGACATAGTGTAAGGCAACACATCCACCCTATCACACTTCAAAACAGTTTTAAAATGACTTCTTAAGCTGTCAAAATATTCAACAAATTACTCACTTTTTCCTTTTCATCTAAATAATTAATCAGTAACTAAAAACTTTGTAGGATCACCGTTAAATATAACAAGCGTGAGACTGGCAAATGGAACTGGCCCTTATGATGGTCGAGCTGAAATGCAAGTTAATGGGGTATGGGGTACAATATGCGATCGCGAATTCGATTTCAACGACGCCAATTTGTTCTGCAAGATCCTCGGATTAAAGTAAGTTATGTTGTTTAATTATTAAATTTATTATGTTTTAAGCGAGCATTATAATGATAATAGGCTTTTTATTTACTTAACATTCGCAAAGTTCAGATTTTGTATTAAACCGTGTTATTGGATAGTGTAAATACGGTAACTTCTAAAATCAAGAAAACATTTTCCGTCGTAGTATTAAGGTTATTTGTTTTCTTTAGAAAACGTTTGAAAGATTGGAACTTTTAACAGAAATATTAAATGACAAAGAATGAGGATTGCCCCTGATAAAGATGCTTTATTTACTATTTTACTATTTTCAGAGCGGCACATTACTTGACAGGAGCTATAAACGGCGAAGGAACTGGACCAATTCATGTTGATGAATTCCACTGCACGTCTACCACTGCTAACCTGAACCAGTGTCAATATTTGTTCTTGAACTCATGCACTCATGCTAGAGATGTATCCGTTGTGTGTAACGGTAACGTTGTTTGTGGATGTTTAAATTTATAAAAAAAGGAATACAATAATTAATATACTCATTGGATCGTCTTTTGCAAAATATAGCTGACAGTTTCACACGTAGCTCTCATTCAGATTATCAGTATAGTGCAATATCTTTAACATTCCATTCTAGAATTATTATTTTAAAATAAAATAATTTACACTAAATCTTTACATATACATGTACTACTGCATTTAGAAACTAATTATTTATCGCCGGTTTTATTCTTTTAAAATAAAATAACTTACACTATATCTTTACATATACATGTGCTACATGTACTGCATTTAGAAACCAATTATTTATTGCCGTTGCATGTTATGTCAAGCAGATATCTAAAAAGGTTATGAAAATAACGAAGCAATTTGCAATAATTTGCAGTAAAAGTATATATATATTGTGACACAATTAAATAACTAACTTTGCTAACAGAGAGCAAATAATACCTAAAATAAAACAAATCTTGCAAATCAATTGGAAAATAATGGCGTTCGTTTTATTTTTCGCTTCAGTTGATCTTATAACCAGAAAAAGTGTCCAAAAGCTCAGTTGATGTAGTTACATTATTTACATTATGCATATTTCACTTCTTGATATAATTTTTGAATCATTCGTAACGGTTGTACGATTTTATCATGTTTAACGTCTAAAGTATTGTATAGTTTGTTGTTTCCTTTAAATTGATGTCTGCTTTTAAAAATAAAAGTCAGGCGGTTGCGTTCTCTGTTAATGTAGAAAACCTTACAATTTTGCTAAAACTATCTTACGGTGAAAAACTTGATAAGCATTTAACGTTTCTTAATTTTTGTTTAGATTATTAATATCTTGCTTGTTAAATTCATAAATCGTGTACTGTGTTGGTGATTAATTTAGGTAAATATAAACGTATACATGTATTACAAAGGTTATGACTAAATACTCAATTACCAATTTTGTTTATACCACGAAAGCTACTTAATTGATAACCACGTTTGTGCAAAAACTTTCGAGCAAGTTATTATCCAAAAGTATAATACCTAAATGAGAACGAATGGCCATGACTATTTGAACAGATTTAGGGGTTGTTTCCAAGACGGTTTGGTGGTCAACTTTAAGAGTGTATTTACATAAAAAGTAACACGAAGAAAAGGTCTTTGTTACACAGGAAATAAAAACGAAATAATGTAGCCAATTAAAATAAGTCATCACATTCAAACAACTGCCTTCCAAAGATCAGTAACAAACTGTCGCTCAGCGGGTTAAAACTTGTTTCAGCTAACACTCGCGCGCATTGCATAAAACAAATTTAAAATAAGTCGCCTGGACAATTATTCTCCAATTGATACACTCGCGGCATTGTACGAACATATAAATATGTGATTTAGACAATTCAAGTAAGTCCAGGGCATCGTTAAATCGGAAATTAAAACGGTTTCTTTAAAAAATATCTATGATTGCATATTGTGAATAGAACGAATAATATACAAAAGAAAACTACGATGTAAATAGACGAATGATCGCTATAGTTTCAGACAAATTTATTAGTTTTAATTGCATACTCAGAATGTGGAAGACCTGTAAATTACTACTGGGATGTCGGATACTTTAGCTACAATGGAACAACCTTATATGCCGATTGCGCGTACTACAAAACGTACGTTGGAACACTTCAAATGACTTGCGACAACATCACAAAAACGTGGAAAACAGAAGGCGTGTGCCAAGAATATAGTAAGTACTTAGTTACTATAATTATTCTGTTCGGTTAGTTACGTACATTAAATAATTAAATTAGCTTTACTCGTCGGAAGGTGAAAGGGATGATGAAAAATATATTACGTATATTGCGGAAAGCGAACAACCCACAATAAACATATTGTGTAAAAGCTCATAAAGATATCCAAATACAATATGCTGTTGAGATCATACTAAAATGAAATTACTTATATCATGCATATTTCACCTTTTTAAAAAATACAAAATGGTTTGCCATTGAAACAGAAAGTAGACATGAAGGGAGTTTCTCTTGAATGTCTTTTAAAAACCGATGTTCACTTTTCACTATAAATTTTGGCCGTAATGGAGAGGCTGTGTTTTCTGAGTGTGGCAATTTCGGATATGCATATTTCACTTTTTTGACACCAATTTTCACACCATATTGCGATTATTTTAGCTACAACGGCTTAGGAGTTTTGCACGTGTTTTGGCTGAACATAGCGTGCAAATTTTAATAAATCTCATTCCTTCACAAAATCAAGCTGGCAACGAAAATTCGTCGAACATTAACTTCTAAATATTATCTAAATGTAGTTTTCGTAATTTACAATCTTTGTCCCACCTTAAAATAAACCAACATAAAACAATAGGGTCATTCTTAATTATTTGAAAATGATGCCATGATTAGAAACTTGCAAGCAATCCATTCATATTGATTGTTCAAAATAGATTATCCAAAATATTTTTAGTTCGAACACATGAAATACAGTTTATCTTTGTATTTGTAGAGTTTCCTCTGGACGTCATGGATATACGTCTTGTAGGCGGAAATTCGAAAAGTTATGGCCGAGTTGAACTTAAGTCATTAAACAGATGGGGAACTGTATGTGATCATTCGTTTGGAATAAATGAAGCGAATGCGATATGTGCCATGATCGGATACTGGTAACAATTAACACAGACTAAGCCATAGCGTTCATATCTTAATCTCTAATCGTCATAGCGATAAATAGTTAATTATGTCATTGTTTTTAATTTATCACACAATTTAAATTCTCCAATTCGTAGTAACGATTTGCGGTTTAATATATATTTCATCATAATATTCACTTCTATAAAAAAGTTACATGTAACACTATCTCATGTATTACTTGTTAAAAGTTTGTACACATTAAGGGATTGCCACACTCCTCCCAACTTTGTTCGTCGATAAAAAGAAAAATATCAAAATCTCAATAACGGCAAAATGCCTTTAAATGAAACTTTGCACAAATGTATGTAATTAATGTATCTTTATTTTGCAGATGGTAAGACACGTTAGAAGAGTAAAGACAAATAGCGAGATCTAAAAATTCCCTAAACTGCTATTTACATAAATTCACAAAAACTAAACAACACAAAACATCATTTTAAAAGCCCACATTAGTAATATGATACTGACAACAATTTTTTGTGTCCTCGTGACTTACATATGTAAACTTTACGAGATATTAGTAAAAGTGTGTTTGACCTTCAAGTTTCTGGTCGCTTCCTGGTCGCGTAAACGGATGACAATCACTGATTTGTCTTTTACTAGTTGAAATTTTTTTACAAAGTAAGGAATTTTTAGGTCTAGCTTTTTTTCTTTACTTTTCTAACGTGTCTTACTGTATGCAAAATAAAGATTCATTAGTAACATTCATTTGTGCAAAGTTTCATTGAACGGCATTTTGCCATTATTGAGATTTTGTTAATTTTCTTTTTATCGATGAACAAAGTTGGGAGGAGTGTGGCAATCCCTTAAATATTGTATGACTTCCAATTGTGCTATGAATTGGTATGCGATATGATTTTCTCCAACTTGTTTGTCTTATTATTCGTTTACATTTTACAGGCCAGCAACAGCATTCTATAAAGGCGCTCACTTCGGTGAAGGATCAGGTCCTATATTTGTAGATGACCTCAAATGTTCTACTGACGCAAAACATATCAACAAATGCACCTATGTAACGTACGATAACTGTCAGCATTCTAATGATGTATCGGTAGAATGCAATGGTATTGACATTTTAATTTATGTTGGATATCTACGAATATTCGTAAGACATAATTAATCCATTAAGGAGCCTGGTTTAATTTTATATTTCAACAAATTTAAATATAAAATTATGTATATGTAAGTGAGATAATTTACCAACGAACAAACCTTCAGAATAAAGAAACATATATATGCACCAGACACGGCGACGTTGCCTAGCCAAGAGTTCTGTACATGTAACAGACGTGTCATCCAAGTTCTCATAGACAAATTTTCATTCAACGCCTATACACCATAACCATCCACAAATGACCTTCTGAATGCCTAGGCATTTACATGCATTTTTACATATACATGCATGTGAAACAATCACCTCTACACATCTATTAGCATCGTGCTTCCTCATTTATATATATTCAATAAAAAGTGTACGTGTTTTTGGAAGAAACGTAAAGAGTGGCATATACTATAATAATGATATAAATAAATACTGATAATAAATGCTTAACGTCATATGTTAAAATATTAAATTAACAAAAAATTATATCGTCAAGTCCGAATTTACAATTGTATTTTAAATCAACTGTCATTTAGGGATGTCGATAATTCGTTTTTTTTAATATGCTTAAACTAAATCAAACAATGCTCTCTCCAGACTGCGGCGACCCAACTCCACAAAATGGTTCAGCGAAATATAACGGAACATATTTTGGAGCAGTTGCAGAACTCAGTTGTGACGAAGGATACAGATTAATTGGCCATTCTGTTATTACATGCGAACTCAATCATACATGGAGTAACAAGTCGTACTGTAAATTAATAGGTAAGTATTACTGGTGAACACAAAATCTTATAATATGTCATTATAATATCTTCTGAACCTTCCCTTTCAGCTTATAATAATAGTTTAAAGTGAATATTGTTTCGTTTTCAATCTCAAATTAACATAATAAACAATATCTGCATTAATAAAAGTTCACGCTTTTAGGGCAATGTCGTAATCTAGTAAAAGGGATAAAGGGTAAAATATTATCACTGCATACGCACTGATACATGCGGTATAATGATACTTTTATGATTGTAAAATGTTTTCATTCATAAAAAATGCTTTTTCTTAACAGACTGTGAAGATCCAACACCAGAACACGGCAGTGCTAATTCGTCTTTGACAACAAATGGGTCTGTTGTAGCAATATCCTGTAACGAAGGTTACAACATATCAGGAAACGGAATCATAACCTGTATGGAAAACGACATATGGTCAGATTCTCCGACTTGCCGAATTATAGGTATACTTCTGTTGTGATATAGACACTTATCAATGTGTAAAATGTGTTTGTCTTTAAACATTGCACATTATCGTTTAACAGAACATATGTGAAATTATTCATGAATTTAGTCGAACATGTGGTCAGTTACACCAATTGATATTACTTGACAATCATTCTATAAATATTTTGCTGCTCTGGAAAAAAATGCAGTTTCAACATAATTGTAAAACGCACAGTTTTGATCGACGACTTTTTATATTCTAAGGCTTTTAATTTTTCATTATATCCCTTATATATTTAACTTTGTTAATTATAGATAAAATTCAAACCAATTCTTATATTACTGTACTGAAAATTATGAAAATTATTATCCTAATGTCATCTATAACCGAGCCGATTCCATTCCCATTGCTGTCCAATTCTAATTCGATTGCACTCCAATTTTTTTCAATTTATACAATCCGCTCCAAACGATCTTTACGCTCAAGCCGATTCTTCCGATTCCGATCTTTTCGCACCCGTTTTTTATTGGTTAATACTTATAACGCATCTCGCGCTAAATTTACATTTCTGTGACAGTATGAATGTAAGCGATACATACTTTTTAGATTGTGGGTATCCCAAACCTGCCAATGCCGAAGTTCAATTAAGCACAAATGAAACGACGTTTAAAGCACAGGCAGTTGTTAATTGTGTCACGGGATACGACCCAGATGGAAGTTGGACTTTGTTATGTCTAGCAAACGGATCGTGGGAGGCGTGGCCAGAATGCACAATTAAGGGCAAGTGTATATAATAAGACATGCTATTGAAAACAAAATGTTAGGTTAAACAGTTAAATATGCATATTAGGAATAGCCACCCTCAGAAAACGAATCCCCCCTCCCCACACACACAGCAAAAAATCAGATTGAAAACGAGAGAATAACTATCATGTTTATAAAATGATAATCTTCAAATAATAGACCACAAACAATTAACAAAAATGAGAATCCAATGGTTGACGCGGTAAGTGGCAAGATAACTTTCACTTGCGATTTAAACCAGGTTCTATGGTGCACCAGCATCGCACTTGCTTCGTAAGGTTCTCACAAAAAGACAACTAAAATCTTACTAAGTGAATAAGTTCCAATCAACTACTTAACTAGACAATATTGATTTACGTTAAACTACTTTGCTGTATATTATGACCAAGCAATGCTTTAGATTTTAAGGAAATACTAATTTTTTAAGTATGCATTAATTCCCTATTTGAACTGAGTGTTTCTATGTAATAGTTTTTACTGAATAATAATTTTACAGATTGTGGTGACCCTAAACCGTTTAAAGGCTCTGTTAACGATACGGCTACATTTTATGGGACTGTTATTGAGGTGACATGTGATGACGGATACAATATTACCGGGGAGTCAGTCATCATATGCCAGCAAGACGGGACCTGGAGTGATACTCCAAGATGTTCTTCTTCCGGTACTCTTAAGTTTTCAATTCATGTGGTAGCAATTGATGGATACTTAGTCTAGTTGCTTTCATAGGAGTACTCTGAGCATCGTTTCAGCCTTTTTAAAGCAAATATTGTCATAATCAAACAATTGCTGTTTTGATGTTAATGAGCACTTCAATTCTAACTATCGTATATAAGCATATTCGATATCTTGAAGAGGAATAAGCAAATTACCTAAATTAAATTACCTAAAGTTTGGTATTTTTAAATGTGTCTCTCAGCAACTTATTTTTAAGAGTAATTTAAATTCAGCAAATTCTTCCGTCGATTAAATGTCATGACAACACACACAGAAAATAATCTGAATATGAATAATAATGAAATCATTTGAGAGTTATATATAAATCGTTTGCATTGATTGAAATAAACATATGCTGCACATTAATATATTATTTTAATATGTCATATTTAGATTGTGGACGTCCTTCCGTTCCAAATGGCGTCGCAGAACTAGACAATAGTACTACATCCGTTGGTTCAGTTGCTCATATATCGTGCAATCTAGGATATGATCTGGTTGGTCCTTCTTCGATTATATGCACGCTTGATGGATGGAACGATACTGTTGCTTGTGTAAAGCAGGGTATGTATTGTTCCATTACATTTCATTCCCTTTCAAAAAACTGACAGACAGTACCAATTGCCTTAAGGTAATTCATACTTCCAGATAGTACAGTTGTACTAATGATGAGCTGTGAAAATTAAATTATCATTTTTTTAACAATTTCCAAACAAACTGTAATCATATTGTTACAAACAGATGAATATTGATAATAACAGGAGACAATTGTTGAAAAAAAAGAATTTTGTTAGAATAGTAATAAAATGTGGTAGCTGCTATGTTGTCTAATCCTGGTGTCAAAGTAAAGCATTTTCCACTCACATAAATTTAAAACAATTAATTACAATATCCAGTTCAATGTTCCCTCTAGGGCCAACCAGTGTTACTTTTTCAAAATAACTTATTTTAAACATTGACTATAATGAATTTCAAAACACTGCACAAATACCATCACATAAGATTTACATTGTCACACATGTAGAGATTATAAGTATCATTCACGTGTGTTGGGTAAAGATCACGTGATCCAGCCCGAGTGAAATATGCACAAGGGCGGTAACGAGGCTCTGCCGAATTACCGCCTAAGTGCATATTTCACGAGGGCTGGATCATGCGATCTTAACCCAACATAAGTGAATGATACTTTTTCTTGCATATCGTATTTATTTTGCGCATTTTGGGGTATTTTCCTGTAAATTTTTCTTTGCACTACTTTTTTATAGTAGCGGAGTGATATACGAGACATTCCATCGTTCATTCATAAATGCGTAAGACGTCGTGACGTCGTATAAGGCGCGTGACTCATTATACATGGGGGTGTAGAATCAAAATTTCCTAAACGGGTGAAAACACCGGATGACCTGATCTGGTATGCAAGAATAAACTGTCCTACAGGTAAACACAAGTGGGCATGATTTGCATGCTTTTTGCATGGGTGAGTGACCTCATGGGACAAAGGATGATGTGTTTGGATTTTAATTTATAAGAGCAATATTTTCAAGTTATTTTGAAAAAGTAACACTGGTTGACCCTATATGGAACATTGAACTGGATATTGTAATTAATTATTTTTGATATATTTGAGCGGAAAGTGCTTTATTTTGACACCCGAATTAGACAACATAGCAGGTACCACATTTTATTACTTTTCTAACAAAATTCTTTTTTTTTCAACAATTGTCTCCTGTTATTATCAATATTCATCATTAGTACAACTGTACAATCTGGAAGTATGAAGTACCTTAACTTCCCATTAATGGATTTGTGTATTGAAACCGTAAGTAATATGAAATTCATATTGTGACAACACTATTTAACTAGAAACACTCGAGAGAACCTCTGTTATTTTCAGAATTTTTTGTTTTTAAATTTTGCTAATTATTTGAAGTTGTTGTTTTTAAGTTGATCATTTTATTAAGCATGCTCTCTCTTTTCTTCTTTTTGGCTGTCCACCCTTTACATAAAAGTTATTCTGATTTATGAATGGCGTTTTTCTGCACCTCGGCAAGTATTCACGATATAATAGTAATGTGCAACCTCAAAAAATGGTAGATAACATATATATTTTAGTGTAGTGTTAACACAACAACTTCTTAAACTTCATAAGTGCTTATTTTGAAATGTTTACCAACTGATATCGAAAGAGTCGCATAACTAAATCGAACAAAGAACACAGCTTACTCCTTGATAACGTTTACCTGCCGCAACGGCTTCGTAGGCGCAATTTCAACATGGTATACTTTCACTTTAAAATGGTAGACGTGTCGAGTTGTCATTTTCTTACCATTTGTAGACTGTGGAGATCCAACGCCGCTAAACGGACATGCAGCTTTTGACGGGACGAAGTTTGGGGATAGAGCGACCATTACATGTAACACTGGTTATGTTCTCGACGGCGATACTGTAATAACATGTCAATCAGGGGGGATTTGGAGTGACCGCCCAACATGCAGATTAGTTGGTAAATATGCAATTTTTGTTTTAATATCTCAGAAATGAACTCCACACGGACGCGAACGTAATCAACGCCTTTAGCGCACTTATTGCTCACAGTCCTGTTCCGATTGTGTAAAAAGGAACAAATGCTTGATCACCTGATTGATTTTAACTTATGAAATACCTTATGGCAACATTATTTTGCATTAAGCCCGTTATTTCTCGTTTCTTCAAACATCAATATTCCCAAAGGACGCAATGAATTAACAAATATTTAGCCACTGGCATTATGTGTATATCTTAACAATATTGATTTAATTGACTTAATTTTTAAGATTGTGGTATTCCGGGAACTCCAGCTAACGGAATAATTGACACTTCGAACGGCACCGTTTATAATTCAACTGTAACATTTAGTTGCAATAAAGGATACCTCCTCGTCGGTGCAAGCACAACTGTATGCCTACGTGATGGAAAATGGAGCGATAAATCGCCTACATGCGCTAAGAAAGGTAAAATTATACCATGGTACCAACGTTACAAAACCCTAAAATTAAATTATATTTCACAGTTTGAAAACATTGGAATACAACATTTATTTCACCGAGAAAATTGTATTGCACACTTGAAAGTAAACAATTATTTCTAATTTATCCATTATATCCATTTTATATCTATTAAAATATCCCTACATGCCGAACACTACAGATATGAAAATATTGCAGGCTCAAGTTTTAATATAATTATAACGTATTAAAAGCATAAGTGGAATAGGTTTTAATGATTATTTTGTCTCTTCCAACGTTATTATACCAGTTCTACATTTTTAAGCCAGAATTTCCTAGAATTCTTAGAAATTAATGTATCAATACAATATTATTTAGAAAGATTATTTAACCATTGAATATATGCTGATAATAATTGTGTTTCCAACATTTAGGAACAATCGGAGAGAGTTGTATCAGTGTCGAATACTGCAAAACAGAGGGTGCTGTATGCATTAATAACGTGTGTCGATGTACAACAGGAATCCATGATGATACAGCTGATCAATGTAACATCAGTAAGTGACTAATAAAGTATATAAAGTATATAAAATAAAATAAACAGTTTCATTATAATAGAGAAAATATAAGTTTTGTATACTCAATGGATAAAGAAACGCAGGTAAACTTTGAAGAAGATTTTTGTGTTTTTTTTCCTTCCACGCTTTCCCGGGGGACATGATTACGCAATCACATTATGCGATATTCGATACAATACCACGTGCAATGTAACATAGATAACCTAGAGAGTTCCTTGGCAAACTATCATTTTTTTTGTCAACGAGTTCTAAAGATATTGCAAATAATGTTACACTGCCTTAAGTTTCTTTATCGTTTGAGTATATTATTTTGGGAGATGTTTGTTTTAAATTGTTTTAAAATTTATAAGGAAAGCAATTACACGTTCTTAACAATTAAAAGTGTATGTTTCATGTCTTCCTTGGTCTTCTGTTTTTAGATTTGTAAATTATTTACTTCTTTTTTGAAGTTGTGAATAATACCATTATTATATTTGACATATTGCATATCTCAAGCGAGTATTACTTACATAAATTGTTTTGCTTTCAGTGCCCTTGTTTTCGTACGGCCTTTCGGCTAAGGACATACAGTATACAGGAGATGACCTGTGCAGTGACAAAATGACGTTTTCTCCAGGAATACCTGTTAACGGAAAACACCATAAGGATTTATACGTAAGAAACATTGACAGCACGAAAGTGTAACTTTTGTTAGTCTTTCTAAGACAGTATCTAACGTACTAGTAATACACGTACTAACTTATCAAGTTGTTTTCAGTAAACTGGAGTTTTACGCACAAGCGTGTGGGGACTGCTTAGCATTGAAAAAAGGAAACGTGCATATCCGGAAAAGCCAGATTCAGAAGACACAGCCTCCCCACATAGCCAAAAAGTAGAGATGAAGAGAAAGAATAATTTACAAAATTATTAATGAGCGATGTAATGTGTTCCATTTAATATATCAATTTGTCTATTACATGATAGGTGTGTGTCAATGGATTGATAAGTTTTGATGACAAATACACAAATCCAGTTCCTCCAAAAGACAGAGACACAGTTTCAACAGATCTGGGGGAACGAATTATACTAGCACCGTTCTATGCGCAAATCAACACCTCTTCTGGATCTCTATTTTACAGGACATACGATATCTTACATTCTTTTCCAAATATGCAGACTGATAAAAACACAATTGACTACATTGTACGTCTTGCAAAACAATTCGGAAATGTTGATCATTTCGAAGCAAGTTTCGTGTTAATTGCTACATGGGAGAATCTTAAAACATCACAGCCGGATTACGACAACACGAAGGTAGGGTTTCTCGCAAATTCCATGCATCATTTTCACACGCATATTTACACTCACAAAAGCAGAAACATGTGATGTAGACATTTCTTACGCAGTCATAAGTTCGATGCCTCCCTTTAGCTTTACAATGCTGTTAGCTTTTTATGTTTTATATGTTGGGTGCTTTTGCATGCAACATTGTCGAGTTGATGAGTTAGTTGGCGTAATTTCCCAAAGACAACTTGTACTTGTTTGTTCTTTTGAGAGGATAGTGAACGTAATTCTAAATGCAATACAACTTTTTATATTTCCAAAGGATCGAGCTACAATTCAAATTAAAAGAAACTAATCCAGGTAAACAAGGAAGAACAGCTGATCAAAGATTCAGATAGCAAATAGACGTTGAGTTTGAAAACGAGTTTGAAAACAGAACTTGAAATGAAATACTATGCTTTAAGGGGTCATAAATATTGCAAATGTCAAAAACTGGCTAAAATTTCAAAAATTAATTTTGGGGGAAATACTTATTGCCACCTAGATTTTAGTAAAGAGATGTATTAATCTAAGGATGTACTAATGTTTGCAAGCTCAGCTTAGTCTAATTCATGTTATAATTACCAAGCACATACTAAAACAAAAGAAAAAAAACTTTACATGAAAACTCCGAAATTCGTGGACAATATATCAAAGCAACTGAAACCTGAAACAAGTATATGGTCTACAATGTTTAGTGCGAATTCGTCACAATAATGTTAGCGTTTTCAAGAAATTCAAGGAAAACTTACTTCCAGGTCTACTTTCGGTTGATGTGGTATGTATAATAAAGGAAATCATCGAAAAGCAATTCGTAATTGATTGTCGATAGGCAGATTTTAATCAAATAATGTTATGAGATGAATTTCTTTTATGTTTTAAGCATTCCACATTTCAACTTGTCCTCACTTCTGATGGCAAAGTTACTTTGGTGATGTATATCTATGGACACGAGAAAATGCTGTGGCAAAAGACAGTTCATTCGCCAACACATATTTTCGTCGGTCATTCTACGGGGATGCATTTCGTTCACCCATTTTCATATTCCCAAGTCGTTCTCAGTATGGACAACGCAAAAACGACGGACCCTCTTTCTGGGGAAGGTAAGATACATACATAATCCGCTAAAATTGTATGCAAACAAATAGTCCAGAACGATATTTTCTTGTTCATTTTATACTCTCCTGTTCATTTTTACTAAATGAAGTATGGTAATTATTTTTGAAAGCCGGGTGTGGGAGAGGAGGATGAGGGCGCAGAGGTGCGGAGGATGGAGAAGGAGGTGAGTAGTTAAACTTCATTAATGTTATGATCGAAATAAACAAACGTAAATATTTCTTGCTTTGCAATGCTAAAAGCTTCTTATGTTTTTTTACGTGCTTAAGGTTGGGTTTGGAGTTATTTTACCAAGAGAACTGTTCCTTGTTTGTACATACAAGAACCTGCTGGGGCAAATGAGAGATTGGTACACTCTTGAACCTGGTTTAAACCCCAAGGAGCAAATTAATTTGCCACTAACCGTTCCAAGGCGGTATCCCCAATAGTTCTCATTTTCATTAATTGTTTGTGTTGTCCGATTTAAAAGAAGACAGAAGACCAGAAGACATAGCCAACCCACACTCCGAAAAGGAAGAGAGGATGTAAGAGCATCTATTAGAAAACAAAACGATAATTTCAATACAGACAAAACAAACAATTAACAAAAATAGGAACCCGATGGGTTACCGCATTTCAACGGTCAGTGGCTAAACAATATGCCACTGCGGGTTTAAGCAAGGTTCTAGGTTGCACCAACCTAACACTTGCCCCAACAGTTTTTCATACGAACAAACAAGTATAAGTTGTTTTTGTGAAAACACTTAGACCCACCATTACAAGTAGTTATGAAAAAAGATAGGATATTAAAAATCGTTTCTTCGTTCGGACGTGTAGAGATTATTAAAAATCTCGTTGTTTATTCAGATGATAATATTTCTGATTTTCATAGATGTTTCCGGGCTTGTTTTCCAAACAATTTCCAAAGCGGAAGAAGCCAAACCCAACTACGCCGTTGATTGTATTCACTGGTACAATAGAAACTGGCCAGAAAAATATTCGAACGATATTGTGAACAGCCGGTTGCCCAAATGCCCATGTGACATATGGTTATCGCGATTCGATCCCTGGTTCTGGCAGGTCGACAGAAGTGCATTATATAGATATACATGTGTCGACATGGTACCAGGAATTATATACGAACCATATGGAAAGGTAAATTGAACATTATTTTTCTACTTTTGCGATAGTGTGTATGTTAAATTAAATTTATGTAGTCGGCTTTTTGCGGTGCAAGCATTCCGGTGAGTTCAAATGTTTTCTATTCTGAGATACATTCAATGAAATGTCACGCTTTTTCTACCTTCCTAGTCATGCTGTTATAACAATACGATTTGGGTTGACCAACGGCCACATGCAGGAGGGTTCTACAGATATCATCCCCGAAATGACATCAAAAACCATCATCTTCACGACATTGACCCTAAACGAACTTGTTGTGAACTATCAAACCATTGCAAACTTTACTACGACTTGCGACCTACAGGAGCATGTTATGGAACATCGCCATATAACTTTGGTTCGTATATAACCGAAAACTTTTTTTTCGTTTTAAATATACACGATATTAAGCCTTGCGTAACTAACATTTAATTATAGTTTCTTACTAACATAAATACATAACTGACATTTCTTTAGTTATGCTAAGAGAAGTTACGTAAAAGCGTGTGTGCATAATTCGAAACACATTCACAAACGGCACTGCAGTTGTATAATTAAATATTTAATAATATAAGCTTGATAATATAACGAGAACCATTTGACTGATTTAATTCATATTCCAATGGTCTCACAGAAACATACGATTTGATTAAAATGTTTTGTCTTTAGGTCCAATGAAAAGAACGTGACATTTAAGTTTTATTTGCCGATTTCATGTTTAAATTCAAATTAAATGCATAACCTTCATCGCTCAAATATGAAGGTATTGCAATGTAAATTTGTTAGAACTTAGAACTCATGTACATGCAACCTTACGATTATCACAAAATGTTTTCCTGTAAATAAAGGTATGTTCTGGGGTGATCCGCACTTTCGGACATTGGATGGCTTGAACTTTACGTTCAACGGACTTGGAGAATACACCCTTCTTCGTATTAAAAATGCAAATGTGTCTTTTGAACTCCAAACAAGAACTGCGAGAGCGGTAAAAGCAGACGGCAGCTTGTCAGACGCCACTATATTCAGTGCTTTTGCGGCGATGGACCATTCTAACGCCTCATTTCATGCTGAACTAAACAGAGCTAAAACGGGTACTCTATACATTCTTCTCCTAAATGTATTTCGTTTAGTCTTTCAATAATTATTGAAAAGTACCATTTCAATATATATCTAACAACTAATGTGTCTTAATAATTAGAAGCAATCGGCCTAAGCAATTGAATAATCAAAGTCGAAAAAGGATAATTAACTGCGTATGTTTTTTTCACTATGTAAGTTTTGTAACTATTTTATGACAGTTTAATATGTTTTCCTATCAACAATATTTAGAGCAGAGCATAAAGTAAATAGATGTTTTCTCCTTTAGACACAAACGATTGCAATTCTTTGACTTATAACGTATTTATGAGTATTAATTCAGGTTTTGTTTACTTCATCTACATCTCCAGGTTTGAATGTGTATGTAAATGGCCGGGATATAACGACACGGTATTACGCCCATAACCTGGAAACGTCGTATACTTACATACCCGAGGAAAACAATATTGATATATCGAAGCGCGGAGACGCACTGCATGTGTTTTTTCAAGCAACAGGTAAATTAAAAGTAATAATTTATAAAATGTTTTCATATTAAAAGAAGAAACGTAATTTGTACAGTTAAAATAAGCAAAACACGTTATTATGTTACCTATTATAGTAAATAACAATGTTAAATTGTAAAAAAAGTTATATAAATGTAGTATAATTAATAAATGCTACATTCTGAAATGGTAAACGAAACAGCACTGCTGTTGTTCGCCACAAAAAATCTGAGCACGTTGCCAGCTAATGCTTAGTACGTTATAATATATTATTGCCGGTTATTAAAAAAATCATTTGCTCGTGCTTTATTCACTTTGACTTTTTGATTAAGAACTTAACATTGTTGATAAAGTATTCCTCTTTTTTGTCAACCATCTACAATTATAGTCTCGTACGAGTATTTCATAGTCATCTACATATTAATGCATCCTTATTGAATATGTTTTTCAGGTGTGGCTCTCAATGTGTCTGTTAGTTCGCAAATGTTATCACTAAGCACGATTGTTCCCGACACATACAGAAATACAACAAATGGGTTGCTAGGAAATTACAATAATAAGCCAAGTGATGATTTTACTTTACCTAACGGAACCACTCTCAGTGCAAATATGACTGAAAGAGAAATATTCAGCTATGGACAGCTGTGTAAGTTGAAATTCTGAAAGGAAGCTATGTATTTTTGGTATAGTGATATGTTTAAGTATTGACGCGAAAAGCAATGTAACTGATATAAAATTGATATAACGTGTCGCCTATATAAAGCTACCTTAAAGATTATAGTATAACAAGGAAACGAAACAAAAACATGTACAACAGTACAACTTTGAGTGGTTCATACCGGTAGCATTTGTTTTCATAAAATAGGTCAGCAATTTAGAGTGTTTGAGTTGTTACAAGCACTAGCAGTTATTTAGAAACCATATATTGTGAAACAAAAATAAATTCATACCACAAACCGTACTGTCGCCAAACACCTAAGTCGGAGTTTCTTGGAAATATGCTCATAGTTTACGACTTGTTGAAGTATTTTATTAAAATTAAAATTGTATGTCTGATGTTTCACAAGCAAATGGAAAACACACAATGTAATGACAAAGTTATACGTAACAGTTGTTCATATGTTGTCCTAATTCCTTATTTTCACTAAATCTTCGTTAGGTTTAAGACGCCTAATGTTTCATTTTTATACGCCCGTTTGAAAAACGGGACGTATTATGGGAACACCTGCGGCGGGCGGGCGGGTTGGCGGGCGGGCGGGCGGGCGGGCGGGCGGCGTCCACATGGTTTCCGCTCTCTAAGTCAAAGAGTTTTCATCCGATCTTTATTAAACTTGGTGAATATGTTGGTGGGCATAATATCTCGACCAAGTTCTATAACCAGCCAAATCCCCCCAGGCACTCCTGAATTATGGCCCTTGAATTGTCCAAAATTACTGTTTCCGCTCTCTAAGTCAAAGAGTTTTCATCCGGTCTTTATCAAACTTGGTGAATATGTTGGTGGGCATAATATCTCGACCAAGTTCTATAACCAGCCAAATCCCCCCCAGGCACTCCTGAATTATGGCCCTTGAATTGTCCAAAATTACTGTTTCCGCTCTCTAAGTCAAAGAGTTTTCATCCGGTCTTTATCAAACTTGGTGAATATGTTGATGGGCATAATATCTCGACCAAGTTCTATAACCAGCCAAATCCCCCCATGTACTCCTGAATTATGGCCCTTGAATTGTCCAAAATTACTGTTTCCGCATTCTCAGTCAAAGAGTTTTCATCCGGTCTTTATCAAACTTGGTGAATATGTTGCCGGTATAATATCTCGACCAAGTTCTATAACCAGCCAAATCCCCCATGCACTCCTGAATTATGGCCCTTGAATTGTCCAAAATTACTGTTTACGCTCTCTAAGTCAAAGAGTTTTCATACGGTCTTTATCAAATTTGGTGAATATGTTGGTGGGCATAATATCTCGACCAAGTTCTATAACCAGCCAAATCCCCCAGGCACTCCTAAATTATGGCCCTTGAATTGTCCAAAATTACTGTTTCCGCTCTCTAAGTCAAAGAGTTTTCATCCGGTCTTTATCAAACTTGGTGAATATGTTGGTGGGCATAATATCTCGACCAAGTTCTATAACCAGCCAAATCCCCCCATGCACTCCTGAATTATGGCCCTTGAATTGTCCAAAATTACTGTTTCCGCACTCTAAGTCAAAGAGTTTTCATCCGGTCTTTATCAAACTTGGTGAATATGTTGGTAGGCATAATATCTCGACCAAGTTCTATAACCAGCCAAATCCCCCATGCACTCCTGAATTGTGGCCCTTGAATTGTCCAAAATTACTGTTTCCGCACTTTAAGTCAAAGAGTTTTCATACGGTCTTTATCAAACGTGGTGAATATGTTGGTGGGCATAATATCTCGACAAAGTTCTATAACCAGCCAAATCCCCCCAGGCACTCCTGAATTATGGCCCTTGGATTGTCCAAAATTACTGTTTCCGCTCTCTAAGTCAAAGAGTTTTCATCCGGTCTTTATCAAGCTTGGTGAATATGTTGGCGGGCATAATATCTCGACCAAGTTCTATAACCAGCCAAATTCCCCCAGGCACTCCTGAATTATGGCCCTTGAATTGTCCAAGTTTACTGTTTCCGCTCTCTAAGTCAAAGAGTTTTCATCCGGTCTTTATCAAACTTGGTGAATATGTTGGCGGACATAATATCTCGACCAAGTTCTATAACCAGCCAAATCCCCCCATGCACTCCTGAATTATGGCCCTTGGATTGTCCAAAATTACTGTTTCCGCTCTCTAAGTCAAAGAGTTTTCATTCATCCGGTCTTTATCAAACTTGGTGAATATGTTGGTGGGCATAATATCCCGACAAAGTTCTATAACCTGCCGAATCCCCCCAGGCACTCCTGAATTATGGCCCTTGAATTGTCTAAAAACTGAATTAGCGGTATCTGCTCTCCAAGTCTTTGATGATCAGCATTTTGACTGGCGTGTTTTGTGTCAGTTTGGCACCTTGTATTATTTGAAGTTGAAGTAGAAAAAAAGATGAAAATGAAACTTTTCACTTTTATTTTTTCTCTCTTAATTTCCATTTAATTGATGTATTAGTTTATAGTAACACTAAGTGTCAACCCACTGGTTTTCCGGGGTATGAGAAATGAGAGGGTGGATGAGTGTTAGACTGAGAGGACGTATGAATGCAGAAATAAGTGAAAGTTAATTTATGAGAATGAATGAGGGAATGAAAAAAAACAGTTCGAAAAAACATACAGATGATTTTTTGTAAACCATCAAACCATCTACTATTACGATGTACCATGTTACCCAATATTTCATGATGTAATTTGATATGTTCTTTGGAATTGATAAAAGATTGAAAAATGAATAGAAAAGAAAATGAAACTTTGAAAGCAACCAAACACGAAACATGTTCAATTCTGAAATTTGAATATTAATAGTAATAATAATATTTAGCAGGTAACGCTAAAAGTTATATCTAGCTATATTGTTTTAATATAAGGTAAAAAGAAGGAGTGAATGGTGCAATCACATTTTTTTAAATAATAATCTTGAAGGCATAAACATTATGATGCAACATTTTACAAAGTTTATGTAACTTCAAAATTTGTAATGTTCATATCTGAAAAAGACCAATTTATTGACAAAAATAACAATGAGTCTACCTGGGTTTTGGATTATCAATGTTATATGAGTATACACTGTTTTTAAAATGTTTCAAGTTAGTTTTAATGGTTATTTTTAATTTGTAGGGTCAATCAACCCAAATATGTCGGCATTCATTTACGAGGACAGAAAATCCCATGAGGATTTTCACAATGCGAGCTACGTTCCTAGATTCCTCGATGAGGTTGATCCAGAAAAACGGAAAGAAGCTGAGAAAATTTGCAACGGTTCACAAAACATCGAATGTGTATTTGACTATGTATTTACTGAAAATCTTGAAGTTGCCGAAGATGCCAACAGGTTAAGACAACAGGCTGAAAGCACACAAGAAGAGATTGGTAAACAGAAGCTTGCTTGAAAAATAAGAATAGTTCAAAAATTGAAAAAAATGTTGGGAAAATCTTAATTTCTTTGTGCACAAATTTCGCAGTTAACTATAGACACATATTTTGTTGTTCGATGTTTATTTAAGCAGAAACTGAGATTTCCGCTATGTACAAACATTTTTGCTTATGACGGACTGTTATATCCTTTATTTCTGTCATTTATTATCCAAATCATCTTTACTTTGATTGCTTTAACAGCTTTATAGTTTAATATGTATTTCAATGACAATGAAACGTCGTTGAAAGAGCCGGATTAGGATGAAGTTAATATATACACTAGGTTTGAAATTATTGGATAACAATTGAAAAACTGTTACAATATCTATGTATGCTGCATCTTTATATTCATTCGGAAGGAAATAAAATTTTCTCGTTCTTTTTACTATTCCACCATAGATCTTTCTATGTTTGTTACATTTACAGCCTGTCAAACGATGTAGAAATATATCAAACAAAAATTTAATCGGTCATAATGCTTATGTATGATGCGAATTTCAATTCAATGCAACTGCATATTTTAAGCAAGTTAAATAATGATTATTATATTCGGCATTTTATTTGTTGTATTTACAGAAGTGACTATACCAGAATTGCAAGGTTGTGCTACTGTCAATGCAACAAACTCATCCCTTGTCACTTGTAAGATATCTGTGGATGGGGACTACGATGTTCGCTTTATGGAGAACACTGTCGGAGCCGTGTACAATAGTTCCACAAAAGTCATTTCATTTATGCAAGAAACCGCTGATCCAGTGTTTATCAGGTATTAATTTCATACTATTTGTCTTGTAGCTGCCTATCAAAACCACTAACTAATAAGTAATTGAAATACATCTTAAAACAATTAGATATAAAAAAAATGCAAGTTTATTAAACCTCTACAAATATGATGTAGAGATATGTGCTGATGTTTAAAAAGTGAGGCATGCATATCAGAAAAGCCAAAAAGCTAAAAGGACAAGAGAGCATGGTTTATAAAATGAATTATTTTAAATAAGACACCGTAACCAATAATCGAAAATGAGAACCGGAGAGATTTTAGCATTGGAACTATAAGTAACAAAATGATTTGCCATTGAGAGTGTACACCAGGTTCTAGGGATACCATCCCTACACTTGCCCTGACAGGTTCTCATAAAAAGCAAATACGCTTTGTTTAGTGAAAAAGCTCCAACGCACCTATGAACTTGGCAACGTTCCATGCAAACGCACACACGCCTATAAAACACATATGTCAGAAGCTCTTGTAATCGTCGAGCACAATGTGTAGGTTTTTAAAGACCTTACTAAGACAATAGCTGAAAAGGGAATTTTGAAGACCCTCGACCACGACAAATATGAAAATATTGCACGCTCGGTTTGATTGAGCCTGTTCATGGGTAATAATGGAAATGCTTATTACTCCCCACGCCGCCTAGCCCCGGGTTTGAGAGCAACTCAATATTTACACAAATAAACAGTACACTTTTTATCCATCCCAAACGACGGTAAACATATGGCGGTGAACATGGAACCTTCTATGCGGTATTTTCAGATTAATACCATTCCATGTTAAGCGGCGTATGGTCCCTAGATAAAAGAATGGGTTTGCCCTAAACGAGGAAACAATGGGCGGAGCTACTAGTAAACTGAATAGAATTTTGAGCGGGGATCTTAGAATATAAATCCTGCATATCACAGACAACGCCAAAGTCAAAATTTAAAAAGCAGGAAGTATATCCTTTATTTATATTGGTTCGATATTGAAACCACCCATCTTTAAACTGAACAAAATAAAAAAAAGTAAATTTAGCATATAACATAAATATCGCGCTCGATGACCTTCAAAGAACGTAACTGATACAGCACTGATTGAATGTACGGGGAGACATTTTACAGCCGCCACACGGCACAAATAACGCTACTATGATATTGAAATAGATAAAAAGGGAACATTGAAGACCCTCGTCCACAACAGATATGGCTCGGTTTGATTGATCCTGTTCATGGGCAATAATGGAAATGCTTTTTACTGCCCACGCCGCCTAAACCCGGGTTTGAGCGCAACTTACCACTCATCTTTCAACTGGCCGAAATATAAAAACAAAAAGTAAATTTAGATGTACTATTAACATAGTACATGGAGTCAAGAGCGCATGGAGTCAAATCAGCGAGAACACAACGGCAGGAATAAAAGAAATAGATTTTATTAGATTTATCGTATTACATACAATGTGCTGATATTCTGTTTTAGCGTAGCAGCTGTAAATCACCAAGGCCGGTCATCTTTGCCATTTGTTGTCAGTGTTTTACTCTGCACGGGATGCAGCGGACACGGAATATGTACTAATACAATCAGAGATGATCCAAGAGAAACCGAATATTACAAATATTTGACATGTCAGTGCTATCCACAATATGAAGGTAAATCGGTATGATAAAACATATAGTTTTAAATTATTAGCAAAACATGTCTTTTCTGGTAAAGAAATCTTCCATTAGTCACTGTGTGTTTTTCAATCTTAACAGGCAAAGGAAAGGTATATGCATATAATTTTTTGTTAAGACAATCGTGATCATTTTGTATTTACACTTGTCCTTATCACATAGTGCTGTGAAGAACTATTGGTTTCAAAACTTTGGGCCACAATATAACGAGTTCATTATTTACGTGATAAACAAAGAACGCATTGACCACAACACTTCAAGATCTCAACTTTGAATAACCTCGCCATGACAGTTTGTTATTAGAATATCCGATACAATTGAGATTTACCAATAATTTTCCAGTTTTGAAAGGGCCATGATTTCGCTGCTTTATATTTTGGCTGTTTACATATATAATACAAACTATATTATACCTATTATTTTATATTTCAGGTCTCGACTGTGAACATGTATTTGATGGATGCAGAGCTAATCCTTGCTCGCTTGGTAGAAATTGCACGAGCCTTTCGGCTAGCGAACAGCTACACCAGAATCGAACATACAAGTGCGGACCCTGTCCGGTTGGATATCAATCAAAAGATGATTATAATGTTACATGTCATGGTATGCAAACAGATTGCGAACTCAACACTCCCTTCTCCGCTCCAGAAATTTTAAATAAACGAGCTATCATATTCATAAACACAACGTCGTTTAATCAAATGGTCCACACATTATTTTCGCTCCAGCAATAGGCAAAATCTACATCGCGTTCAAATGTAAAAAACATGATTGTGATATTCTTTACTTCTTATCATGTGCATAAGCATTTTTAGAATATTTTGCTTTCAGTATATTTCAGTCATGATGTCTCTTGTCTACTTCTTTTCTCTGTCTTTTATATTTCCCTATTCATATGCAGTCAATAACTGATCACACTAAAAAGTACAACATCATAACACTTTAAGATTGTGAAGATAAATTGATCCGTATTTTGAGAATGTAAAACAAATCAAAACTTTATATTTATAACAGATGTAGACGAGTGCAGTGCACAGACAGTCAACTGTGACCACAATTGTTCCAATACCGTCGGCAGTTATCAGTGCACTTGTTTGTCAGGTTATCGTGTGGACAGCCGGAATCCTCATAAATGTCGCGGTATGTTAGAGTTTTATTTTAAGACATGCACGTACAGCCCCACGGACTTTATATTTAAAGTTGTTATCTCGTATTTGGTAAAGTTTTTGCCAGTGCCAAAGGAAAAAAACCTGTTATTTACATATCAGATACTATTGAGATTTACTTGACACTATGAAATATATTTGTGATGTTCTTAACTTCTAACCATGTGCATACGCACATAAATGCCACTCGCTAGCTATAACATGGCAAACGTTAAAAGATGAATATTTAACACTTAGGTTGATATTCCTGAAAATCAATCTCTTCGACGCAAAACAATCCTGCTTTGGTGCAAATATTATACACCCGACTTCTTAAATTGTTGTTTAGACTGTTTTTTTTTCTAATATGACAATGTTTTAAGTTTCCAAATTAGTGTAACGACAGAAGAATAACGTCGATGAACCTATAGTCGTCGGTGTCTTAAAGTCGTCATTTTTAATTTGGAATCATTCTTTCTCGATTACGTAGCCAAAAAGAAGCAATGGTGGAATTATTTGAAAGATAAACATTTTTTTTTATTTATAAGTTTCATTACAATTTAGAATTAAGTTTTCATGTCAACAAAATAAGCCATAGAAAATATGCCATATATTCGAGCTAATCCGTATCATCGGGCGACAACAGGGAGCCAGTTTTATATCAGATGGGCGAATGATCGCTCTGTGTATCTTAGACGCTTATTATTTTATGCAAACACATAGTTAACCTGTTGAATAACTCTCCTTGTGAGATTACCCTCCCTTAGATCACAAATTTTATCCATATACTAGTTATTTCAATTTGCAAAATGAGACGACTCTAGGTCCCAGGTGACGAATTAATGTCCCTTATTTTTACTTTGCCAATCACTGTTGCAAGGTGGTTTTCTTTCATCGTTAATTGTTTGTAGTGTCTAATTTGAAATTGATTCTCTTATAAATTCTTTTCCTCTGTACTCTATGGCTGCGTGGGGAGGCTGTTTATTTCTGGTTGTGGCAATTCCGGATAATTATGATGCATATTTCATGTTTATATCATGTTGAGAATTAATGCAAAAATCACATTTGTAATTGGCCTACATAGGATCCCGATAAATGGCTTAATTATCTTCGCGTAACTTTAATGTTTAAATTAATAATAAAAAACCACATCTCTGGCCTGAAGATGTGGATAAGATCCGACATATTTTCGGCCATTTTTCCGCTTCATTTACGTCCGAGCTAAAGGGCCATCAGAGCAGTTTTTAAGAAGAACTGTGCCTATGCAAGATTTTGTCTAAGTCTTCGGACCCTTTAAATGTGCGGACACAAATTTATTTGACAGAATAATTGTTTTCAGCCTCTAAAAAATGGGAAATTTAAATTAAATTTTAATAACACATAGACTAATACGAACGATGTAAATTTCTTACCATGCACTTTCATTTAAGATGTTAAAGTCCGATGTTATAATGTTTATAACGAGTGAGAAATGATATGAATGGCGTATACTTTTAATCATGCGAATACTTGCCCCTTAAGGCATCGCCACACTCCTCCCAATTATATTCATCGATAAAATAAAAATCATCAAATATCAGTAATGACAAAATGCAATTCAATGAAACTTTGCACAAATGAAGGTTACTAATGTATCTTTATTTTGCATACAGTAAGACAACTTAGAAAAGTAAAGAAACAAAGATAGACCTAAAAATTCCTTGAATTCTATTTACATAAATTCACAAAAACTAGGCGATGCAGAGCATAACTTTAAATTCCCTCGTGAGCGCAATGATACTGACAAGAAAATGTTGTGTACTTTGTAAAAAACGTTCAACTATTAAAAGAGAAATCAGGGATTGTCATCCGTTTACACGACCAGGAAATTGAAGGTCAAACACAGTTTTACTAATATCTCGTAAAGTTTACATAAGTAAATCATGAGGACACAATAAATTGTTGTCAGTATCATATTACTCATGTGGGCATTTAAAATGATGTTTTGTGTTGTTTAGTTTTTGTGAATTTATGTAAATAGAAGTTGAGGGAATTTTTAGATCCTGCTATTTTTCTTTACTTTTCTAATATGTCTTACCATCTGTAAAATAAAGATACATTAATAACATACACTTGTGCAAAGTTTCATTTAACAGCATTTTGCTGTTATTGAGATTTTGATAATTTTCTTTTTATCGTTGAATAGACTTGGGAGGAGTGTGGAAGGCCCTTAATTTCCGAGAATTGTTACATGTACGTTGACTAGTCTATTGCACCCTTATTTGCGACAGCTATCACATTGTTTGGGCAATGCTGATTATACAACAATAGGATGTTTATTTAACAACTATGGAGTTAATTGCTTGACAAAGGTAAGCAGAAATTTCAAAGGAAGACACGTCTGGCATGTGTTGACTTATTCTGAGCTTACAATTACGGACGTGTCAATTAATGTACATGTAACTAAATTTTCGGACGATGTTTTTTAAATGAAAATTCTCGTCTCTAAATATTCGTTTAGCCAGAAATATATTTTTTCCATCCGAAGACTTAGATAAAAGACGTCTTTTTAAGATTTATCTATAAAGATAAAGGGGTACCTTGGATAAACAAAAAATGTTTATATTAAAAAAAAACAACGTCCATTTCAGAAAACCTGTAAAGTATCTTCTAATGGTCCGATTTTCAATATCTTTACTTTTTTGGAAAGCTTGAAAGTTGTGAAACTAAATGCAAAATGATTTTTTAGATATCTTAATAAACGTTATTGCCATGTTTTCCATATTCCCCCTGTTATTTTACGGCGCATCCGTGTTTTAAACTAGCTTCATTTATTTGTAAATCAATTTTGATGGCAATAATGTATTGAATATATAAATATAATAGTTTCAGTTTTATAAGTTCGTGTTTTCATGATGTTAATGAAGTTGTTTTGGTCTTTAATATTAAAGAAATAAGATTTAAAATGAATGAAGACTTAAAGACAACATTGCCGACCTAGGGGCATTGCTGTTGACGAGTTAAGGTTCCAGAGGTCCTGAAGTCGTCGGTACTGTATATACCATCTTTTACGGCTCTTTTCATCGTGTTTTCTTAATGATATCAAGTAAGCAAAGTTATAACTACGTGCAATAAGCGTCTCTTTACTATTTTGGATACACCTGAACGCTTTTAACCTTGACTGGTTAAAGAGCTGCGACTAAAAGTAGCAAAATGTGACGACTATAGGTTCATCGACGTTAGTTATTAATTAATGAGATACAGATCTATAAGGTAACGTCAGGTTTCTAAAAAGCCACCATACTGTTCTTTAAAGAACGATGTATTTGGCGTATTGGTCATAATTTATATTAAAAACCATTGAACTTAAGTTATCTTATGTATTGTTTGTTGGTCGAGCATAAATTATCATAACGGCTATAAGGTAAAACATCATAACATCGTAAAGCATTGCAATTTGAAACATTTTTTCATAGATATTAACGAATGTGACGAGGGGGTGCATACATGTACTCAGCTATGTGTTAATTATGATGGTGGTTACAACTGTTCCTGCCATGACGGCTACAGTTTCAATGAAACTTCTTGGTCTTGTCATCTTAATCAAGGTAAGTTTACAAATAACTTTGAAATGAACCCTACATAGTTTCATGTAATGAATGTTTTTCTATTTTTAACTTTTATCTTTTGATGTTTTTCTATTTTTAACTTTTATCTTTTGAACTTTAAGTTGTGTTCAATAGATTTAAAAATATGATGGCAAAATATCTAACAATGAAAATGAAATAGGCTGAAAAAAATAGGATTCAGAAAGCACAGATACCTTGTCCCCCCTCTCAAGCAGCTCAGATGTATTCAAGAATAATTGATAGCATAGGTTGATAATTTGATAAGGTGATCAATTAAAACAGACATTTCAATTAACAGCAAACAATACCCGGCGGTTACCGCTGTGCAACGCAATGGTAAGCGGCAAAGCAAATGATCAGTTCATATTTTAACAGAACACTGAATATTATTCTGTATTCCAATACAAAATGTATAGGACTTCTGGAAAGACAAGTTTATAAGAAGTACACAGTGTTTACTGCTACCCCAAACAATTGATTTCCTTTTTAGATTCGTCGTGCAATTATAACCGCACATGTTTAAACACCGATGGATGCATACGTCAAAACAATTCTGATGTTTGCATATGTAACAGTGGTTCCGAATTGCATGTCGCATTGAATAATCCTACTTGCAAAGGTTATTATTTTTTGAAATTTATTTGTTTTCTTCCTATTGTTAAGTTGGTTTGTGAGTATCGAAAATGACAGTGTATTGAAACGAAAACGAGGTTATATTTTTAACCGTCTTTACCCCAAGTTGTGTGTTAACTTAAATAAACGAATTGATAAAATTTCCAAAACAAGATTTGTATTCTTGTTTTAATCAGACTACAGATGGTATGAATGTATATATTGCTTTACAATATTGTTTAAAGCAGCTTCTAATTGTACAACATTCAAATAAACTGTTCTCTGATTCATTTTATCACCAGACATCAATGAATGCGAACGGAATGTATGTCCTCAACTATGCAACAACACAAACAGAGGCTTCATTTGCTCTTGCTTTGATGGGTATAAACTAGAGGACAAAACAACGTGTACAGGTAATAAATACTGTGCCACCTAAAATTACATACGAGCCCTAGTACAAATATTCAAATTTTGTAGTTACATCAATCTTAAATTGTCTAAAAATCGCTCTTTTATTGTCAAAGAATTCCCCCATACACACACTTATTTAATAAATAAAGTTTGTTTAATATACATCAAACGGCTTTGGTTAATAGTTAAACTTGGTTTTCCTGTAGGAATGTATAACATAGGGTGTAACTATGTCAATACAATAATTTCGCGCTTAACTAAAGACTTGATATCAGATAAAATTCTTTTAAAATATTTTGTATTTACTTAAGTATGTTATTTTATAGGTAAAATATTCAATATAGCCAAAATACGGATAACAATCACTCGTAAATTTTTAAAGAGACTACTTGATAAAAGATTTTAGGGACTTCTTAAACTGCTGTAAACACGAAGTCAGACGGCGCAATAGATTCCCCCGAGGACTCGCTTTGTATTAGTACTATTTCTCGTGTGCGAATTTCAAATAATTAATAAAAGAGTTTAAATCTAATATCTATTCTTAAATGTACACTTGTGAATTTTCAGTTGTTTTATATTTTAAAAAATCATTGTACCTAACGTTTTAACAAGTTAATGTCTTCTGTTGTTGATGTTTTAGATTGTGTAGTACCTTACTGGGGTTTCAACTGTTCTAAAAGATGCGACTGTAGTGGTCAAGGAGCGCTAAGATGTGACCCTGTCAAGGGCTGTGTGTGCAGTGAGGGATGGTCGGGGGAAAACTGTAATAATGACATAGACGAATGTGTAAGAGATCCTAACATTTGCAAAGATCCCAGAAAAGAGTGTCTCAACACAATAGGTTCATTTACCTGCCGTTGCCGCAAAGGGTACTTTGAAAACAGTAGCACTTGCGAAGGTAATGTTACATTGGACATTATTAAAGTTATATTTATAAGTTAGCAACACTTTTAAGATACGAATACTAATTCCAACATTAGTTTAAAAAATTATAACCTATATACTATTTAGTAGATTTTTAATGAAATTTGATGAGTTTAGACTGAACGTATGATCGGAGTTTTCAAAATAATCGAATCGTGAAAATGGAAATTAAATCTCTTTGCAGATCTGAATGAATGTTCTTATCCTTTGCTCAACGATTGTGAACAGCAATGTACGAACGTCATTGGTGGATATTCTTGTAGTTGTTTAAATGGATTCAAACGATATAACAACACTTCATGCGAAGGTTTGTAGATAGAATTAGTGCGTGATCGAATGTTTAACCATGTAATATAGCTATAAAAATAGTTTTGTTTAACAAACATGTAAGATTACTTATAGAGCAATAATGATTATATTCATGCCTTAACAAGCGGCAACATCGTACGTATTTGAAGAGTGAGATATACGATTTGTTTAACTGAAAGAAACCCATTTCAGCAGCTTCACCGTAGCTTTACACCGCCAATCGCTATCGTTATACACGTATCAATAATTTAATTTAAAAAACCAACAACAGATTTTTCGAGTAATTACTTTATGTATATTGAAGTACATAGCCATTAGATATTCGGAAATATTTTGTTTAGGTCTCTACCATACTTTTTTATTTGTTTAATTGTTAAACATGACATCAGTAGTCATAATATTTAATCTATTAACTAGACATAGATGAATGTGAACTTGGGACAGCTGGTTGTGCACAGGTCTGCAAGAACAACCCTGGTCTATACAGCTGTTATTGTCACTTCGGCTATACGTTAAACGACGACAGAAAGACATGCACTAAACGTAAGTTAAAGTGCGTTTTAATAAATTTAAATACAGACAAATAATTACTTTAATTACCATTGTATCATCAAATTTAAAGAAATTGACATTAACACTGGTCATAGTACATAAACAACGTAAAGCTACATTATTGAAATTGTCCTTCTAAAATAATATTTATACTCCTGCGATTCAGAGGTGGTCAAGCTCACCTCCAGCCCGCAGGGTTCTCAAAGCAACTTAGTATCATGGTTATGTCCTTGTTATCAGTAATTCATTGATTTACTTTCATTTGTTTATTAAAACACTACAAACAATATTGACTTGTATATGACTTTCACATTTTTTTAACATAGGCACATACCTGCACTATTTAACCTATTTACAGTCAAGATTATTGTTTTTATTTATTTTGTTTTCAGTCTCCGACCCATGCAAAACAATCAACAAGCTGGAATGCTCACATTTTTGTTATGTATCTGGTAATCAAGCTAGCTGCCGATGTCAGAAAGGATATCAACTAGCAACAGATAATCAAACATGTATAGGTAACTGTCGAAACAATTAATTGTCCGGTTGGAATAAAAGAAAAACAATATTTGAAGTTTAACTATTAAACAGTTTTGTCATATTTTATGCAAGTAACTGAATTGCTGTGAAAACTCAAACAAACAAGTATACAGTAGAATTAAGACCACAAAGAGCTTATTCCCACCGAGAAAGATCTAATTGCAGTTTCCGTAAAATTTGCAGATGAACTATTACAGTATTGTTGTGAATAGATTATTTATACGTTTACATCTAGTACATAGTAAAAGTAAAGATATTTTTTCTTTGTCTTAAAAACCCATCAAGTTTCTGTATCTTTTTGCAGCAGATGCTAGCTAAAATATTTTGAAATACTTTGATAACCTTTTAATCTATTTTATCAAATATTTGCAGATATAAACGAATGTCAAGATGGCACATTAAATTTATGTGATAAGAGAGCGACATGTAGCAACACAGCAGGCTCGTTCCAGTGCAAATGTCCTTCTGGAACTCGACTAGAAAATGACGGCCGTACGTGCTCCGGTAAGTGAATTTAACGTATCCAGCGTCCACAGACAAAGATGAATCATTTTAGTATTTTTGTAAGTAAATAATCATCATCTTTAATGCTTTGTCCATAGTGGAGTTCGAACCTGTACACATTCAACGCCTTGCGATGGAACTCCGAGCTCTCTACCGAGAGTACTGGCCGAAACAACCCCCTAAAAGGTTTTGCGGCTTACGGTTATATACGTGACATCGGTAACCAATTACTCATTGATTTTTTCACTCAGCTTAATTTCCTAAAGAAGACTTGTTATTTGTTGTGGTTTGCTTTTCAATAAGTTCAAACGATTTTCTCTTGCAGATTGTGATGCGTTTCACTATGGAGAAAATTGTTCACAAAACTGCAGCTGTTTAAACGGACGTTGTGAGAAGACATCAGGTATTATATGTTCATACATTTGAAACGTATTTTGATTTAGAATGATTACCTCATTTCTTATTCAAGCCAGTGAAATTCATTTAATATGTTAGACTCTCTCTAAAAAGGTGAAATATGCATATCAGGAATCGCCACATTCAGAAAAAAAACAGCCTCCCCACACAGTCAAGAAGAAGAGAGGGAGAGAGCATGGTTAATAAAATGATCAGTTTCAAAAGAGACACCACTAACAATTAACAAAAATGAGAACCCGAGGGGTTACCGCCTTGGAACGGTCAGTGGCAAATCAAATTGCACTTGGGGGTTTAAACCAGGTTCTAGGGTGCACCAACCTCACACTTGCCCCAACAGGTTCTTATATTACAAAACAAATACAAGTTGTCTTGGTGAAACAACTCCAACCCACTTTTTGGCTCAACAATGTTGCATGCAAAAGGACACAAACATATAAAACATAAGAATCTAATAGCATTGCAAAGCCAAAGAGCGGGTACTCAATGATCTTACCGAGACCAGAGCTCCTGGAGTAAAATCAGCAAGAACACGATGACAGGGATAAAAGAAACAAATCGAGCTTCTAGGTTCTTTTAAGAAAAGATTTCCCCAAAAACCTTCATAAACTCTTTAAAGAGTTGTTTGAAAGTCTGACGAAACATTCATGTAGATATGAATTGTTGGCAGATTTTCAGAATACGCTTTAAATGGCTAGTATGTATATTATCCCGAAAGTACATACCTGTCTGCTTGTTAAAGATAGTCTGTGTAACGTCCGTTTGCTGTTACTTGTCGAATGCTTATGTCGGAATTTTCCATGTAAAATATTGGTGTCCTTACGTCTTGCTATCTTTGTTTCTAACAAAATAGATTTAATTCAGTTAAGCTCTTGTCATTACTTCAAACACGCGGTTAAAGCTCATAATAATTATATATCTTTGTTAAATCTCTATTAAAGGACGTAAATTGATATTGAAAATATTCTTAAGCAATAAAATAGTATTATTAGTTTTCAAATAATTGTGTAAAATAACTAGATCGTAATTAACTAGTATAATTCAATGAATTCTAGGTTGTGTTTGCAATCAGGGATGGAGTGGAAACAGATGCGACATAGATATTGATGAATGTAAAAGTGGACAGTTAAAGTGTACAGCAATTCATTCCGAATGCAAAAACGCTCCTGGAAGTGCAATTTGTAGTTGTTTAAAAGGATACCATAATGTCACAGGATACTGCGAAGGTATGTTATTTTGGTTTAATTTTGTTTATTCCAATTATTTATAAAAGATCTTAATTCGTTATGAACATCAATAGCTTATCACCTACCAAAGTAACGGAAACTTCGATTTAAATATTTCTTTTCGCGATAAATCTGTATCATATATATTGATGACCTTAAAACGCTTCGTGTGACAGTAATATGATTTTCATTGTCGCTTATAAAAGTATCTTCATAAAACTTGTAAGTTGTATGTAATCGTAGTTGTCGATAATTAACAGATATAGATGAGTGCTCGAACGTAAACTGGAATACATGTGATCAGCAATGTGTGAACTTGCCGGGCAGTTTCAAATGTGAGTGCCAGCCCGGATTCCTATTTACTGCTGACAAATGTTCAGGTAAGAAAACTCATCGCTTTCATATTTCACTAAACAATTCTGTTGGTCTTTGAATCTAAATTAATCAGAGCAATATGTATTTAATTTATCTGTTCGCATAATATTTTTATTAAGGGTTATTCAGTCTTTAGTAAACCACACCTTAATAAAGAAATGAAGGGTAGACGTCAGCAATAAATGTATCTGTTTCACAATATTGCTGACCCAGGACGACGACATATTAACTCATTACAATATGTCTCTAGCTTGTTTTTATTAATTGCCAGAATGCTGATTTGCAGAAAACCCGTAATTAAAATCACATTTAATTTAAGATCACCCCGATAGTAAGACCTGAGTAGACTCATCCAGAATAGCCACGTTTGTATGCTGATGTATGCATTAAAAAGTGAAAAGGATATATCACGAATAGCTATTTTCAGAAAAATGGTCTCGAAAACTGTCGTGGATATTTTCAAATATGTTAAACTTTGTTAATTTCAGAGGTATACTGTATGTGTTAAATTCACTTCGTTCATTTAATGCTTATTTTTTTAATTAAAACTTGAAGATATTGACGAATGCAGCTTGAAGGTCGATGGGTGTGAACAAGTTTGTGATAACACGATTGGCAGCTATAGATGTTCATGCGAAGCAGGTTTTATGCTTAATATAACTGACAGAAAGTCGTGTATGATATTAGGTAAGTCTGTAATAAAGTTTCAATACTGTTTGGCGTTTTTGGTAAAGAATAATAAAAATAATATTGTAGTAACATTGTTTGTTTAAATAACGGGACTCAAACATGTTCAAATAATTATATTAAAAAAAAATCTTCAGAAACAATAACGCATAATTCCCCCCTCAGTGCTTAATATCATCATAACTGTTTCAAAAGATATATCATCGACTTACATTTAATTATATAACAATGATTGCTCGCCTATTTTACAGCCGAAAATGAATGTTCTTTGGAAGACAAGGCAGGTTGTGAACCAAATGCGACCTGTCTCATGAACAAGGAGACCGCTACTTGCCGATGCAAAAAGGGGTTTGCCAACGACAGTGATAAATGCATCGGTAAATGGTTGAATTATATTAGCACTGTTATTTTATTATAAATTTCATATTATGCTCTAACGTTTGAAATAAAAACTAGATGGGTGTTCAGTTGAACACTTGTGTCGCCCTCTGGTAGAATGTCGTAAAAAAAAGCAATTTCGAAAAGGGACAAAAGTCCATCTTGACACAATAAGTTGTCATAAACACAAGTGTGTTGTCATCAGCAAGATAATTTGAAAGTTTCATGAAGAGATATTGAGATATGGCCAAGTTATAGCTTAAACATTAAGTTTTCATTTAAAAATCCAAGTACAAAAAGGGGCATAACTCCAACAAATGCGACATTGACCTCAAGAATTTGGCATCATCATGAGCATGTTGTCATAAGCAATATAATTTGAAAGTTTCATGAAGAAGTATTGATAAAATGGCAAAGTTATAGCCCACGTTAAATTTTCATGTAAAAATCCAAGAACAATAAGTGCATAACTCCATCAAATGTGACCTTGACCTAAAGAATTTGGCATTATCATGAGCATGTTGTCATAAGCAATATAATTTGAAAGTTTCATGAAGAAATAATAAGAAATGGCAAAGTTATAGCCAACGTTAAGTTTTCGTGTAAAAGTCCAAGCACAAAAAGGGGCATAACTCCATCAAATGTGATCCTGACCTAAAGAATTTGGCATCATCTTCTGCGTGTTGTCATAAGCAATATAATTTAAAAGTTTCATGAAGAATATTGAGAAATGGCAAAATTACAGTCAACGTTAAGAAATATTGAGAAATGGCAAAATTACAGTCAACGTTAAGTTTTCATGTAAAAAAAGGGGCATAACTCCATCAAATGTGACCTTGACCTAAAGATTTTGACATCATTATGAGCGTGTTGTCATAAGCAATATAATTTGAAAGTTTCATAAAGAAATATTAAGAAATGGCAAAGTTATAGCTAAGTTTTCGTGACGGACGGACGGACAAAGCGATCCCTATGTATCGCCGTTTCTTCGAAAGGGCGACACAAAAACGGTTTAAGCTAGTATACTCATATTCTTAGGAACATTACTCTTAAAAGCTTAAATGTTCTACAAGTCCTTTTATAAGTAGTCTTCGTGTCCATAAAGATCGGTACGTACCATTGTTGTTTTTGTATAAAATATCCGTAAATAGTTTTGTTCATGGTTATCAAATGTTGAGCATTTTTGCTTTATAATGATTATTCAAATTTATAAAGTAAAATATAAACTCCCGTGTTCTGTGTGAATATTTATTTCTCATTCAATAAAGGCAAAGCTATGATGTTATTTTCGAGAAGTTTCTTTTAAAATATAACACACATGAGATGTTGTCGAGAAATGAATTGTTTCGATATATATAGATAAGACGGTTTCACCTTAAGTTATGCATAGCAAAATAATTTAAGGTGATTAGCTTTTAAATTACTTTTCTCAGATTGTTTTCAGACAAAGCGCCTTTTACTTGTTTTGTTGTTACCATCAACACGTACATATATCCATCTTAAATCTCAGCCATTATGTTATTAATGAAAAGTGTGAACAATTTCCTAACAGATGCTTATATTGCTATAATTTAGATATAGATGAATGCCTACCAGACCAAAACCATTGTGCACATCAGTGTAACAACTTAATAGGAAGTTTCGTGTGTGGTTGTAATAGTGGATATGTCCTACAGGACGATAAACTCTCCTGTAAAGGTGGGCTTCTAAATCCGTGTTTATCTGTGTTCAATTTCTTTCTTACATGTATCTTTTTAAAATTGAAATGGCAACAATTTGGAAATATATTGTTATGTCAATGACTTGTCGGTTTGTCCAAGTACGGGTTCGAGAATTATAATTTATAATTATAGAATGTGATAAATGGAACTATGGCATAAATTGCACCGAAAGCTGTACATGCAACACAGCTAACACGAAAACATGTAATCATATTACGGGCCACTGCCAATGTAAAGATGGATGGAGTGGTGATAATTGCTCAAATGATACAGATGAATGTAAAACGAATACGGCTGATTGTCCACATCACTCAACATGTCGGAACACGGACGGAGGCTACGAGTGTGATTGTTATACAGGATACATCAAGACCGGCTCTGGAGAATGTCTCGGTAAAATGTTTAACAATCAAGTACATGTAGTTACGCTGCAAAGTAGATCGCCAAGTCATGGTCGCTAGAAAGGACATTTTTCAATATACATGTAGTACATTTTATTAGACTAAAAGGGAACGAAGAAGGTTATTTATTAGACGCACATTCTGTCCATAATTATCAAGTTAATTATAAAAAGAATTAATTTGTGTCTAATTTGAAATTAATTCTCATATGAACTCATGCTCTATTTTCTTCTCTCCTTTTCTTTGGCTGCTTGAGGAGGCTGTTATTTCTGGTTGTGTCAATTTCTGATATTATATTGCATTTTTTTTATTTTTAATAAAAGCCATTCACATAAAAACATTAAATGTGTTGTACCATACTTTCCTGTTAGCATGATATTAGTGTAAACAACCCATAGCATACAATAATGATTATAAATCTTGTACATTCAATGCATATAACATTCAAATCCAAGTCAGACAGTATTTTGAGATTTTATTCAGTATAATATAAATTGATATCCCCAAAACAGAAATACATGTATCTTGCGAGCAAACATTCGAATAAACTCAATAAAACTAAATTTAAGATTGGAATATATCACCGAATGAGCTTCTGAATGCAGTGTTACGAGCGGCGAGGCCACGAGTGAAATTTCTACCTTTTCACTTTTAACAACACATTTCGTTTTATTGTTATTGTTTATTATGCACAATTTGCGTTATTTCACATATTGATCGTATGTAATGGCTCCAACATTGTTGTGTTGCGGACAGTAATAAATAAGACAACTTGCTAGTTTGGTGGCTACTTTAATACTCAATGTACCTTAACAATATCCAAGATAGAATAGCGCCAATAGGCGGAGTCATTTAGAGCATGCGCATTATAATACAGAAGGGGCTAGTATTACTTCGGTGCGATTGGCATATCAAATACATAACAATTCTCCCCTTTCAAATATATGGCCCGTATTAATAATAGTAAAATATGTGTACTCTTATAGAAAAACAATGATACACAATAAGCATAACAGAATCATTTGCTTAACACTGTTAATTCGAACATTAATAAAAGCTGTGATTCAACATTCATTATAGCCGATAAGCAATTAGGCTAATGAGAGTCATGAGTCCAAATTACACAGTTGTCATTCATTATTCCAGATTCTCTCTGATAAACTAAATCGCTATTAGAGTCATTATTCAATCAATTCGTGGTGGTCAGTAAACGCACGCTAATCAATTGGAATCGTAAAATTAATGTTAGTGCGGCACTTAATGTAATCAAGTGCCCATTAATATCACGTAATATTTCTACAGTGTAAACCTGTCAGGAGCTTTCCTCTCCCTTAAGGGATATCTGCGTTCATTTGCAGGCTGAGCGGGGTGGTCAACTGATAAATTAGAACTTGGCATGTCTGGTGTTTTGACACAAACTGTTTCATTATCTTGGCTATCTTGATTCCCGGTTACTACCAACGGAGTTTTATTACTTTGCACATTAGTGCCATCAACAGGAATATTATCGTACAAACTGGGTGGTATCACTGGGTCGCGACCTTGCAATTCAACCGATGTTCTAGAAATTTCTGTCTTGCGTAATTGATCTACATGTCTACGCCACTTTATACCATGCCCAATATCGATTGTATACATGAGTGTTCCGTCGCGTGAAACAACATTTCCTATTACCCATTTTTCTGTGGATGTGGGTCTATAGTCACGCGCTAACACATTTTGTCCAACTTCAAATTCGCGCATTGGTCTAGTATCCATTACAGACTGTTTAATGCGCGATTCATTTACGCGTCCTTGTGTGTCGGGCTTGATTAAGTCTAACCTAGTACGTAAATTTCGCCCTAGAAATAATTTGGCGGGGGTTTCCCCAGTAGTTGAATGAGGTGAATTCCTATATGCAAGGAGGAAACTGTTTATTTTCTGATTTAAATCAGCATTTTCACCTTCCATTGCGCGTAAGCTAGACTTAAATGTGCCATTAAAACGTTCGCAAAGTCCGTTTGTGCTTGGTTTCGCAACTGACGTTTTAATATGACAAACACCATTGTCTTTCATGAATTTTGTAAATATATCGCTACAGAACTGAACTCCATTGTCAGAGACTAATATTTTTGGTAGTCCATTTCTTGCGAAAATCGAACGAATAACTTGAACCGTTCTTTCTGCGGTGGTCGATTTCATGTCTACAATTTCTGGCCATTTAGAATGAGCGTCTACAATAACAAGAAACATTTTGCCTAGAAATGGTCCTACAAAATCGACGTGAATTCTTTCCCAGCTCGAACTCGGCCATTCCCAAGGGTGCAAGTTAACTGATGCTGGAGCTTTTTGTTGCATTTGACAGCCGTAGCAAGTTTTCACTAATTGCTCGATGTCGTTATCAATACCTGGCCACCAGACATAACTGCGCGCTAATGCCTTCATTTTTACAATGCCTGGGTGACTAACGTGTAATAAATCAAGTACGGACTTTCTGAATTTCACGGGTATAATTACCCTAATGCCCCACATTAGGCATCCGCGATGAATTGATAATTCATTTCTACGGTTGTAGAAAGCTTTATAGACTTGCTCTGGAGTTTCCGAACTCCAACCGTTTTTGACATTTTCAAACACATGTGATAAAACACGTTCATGTTGAGTTTCGCGACTAATTTGTGCGCTTGTAACGGGTAGCGGGTCTACTTGAGAAGTGTAGAACACTTCTTCGGCGTCTTCTTCACAATTATCATTACATACTTGTACGGGTAACCGCGATAAACCGTCAACATTTGTGTGCTTATTGGTACACTTGTACTCTATGTCATAATCGAATCCCGAGAGATAAAGTGCGTATCTCTGTACACGCGCTGCAGCCGTTGCAGGTATGCCTTTACTAGGATTAAAAATAGACATGAGTGGCTGGCAATCTGTGATTAAGGTGAATTTTCTCCCATATAGATAAGGATAGAATTTCCGCACAGACCAAAATATACCAAGACTTTCGCGGTCTACCTGAGCGTACTTTTGCTCAGTCTTAGTTAACGACCGTGACGCAAATGCTATGGGTTTTTCGGAACCGTCGGGCATTACGTGTGACAGAATACCTGAAATGCCGTACGGGCTTGCATCTGATGCTAGCCTAACAGGTAATTCCGGATTATAGTGTGTAAGAACGGGCTCGGACGTTATAAGCTTCTTTGACTTTTCAAAGGCTTCCTGACATTTTGTAGACCAGTCGAATTTGCGATTTTTCTCGAGTAACTCGTTCAAAGGCTTGACAACGGTCGCGAGATTCGGCAAAAACCGGTGGTAGTAATTGAGAGTACCAAGGTATGCCCTTAAAGAGGACACATCCTTTGGGCTGGGTGTGTTTAACACCGATTCAATTTTACTATTTTGTTTCCACAGACCGTCTTTGTCAATTTCATGACCACAGTAAGTAATCCTATCTTTCATGAATTCGCACTTGTCTTTGTTCACTTTTAATCCAAATTCACTAAGTCTCGAAAGCACATTATCCAGATTTTGTAAGTGTTCTTGGTCCGTTCTTCCTGTTACACACATGTCATCAAGGATACACTGTACTCCAGGCAATCCTTGCAGTATCTGATCGATTGTTCTCTGCCAGATGGCAGGTCCTGATGCTACGCCGTAGATCATCCGGTTCATAGTATACAATCCTTTATGAGTGTTTATTGTCAGTATTTGCTTACTTTCATCATCGCACTCAAGTTGTAAATATGCTTGACGCAAGTCTATCTTGCTGAATTTCTGTCCCTGAGACAGATTTGCAAAGATGTCTTCGATTTTTGGGAGCGGGTACTTCTCGACTTCCAACGCTGGATTTACTGTAACTTTGAAGTCGCCGCATATCCGTACATTACCATCCCTTTTCACAACCGGGACGATGGGTGTCGCCCATTCACTGGTACTAGCCTTGCTGATAATACCTTGGCGCTCCAGGTTGTCAAGCTCTCGCTCTATCTTAGGCTTGAGCGAAAATGGCACGGATCTGGCTTTTACGAATTTTGGTTTCGCATTGGATTTTAAAGTCAGCCTGGCTTTCATGCCTTTAACTTTCCCAATGCCGTCATCGAACACATCCTTGTGATTCTGGAGAATGGACTGTAACTGCATATTTACACTTTCACTTTGCACTGAGTTTACATTGAATATGCTATTCCAATCAACTTTGATGTGCTGCAGCCAGTCTCTACCGAATAATGTAGGTCCATCCTTTTTCACTACGATGATAGGCAGTTTCTTAGTTTGACTGTTGTATCTAACAGTCACGATTCTTGAACCTACTTGTTCAATAATTTCTCCGGAATACGTCTTTAACGTTGAGTCTGGAGCACTTAATGGTACATTACCAAATAAGGATTTGAACTTACGGTTTGAGATCAGTGTCACTGCGGAACCTGTGTCTAATTCCATCATCACTGATTTTCCGTCTAATGTCGGCGAGATGACAATCTTGCTTTTATTGTCTCTTTGTAAAGAATTGATCACAAGCACGATTGAATCACTTTCCTTTTCTGTTAAGTTTACACTCTTTAATTTCTTGCAGACCGTTTTAATGTGTCCCTTTGTGTTACAGTGGTGACACACTGCATTTTTCAGTCTACACGTTTGCGAAGTATGATTATTTTTACCACAGTGGTAACATGGGGATGCTGATGTCTTCTCGTTTCCTTTAGTCTTTTGCTTGGACCGTTTCCGACGTTCAACTTTATGCACGGTTTCCTTTGTTGAAGAGTGCAGTTCGGCGGCGTCTTTCGTTGCCGTTTCCATGGCGATTGCAATGTCTATGGATTTCTGCAGAGTTAAGTCGGCCATTGACAGAAGCTTTTTCTGTGTTCCCTCATCATGCAGTCCACACACAAATCGATCTCTGAGTGTGTCATCCAAATTAGCCCCGAAATCACAAAATTCAGACAATTTTCGGAGCGTTGCAAGGTATTCTTTCACGCCTTCCCCTGCAACTTGATTTCGTTTGTGAAAGCGAAACCGTTCCGCGATCACAAGAGGTCTTGGTGATAGGTGCGCACTTAACAGTTCACAGAGTTCCTCATACGTTTTCTCTGCTGGCTTTTGTGGTGCTGTAAGGTTACGCAAAAGTCCATAGGTTTTCTCACCAAGGAGCGTCAAAAGTGCTGCCACGCGCTTCTCTTCTTTAATTTCATTCACAATGAAATACTGTCCTAAACGTTCCTCATAAGAAGTCCACGTTTCAGAACTCTCATTATAGGGATTAAGTGATCCTATAAGAGCCGCTGCCATAGTTTATTAAATCCAGGAAATCACGCACATTTATTGTTCAATAAATAGATAAGTTCCTTGAAATTTATGAACTAAGTTTATCCTCGTCGCCAAATTTGTTGTGTTGCGGACAGTAATAAATAAGACAACTTGCTAGTTTGGTGGCTACTTTAATAGTCAATGTACCTTAACAATATCCAAGATAGAATAGCGCCAATAGGCGGAGTCATTTAGAGCATGCGCGTTATAATACAGAAGGGGCTAGTATTACTTCGGTGCGATTGGCATATCAAATACATAACAAACATATTTGTTTGTGTCATTGAGATGTGACTCATACTCTCAAACATACCCAATAGTCTTAACGTTCTCATTTTTAATATTGTGATCGTACGGGACAAGCGTGTCTGAGAGAAAAGTGAAAACAGAAGAAATAAATCTGTGTATTAACATGTTTTTCACTGGAAAAAAATACAACAACACTTTAATGGGCACTTATGAACATGCATATTTTGAGTATACGTTACATGGAAGTATTAAATAAATTAAAATAATTGAATGTTTATATCATTAGCGTGTTCAAATCACAAATATGGAGACAGTTGCCAGAAAGACTGCCAATGTCATCGAGACAACTCTGAAAGATGTCATCACGTGACCGGTAACTGCACTTGTATCAAGGTATATAAACTGACATGTATTTTTTATAATGTTGTTTGAACACCCTATTTAAAAAGAATGTAACTTGCATTCAAAAGTTTAGAGTTGGCTCATTTGATTTTCATTTTTAATTAACCAAAACTTCCTAATTGGCTATTAACCAAATTTTAAACAAGCATACGATTTGAGTGTTTCTTTTTTCGATTAAGCGGAGGCAATTTAAACTTTCAATCCGGGCAAGTAAAACCAGTAGAGAAATAAAAATTACTTGCATAATATCATCATTTATTTATAGCCAGAATGGCGTTAAATAATCCTTGTTTGCATACTTTTTAAAATATTGGAGCATCCAGTTCTCGGGCATGGACAAACAGAGAGACATGACAAAACTAAATGATGTGAATCTCTCCAAAACTCCACATCTAGATTTTTTCCTGACCTATGCATTATTACTTTCTGTGTTATACCAAGATCAAAAAGGCAATATATGCATATCAGGAATCGCCACACTAAAAAAACACAGCCTCCCCACGCAGCGAAAAAGAAGAGAGGAAGAGAGTGAGAGCATGTATTATAAAGGTATGTCAATTCAAATAGGACGCCACAAACAATTAACGAAGAAGAGAACCTGTGGGGATACCGCCTTGGAACGGTCAGTGGCAAAACAAATTGCCACTTGGGGTTTAAACCACGTTCTAGGGTGCACCAACCTCACACTTGCCCCAACAGGTTCTCGTATCACAAAACAAGTACAAGTTGTCTTGGTGAAATAACTCCAACCCACCCATCGGCTCAACAATGTTGCATGCAAAAGCACACAAACATATGAAACATAAGAAGCTAATAGCATTGCAAAGCCAAAGGGTGGGTACTCAATGATCTTACCGAGACCAAAGCTCCCGGAGCAAAATCAGCAAGAACACGATGACAGGGATAAAAGAAACAAATCGAGCTTCTAGTTTCTTTTAAGAAAAGATTTGCCCATAAACCTTCATAAACTCTTAAACCCCTGCCACCGTCGTGCAACCAAAGAGGTAAGCATAATGATCAACTGTAGATGGGTTAATCACCAGGCCTGCAGAGCGCTGTAGAATATCATGTTGGTAACCTTTCTTTTTAAATTTACAGATGGTTTTTACGAATAACTGGGAGAAATTACCATTGCCTTTGCCTTTTAAGTTAAAGTTTGGTATATTTACTAATATTTGCCACAAATGCCATGTTTTGTTTGACAAATTACTGTTTTATGATGTTCTCTTTTACATCAGGGCTGGACGGGTGAACATTGCACAGCGGACGTTGAAGAATGCGCCGATATCAGCATTTGTGAAACAAAGCAGAATTCTACTTGCATAAATACAATTGGGTCGTACACTTGCTCTTGTAAGCCGGGCTTTACGGAAGAGGCAAACATATGCAAAGGTAACTATGTATTTATTTGAAAACGTTCACATTTTTAGTGCCAACAAGAAGCACCTACTGGATGTGATTAGCCGAATAGCCGTTGCTGATAACCACAAATGTGAAATATGCATATCAGGAATTTCCACAACTAGAAGACACAGCCTCCCCAAACAGCAAAGAGAGGAAGAGAGCAAATATTATAATGATCAATTTTAAAAAAGACCTCAGAAGCAACATAATTAAATTAGAACCCGATAGGTTTTTGCTTTGGAATGGTCAGTGGCAAAACACTTTACCACTGGGGGTTTTAACCACCTTTAGGGTACACCAACCTCACACATCATGATTAGAACGAATAAGAATTTTGGCGGCAGTGTCCAAATTGAATATTGGATCAAAAGCCAGATGGGAATTACACCATAAAATGTTTGAAAAAAAACAACTCGAAACTTAAGTGACCAGAAGAATTAAAGTACTGTTTAAATAAAGTCACACATTTCATCTGGAAAAAAAGCTTGGAGGTTGTTTTTTTTTAAAAAACATCAATACAAAATGATTTTGTGGAGATTGCAAACAATACAACAAAAATAAAAAAGTCTGCTTTCGGTTAAAGTGAGTATAAAACTTAAGAAATGGAAAAAAAGTAACACCGACATTTTTTATTTAAGAGACTGTTCATCAACTATCTTACCGGAGTAAAGATGCGTTCAGCTCAACTTTAGTTTCAGCTTGAATCAATTTGTTTCTTACGAACGATGTCCGAACAGTTCGTGCGTACATCACTACATATTAAATAGATGCTCACAAATATTAATACGTTTGCGCAATACCGGTATTAATTTTCAAAATAAAAACGTGTTTCAGCACAAATTCACATACAATAAAATGAAATTTTCAGAGAGCGCATTAAATGTTTGAAGTTTAAACTTAACATTGTCACGTATGTGGTTTATGATTATATATATTTGTTAACAGATCTAGACGAATGTTTGATAGCCGGACACGATTGCATACAGCAATGTGTAAACACAGTGGGAGGATACGATTGTAAATGCCGACCAGGATTTCATGGGTTATACAACAACTGTACAGGTAAACCACGATTAATGTGTTAGAAAGTTGAAGAATTTAGATGAGCTAGCTTCCAATCGGGACTTCTTAACGTAAAAATGATTCAGATTTCAAGCATATGACTGCTTAAAATGGAGAATAAAACTGATAGATGAATTTGTAACATATAATTTTTCTAGGCTGGAATTCGTAATTTTCAAGGAATAGTTTTATGTATCGTTTTAATTTTTTGTTTAATAAAAATAATAATAATCATAATCATAATCATCAAAACAATAAATTTGCATTTTGAACATCTATAATACAATGTTTCATAATAAAGACTGTGTTTAAGTAATAAAAAATAAGCATCTGCAAAACAGCGTTTGGCAACAATTTTGAACAGCACAGTTGAGGTATTCTTTTGAAAAAAAAACACAACGGCATTAAATGAACAAAATACAATAACTAACTTAGTTTTGATGCTGTGTGTGATTTTGAATATTGAAAAAAATATATTTTGTCCTTACAGCTTGCAGTAGTAATCGGTATGGAGAAAATTGCACAGGGCGATGCAGTTGCATAATTGCAAACTCAGCAAATAAAACTCAAACGTGCAATCGCGAAACTGGAAAGTGCGAATGTAGTCCGAACTGGTCGGGAGACACGTGCAGTCAAGATGTTGATGAATGTATAAATCAGAATGAGTGTCCTGACAGTGAAAACAAAGGCTGTAAGAATACAGATGGATGGTACAAATGTGAATGCTACAGAGGCTTTGTTGAACTTGACAATGGAACTTGCGCGATAGGTAGTAAACCTTTCTTTATAGCTAACCTGGAAACAAGATTGTACCCCTACAGCCGTACAACATACTCATGCTCGTATAGTGGATTTATTTTCAAACAAAAATAACATTTTTCATGTTAATACAGTTTTTATTTTTGTTTCAAATACATCTTTCTGTAAATTTAATTTACTCCATTCAAAACACATAATAATTTCTTTAGATTCCTAAAATGCATATTTCACCTTTTTAGATTTTTAATTACTCATTTCAAATCTGCATTTGTTATAATGTTAATTTCTCTCTCTCTCTCTCTCTCTCTCTCTCTCTCTCTCTCTCTCTCTCTGTCAGAAAACGCCATAATGTAAAGACGTTAAGTTATCATCTTTACATTCTCTAAGTTTCATCAAAAATTTAAAGTCTTAAATTAAAGAATTCACGTTAAAAAGTTTAAGCTGTAGCATGATCGACAAAGATCAAGTGTTCAGTATCAATCCTATAATTGAACTTTATTAACTAAAGAAATCAGTCTTATTTTAAGCAAAAAGTAGCGGCAAAATCGTTGTGTCTTGAAAGTTGTGCAATTATTTGTTGGACTGTTTATGAGTCCTTGTTTTTTTGCAGAAAGCTCCAGAAAGTTGATAAGTTGTATACTTTGACTTTTAATTTCAACTTGTACTACTCTATGCTAACAAGAATAATATCATGAACAATTAAAAGTACTCTGAGAATATTTACTTATACCGACCAAAGATACCATTACCATAAAACCAGGAGTTAGGAAATATTGTCACTATTTAAATAAATATCACCAAAGTTTACGAGTATGCAACGTATTACTAAAATATGCTGACACAACAATATTGCACCGGCTATATTGTAAAACAAGATGCTCAATGATGACCTTTTGTGATGGGTTACTGTCTGTCGTCGTTCGTCTTTCGTGCGATGTCAACATTTTCCTTCAAAAAACACCTCCTATACGTCTAGGTCGATTTCAACTTCACAGAAATGTTATTTATTTGATCCTCATTCAAATTCTTTATGGTTCCATATATAACTAACGCTTGTAGTGGCAGCAAAGAGGAAATAGTTTGAAAATATTCGCCTATTACGTTTGCTTTTTTTTCTTGAAAATTAACAAGTCAAACAGATGATTGAACTCTATTAATTTTCATCATTATGTAATTATCTTATAAGTTAGTATATATAATATAGAAAAATTGGAAATAAACAAATGATAGTTACAGTATGCAATAGCGTAATATCGATAGTAAAGAGGTTCCATTTTGGAAATATATATAATGCCCGTTTGGGTAAACGCGTTGACAAAAACGTGTGAAAATGAACACTATTCTCTACTGTTTTGTAAACAGAGTGTTATAAATTAAATTTCGCTGCGAAAAGTTTATTAACTATGATTTCCACGAAAGCATGAATATACAAGTTAAAAATGTTTACAACTGAACTCTTTTCTTTACAGATAATACAGCTTCTGGAAAATTGAATTTGAAATTGAAGATAAAAGGTGTTGATCTCTCCCAACAACAGATTAAGGACAACTATGACAAACTTAAACAAGAATTGGAAGAAAGTGTATGTATTATCAGTAAAAAAATATTCAGTTAAACAACCGTAGAAAGAAAGCCGGTCACACCATCTGTAGATCAGTTTTAAATTAGAACATGTAGCTGTTCCAAATCCGAAAAACCGATTCAGGATGATTATGTCAAACTCAAACAAGAATTAAAAGAAGTGTTTGTCTTTAAAAATTCGGTATTGAGCTTATATAGAAGAAAACCCGTCACATCATCAATAGACCAATTGTAGAACTGTAAGATTTGCTGTTTGTGCTGAAATTCAGGAGAATCTTTGCAACCTTTGCTTCAGGGAGGTTTATGCAAGATTTTTTTCATCACTTAATATTTTCATGATAAATGTTCATATATGCACACAAACGCTCTTGCTTTCTTCTTCAGCTTAAACGATTGTACAGAAATTACTCAAAGGACCCATTACTAATTCGCATAAATAATATAACGTACGTATTTATTCGTTTATTTTACTAATTGTATGCTATGCAAATTATATTGACTTACAGTTAAAATCAAATATTTTAAAATAATGTCATAAAAAATCTAAATTCCTGTCAAATCATAAGGGTAAGGTCAAGTAGTTTTATAGCTCAACGAGGTAGACTTTTACATCTATAATATCAAAATTCGTTCGTTAACTGCTAGCAATATTTGCCAAGGTTCGATTAGCACGTGTACAAGAATCATGACTGAATACTACTGAACATTCTCATAATTCTTCTGTTTGTGTTATTGTTGATTATCAGATGCCACTGTTTATTGTGTAAATAAATATATTTTTCAATATGTTTTCATTGTAGGAAAGGGAGTCTCATTGTATCCTACAGTGTGGTTTATGATAAAGAAGATACGAGTTTAGCATCAGCGATTGCCAAGGCGTTAATTGACCAAGGCAAATGCATTGCCAGTTTATCATATAATGGCACGACGTATAGTATAACTGCAGGTATTGATACTTAAAATATCTTTGCGAATGTGTTTTAATAACTTTAAAACTGATTGCCACTTGTTATAAAAATAATTTTATAAGTGATTGTCGCTTAAAATAAAATATTATTATTGTAAGAATACCACTATGTCTAGTGATATGACTAGTTTAGAAGTAGTTTGCTACTTCTTTAATTCTTTTTTCTAAACATACACCTTTATTTCCGCAGATCGAATCGGTGCAAATTACAGTTTACAAACAATACAAAATTCAAAACGTTCACTGGGATAGAACTTTTTTCGAGAAAAATACATGTGCAAATGTTCTTCGTGAATAAATAAATAAATAAATAAATAAATAAATAAATATTGACAAATAAATCAAACATAGCATAAGGGTATCTCTGCGCAAATATAAATAAGTTTTTTTCAAAGAATACACACTTATAAACAATTTATTGGGAACAAAAGTTTTCACCTTTAAAATTTAAATCTTCATGGTTAATTGAAATCAACAATAAACAACAAGTAAAATAATAGCCATGTCAATTTAAGATTCATGCCAAAATACGTAATGTGAACTCTTATTTGGTCATTAATATTATTTTAAAAAATTTAAAAATTTTAAAAATGTATGATGTTTCTGTTCTAATTACCAACAAGTCGGTGTCAACTGTACTAAGGTTACAAATATTTACTGAAAACCCTCTCTTTTGAAGAAGACTACAAAGATATTGAGCCTTGTGAGATTTATCAACAAACTTTCGGAGTGTGCAAGAACGATCTTGAATGCCTGGTTGAAAACGAAACGCCAGTTTGTAGGTTTGTATAAAAATTCTAATTAAAGGGGAATTCCGGAATTTTTGAAATATACATGTATATGATTGCAAGATAATTTTTAAATGGCGGTGAAAGAAGTTTGGAAAATCGGTCCATAGTTTTTACTGTTAAATTGTGGCCGTCTAAAGTTGCTAATTTAATGCAATTGGATGCAGCCATTTTGAATGGTGACATCAACAATTCTTGTTCACAAATACAAATACTCAGTTAAGAAAAATACCAACATAATATTAGTTTTTCGTGTAATATTATTAAAAATTCATTACTAATAATTACTAATAATTATTAGCATGATTTAAGGTATTTTCTTGAATTATTTATTATATTATTTCCCTTATACAAAGTATTAATGAAAAAAAAACGACTTTTGCTCTTAAACTGATGTTACCGCTGGTCACCTCAAAATGTCTTTGCAATAAAAACTTATTCCTATTTTCGGATTACCTCTTTAATATTTTTCTTGGGTTTGATATGTTGGTAAAGTTGCTGTATTCAATATCACAGGTCTTTAACATAAAGCTGTTTCGAAAAAGGTTAATCTAGAGCTATTTTTTAAAGAAATAAATGTAGTAATTTAAAAGTATTTAAAGCCAACTAAAAGTGAAAAAATAGTCTAAATCGCAAATAATATACCTTATAAGATTTGCAATATATTTGTTTTAATTTAAAAGACTAGAACACGTATATCTCGCAACATATCTTGCCATATTTTTATATTTGTGTTACTTTTTTTCAGACCGAAGTTGAACGGTAAGAGTTTTGAAATAGCGCTTTTCTTTTTTCCAGTGTTATGACAAGTCAAACTTTTTGACTAAGCCAACTTTTTGAAATTAAAACAAAATTCTGGATTTAAAGTACATTATCGTTTTTAATTATAATGAATTAATCTCATGCAACCAATGTTAATCGTACGTGCGTATGTGCGTTGTAAGATAATTTAAAGCCGTTTTATATGAGAGCTCATTTCACTTTTCATAGGTTTGTACTTCTATGTTTTAAATTGTAGATGTTTCTTAGGAAATAACCAAACTGCGAAAACGAGACTAGTTTAAATCCAAAATTAAATTGTGTACTTGTCGTCACGTTCTTGCTTTATTCAAGACCTGGAATCTTTAAATCGCCATTAGTTACAATACGTTTTTCCATATAATTGAATGCAAATTGTCTCGTAAATTTCACAACTGTAAGATATGGTGCAAAATAGAACATGCAACACGTGAAATTGTCCGTTTTAAGACGATACCGTAGCTGGTAATTATTTTGGTGTTATATTGTTGATATTTTTCATTAATGTTCACACTCTCATTAACAAGTTAAAAAATCTTAGAACCGAGAGTTCATAATAAATTTAGACAATCTTGTCATTTATTTGTCTTACACACACTGTCTACAAATTTTCATTTCAGACTGAAGTATCTTTTCGTTTTTGACTTAAGAACCTCCTCATTTTAGAATTAAGTGTTTATTGTTAGTGGTGTCTTTTTTGAAACTGATCATTTTATTAACCATGCTTTCTCCCTCTCACTTCTTCTTGACTGTGTGGGGAGGCTGTTTTTTTTCTGAATGTGGCGATTCCTGATATGCATATTTCACCTTTTTACTTTTCTTTCGGTATCATTTCTCTCAAACTATAAAATGCTTTTTCATCTTTTGTCTTATAAACAATTTATACAGAGTTTTTTCTTTCTTAGTTTTTCTATTTTCAGACAGAAGTATCAGTTTCATTGGAGACTTAATAATAAAAAGTTTGGTTTAAGACATACTTACGTTTGTTTTAAGACTTAAGAACATTTTCGTTTCATAACCAATTAATTATTGGACTATCTTTAAAATTCTTAATTTCAGATTCAAGTCTTCCCTTGATTATCGGCCTATCTGTTGGTGGGTTTGTTCTGCTTGTCATCATCACCATCGTCACATGTTGCATATGGAAACGGTCACATCAAGATTCACACCGTGGGCAGTTCAACAATGAGTAAATTATAATTGAATTGCTTGCCTATCCTGTATTGCTATCATTTTTTCAATCGTTAATGTTTGTAACGTTGTTTGAAAGCTTAATATGATAAGCATTATTTATATTCCCGGATTCCCTGTCAAAATTATTCAGTTCAGCCCATTGTTTTTTCTTTTAGAGCAAACTCATTTTTATCTGGGAATTATACGCCGCTGATTATGGAATGGTGTTAATCTGAAATACCCCCATTGAAGGTCCCATGTTCACCGCCATATGCATACTATCGTTTGTGATGGATCAAAATTGTACTGGTGTAAATAGAGTTTCACTCAAGCTAGTTGATGTGGGAAGTATTATGCATTTCCATTACTGCCCGTGAACAGGCTCAATCAACCGAACCTTCAATGTTTTCATCGATGCCGTGTTCGGTGGCTTTTGAAATTCCCTTTTTCATCTTTTTTAAGATACTTAACGTTAATCAAATAGCGATTTTATTACTGCATGTAAATAGTATAGTTTTCAGATCTGAGTTCTTCTCTTACCTGGTTACCAGTTGCTTAATAATGTCCTATTTAATTTCACTTCAGATCTTCGGAATACGCAGACATTGGAAAAGGACAATCTAATTATTCGGACTACTCTTCCATTGGCCAGTGGCTACGAAGTACGTATAACTCTTGAATAAAGAAAACAGTCTCGTGTGTTTGTAATAAACGTATCGTCATGTAACAGTACATACCGCGAAAATGATAAATTTATTTACAAAAAAATATTCACATGATTATCAAGTTCAACAAATTTTCTGCACATAAGTGAAAGAATTTTGAAAATTGGACCAAAATGGCAAAACTGTGACTGTCTGAAGTTGCTGATTTTATGCTACTTTAGGCAGCCATTTTTAATGATGACCAGTGACATCATCAATTCTTGTCCCCTAATATGAATGCTTAATTAGAAACATACCGACATAATATTAATTTATTATGTAATAATGTTGGAAAAGTATTATAAATGTGAAAGTTTATTTCCGTAGTACAAATTCTCAATGAAAAGAGTGACGTTTGCTTATAAACTGATTATGTCTCTGGTAAACTCAAAATGGTCACCAGCATACTACAATGGGATAAGCATTGAACTGACATATCTCAGCAACTAAAGAACCGACTATTCAAATCTTTTCAGTTCTTTGCTCACATTCAGAATGTCTTTGCAATGAAAACTTGTTCCTTCTGGACTTACTCATTGATTGATCGCTTTGAAATGACAGTCTTCAGCTCTCCTGAAACTGTCGAGTTTCTTTTATTAAACATCTGGTAATATTTTATGAATGCATTCCAGGAGTGGGTACGTCAGAGGACGGTAAATACCTGACTTGGAAATCTATGCTGTCAAGGTCGTCTAGAAGCGAAAACGTGGTACGTACGAGTGCATAGTCGGTAGACATATTATTAAGATATTCATTAAGTTTTAAATTGAACGTTTTGTTTGATTTTAAGACATTACACTTCTCCATTACACTTTTAGCATATTCACTTAATGCTCATTCAAACCCGTCCTTTGTTCTAAAAACATGCATACTAGGAATGGCCACATCCAGTAGATACGGCCTTCCAATACAGCCAAAAGTAGAGAGGTGAAGAGAACATGGTTATACAATGATCAATTATAAAATTGACGCAACAAACAATTAAAGAAAATGAGAACCCGAGGGGTTGCCGCCTTGGAACAGGCATTGGCAAAACAATTTGCCCTTGGGGTTTTTAACCAGGTTCTAGGGTGCACCAACCTTGCACTTGCCCCAACAGGTTCTCATATGAACAAACACATGTTCACATTGTCTTCGTGAAATAATTCAGTTTGTTATATTTTCTCAGAATAACTTGACCGTATACTACCAACATTTGAAAACCGGTCTGACAAACATTAAAGATTTTATAAAAATATACAAGAAAAGTATTTACAAAAAGTCACAAGCAAACATGAAACAGAAAAACAAATTAAAATATGGCAAGTAAGTTCTTTGTAGTGTAAATTAATATAAATATTACCTGATGCAAAAATATATTTTCTCTTTAATTTGCATGAAACTCAATGACATTTCAAATTTGTTCGAAATCGAACATACATGTAAATCATCTGTGTTTTTGAATTTTTCTTTTTCTTTTTGTAGTACGACAGTTCGTTCCAGATTCCACGGGCGAGAACGGGAATGTCGACATTTGCTGCAGGTGGCAGCACTAGCTCTGTGCAGGACGGAATGTGAAAGCATGCAAACATCTTAAAGTTCAAATTTGTTATTAAATATTAGCCGGATATTTTTATGATAATGTTTACCATTTAAGCAACATTTTTAGAATTATGGACATTTTCTTAATAACAGAACATAGAAGATCACATCAGAAAATACATGGAATAAAAGTATACGATGCATAGATAACAAAAATAACAAAACAAAAATCGCTTGTGACATGGTGATGGCAATAGCGTGTGCAACTAGACGTGAAAACATAATGAACGATTTCTACATAGACAATCTGACCTGTGGTGTATGCGATAGAAATACATTAAACTTTTATTGAAGCTTAACTTGTTACTGTTTTACAGTAATTACAATACATGTATTTAGAAAATAGTGAATTTATAGGTATAAACATGTTTATTATTTCTGAAAACGTAATGCAACCTTCTTATATTACTACACATGAATTGTACGTATTATTTAATATTTACATTCCTATTGATTTCTTCGTTTAAAAAAATTCGGTTCATTTTGCATGAACCGCATGACCCGTAATGACGTCAGTAACGTCATGGCTGTTACTATTGAAAACTCCCACGTATTACTCACCCTTTTCACTTAATACTAATTTTTGAAAGCGTTCGACTTAAGTTTATTTAAAGAAAAAAATGAATAAAATGTAAATATAAGTAATGATTCTTATTTTGGTGCGGTTCATGCAGATTGGACGTGCACGCGAGAGCTGGCAAATTTACCATAAAGCGCTAGCGCGCTTTATGGATTTGCCAGCTCTCGCGTGCACGTCCAATCTGCATGAACCGCACCAAAATAAGAATCATTCCTTAATTAAAACTAGCAAATTAGCCATAAAATGATCCACACTTTGTACATTGTAATTGTAACTTGTTTCATAATAATAATAATTTGGGCTCGTCACGGGAAAAGGTACCTTTGGTCAATTTTAGTGATATTTTAGTTTTTAATAAATTTAGAAAGAACTTACAACTATAAATCAATTTCTTATAACTAAAATGTGATTTTGTTACACATTTTGACAATAAAATTGTATTATTACCGCGAAATGCATAATAAATAATGTCAACTGCTCAACTTTATGACGTTTTTCAAAGATTGACGTCAATTGTCCGAAGGTACCTTTTCCCGTGACGTGCCCCAATTATAAGATCAGTTCGTCTGGTATCATGGTCATATCATGTTTAGTCTGATTTAATTTGTTTTATAATCCGTAAACCAAACATTAACACCTTTCCATATTTTCACTCGCGTTTTAATCTCAGATTTTTATAAGCACATTGCTGTTGTTGTTGTTGTATTTTCAAAGTTACATCAAATTGTCAAAATGTATATCTTTTTTAAATAATATCAGTTCATTGTTTTGTAAATAAAAAAAATATTGAAACGTTTTCATTTGTTCTGTCTTTGTCAATGTAAACATAATTTGTATCCACGCTGGTTTACTTTTTCGTCAATTGAAGTCTTGCTCTGGTCATGTGCTTCAAAATATTCTCCGACTGACCGTTTTAATCAAAGCTGAACCTTTACGAAAATGCTATTAGTAAGGAGATTTCAGGCCTCAAGATATAAAATGTGTCTCTATTTCAGCCAATCATTTGCTTTAGATTTGAGACTGGTTTTAAATCTTAGTTTTATAATCTTAAGCACAGACTTTTGGAAGAGATTTGTTAATGTTGTTTTGTTTCGTCTCGTGTCATGTTGATTGTGCAAATGTGGGATTGGTGCATCTTACTAAGAAACTGATGTATCTTATACTACCAGTAGCAAATAATGTCGTCACTAGCCGTTCCAAGGTGCATTCCCACGGCTTCTCGTATTTGTTATTTACAAATTGATCGAACAAAAAACGTATGCTCTCTCTTTCTCTTTAGTGTTTGGCTGTTTCGGGATGCTGTTGTTTTGTATGTAATTTTTTATGAAATTCATACTCACTTTTTGAATGAAATGTAATGAAACACGAAATATACAGATGTGAATTATCATTGAATGCAAACACAGGAACCTGAATTTGCTATTAAGATATCCAAAACTACATACATCACGATTTCCCCAATTAATATTTATAAAATAACACCAGTAATGCAACTCAATCTTACCCCAACCACTAAGTTACAATAATTTTCCAGCAACAGCGTTCACACGGGAATTTAGCTGGTGGAGCATTTAAAAGAAACTCAGGTTCCCGTGATGCAAACATACATGACAAACAAACACGAACAAAAATATACCATTGCTGAATTAACTTAGCACTACTTGTTATGTCGCACGTTCTCTTCTATCAAAATCAGTAATTTTGTATTCTATCTATCAGTATTTTGCATGCCCTTGGCAGGCTGAATAAACACCAGACCGCATTGTACGTCTTTCATTACATTAAATAAATATAACAACGATAATTTTCAGACAAAATTGTATTGGGCTGTAACAGTAACAGTTATGTAACTCTACAATGAAGTCACTTTCTGAATACGTTAATATTGTTAATTGCAAATGTGGCTGAGGTATACAAACGACACACGGTATATTATAAACTGTTGAATTTTATTGTTATTGATTTATTCATACAACTTCGGTGTTTTGGTTGTTTTGGTTTTATTTCCCTATAATGAAATGTCGCTTTTGCATTTGACCCTCTGGTCAATTCAGGTCCTTCTGCACTCGTCATGGCACTTTCATCGATAAAAAATATTTTCAAACGTTTATTATAACAGCAAAATGCACTTTAAATTGTTGTTTGATGTGGAATAACTTTAAAGTTTGGATCTATATAGAATTTTAAGGAACTTTTAGGTCTACATGTAGCTATTATTCTTTACTGTTCTAACACTATTTAACGTATGTAAAAAAATACAATAACATTGATTATTTGCAAAGTGCTATTGAACTGCATTTTGCCGTTAGAGACATTTTGAATATTTTTCAACAGTGCAATGGCGAAAGGTGTAAGCCCAACAAAAACAACAACAACAGAAACAAGAGTATAAATTATTCAAAATATGTAAAGAAGAAATGGTGTTTTGGATCCCTTTTGAATATGTCCGGTTCATGACACACATGTAGATGTTTTTCGAACAAGCAAGCGGTTCCTTGTAGGGACTACAAAAACTTCAACATTTTTATAGTTTTTATTGCACACTTTGTGAGTGTGGCGATTCCTGATATGCATATATTACTTTTTAATAATCACTGTAGTTTTGTCTGTGCTGTGTGGCGGTCTTAAATCGTCTCCCCGTACTTTCAATCAATACTGTTATCGTTTCATCATTCTGGGATTGTATTTCACAGTCATTTCTCACACCCCTCCCCATTCACCCAAACACTCTTATATACCACATTATACTTACATGTATAACAAACCTGCTCTCTCTCTCTCTCTCTCTCTCTCTCTCCCTCTCTCTCTCTCTCTCTCTCCTCTTTTCTTTTTCGCTGCGTGGGGAGGCTGTTTTGTGAGTGTGGCGATTCCTTATATGCATATATTACTTTTTTCATAAATTTGGTATCGTTGGAAAGAGGACATTTATATGCATTCAGTGATAAAGAATTTTAGAATTTAAGCCAGTACTATCGATATACAAATGTGTTGAAAATGGCATTTTTGGATTATAATCGTTTAAAAGATATTATATACCGGACAAGACTTTTGTTCATTCAAATCTTAGACGTTGTTTCTTTTTTCAGGCAAGGTCTGTGCCTTTCCATTTATACCGAGTGTGTTGTAAGTGTCATCTATATCCTCATTCTTTGTAGCAGGTCTGTGTTTTCCTGTTTCTCCAGTCACGTGCTTTATGTGTCATGATCCACGTAACTTAGTTGTGTTGCAGATTGGTTTATATGTGAGTATGTGTAATCATTGGAGTCTTGGAAACCGGTCGTGTGCGAATATGTAGGATCGTGAAAAGCGGTAGGTCGGACGTTTAAATGTCCATATTCATTGGCATTCACGGATATATCTGTGTGCATATTTAATTCTCTCCACTGGGCGATGGTGTTATAGTTATTATCGCTTTCGTCAATTGTCGAATTTTCTTTTCTGCTTCCAGTTTGAATTACATTAGCCGAGTTTTCCAAAGGAGTAATATCCCGGTCAATAGTCGCTTTCGCTTTTTTCCTTCCAATGTGAATTACGTTAGCCGAGTTTTCCAACGGCATTTCATCGCGTTCATTACATAGTTACGTTTTTATCTGTTGGAAGACCTGTGTTAACGGAGAGTTGAATGGTTGAATGTTCTTTCTTTTGAATCTGCTTCTTTCTGCAATGAAAATAAAAATTCATATTTCAACTACGGAAAATACTGCAAACACTTCATTGCGAAACGAAAACAAAAGCAGAATAAGCGGAAGATAAATTAATTGTATGACATCGTTTATGTAAACGAAAATTCAAGTGTTTTGGGAGCGGTTTTCTAATTTTTCTTTATGTTATAGTTGATAAGAGTAAGTATCTACAATGCTATAGCAATCTCTATGATTCACAGTAAATTCAATTTTGAAATTCACAGTACCGCTATTTGTGCCGTAAAATGTCTCCCCGTACATATAGTCAGTACTGTTATCAGAAAATTAACCCGGTACCGAGATCATGCGGTCATGGTAACGTATATCAGGGCTATCCGATCAACCTGTTGTGGGGTTGTCCCGGTTAGCTCAATTGGTTGCGATGTTGGAATTGCAGGACTAGGCGCAGTCGCCTTGACGGTGCGGGTTCGCTCTCGGGTAGAAGCAATATCATTTGAAATTCACAGTAGTGCTATTTGTGCAGTGTTGTGGCCGTGAAAGTCTCCCCGTAAAAATAGTCAGTACTTTTATCAGTAAAATAACCCGTTGCCGTTGACATTCAGTGATGGTAACGTATGCCAGGGCTATCCGATTAGTCTTTTGGTGGAAGGGGGCGTTAATTGGTTAGCTTAATTGGTTGCGTTGTCGGAATTGCAGGGCTAAGAGCTATCGCCGTGACGGTGCGGGTTCTCTCCCAGGTAGAAGCAAAATTATTTTCTATTTACCGATCTTAACACCCAATCTACCTTAATTTAATGTCATGAAATGATGAGAGACAAACGTGATCAATGAAGTAATTACAGTGCTTTATTTCATCAAGAAAATTAACTTAAGAGCTTATCGGACGATTACAAATAAAATACTAGAAGTTATTTTTCACATTCTGCTGCTAGCCTCAATTCAATCAGAAAATTAAACACATTAAACATATGCCGTTTCAAAAGAATATCACTTACCTCCGAATGATACAAATTATCAGTCCCGACACTATCAACACGAGGATGATAGTAACAGGAAAAGCTATGTAGACTGCTAGCAGATTTACGTCTGTCTGAGCTAAAACACATAGAAGTAATGTTAACCTTATAGTTTATTTCTAAAATATAGTAACTTAGCAGTTTATGTAAGATACTAATCATAATAAATATTGAACGTATTTACGTTTATTGCAGTCCAAAATAAAAAGGGAAAATCTTTTTTTCCCTTTTGAGATCAGTTTTGTTGGAGACTATTTCCAGCTGAAATTTCTGCTAGAAAACTCAAGAAACTTTCTTCACCAGCATGACTTTAGGTCTTTTACCAGCTGAAATTTCTGCTAGAAATATCAATAGTTAACAGTCTTTTAAACTTTGCCGCGATTACTAGGAATTTTCTACAATTTCAACTTATGTAGCAGTAGTATCTGTTCAAATTGCAATATCTTCTAAACTTTATATTTCTAGCAGAAATTTCTGCTGGAAATTTTACCGAAACAAATGATGGTGGAGAACATGCTTTGAACTTTCCAGCAGAAATTTCTGCCAGAAAATTTATCGAAATACAAGCTGGTGCAAAAAGTTTATTGCACTTTCCAGCTGACATTTCAGCTGGAAACTTTACCGAAATGTTGGTGCAGAACCTTTTTTCAGCAAACATTTCAATTAAAAATATAAAATTAATATAAATTATGGAGCAACGTCGTAAGATCATTAAAAGTTGAACAATTTTGGTTGTTCAAACATAAATTATGAGCAAAACAATGTATTTGCTTAGCTTTACGTTCAATAATAATTGTCGATGAGAAGACTCAGTTAAGGTCTAACATAATCATATAGCCTTTGTGTTTAGTCATGAAACAGATAGGTTGAAACAAGTTATTGCATAACTTAGCAAGCATAGCTGAAAACATCTTGGTAAAATTGTAGGTGCAAACATATCATTCACGGACATGATATAAAATATGGCGCTTATTGCTTATTTGTTAGTAAAAGTATCAAATAATTAAAAAAAAAACATTAAAATAAATAAATCTAAGAAATCTATATCATTTATCTAATTTTAATAAGGACAAAACATAAATTTAATGGTTCATTAATTTGAAGAACTACAAGAATACAAGTCTGTAAAATATACATTTGTATGATCATACTTGTTTACTTAAACTATTTTTCCATAAATAAAGATTACGCTTATAAAACTTCTTTTAGTAGAATTAAAGCCATGCGTTTTACAGAATCATGTCATTCCTATAACATTCCCAAAAGACATTTTAATAATAAACATAACATAACATAACATAACATAAAGTTTATTTCTCGACTTAAGCATACAAGCTCATCGTCATAAATACATAGTTTGAATAACATAAGAACATACAACATACGCAATGAATGGCATAAACAATTATTATGCAAATACAAAGTAATTTATCACATTCTATGTTACTGTGAGAGTGTAGATAGGGTATAAATGTCTATTAAACAAAAGTAAGTTAATTATATGTGTTTGTTAATTCAAGTTTCTTTTGTTAAACGCTTTTTTACAATAAATAGCTAGACTGTTTAAAGTTTTTCTAGAAGTTGAATTTAGGAGTTCTAAAAATTTGTGCATATTTGGTCTTTCCGTAAAGTATCTATGAATATATATGGATCTTAGACTACTATATTTAGGACATATAAGGATGAAATGGAATTCATCTTCAATATCGTTTTTGTCACAATAGATACATTTTCTTTGATTGCGTTCAATGTTAGTATGACGTCCAGTTTCGATCAGAAGGTTGTGTGAGGATAATCGTATTTTTGCAATTAAATTTCGTAACTGTATGTTATCCATTATAAGTAAATATTGTGACATTACAAAAGCAGTTTTTAACTCTTTATACAAAGATAAAGAAGAACAGAGCTCAACTCCGTTACGCCATTTAGTGATATAAACATCTCTCAATCTTCTTTCAAAAATCGGTATGAATATCTTAAGGTCAACAGATTCTGGATATAACCAAACGTCTGCAAACCCTGAAATGTGCAATAGATCTTTTACTTTTAAAGACCAATTACTAACGTTTGTATTACATATGTTACGTTGAACACGTAATATAGTACTAAGTATGCAGTTATTATGCTTAAGAGAATATGATTTAAGCCAAAATTTAACAATTCTTTTATATCTGCCTATATACAAAGGAAATCTACCCAACTCTGAATACAACGCTAAGGTGTTTGTAGACGTTTTGACATGCAGTAACCATTTACAAAATTTTCTATGAACTTTTTCGATATTATCCGCTGTCAAGAAACCACAGACTTCACAACCATAATTAAGTATCGATAATACGTAGGAATCAAAAAGACTCAGCATAATATTAGCCGGTATTATGAGATTTCTAGTAATATTTAGAAGTGAATTCATGGCTCGTAGCCCCTTACCAGCCAGTGTCGCTGTAGCTTGATTAAATGAACCTCCACTTGATAAGACAATTCCGAGATAATTAAACGTATTAACAATTTCGATATCTTGACCTTCAAATGTAAATCTAAGATTGCGGCTTAAAGTACCTCCTTTCCTGAAAACAACAATTTTTGTCTTAACAATATTGACATGTAAATTCCATTTTTTACAATATTGCTCAAGTGAGTTTAATAAATTCTGCAACCCTTCCCTAGTTTCTGATATTAACACGGCATCATCGGCAAACAACAACAAATATATAGACAATTGGTCAATGGTTATTCCAGAATCAAGATTCTCTTGTAAATATGTTTCAATATCATTAAGGAACAAGGAGAACATGATTGGGGAAGTTATCTCCCCTTGCAATAATCCAATATTGCTATTGAACACGTCTGAAATAGTGCCTAAGTGTTTCACGCACATTTTAACTTCCTCGTACATTGATCTCAATATTTTAAGAACTTTACAATCTATGCCCATATTTAACAGCTTATTCCAAAGCGCCCCCCTATCGATTAAATCGTAAGCTTTCCGATAATCGATGAAGCAGCAAAATAGTTTCTTTTTATCTAAGAATTGCTTTTCGATTAGGGACTGCAAAATAAAGATCGCATCCACTGTACTATAGTTCGCTTTAAACCCGAATTGAGCGTCCGTGATAATATCATTACTTTCTGCCCAAACTTTAAGTCTCGTATTTATTATTGTAGTGAATAGTTTGGCAAAACAGCTAATCAGAGATATCCCCCTGTAGTTATTTGGGTCGGAATTGTCTCCCTTTTTAAACACAGGTATAATAACACAAGTTGACCAGGTCCTTGGGAATTCACCCTTATCGAGTATATAATTGAATAACATTTCAAGGGATCTGCAAGTTACATCGATTGTTTCTTTAAAATATTCGTAAATTATTTTATCTGCAGAACACGCTTTATCGGTACCCAACCGTTTACACGCTTTACGAATCTCTTCGGATGTGATTGGATAATCTAATTGTTCGAATGTCGCTGAATTATTTATATTTCTATCAGAACGATTTAAAAAATCGTTATATTCTTCATTTACCGGGCCATCATCATTCGCCGCTAAATTTTTAAAATGGTTAAAAAACTCATTTAACGAAATATTTTCGCCATTATTATCAATCGATCTATTCTTGAACATTTTCCAAAAATCACGTGGTCGACAACGTTTCATTTCATTCATTTTCCGTCCTTGATCACGCTTATAAAGCATTTTACATTTTCTACAGCAATATTTATAGTCTCTTTTCGTTCTTAAGACATTTAGTCTGTTTTCTGGAGAACTGTGTAAATTAAATTCGTATAACGCTTTGACGTATGATTCGTGTTTTTCTTTGCATTTTTGGTTATACCATTTCTGTCGTGTAATATCTCGGAAGATAAACTGACAATTCGTATTTTTCTTTGCTATTTCAAAATATTTATTTCCGCGTGCAGTGATGTATTTCGCCATAATATCGACTAGTATGTCCGTACTGCTGTTATTAATAACTAATTCATTTAACTTAGTTTCAAGTTCAGAGATACCGTTAGTGATTTCAATAATAAATTCGTGTTTATATTTACTATTCCATTTAATATACGTCTGCTCTTTATATTCCATATTTCTATGTATACTATTTATCTTTAATGAAAATAATACAGGTGCGTGATTTGAATATTCGTTAAAGCCACCGATACAAAAATCTGCTATCTTATCAAAGCAGTATTGTTTTGTTAGTAAATAATCGACGACGCTCTGGCCATTCTGTGTCATGCACGTGAAATTACCAACGTTTTTGTCCGAATATAACCTGCCATTAACCGCTATTAAACGCGTTGCTTTACAGAGATCTAACAATTGATCGCCAAACCGATTTGAAGTGAAATCTCGAGTTTCACGAGGTAAATATTCATCAGTGCTAAAATCCGCTAACCCGGGTATGATGCGATCATTCGCTATAAAATCTGTTTTACGACCTATGCGGCTGTTTGTATCCCCAGTAACGAATACCGAGCCCAATTCGCTAAAATAGTTAATATCACTTTCTAGTTTTTGAAATATATCAAAATCATATACATTATAGATAGGTGAATTTTCTGGAGCAATATAAACTACAGCTAAATAAACATCATCTTCCATATGAAAAAACAACTTATCCAACTTCAGCCATACAATACAATCAACTTCATTTTTAATCAATTTTACACCTTTACGAATACCGTCTTTAATGTAAATAATAATGCCACCGCTAGAGCGTTTTGCTCGGCGGTGTCTGTACTTTCTGTAAGAATGAATAGGCTTACTGAAACCTTTAAATCCGATATGAGATTTACTGTTAGTCCAGGTTTCAGTCAAGCAAACAATATCATATGTATTTATAAGATTTGCAAAAGTGTCATATGAACATTTATCTACAGTTAATCCTTCGACATTCCATGACAAGAAAGTCAGAACACTCTCACTGTTGGCCTAAACTGGTCCTGTATATAGTCGTTTATCGATGTATAGCTTATCCACCTTTAAGATCGCTTCCTTACCGTCGTCCCTCGCCTTTTTCATAATAGGCACAAGCTTGCCCCTGGTTTCCATTATTTCCCTAGGGAATTGTTCCGAGATTCCAAAAGGCTTGCCCCGTAAGCTGCTCGCCGCTTTTCGAACTCTCTCTCTATCCGGGAAAAACGCAAATAATAAATAAATACAGAACAAAATATTAATTGTCACTCAATTAGTATTTGCTCAATATATGTTCATGAAACTAGTCCTTATTAATAATTAAGGGTCAAACAATATTTATGAGCATGACATACTCTGCACAAACCCATCATGCGAGAATCGAACTAACTTTTAAGCAGTACAAACCCAGCTTCATTGTACCCTCAGCTTATTACATTTCTTCAAGTAGACCTATGCAACGATGGTAATATAATATTAGGGTGTAAAGTTCCAATAAAATTGCCCCTAGCACGCTGTAATCTTTTACAATGTCTGTCGTAAGTTCATTTTGTATTCGTTTATTGGTTGTTTTCTTTATGTCCTTTTGACCTCTGAGTTGTTTTGCTGATGGTATTCGCGCAGCAATTTAAGAAGTACCAGCGTCACTTCCACGTAGAATATCTTCCGTTTTATTAAAACCAGAATCTCTACATCCCGGTGGGTGTGCCCGACAATCAACCTGAAAAAAAAAAGTTAATCATTTAACTCGCTGCAATGTGTTATCTTTATAATATTTGAGGAAATAAATAATATATACTATCAAAATGTTTTTTAGCCAAGATCGCATGGAACAATATACTAGTTAAAACCTGACTCGAAATAGTTGAATAAATGCCTCTGTAGAGAACGATTTACATTTACTCTGTTCTGTTCGGTAACAAAGTGGATTCATTTTGATATTTATCAAACATTCATCGTGAATCATTTGGAGCGATTTTATATCATTTAATAACGGTGAAGACGCAATTTGTTACGTATTACTAATTAATGCTGGATTTGTTGCGGACGTGGAGACACACGGGGAGCTTAACCTATAGTCCCCTTCGAGGAAACCTACTAAACGAGATTCCAGAACAGAAGTTAATTGCAACAATCAATCAAGAAACAAATTTATAAAACATTGTTTAATGTACAGGGTAAGCGCAAGTCGTTTTGAAATTACTGTTTTACTTCGTTATTATTGTTAACATTTCATCAAAATAAGATTCACATCAATACTATCATAATTATGTACTGGACTTGTTGTTCTTCTCTCCGCAGCTGTACATGGTAAAGTAAGCCGAATGGTCTTTTCATTTAATAAGATACATATGGTATTATTTGTCAAGTTTACAACAACATAAAAAAGCGATATAATACCTTGATTCATGACGACATGAACTGATGTTGGTTCAGCTTTGCCTTTTCTCATTTTGTTTGTACTGTCACTCCATTTTGCAAACCCTAAAACAATTTTACAACATAAAACTAATTAAAACAGATTTTTATTAGTTGAAAGTACTTCATGTATCTTTGCCTAGCGCGGGTCTTTCTGATCATGTACTGCATGGTACTATAAACTGCTCCTATCAGTTAATCTTTATACACTTACCAAAATAATGTTGAATGATGTGTAGGGAAGCTGTGTCTTTTATTTGTGGCCGCTCGTTATTTGCATATTACACTACTTTAATCTTTTGTTAAAAAGTTTAAGTTCCAGCTGCGATTTTTAATGTAAATTATAATTTGTCTAGAGCCGAGTAACACATTTTGTACGACACTGAATATTTTCATTATTCTTCGCGTGGGTTTAAAAGTCGCGTTTTTCGCGCTTGGAATTGTGCGCAAAAAAATAGCAGCGAATATTAACACATAATATCTTATTCATGTACTATGTGGATAATACTACTACGCGAAACGAATTTATTCCAGCGTAAATTTGTCGTCGGCGTCGAAAATAAAGCACTGCGAAATTAAATAATACCACAATATATAATATGCACTTCTATAATATACGCATAAAAGAGGATGATATATTATTCACATATAACTGATAATTTTAACTGATTTTCTTTTTTTTTCTCTCATTTCTTAATGTTTTACATTGTAAATCATCAAATCAATTACTTTTGTCATTATGGGCTTTCTTGATTTCATATATCAATCCTTATTTTTATCACAGCATAGAAACGACTTAAAATTAATGTTGAAGCAAATACGATAAAATCCAAAAAAAGTTAGCTAGTCGAGTTCTAATGTGGGTGCTATTCAACGATAAGTCTATGGGTTCTTTTCTTCGATTTTCTGGTTTTCGTGGAAAGATTTAACGGTTCAAGAGTTCATCAAAATTAACCATTATAAACTCCGGACAAGTTCATCATGGTTACTTGCAAGTATGTTCTTTCTATATTCAAAAATGTAACTATAAATGTCAATTTGATATTAACACGATGTAGCAGTTTTTAGTCACCAAACGATAACACATTTCAAACTTAACATTAATAACGTTAAAAAGTATAATATGGTTGTTTTCGTGCAATTGTGTGTTTCTGATTTGAAAAAATTAAATTGCACCTAATTCGCAAAATTCTGATTTGAAAAGTGTATGGTTAAAATTTTGCCTATAGGTATATTCTATAAATGACTTTGTTAGCTTACTACTAAAATGTTAATTGAAAAGATTAATATGACTTAGGTAAAACGCTTTGATATTCTTTCGAACTGTGGAGAAATTAAACAAATTACATGTATTTGTTTACAAAACAATCTTACAAAACAGTAAAATTATAATTGATATTTCAATATACGGACTTAATAGTATGTTAATACAAATACAATTCATGCCAACCCCTCTAACATTAAAATAATATAATGAAATTATTAGATATATCAATTACTTTAATTTAAAAATGAAACATCAAGACCGCGGTCAGGATAGTTTTACAAAGCAGCTGCAGTAGTTGAAGTTAAGGTATTACATGAAGCAGTTGTTGTATTGATAGTAGAAGGAGAAGACGTAGTAGTTGTAGTAATAGTTTAAGTATAAGTTATTATTTTTGTTGTTGCTGTTGATGTTATTGTTGTTGCTGCTGCTGTCCTTTTTTTTGTTAAGTAAAAAGCAGCAGCAGCAGTAGGTTTTGTTGTTGTTGTCATTGTTGTTGTAGAAGTACATGTAGCATTTGTCGTATTGAAAGTAGTGGCAGAAGTAGTACTAGTAGAAGTAGCAGTAGGTAGTAGAAAGAAGTAGTAGTAGTTGTTGTTGTTGTTGCAGTAGGTGTCATTGTTGTTGATGTTGCTGATACCGTTGTTGTTTTGTTATAAAAGTAATAGGCGCAGTAGTAGCAGTAGGAGGAGAAAGACAACCAGCAGTAGTAGTAGTAGTAGTAGTAGTAGTAGTAGTTGTTGTTGTTGTTGTAAGTCACAGCAGCAGGGTTAGGATTAGTAAAAGTTGTATTTTCAATCGTGATTGCGTTACTGCTTTTTATAAGCGAATTAAAATTTCTGAAAAAAATAAAAATGTACCGGTTTTTGAAAATTATTATTTCACTTCTTGGCTACACGTGTTTATACTTCCGACAGTCAAGAGATTTGTACAATGTTCAAGTTTTCTCAGGTCTGAAAGATTTTATCTCCAGCAGCACTGTTATTCTCTCTATATGATATGTTATAATAACTCCACTGACCCGATCTAATCTGGCGTTTATGGTGTTTCAATGACCGTCGAATGATTTGTGTTGCTCTATTACTTGTATGAGGACTGCAGTGCTTGAATTTATAAAATGTGTAGGAGCCATGGGTCGAAATGGTATTTTAACAAATTTGAAGTACACCTAAACTTTCTTAGATTTGTATAATAACCGTAACATAATAACTGGTACATGTACATTTAATTTCTAGGTCCTTCTGATCTTGTATGTTGATTAAACTGATTAAGTTGAATAATAACTTTTTGCACAGCTTAAATTACCAGTAAAGCATAACAATCTTTAACGGTTTTGCATCAAAACTTTCCTGGCGCTTACTGTTACCTATTTATCTTCATACAATAACAAGTTATAATAAACAAGATCAAACAAAATCACATCAGCATAATCAAGAATTAAACATAATTATATGTTATAATAACATTTTAGAGACTGTCATAATCGATTTTCAATACATGATATTGTTAACTTCAGAATGCTATCTCAGAAAAATAGTAGTTCTGCAAATTACTGTAGTAATGGACTGATAAGTAAAATTATCATTAACATCGGTAAAAAGCCATACTTCAGCGAGAAGTTTTGAGCCCCCTAATTGGTCTCATGCTGATAGTAAAAATAAGTCGGAATAACTGTGTAAAGTACATAACTGCTGAACTACGTTACCTTGGAATGATAACAAATAACTTCATCAATTAACATGCGATTTGTTGGTCATTTAATGTAATCTTCCCCTCAGGAGTGAGAGATTTAAGACTGTATTACATTCAGACCAATTAATGATGCCGATAAGCATACTCCTATTCATATAACAGTGTAGAACTAATTCGAATAGCCTACACTATTTGCCTTATTATAATTTGCGTTCTAATTTACCAAAGACAAAGTATTTTCATCTGAATAATGTTGCATAGTTTTAATCCAAAATATGTTGTTATTATTTTGTTTATTATCTTATTAATTCTAATATTGTCTATCTTTCAGTGTGGTAAAGTAAACACTAATATTTTAGCGAATATTATTTGTAAAGGCTCATTAGGCAAATCGTTCAAGGGTGTACGGGCCTTGCAATAATATATAATAGGAGATAAAAAAAATGCATTAAAATGAGTACATGTATATGTCGACTCCTTACTTATTGTTTTACATTTTTCGTCTACAGGACTTTTCTCAAGTATTATCCAATCTCCATCGTCGTTTAGAGATTGATGACGTGATAAGAGACTCGCGACTGTAATACATGTAACTGACCACATAATGACGAACGTACAATATCTGTTCTAGTCACGTTTCCCATATGGATATAAATTACAAGTATGCGCGATATAAATTTGTATTATAATCCTGGCCGAAAATGACTTCTTTGATCAAACTTTATACTGCCAATTAATTGTACAAGCTTGTTTTGCACCAAGTAAGATACATATATTTAAGATAATATATACATGTATTCCCTAATTATAAGCAAAATTTAAGTGATAGTATGATTGTTTCTTATTTTTGTCGATATTTAGTCCAGATTAAAAAGTCCCGACCTTAGTGTACCAACCCCTTGAGCGATGTTGTTAACTTTTTTTATATAAGAATGTTCTAACGGAAGGCGCAGAAATTAAGTGTTTTGATGTACATCTTATATGATGCATTTTTCCTATGAAATTACAAGTTATTATGACCAAATTCTTAGCTTTTATATCTATTAGGTGTCGAACATTTTGTAAACAAATACTTTATTCAAGATGTTTTTATTTGTAATGTTGTTGACCGAAACATGATATCCGCTTTAAATAATTTTTTATAAAATCTGCCGAATGTGAATTGTATTGACCTGTGAATTTTTATGACATTAAAATCATATGTGTTATCTCTTGTAATGCAAGTCTTAAAATGAAAGAAAACGTTCTTTCATTTCTTATACCATTTGGACAGAGGAGCTAAAATAACATATCACGGATTGATAATTACGCGGATGATGCTTGTGATAAAATCCAGCAGACTGGGTGCAGGTAAAGTGTTCGCACGTGGGTGATATGATTATCATTAATCCTACAATTTTCCAAGAACAATTAACTGGAATATTCTCACAGGCTAGATAATAAAGACAGGACTGTTTCTGAAAGCATCACCGAATTTGATTTTGCAATTGAAGTGTTTGAATATTATTGCAATTTTGCGTGATTAATAAGAAGAAATTAAATGACAGTATACGTGATACTGTAGTATCATTTAATTTCGCGGGCACGAATTTTCGCGCAAAACCCGTAAATAACATATTCGCGGGGAAATGAATTTGCGCAACTGTGTTTTCCTATAAAGAAACCCTGGTTTTTTGCTGGTGTTGAATTTCGCGCTCTTGCCGTAGAGCGAAATAAGCGAAAATTAAACCCGCGCGAAATAAAATGATTTGACAGTAACTGGAATTGTCCAGTCTATTGCAGAACAATTTCTTATTAAGAATTAAGTGAACTTTAATTTTAATGTCAAATAAATGACCGCCGGACTAAGGTTTCGATGATAACGATGACTCTGAATAAAACGATAAACTATATCATATTCCTTAGTTTTCGATAAGGCAAAAAAAGGAAGTAAATTTTTCTTAGCCTACTTAATTACAAACACGTTCATATAACGAATAGTATATATAACGACAGCATTTTCATTATAGTGGACTGATTGCAGGATTTAATCCACCTTAGCGCTTTAATCATATACAAACTATTTTTCAAAGATCATCTCACCGAAAATATTGTTTGTAAGGAATCAAAAACATCAAATATATCCGATCATACTAAAAATAATATATCCGCAATTCTTCGAAGAACATAGCATTTACCATCAGGTTAAATAAAATACCTGACCCGTATTAAACTCACATTTCTGATGTCTTTAATTTCACTGCCAGACAGAATTTTCCCAGTATGTTGTATGTACCTAAACTATCATAACATGTGGCTACATTTAGGTGACAAAGCATGATAAACCAAGCTAGAATTCTCTGTAATAAACGTAAATCCTGCTAAAATTGCACATTAACATGGTCTGAGAAATACAAATGTATCTAGAGCGTTTACTAGACACAATAAAATGTTTTTCTGAATGAATGGCTAACCATGTAAACCCTAATCAGACTGTATAGGCGTGAATACTAGTATACTATAATCCCAATTCTTACATTCTGAGTATTTTTTAGGAAGTTCGTCATCAATATAAAAATCCAATCAGGTTAAATGCTTAAATAGCGTTTTTGAATGTATGTCGATTTTTATAAGGTTAGCATATAAGATGTAAAATCAAATGTGACGATAATCAATCTGCATTAACAACAAGATTTACTTACAGTTACAGTTCATCTTCTTTTTCTGCATAACAACATCCTCATACAGTTAGAAAACTTTTAGCAAACAATCTTTCACGACAGTTCGTGAGCACTAGACAGGCTCCGGTATGTAAACTCGTCATCTGTTCTGTTTTGACCTTCGCTAAGCTCCAAGAACAAAGGGATTTGTGGAAATTGATTTCAGTGTATCACGAATACAGGCTGCATTGGGGTCACACAAAGTTCATTGTGGGGTAACTCACATTGCTCTATCAAATTTGTTTACGTTAATAGAGATCAAATTGCCTGTATCTGATAAACCTTGTAATCTGGAAATCTTTAGCACCTTCAGGTTCAGAAATATGATGGATTAAGAAATGGAGAAAATCAATCAGTTTTGTAAAAGCGAATATTATAAATACGCTTAGAACTAGTCAATATTTATCACACGTTGTTTTAATTACCGACAATGCAATACATACAATGACAGGTAAACATAATATGTAAAGGTCATAATTTGACCAATTTAATTCTTATCCCATTTGATTTGCCATAAGTTCAATCCGACCCAGTTTTTTATCTGAGGCAATGCATTGTTTTGCAGTATTACTATCGGTGTAGACCCTTATCAGAATGTCTAGAAGCATTGACTAATCTGAGACTACGGCCGTAGCAGAAGTGACAACAAATAACTTTTATACAAAATTAACGTCCGCTCTCTCCGTCTCAAGGATGAAATTTTAAAATGCAAGTAAATTAAAAATCATCAATTTCAATTAATCATCAAATAAAATAATCCAGTAATTTGGTAAGTTAGCATTCAAGAAATTGGAAGCTTTTTAACATGAATTCTTGGTTTCCCAACATGGCATTGCATACATGTTGTAAAATTATTCTTTTTCATTGGAGTATCTTACATGTAAAAAATGATGTTTTTTTGAATACTACACTAAAACACAAAAAAAAGGATTTGCTTTATTTATTATCTGTAAAATGTCCAGTTTGAAATAAGAAATTTAAGATTTTGGAGAAACTAACATCCTATTTGTTATTCTCTTGCGATCACATGTATGCATTCGTGGGACGTTGGTTAAAATACGTGTTTGCAGGAGCGTAGCTTTCTATACGCGAGTACGCTGATGAATCCACATGTGCATGGATTTCCACATTTTTATTTAATTCAGCAAAAGCAGCACTATGCGTACTGGACTAGTGATCAAAATATCCTTGTGGTTTCAATACTAAACACCGCTTGAGAACCCCTCTTTGTATAAAATCTCCACCAGATTACGCCATTGCTTTAACAAATCTGAGAGGGTGACACTGGAAAAATAATGAATCCACATGAATAGAGGACTAGCTACGTCCCTGGTTTGTATAGTAAATTCCATCACTCAGAATATCAAAGAAACAAATCACTATGTAGCTTGTGCAATTTTTTCTAGTATCTTATGTATTACACGAATTAATAACCACACACACACACACGCGCACATACACGCACGCAGGCACGCACGCACACGCACGCACACACACACACACGCACGCGCGCACACACACATACATACACACACACTTAAAGACTCGCTTTCGTCTTTCTGTATACATAGCTCACCGCCACCGCCTGTTATATCTTTTATTCGGATAACATATCCTGAGAGATTCGTAATTATTTCATTATTACAATAATTTATTAAATCATTTCTTTTAAAACCATGAAAATATAATCACTGATAAAATGCGGGATCGCAAATCCCGGATTGTTAGACTGCTTCACTGCATTGACTCCTTAGATAGATCTTCTCTATGTAATGTGCACAAAGTTCGACGGATATTTATGATGTCAACACGTTTATAGCTTTTATAGAAAATATCAATTTTGTTTGTCGGCTATTTGATTAAATCACTTGTACGAACCTGTACTAGCGTCAAAACATGCAAGCTTTATACCGGCAAAACGATCTACATTGACAATTTTAATGCTTTGAGTTTTAGTATGTTCAGTATGTCTTGCATTTTTATCATTTCACTTTTCTTGCCATATCCAATCTTTAAAAGCTTTTACTTAACGATATCATTTCACTTTCTTTTCCCGCTTTCTGTATGATAATTAAAAAAGAGGTTAATCTAAATTCGAGGAAAAAAAATCAAGTGGTTAAGATATATCTAAAATAAGAAAAATTATCTCCTTATAAAACATACGACTATACAAAATTTTAACAGGAAGAGCCTTGCATCGATCAGTAGTAAAGCATTTTTCAAATTGTGCTTTTAACGAGGTTTTATAATCTCATTTACCGTCTGGGTCTCATACATGTTCAGGACGACACTGGAATAAGTTGCAGTCCAATTACACAATTCGACAATTTTTCATAAAAAAAAGACATATACACAAACAATTCAACATAAATAGCTAATGACACAGTCAATAGGAAGTGGCTAGGAGCTCATGACGGAACTGTGAACAATGCAACTAAGGTTGATCTGAAGAACACCACGGCAGGAAGTAAAGAAGTATACCGAGTACCAATAGAAAAACGCAACTCTTTTATTTTTTTGGAATATTTTTGATGTGTGTAAAAGTTTCAAAAATTTCTAAAGGAAGATGTGTTTTAAAATCAAAAAGTAGTTGTTCCACCAAGGGTAATTGTCGACAGTGACCAATGCATCTGTCGAGCGATTTCATGTCGAGACATCCCTCCTTGGATCATGCCCAAAACCTCAAATGCCCGTTGTCTAAAACGCTTGCCATTATCCCATTTGTGTGAAGTAAAAACTTGAAAACTGATTATGGGATTTTGGGATTTGTGTGGCCGTAAGTTGAGGTTAACAAATTGACTTGTTTTGAGGTTATTCATGCATGTTTACATGCCGAAACAAACATTTATTGTGTTTGTACGGGGTTACTGTAGGAGAGAAAGTTTAAAAATCAGTTGACCATTAATGCATCGACTGGTTACTTATTGATTTAAAACACATCTACATTTGCCAATTTATTAAACTTTTACGCACATCAAAAATATTCCAAAAATCAAGTTTTGCGTTTTCATTGGCACTCAGTATATTAAAAGAATTCGATCGCGTCTCTATGTTTTTAAAATTACACAAATCATTAATAAAATCTTAAACAAAAGTCACTGTCATATTACATTTGTTGCTTAAGAATGATAAGCAAAGAGATCAAATGTATATGGATATGAATTCCATAGTATGCAATTTGATTTCTTTAATTATTTTTTATTTCCTCAATTAACAACAGATTTTAGAAAAACCTTGACGCCTTGGGTATCGGCGATTATTTGCAATACATTGTTTTAAAATGTGTAACTGATACTATTGAGTCATTAAGTTACGTTTCAGGTTATGCATCTCATTGTAATCTTTAATGGCATTCATTTAAATTTGTCAATCAAAAACTCAATTTATCTTCAAAAGAAAAAACGCAGCATATATTCAATACCAGTCACTTCTGACAATTGCAATCGCTTGTATACTTATCCATGAACCGTAAACAGGCTCAATCAAACCAAACAATATATTCATTTTTGTCTAGGTCGGTGGCTTTTAAGTTTCTTTTTCCATTTATTCCAATAACACAGAAACGTTTTGTGCCGTGAGGCAGCTGTAAAATTTCTCCCCGTGCATTAAATCAGCGCAGTTATGTCCTTTGGAAATCGATGGCCACGATACTTATGTATGCTTATAGTGCATCTTAAATTACCCTTTTAATAATGATTTTATCAGTTGTAAGATAGGTGTTTTCAATATACTAGCCAATAAAGAGATTTGGATACTGTTCAATCACCCTTATGATATACTTCCTGGTTTTGCATTTGGCTTTCTCTGTGATATACAGTGTTTATTTTCGCATATTCCCTGTCAAAATTTTATTCTTTTTCAGTTCCGCCCATTGTTTTCTTGTTAAGGGCAAACCCATTCTTTTATCTCTGGACCATACGTCGCTGATCATGGAGTTGTGTTTATCTGAAAATACGGCATTATGTGTTCCATGTTCGCCGCCGTTGCGTGCCGTCGTTTGGTATGGATCAGAATTGAACCGTTAACTGGTGTAAATAATGAGTAACTGCAATCTTTAATAAAATCTTTTCCAATGCCACACTTAGAATTATATAAAAATAGTTTACTGTATTCAGGCAGTGGTTTATGGAACAGCGTTCCTAAAGAAATTAAAGATTGTTCTACTGTAGACACCTTTAAAACTTTGTGTCTGAGGTGGACTGGATGATTCATTGTTGTTTAAGATAAGGAAAATGTATAATATTGCCTCAATGAAACAGCAAATGTGTTAAGGCATGCATATAAAATGCATTGTGTATTATATTGATTTATGTACTCAAATTTCTTAAATATTCAGTTCTTTCTTGCGCAGACTTACTCACATAGGCCTCGCACACATACTCGCGCACCCACACCCACGCTCACACACGCACACGCTCACGCACATGCACACAGACGCGCGCACACGCATGCACCTACCCATTAAATGCAAAAAACCTAAACATTACCACAGATATATTATTTGCAGTTTCATTCTAATTATAATATCACATTGTGTTTTGTGATGTTGTTTTATTTATGATCATCGTGTTTATCTTAATCTTTGTATGTTTTTACCTGTAAGGAGGTTCATATGGAAGATTAGTTTATTGCTAAATATGTCACCCTCTATAGGCATAGTATAAAGTATGGAGTGTAGTCTTAGAGTGGAGTCTTGGAGTGGAGTCTGGAGTCTGACCTTGGAGCTGAATTTGGAGCTGAATTTTTGGAGTGAGATTTTGGAGTCTGACCTAGGAGGTGGTTTTGGTCTTTGTTTTGAAATATTTTATTATTCATTATGACAATGATATTCTTTTTTATCTTTAGCGTCGTGGGTTCAAATCTCATAGTAAACAAAACATATTTTTTATGTATTAATAAGCACGCTTCAGTACACACGAATGTCTTCTAAGCTATTTATGATCAATGTTTTTAATTGCACTTAATAATAGATAAAGTTAAATACCATACCGAAGATCCTGATCAATCGGCACATCCTTGATGTCTGATCAGGATCTGCACTGTTCGCTTTTTGATCAGAAATAACGCAAATAAGTGTAGATCCTGACCAGATGGCAGAGATGTGTAGGCTGATCTGGATCTACACTGTTCGTCCATGCCATTTAATCGTATATATGGTAGAAAGGGTTATTTATTGTGAATATTGGATTTGATAACATAAGGCCCATTTATTTATCGCATATACATATACTGTAATCACTCACTTTTTTATTTTATCAACTTATTTCGGAAACTTTCTATCATATTCTTTTATATAACAGTCAATTTATTGATACATGCATTAAGAGATGTTCACAGAAATGCCACTGCAGTTTACATGTACATGTATAAAGTATCATCTGCAACTCTACTGCAGGATAACTGATAAACCTTGTTGAATAAACAATCGCCTGCTTCGAACTACTGCAATTAGAGAAGGTTAATAGGGTCATGTGGTCAAGTTAAGATCATTTCAGGACAGCTGTGTAGAAACAGAAAGGTTGAAGTTTGCTTTGGGGATTTCTTGGCATGTTAAAAATAAATTATTTAACGACATGAATAAACATAACATTATAATCACAATTACAACAGTGCGTTTCTAGTCTAGATTCAGTCACTCTATTAAAAATCAATTTCAAGGTCACTCCAAAATTTCTCTCCAAAAATTCAGCTCCAAAATTCAGCTCCAAGGTCAGACTCCAGACTCCACTCCAAGACTCCACTCCATACTTTATACTATGCCCCCTCTATAATACAGAATTTACTTACTTACTTACTTACTTACTTGCATAATTACTATCTTTGAATTTTATTGAAATAATAATGAAGTCAGAGTAAAATTAGGACCCCTGGTCTTTTCCGAAATTTTAGTTACATAAATAATATAAATTTATCAATGTTATTGAAATTGCGCTAATATTTTATTTTGGTATTATTTTGGATTCAGTGCTAATTGTTTTAAATTGTCTTTTGTAAGCCCATTACAGATCAATTTAGCTGAAGTGTTCTGCGAAAGTTATTAAATAAGTGTGATTATCAAATAGTGTATCGGAAACATGATGCTAACTTAAAACAACTTTATTTTGCTAAACGAACCATATACGATAGATTGTCAAATATATGCCGTATCAAATAAAAAGATGAAGATCTAGATTTAAAACATATTCCGAATGTTGAATCTGTTGTTTTCCATTCCATCACTGTTGGTAAAAACTTTTACAGTTGATCAATAATATGATACCTCTTAATATACAATCAGCGCTAAATTGAATAATATTTGAATTTGAAGACGCTTGTCATTGAGCTTACAATATGTTTTGTGGGCCCAGTGTGTGCAAATACTCCGATTACACTTAAAACTATAATTTGACAAGAAACACGTTTATCAGGGTAATCCGTGCAGCCTTTCGGAACTTATCCGAGCTAGCTTATTAGGTAACGTGCTAAGAGTTACGAGGCGACGCACCCTGCGGTTTTGATTGCTTGTCGGAAGCAGGCTTTATTTTAATTACACTTCACAGTACAGTGTGGCGGCCGTAAAGTCTCCCCGAGCAACCGTTGTGAACATTAACACCTGTCTTAATTTTTCAGTTTTTTTTTTTAAATTTAGTTTACACCATATTGTTGCATAAATAATAATTGTGAAAATAATAAAATGATATTACAATGTATGAAATCTTTTTTTTCAGTGAATATTAAAGTATCGAAACAAAACTTTACTTCAACTAAAGTTAAAATCGAAAATGTTCCCAAATGCAAAATGCCTGGGACATAATATTAAACTGTTTATACAAGCCAAGTGGTGATAAGATAACATATGACAGACACATGTTAAATATTCCATGATCTAAAGCTGCGTGAAGATGACAACTGGTTTAAAGCAAATCACGGCTTTATACACAAACATGTTTAACATCAAGCATCAAGGGGAAGTTCAGCTTATCAGTCCCGGCGATCGGCGATAACAGTTAAATGACCATAAATTTCTCTGGTCTCTGGGAAACATTCAATCCCACCACAGTATTAGATTGCAAGCAGGCCAACTTGCATTTATTAATGTAGCTTTATGAACGTATACATTTTTGAAAACCCGATCAAAGAAATAACTCACGACTAGCATACTAAACATTCAAATGTATAGGTAAAAAGGTGTAACAGAGATGTGTCATATACTAAAAATGCTCTAAGGGCCGTATCCAATTCATTGTTACGGTATATGAATTTCTGTTTAATTCGCCGAGGCTTCTAAACAAAATATAATATTTAAACTATTATTTTAAAGCCTCTGTTCTTGTTTTAGTGCAGAAAACGCGAAAATTATGTTATTATTATATTATATTCTTCAGTGATCTTTAGTCAAGTATGACAAATTGATAATTAATACATCTGAAGTTCGAAACGATTTTTGTTGGTTATTAAAATAATTTTTCGTAATGAAAAATGAATTTGAAATAGCGGCGTGAAATTAGCGGCCTAGCGGCATACAGTTGCGGCATTGTGGCGTCAAGTTGGCGTGAAGTTGTCGGCCTAGCGGACTTGTCTACGTAGCGTCGTGAAGTTGGCGGCCTTGATGATTAGCGAAAAAGCGGCGTAATTTGGAGGCCTAGCAGCCAATCGACCTAGCGGCGTGAACTTAGCGGTCTTGCAGCCTGTAGGCATTACAGCGCGAAGTTGGTACTCTTGCGGCCTGCCAAACTGGACAAGAGGCCGCTAGGCCGCTGAGTACAGCCCGCTAGGCCGTCAAAATAAAGCCGCTAAGCTGCCAACTTCACGCCGCTAGGCCGCTGGGCCGTAATCTTCAGATATCTTTCAAGTGATCCCATAAGCTAAATTTATGATAACCAAATGGAAGTTCACCAGTGCTTCAAATGCAAATTGAAGATATTTTACAATAAAATTCTTGATAAAATAATTTGTTTTATGTTGACTGTGCAAAGCGATGTGATAATAGTTAAAGAGTAGTGTATAAATTCAAATTTAAAAGGTAAATGCAATTTATTGAAAGAGAACATGATGATAACAGTTATGCTGAAAAAATCGTTTAATGCAATACCATGAACATTTTACAGTTCTATTTTTCCAACAAGCGCTCGATAACTTCGAATCTTCTTTATGAGGCAATATACCAATAGACACACACTATTGAAATTCCAAAATCTGGAAATTGCAAGCAGTGCTTAAATTTCATTTTAGTCTATTATACCTGTTGAGATTACTGTTTATGTAACATATTTGTTGGTAAAATCAAATAAATAAAAATTATATATGATTGATTTCTGTTAGTAATTACTTTCAACGTGTAACATGTTCAATCGACCGGTAAACAAATTTGTAATTCGATTCGCGATATCAGTTGTGCAAATTTATGATTCCTGTGGTGAGGTGAACTATCATGAAATGTACTGATCAGTCAGCAGATAAAATCCAGGATAAGAAATGGGTTAGCCTAGCGGTCAGCTAGATGGTTCTAATTTTAATTATTTTTAATAATAGTTTTACATATATCTTTATTACAGTTCTCAGTTTCATTTTCTTATTTCTGTCGAACAATCTATGTTCTGAGAGCTAAGCAAAGTTAAAATCAGAAAAATTGATGTGCCTTAGTATATAACTGGATGACAGGGGAATATAAATAATAACAGAACATAGGAACGGGAGCCAGTCTAGGCATTTTGCATGAGGCCGATTGGCATATTATTCGTTCAATTAGTTTAGTGAAGGGTGATAATGTTGCGCGCATTAGAACGAAACGTTTCTTGTTTTGCGGTGTTTTGTAATTTTTATTGTGGATAAAAAATGATAGCATCAAATCCGAGACAGGTAAGCAAATAATTTGTCTTATTTCTCCACAGTTCGAAAGAATATCAAAGTGTTTTACCTAAGTCATATTTATCATTTTAATTAACATTTTAGTAGTAAGCTAAACAAGTTATTCATAGAATATACCCTACTCTTTTTAATCCGAATTTATGCGAATTAGGTGCAATTTATTTTTTTTTTCAAAGCAGAAACAAACAATTTCATGAAAACCTCCATATTATACTTTCTAACGTTATTTATTATTTTTAAAAACTGCTAAATCGTGTTAATATCAAATTGACAAAGATACATTTTTGAATATAGAAAGAACATATTTGCATGTAACCATGATGAACTTGTCTGGAGTTTATAATGGTTAATTTTGATGAACTCTTGAACCGTAAAATTTTTCCTTAAAAACAAGAAAATCGAAAGAAGAATAACCCATTGACTAATAGTTGAATAGCACCCTCATTAGACTTAGACAAACTAAATATTAAGGATTTTATCGTGTTTGCTTGAACCTTAATATCAAGTCGTTTGTATTGTATGTTGTGATATGAAAAAGGATAAACATCTGAAATAAAAAAAAAGCCCAAAATGAAAAAAATAATTGATTTGATGATTAAAAACATAAAGAAAAAGAGAGAAAAAAATGAAAATCAGTTAAAAATTCTCAGTAATATGTGAATAATATATACCATCGTTTATGTTTATATTATAGAAATGCATATTATAAATTGTGGTATTATGTTATTTCACGGTGCTTAATTTTCGACGCCAACGAAAACTTTACGCTGACATAAACTAGATTAGCTCAGAAGTATTATCCACATAGTATAAGAATAAGAGATAAGAGCAATTTATACTACCATGCAGTACTTGGTCAGAAAAACCCCCGCTAGGTTAAGATACATGAAGTACTTTCAACTAATAAACGTCTGTTTTAATTAGTTTTATGTTGTAAAAAACATTTAGGGGTTTGCAGAATGGAGTGACAGTAATATAAAACAAGATGAGAAAAGGGAAAGGTGAACCAACATCAGTTCATGTCATCATGAGTCGTGAATCAAGGTATTTATATAGCTTTTAATGTTTTTGATTTTTTACAATTAATACCATATGTATCATATTAAATGAAAAGAACACTCGGCTTACTGTGTCATCTACAACTGCGGACAGAAGAACAGCAAGCCTATATGGTAAATAATTATGATAGTATTGATGTAAATCTCATTTTGATGAAATGTTAACAATAGTAACGAAGTAAAAACAGTAATTTCTTGACTTGCGCTTACCCCGTACATTACACGATGTTTTATAAATTTGTTTCTTGATTCATGCCATTAATTTATGTTCTGGAATCTCTTTTCGTAATCTGCATCGGAGGGGACTATAGGTTTACCTCCCCGTGTGTCTCCCCGTCCGCAACAAATCACCTTTATCAACTCTAGTCTTCACCGTTATTAAATGTTATAAAAATTGCTCCAAATAAATCACGATGAATGTTTGATGAATATCAAAATGAATCCACTTTGATACAGAAAAAATGTAAATCGTTCTCATACAAATAATGCTTTGAAGAAAAAAGTTATAAAGAGAAACAAAATGTTATGTTGTGATTTGTAGTTTTCTGGCTAATGACGCACACTAATTTCGCCACGTGTAACACACCAATTAAATTAGTCGAAATGGTGTCTGTTTATTGGCACTATTCTTATTAATTAGCATGGTAAGCACGGTAGGATAATATTATTATGTAAATAAAAACAGCATTTATTCAACTATTGCCAGTCAGATTTTAACTATATTTTTCATGCGGTCTTGGCTAACCGTTTTGATAGTATTTTGTTCTTTATTTCCTCAAATATTATAAAGATAACAAATTGCAGCAAGTTAAATGATTAACTGTCTTTTTTTCAGGTTCACTTCAATATGTCGGGCATACCAACCAGGATGTAGAGATTCTGGTTTTATTAAAACGGTAGATATTCTACGCAGAGGTGACCCTGGTACATGTACTTGTTAACGTTCACGAATACCATCAGCAAAACAACTCAGAGGTCAAAAGGACAGAAAGGAAACAAACAATAAACGAATTATTTTAGAATGCAAAAGGAACTTACGACAGACATTGAAAACGATTACAGTGTACAAGGAGCAAATTAGAACCTTAAACCCAAATATTATTTTACCATCGTTACTTAAATTAAATATAGAAGTTTTGGAAAGAAAATTGAAGATATACCTGTTTAAGAACGTCATCGTCGACTGGTGAGATAGATATTTGACATAATATTACAAGAACTAAAGCAATTTTCTTAAATGGAAGAACGAATGGAAAAATGAATATAACTGCATATGTCTTATTGAAGAAATGTAATAACTGAGGGTATAAAGAAGCTGGGTTGGTAATGCTTAAAAGTTAGTTTGATTCTCGCATAATGTGTTTGTGCAAAAAATGTTATGCTTGTAAATATTGTATGACCCTGAATTATTTACTAATTAGGACTAGTTTCATGAACATCATATTGAGAAAATACTAATTTCATATTTTGTTCTGTATTTATCTCATTTATTATGGTGTAGAAAGTGTATAAAATCTTGTGTACATACATAGAAACCATAATGAGTCACCTGTTGTAGACGATATTGATGACCAATACACTTAAATGCTACAGTAGTTAAGTTCTGTAATTATTTGTGATTCGTTTTTGGAAGATTCTTTTCACACATGTATGGATCATTCCGACAAATGTCTGAATCGTTGCCTTTTTTAAATTTCATTTGGGAATGTTATATAGGAATGAAATGATTCTGTAAAACGCATGGCTTTAAGTCGACTAAAAGAAGTTTTATAAGCATAATCTTTATTTATGGAAATATATTTTAAGTAAACAAGTATGATCATACAAACGTATATTTTACAGACTTGTATTCTTGTAGTTCTTCAAATTAATGAACCATTTAATTAACGTTTTCGTCCTTATTAAAATTAGATAAACGATTTAGATTTCTTATATTTATATATTTTACTGTGCTTTTTTTATTATTTGATACTTTTACTAACAAAGAAGCAATAAGCGTCATATTTTAATTCATGTCCGTGAATGATATGGTTGCACCTACAATTTTTACCAAGATGTTTTCAGATATGCTTGCTAAGTTATGCAATAACTTTTTTTCAACCTATCTGTTTCATGACTAAACACAAACTTCTGCTATATGTTTATGTTAGACGTTAATTGAGTCTTCATATCGACAATTATTGAACGTAAAGCTATACAAATACATTGTCGTGCTCATAATTTATGTTTGAACGACCAAAATTATTCAACTTTTAATGATCTTACGACGTTGTTCCATAATTTATATTATTTTTATACCGTATTTTAAATTGAATTGTTTGTTGAAAAAATGTTCTGCACATTTCGGTGAAGGTTACAGCTGAAATTTCTGCTGGAAAGTGGAATAAACTTTTTGCACCAGCTTGTATTTCGATAAATTTTCTGGCAGAAATTTCTGCTGGAAATGCAATAAACTTTTTGCACCAGCTTGTATTTCGATAAATTTTCTGGCAGAAATTTCTGCTGGTAAGTTCAAAGCATTTTTTCCACCACAGTTGTTTCGGTAAAATTTCCAGCAGAAATTTCTGCTAGAAATATAAAGATATTGCAAGTTGAACAGATATTACTGCTATGAGAGTGAAATTATATAGAGTCAAGGGTTATTATTAATTTCCACAGTTCCTATATTCATTATTTTGGACCTTTAAGAGATTTTCAGCAGAAATTTCTTCGGAAATGATCAACATCCACTGCATTTATAGAGCAAAAAACGTCGAATATAGACAGCTGTTTGCCTTGAAAAATCGTTCTGTAGCAAAACTGATTTCAAAAGGGAAAAAAAGATTTTCCCTTTTTATTTTGGACTGCAATGTTTTATCTATGAATGATACATTAGAATAGAAAATGAAAATTAACATTTCGACATATTGTTAATGAAAGTAAGGATTGATTAGGTTATTCCTTTCCAAAGTGTGTTGTTTTTTTTAATTAAATTATGGGTTACTAGTAACTTAAAAAAGTAATATATGCATATCAGGAAGCCATTTTAATTTGATAGTGGACAATACAACACAATCAGTAATTTATTCTGAATGTTTCATTTTCCAATAATCTAAAGCATGTTTTATAGTGTATTAAGAACTTATAATATTATACATTACTGTTTATAAAATATGGGCATAAATATTGATTTTACCTTCTACAATGACAGCTGTTCACGAGAATACACTCAACCAAAGTTTTCTAATTGGTCATCAATTGTACACTGTGGTATCATTTAATTTCGCTGGCACGAAATTTCGCGCAATCGCCGAAAATGACTGTTTCGCGCGGACGTAAATTCGCGCAAATCCAATTTTTCAAAAAAAAAGTTAAATTATTATATTACAACAGATATTTGACTGATCCGTTATCAACACCTATTGTTTATTCGAACATGCGAGCTAATCATGTGTCAGTTGGCAGGGGGTAAATTACCACTTCCTTTGTTAGTCAATTATCGGACCGCTGTTTATTCGGGGACGCTAATTGACACGGGACCAGTTTGATCCATATTTCTGGACCATTCATAACATAATTGGTATGTTAAATTGCGTACCCGTTTTATTTTCCAAAGTGTCAGTTGATTGTAAAACAATTACTCAAAACAGAGGGTTGTAAATTAAAATTGAAATTTTCAAAAACATTCAAACGCTATTGCTTCCGACACACTCTATCAAAACACTCGACTGCATTACGAAAAGAAATATTCCAAATGGTCTGAATACTTCAAAAATTTAACAAGAAACAAGAACGTCTCAAAATTGTCAGAATTGTCAAATGGAAACAAACATGTTACCAGTAGATAACAAAAATACGTGTCAAAATAAACAGAATGAGATGACAACGATACTGTTTTCTAAAACGTGACCTGACCTAAATGCCAGGACTAAATTGTCGTTAGAATTTTGAAGTAGATCTAACATTTAAAATATTTCAAAAGAACTTTTACAATAAAAAATTATTTTATTTATATTAAAATATTAAATATTCAATACCTCAAATTTAAATCACATAGCGATACTGGCAACTAAATACGATGTGTAGGTATATTCGGACATTAGCACGTTTCGGATACGTATAGATGTGGAACTAGATGGTTGAATTTTAGCTTAGGTTTTAAATTCGCGCACTGGCCCGAGCGCGAAATACGCGAAAATTAAGCCATCGCTAAATATAATGATACCACAGTATGTTTACAATGTATGCTGGTTTCGTTTCTTCCCTACGTCAAGAGAGGTTGTGAAAAGTGCTCTTTTGTCTTGAAATCAATTATCTAATGTGTTCTTAATCTTTATTGATTGTTTTCTTCAATGAATCCAATACCATTTACTTACATCGCAGGGCCAAAATTAGAACAGTCTTTAAAGGAAAGGGAGGTAATTTTAAAATTGGATACTTTGAAAGGGATTTATTAAAAAAAAATTCTGTTGATTTATAAGGTTTTATGTTTTTCCTACTAATGAGGAGTCCTATTAAAACAAAAAAGAAATTAAGAGCAAATTTCTGTTTGCTTGACCTTTATATGCAAGAAATGCATTTTTAGAAAAATTAAGCATAACTCTCGCCAAACTGTTCCGAAGTCAATTATTACAAGATTAAAACTTAAGTCGAAGACTTTTATTGACATATGATCATAAATAAAGAGTGAATTCAATGTCTTTCTAATACAAAAATACGGACAAAAAGTGACCAATTAGAACTTTGGTTGAGTGTATAGAAAAAAATCGTATCGTTAAATTCTATAACTATGCACATGATGAACATACATATGATAAACATCAGTTTTTGAAGTTTTATTAATTATAATCATAATAGTAATTCGTAACAAAGGTAATATTTTGATTATCCTGTATTGCCTGGCTTCAGTTTTATTTAAAATAACTATGGTAGAAAAATGTGAAAATCTCAGCCCCAATATCTGCCTTCAAGGAGTACGGGAAAATGTCTGTCCTTATAACTGTAAACGATTCAGAATTTCGCTTTGTTCTATATTGTCTTTAACGTAAGACTTTGAGTAACTGATTAAACAATTGAATTGCCAAGATTTCGAGCTGAATACTCACTTGGTAGTGTTGAGCTCCGTGTGGCTTGTGTACTGGGAATTATTGTAACGTTTACTGTTGTCTTTATCGTAGATTCCAAAGCTAAAAATAGAATATTATTCACCTGTCCCATTTTAATTAAAGTACTGATTGATCTCGTGAAAATGTTAAACAGAAGGACCAACAATCACACTTAAATAAACAACTGATATCAAATTGATCAACATTTTGCGAAATCAGATTTATGTCCCAAATCTTACATTATTGACATAATTGATATATGTTTAACTAAGTAATAATAGTTAAACACTTAACTATTTAAATGGTTACAACTAAGTATAAAAATTGTTGTTGTTAGTCACAGCAGTTGATAAACAATCCAACAGTTTCTTTGTTGATACACAGGATCCTAAATTTTTGTTCAAAGATCACCCATATTCCACATATAAGACGGTTAACTCTAATCTGCCTATATAATAAACACAAGGAATGCAACCCGTTACAATACATTTTTAAGCTACAGTGTTGACATGGGGCTTTCTCTGCTAACGAATTTCAAAGAAACTAAAATCTACTGTTTTCAATAATTACTCCTTATAAATTACTTCCTCCTTATATATTTTTGAAAGAAATTCAGGTTCCTTTGGTTGATCAACCGAACTTCATTAAACATTAACCACCAAAATCTACATTACAAACAATTTAATCTAATCATCACAGTAACCCGTTCAGATTTGAAGTCCTAAAAGCTTCACTTTGACTTAGCAAAAATTGTTTTACAATTTAGTGAACTTAGTGGCGTTTTGCGATAAACAAAGGACAAGAGTGGTTCAACAATATTATGTTTTGAACAAATTGCTATTGTTTGTTTTTGGTTATTTAGTGAAGCAAATTATAAAGCATATTCTTATCTTATTACATAACCTGTAATTGCATATTTTTGTAAGTAAAGCGTTTCGTGGAAAGTAATTGTATCAAATGTTTCGTAATGACCTTCTGGAAAGAATTGGGGTACATGTATTGTAACCTTTAATTGTGCTATATGTAGAAGACAATTTTATACTTTAAAAAATTATTCGGTTCTGAAACTCACTCCCAACCCCCACAAGGTGGGAATCATATTGAGTGCCCCTTGAGCGCATTTAACAGCTCTTAACATGTGAACACGTTAGAAACCTGAGTGGTGGGGTAATTCAACAGTGCTTTTTTAACATTTTATGTGTATATTTGTGTATTTTTGCGTGTCATTTAAAATATTATGAATAAGCAGTTTATTGTGCAGTTTATTGTAAATGAATAACATTTTAACTGGCGTGACTTTTAAATGAATAATATTATATGACCAAAATGTCTGTTTTCAAATATGACATGCAAATTATGTCATATTTAGGCAATTAATATTTCTTATATGATCATTCGTTTACAGTTTTTTAGTATTCCATAGAAATCTCTTGTCATTCCATCGATAAGTACTATACAACAAATAAAACAGCTCTAGGAAGCTAATTATCGATAAAGTATCATCAATATCAATTTGAGATGTTTTGAACTTTAAATCAGTAAAGAACTACTTCATTGTATTATGGTGTGCTCATTACTACGCCATGAATCATAAAGCGATATCCGCCAATCATCAGAAAAAAAGCCACCGCATATTTCGCTGGGGCTGTTTGGACAAATCCTGTCACATTCTGCTTCATTTCTTTGCCATCTTTGAACAATATCGCTACCACAAAAGCAACTTTGACCCTGATATGCAAACAAATGGATGTCTTTGTTGTTGTTTTTTTCATTATCTATATTTAACAATATTTGTTATCAAGATCTTAACGAATAAATAACTTTACCAAATCAGATGTATTTACACATAATTAAAGAATAGGGAACAAAGTTACTTCCTTTGAACGGTCAGTGGCAAAACAGTGACTTTTAAACCACAATATAAATGATATAACAACGAGTTATTATAGTTTCACCTGTGTTCCAGCATATCTCATAACATGTTCGTTACATCCAGCTTTACAAAGTTCTATTAATTTACCATTATCCAAACTGTTACCACCGTCATCTCTAAAACAGCCTAAATACCCAACTGGTTGTTGTGCTGGAAATGAAACGACCTATAATTATGCATGTGCTTTGCATGTCAGTTTCACTTTCACTTGAGAGCCTCTCTCTTATAGTGCTTTGCAAGTCAGTTTCACTTTCATTTTAGAGCCTCTCTTTTAGTGCTTTGCAAGTCAGTTTCACTTTCATTTAGAGCCTCTCTCTTAGTGCTTTGCAAGTCAGTTTCACTTTCATTTTAGAGCCTCTCTCTTAGTGCTTTGCAAGTCAGTTTCACTTTCATTTTAGAGCCTCTCTCTTAGTGCTTTGCAAGTCAGTTTCACTTTCATTTGAGAGCCTCTCTCTTAGTGCTTTGCAAGTCAGTTTCACTTTCATTTGAGAGCCTCTCTCTTAGTGCTTTGCAAGTCAGTTTCACTTTCATTTGAGAGCCTCTCTCTTAGTGCTTTGCAAGTCAGTTTCACTTTCATTTGAGAGCCTCTCTCTTAGTGCTTTGCAAGTCAGTTTCACTTTCATTTGAGAGCCTCTCTCTTAGTGCTTTGCAAGTCAGTTTCACTTTCATTTGAGAGCCTCTCTGTTAGTGCTTTGCAAGTCAGTTTCACCTTCATTTGAGAGCCTCTCTGTTAGTGCTTTGCAAGTCAGTTTCACTTTCATTTGGGAGCCTCTCTGTTAGTGCTTTGCAAGTCAGTTTCACTTTCATTTGGGAGCCTCTCTGTTAGTGCTTTGCAAGTCAGTTTCACTTTCATTTGAGAGCCTCTCTGTTAGTGCTTTGCAAGTCAGTTTCACTTTCATTTGAGAGCCTCTCTGTTAGTGCTTTGCAAGTCAGTTTCACTTTCATTTGAGAGCCTCTCTGTTAGTGCTTTGCAAGTCAGTTTCACTTTCATTTGAGAGCCTCTCTGTTAGTGCTTTGCAAGTCAGTTTCACTTTCATTTGAGAGCCTCTCTGTTAGTGCTTTGCAAGTCAGTTTCACTTTCATTTGAGAGCCTCTCTGTTAGTGCTTTGCAAGTCAGTTTCACTTTCATTTGAGAGCCTCTCTGTTAGTGCTTTGCAAATCAGTTCCACTTTCATTAAAGAGCATGAGCCCTTCACAGAGTCCATATTTACTCTAAATGTTGTTTATTTTTTATTACATTTATGTTGACTTTCATTTCCATAGCAGTACAGTTTTATTGTAATTAAATTTTTTATGCTATATGATGAAGCTAAAACAAACCTTGTAAAACCACATACATCACATCAAAGCAAAGTAGAAGAAAATCTATTCCCCGTGTTACAGTCATAACTTTTATCTGGTCAGATGCAAACTCCATAGAGCTTTAAACTGGCTTAACCAAAACAAGGAAGAGAATTATAGTAATAAAAAATATCAGTTACGTTTTTCCCTTACATCAAATGATATGTCTCATAGAATCATTAGAACGCTGTAGTTGTCGTTTCCTGTTTACACTTGAAGGAAGATTGGCATGTTTCATATATATACACTTAACTACATGTATATCGATCATAATTTTTTATTTCTTCACGTAGAATTGGATTACAAATAGGTTTTCTGTCGCAAGAAAGTGAATGATAATTTCTTTTTTCTCACAGTTAACACGTTTTATATCTTTTTATATCAACTTATGCTAATCTCTTAGAACGTCTTCGGGAAAGAAGCTCATTGTATTTTCGAGATTACTTCATTTGCTGATAACAATGATCTTAAAAAAATAAGAGGTCAGGGTAAACATTACTTCATTTACTTCTTGGTTAAATAAAAGAAGAAAAACTTGATTTGCTTTGAATTAACGACTAAAGCTGTATAAACTGTATATTTCACAACTAGCAGTGAGTAAAATCATTAAAATTGCGAAATGTGTGTATAAGATTGCTGCAGCTGAAAACAATTATAAGTCTAAAAAGTCTTTGCGCTTATTTTATCAGTGTTATATTTTCAACTAACGTTCTTTAATGGTGGTTTAGCACGATACTTTGTTTACAAACAGTATATACTCCTAAAATACTTTTGTTTCAATATTTCAGCCTGTTTTATATGAGTGGATTTCATATCCCTGCCAATTCAACCATCAAATTGGATATTGTTAAATCACGCCAAAGATGTATCTCCGGTTTTATAAATTCTGCTGATCTCTGGGAAATTCAGGATTTATATTCTAAGATACCGTTTCAAAATTATATTCTGTCGAGTTCCGAAAATTGTTTTCTCGAGCAATATACTTTTTCCGAAGAACTCATGCCGTTGAAACTAAGGATTAAAAGCGAAACTATAGAAATGAATAAAATGTGTTCAGATTATAAATGCTCTACGATAAATAACATTCATTAAGTAACTCACAAGAGGTAATTTTTTTTTAAGTTGACAATTGTTATAGGGAAATGTACTTACAACAATAGCTAGAGGATGCTCCCAATGATGTTTAAATGTAAGTTATTTTTATTTTCAAAGCAGGATTAGGACAGTATCTTCGGCCACAAGGAGTGGTCAGTTCGTTCTAATCCTCGGATTGAATATCTCACTAGGGATCATAAGATCTGAAGGATGTACGTTAAAACAGGCTTCTGCAGCCAGACAACCCAACCGTATTCATGTCTGATTTAATTGATTTAGAAAGAGTTTTACAAAATTCAGCGCCTTAGAAAGACAGCATGATTTCTATAGCAATACAAAACAAACTGTGAGGACTCTGGTGGTCTTCCTCAAGAAAGTAGTACTGGGCTGAAGATTATAAAACTGAGATTGAAGAACAGTTTCAATCTCTTGTTATAACTTTGGGACAGAACACGCTCAAAGACGAATCAGAAAAATCTAGTGCGTCTAGCTAGTGACGATTTAGCGCTCATGTTTCGTTACCCGTTAAGCAACGAATTGTTTAGGAATGCAAGACAGGTTCGGTTACACCAGGCACAAGGGCCGTAGCCCTGGTCTCCTCCGAAAATAATAAAGCCATGTTCCTGGCCTATCTCAAGCCGCATTGGAACGACTGTTTAAAGAATTTTTTACAAAGTTTTCTTCTTCTAAAGGACAACGATCTACGGCTTGCAATATTACATGTAAAAGGTGCGGGTGGTCCTCTACAGAAATTGTTCACATTATGGTTATACGTCCCGCAGGGGGGTTCTTAGGTACTTATGACAACTCATAAACAATTAATTTCCTCCTCAGTAATTACAATTATTTTATTCTTAATATTCCGCATTAAAAAAACCTTTGGTAGTCTTGATATATTTCGCTTTTAAGAGCCTTTCAAATTGGTAGTCATCTTCAAAACGTTTTCAAAACATGGCCCTGATTCTCTACATAAATTTCATCGACTTTATTTCTCAAGCTTTTTTACTCAAACCGAAACAAATATTTTTTAGTTGGGGGTGGTACACGGTTGAGTTGGGGCTATTGTTTTTTTAAACATTTTTTCTAAATTCAACAAACATTATCGGATGGTAGGGTCGAAGGTGGGAAATAGGTACCCGCCCTCCCCCCTCACAACAACAACTACAGCTACAAATAAATTTATTTCTAAACATTAATTAACCAATTTTCTGGTGGGTAGTGATTTTCAAAACACCCCATTACAAAAATAACTCGGACTTATTTCTTCAGGGTTTATGTGGGTCTTAGTTAAAAAAATTGAAACATAATATTATTTACTCTTTCATGATTTTTGTTAAATTTCTTCAGTCAAATGTTATAACGGTATAAAATACTTTGTCTGAAGATACTATGCTACATACACTGCAGATAACAAGAAGTCATCATTTCCCCGGCCTTCACTGGGAATCGAACTCCTACGCCATTGTTCTGTCTTTTTCAGTGTAAATATTATAAGTATCATTCACGTGTGTTGGGTAAAGATCGCGTGATCCGGCCCGAGTGAAATATTCACAAGGGCGGTAACGAGGCTGCCGCCCAACAAAAGCGAATGATACTTTTCCTTGCATATCGTATTAATTTTGCGCATTTTGGGGGTATTTTCCTGTAAATATTTCTTTGCATTTTTAGTAGCGGAGTGATATACGCGACATTCAATCGTTCATTCATAACTGCGTAAGACGTCGTGACGTCATATAAGGCACGTGACTCATTCTAAATGGGGGATGTAGAATCAAAATATGCTACACGGGTAAAGACACCGAATGACCTGATCTGGTATGCGAGAAAATTTGTATCCACGCAGGTGTAAGTTTTGAAGTCAGGTTCTGGTCATGTTCTTCAAAATATGCTCAGAATGACTGTTTAAAATCTTAGCTGAATCTTTACGAAAATATATTAATTAGGAGATAGGCCTCAAGATATAAAATGAAAATGGAAACCAGTCTTAAATCTCAAGATGCGATAAGCTGAAAAGGAGACGTGTCTCCATTTTAGCCAATCATTTGCTTGAGATTTGAGACTTGTTTCAAATGTTAGTTTTTTAATCTTCAGCACAGATTTTTGGAAGAGATTTGTTAACGCTGTTTTTGTTTCGTCTCATGTTATGTTGATTGTGCAAATATGAGGTTGGTGCCTCTTAAAACCTGATACAAATATCTTAAACTACTAGTAGCAAATAATTTCGTCACAAACCGTTCAAAGGCGTATTCCCTCGTGTTCACGTATTTTGTTAAAAAAATGACCGAATTAAAATGAATGCTCTCTCTTTCTCTATATTATTTGGCTGTTTCGGAAGCTTTTGTTTTTGCGTGTAGCTTTTTCTGAAATTCATACTCAGTTTTTTGAATGAAAAGTAATGAAACACGAAATATATAATGCGGTCTAGTATTTATTCAGCCCCCCATGGGCATACAAAATAATGATAGAAAACAAAATTACAAAATTTTAATAGAAGAGAACTAGCAAGATTGCAAGTAGTGATAAATTAATTCAGCAATGGTATATTTTTGTTCGTGTTTGTTTGTCATCTATGTTTAAATTTGTTTGCATCACAGGAACGTTAAATTTCCAATTTAAATGCTCCACCAGCGAAAACGCCGTGTCGATGCTGTAGCTGGAAAATTCTTTTAACGTATGAGAGGTTGGCGTACGATTGCGTTCCATTCCTGATGAGTTTTTTTATAAATGCATATAGGTGAAAATGTCATTATGTAGTATCTTAATATTTGCTGATAAAAATTCAGGTTCCTGTGTTTGCATTTAATGATATTTCATATTAGTGTGATCGTAATCGGGCTCATTCAAATCTTTGACATGGTTTATTTCTTCAGGAATATTCAGTGCCTTTCCATTTCTACCGAGTGTGTTGTATGTGTCATCTATATCCTCATTCTTCATAGCAGGTCTGTGTTTTCCTGTTTCCCCAGTCATTTGGCACGTGCTATATGTGTCATGATCCACGTGACTTAGTTTTGCTGCAGATTGGTTCATATGCGAGTATGTGTTATCACTGGAGTTTTGCAAACCGGTCGTATGCGAATATGTAGGATCGTGAAAAGCTGTAGGTCGCACGTTCAAATGTCCATATTCATTGGCATCCGCGGATATATCTTTGTGCATATTTAATTCTCTCCACTGGGCGATGGTGTTATAGTTATTATCGCTTTCGTCAATTGTCACATTATCTATTCTGCTTCCGCTGTGAGTTACGTTAGCCGAGTTTTCCATGGGAATAATATCGCGGTCAATTGTCGCATTTCCTTTTTTCCTTCCAATGCGAATTACGTTGGCCGAGTTTTCCAACGGTATCTTATCGCGTTCATTACGTACATTGTACTCTGTTGGATGACCAGTGTTAGCGGAGGATTGCTTGGTAGCATTTTCTTTCGTTTGATTCCGCTTCTTTCTGCAACGAAAATAAACACTGCCTCAACGAAATTCATATCTCAACTATGTACGTTACAACATACATTTCATTGCGAAACGAAAACAAAAGCAGAATAAGCGGAAGGTAAATAAGTGGTATGACATCGTTATGTAAACGAAAATTAAAGTGTTTTGAGGTGGTTTTCTCATTTGCTTGATATTATAATTTGAAACAGTAAGGATTGTATATTCACTGGGAGAGAGAACTCTTATAAAATACCTTTCTTAGCACTCAAACTATTTTAATTTAAAGTCTCTAAATGAGGAGATGCGAACGTTGTCAATGACTACAGTGCTTTTTGCACCAAGGGAAACAACTTGAGAGCTTATAGGACGATTACATATAAAATACTAGAAATTATTGTTTACAGTCTGTTGCAAGCCTCCCCTTACATATAGTCAGTACTGTTATCAGTAAAATAACCCGTTACCGATGTCATGCAGTGATGGTTACGTATATCAGGGCTATCCGATCAACCTTTTTGGGGGGTTGTCCCGGCTAGCTCAGTTGGATGCGTCCCGGGAATTGCAGGGCTGCTAGGCACTGTCGGTGAAGGTTCGCTCCCAGCTAGAGGCACTATCATTTGAAATTCACAGTAGCGCTATGTGTGCAGTGTGGCGGCCGTCAAAAGTCTCCCCGTACATATAGTCAGTACTGTTATCAGTAAAATAACCCGTTACCGAAGCCATGCAGTGATGGTTACGTATATCAAGGCTATCCGATCAACCTTTTTTTTGGGGGGGGGGGGGGGGTTGTTCCGGATAGCTCTGTTGGTTGCGTCGCAAGAATTGCAGGGAAGGGCGCTGTCGCCGTTACGGTGCAGGTTCACTCTCTGCTAGAGGCACTATAATTTTCAATTCAATCAGATAATTGAAATAACTAATACCGATTTAATTTTTACAAGTCAACCCGTATATTTAGACAGTATTGTTATCAGTTAAATAACCCGTTACCGATTTCATGCAGTGTTGGTTACGTATATCAGGGCTATCCGGTCATCCTTTTTGGGGATTGTCCCGGCTAGCTCAGTTGGTTGCGTCGCAGGAAATGCAGGGAAGGGCGCTGTCGCCGTTACGGTGCAGGTTCGCTCTCTGCTAGAGGCACTATAATTTTCAATTCAATCAGATAATTGAAATAACTAATACCGATTTAATTTTTACAACAGCGTTGTGTGTGGCGGATGACACTTAAAAAGTCTCCCCGTACATTCAAACAGTGCTATTAATTACGGCTTTCCGTATGGACAAACTTAAACTTGTTTCTCTCTCTTTACCGCGATGCACGATGGTGAAATCGCGATGGTGCGATGACATGATGATAAAAACGCGAAAGCACGATGGTGATCGATTGTGGAAATAATTAGTTGCACTTAATCCGGGGCTCGTTCACATGAATAGCAAAACGAACTTCCATTACTGCTCGTGAACAGGCTCAATCAAACCGCGCCTGCACGATTTAGATGTTTGACGTCTTTGATGGCTTTCAATGTGTCGTTTCTATCTATTCAATTCAATCAGAAAATTGAAAAATTAAACGAATGACCTTTTTGGATCATAACTTACTTCAGAATGACACAAATTATCAGTCCCATTGCGATCGCCATGACGATGATGGTAACAGGAATAGCTATGAAAACTGCTGACAGATTTACGCTGGTCTGATCTAAAAATACATATGTAATATTATAACTGTATGCATTCTGTAGGTTCATATTTTTTGAGTTGGGTATGTAAACTATATCACGCGAGAACGTCATGTGGTTACACACGCAACACACGCAACGAGAAATAATACGAAGCTACAAACTGCATACTGTCAAAATGTTCATTTTATTATACTATTCTCGCTCAAAACACATTTAAATAAACAAAACAACAACATTTTAGTCAACAACGTGGTTTACATTATATATAAAAATAGAAATGCGATAGCAAATTTATAAATGGCGTAAGAAATTTATAAATGGCCTAAAAATATCTAAACGGTTGTAGAACAGTGACAGAAAGTTTGGAGTTCGGTATGTGCCGGAAAATTACGACAGCATAGTTTGACGTACGAGTTATGACACACATAGAACTCGGGAAGCTGAATTGGAAAACGTCACTGTATAATACGGAATTACTAACCTGACGAGTTGTATCAATCTTGCGGATAAACACTGCACTATGCTAAAATCATTCGTAGGTATATAATAAATAGAGGTAACTGTTAACAGTTTATGTTAGATGATAATCATGGCGAATACATCACGTATTTACGCTATATGAATGATTTGTATTAAGCAAAGAAAATGTCTTGGTAATGAAAATTAACATTTCGTCATAATGTTATTTAAGTTATGAATGCTAGATTATTTCTACACAAAAATATGTTTTTTTTAATTATTGGTTAACTGAAAGTCATTGAAAGTCATTGTAATTGAATAGTTGAAATACTTAGGAATTCATTACGAACGATCCATTTTCGATTAATATAATTCATGTTTAACAATGGGTTTTGAACACATACACTTTACTCTGTTAAAAAATAGTCATAAATTATATGCCTCCTTTTCCTTCAACAATCGGAAATGCAGTAATATTCACGAAAAAAAGGTTTGCGAATTGTTAAAATTTTAGCCCAGAATATAACGGACATCAGCATGAAAACTTGTATTTGTCAGTAAGATCTTCAAATACGATCCATGGGTAATGCTTTTTTTATTTTTATATATTATCTGACTCAATTCATATTTACATTAATTATGAAAAAAAAAACAATTTGAAAATCTCGGCACCAATATTTGTCTTGAAGAAACACGTAAAAAATATATGTGCTTATTACAGTAAAACGATACAGAATTTCGCATTTTTCCTTATTGCCTTTAACGTCACGACTTGCGTTACTGATTACATAATTGCTACTGTTGCGTACTGAATACTCACTTGGTAGGGTTAAACTCTCTGTATTTTGTATACTGGGTGATATTATCAAGTGAACTGTTGTCTTTATTGCAGATACTGTTTGATTACTAGGTAGGGTTGAGCTCCGTGTGGCTTGTCTACTTGGAGATATTGCAAAGTTTTCTGTTGTCTTTATCGTAGATTCCGATGCTAAAACAGAATATTATTCACCTGTCAACTTACAATTTAACTGATTAAGCATAAGGACCAACAATCCCTATGAAATAGACGACAGATGTAAAATTTAATTAACGTTTTGCGAAATCAGAAACTAAGTCACACAAAAATACATTATTGATAACATATGTTTGCGTTATATATGAGCAAGTGTTTCTAAAGGTTCCATGTTCACGGCCATTTTCATATCATAGTTTGGGATGAATCGAAATTTGTAAATGTTGAGGTGCGCTCGACCTGGGTCAATGCGGCATGGGCTGTTTATTGCGTTTCAATTTCAGCCAATGAACAGGCTCAATAAAACCGAGCCCGAAATATTTTCATTTTAATTTGTGGTTTTTTGGCAATGGGCGCGAACTACCTTAAATGTTATTACCATACCACTTGAGCTATGGGTTTTTTATCACCGCTACATCTGATGATTTTTGCAATGCTTGTAATATTTGTAACATAATTGCTAGGTACTTAACCCAAGGTGATAACTTAAAGTTGTTGTTTCATATCTGATGAAAAGCTCTCAAAGAGCGTCATTTTACATCTTATAAACACCTTCCAATGACCAAATAACATTTAGTTACCATTGATTCATAGTTTATCTTTTGAACAAGGCTATCAAAACCCCTTCAAACAAAAATACAAATGTGAGATATAATATTATACTGTGTTCGCAATAATAATAGTCAAATGATGTTTGTTTTTTTAATAAATCAAACTTTTACGACATGGTATGTCCGGTATATCAAACGTTCATTATAATAATTATGATGTTAAGCAAAATAAGAAACTTCGTTGAAGGAAGTAGAGAAAAAACTGAACATCCATGTCTATCCTTCAGTAACTTCAATGCTTTGATAGATACCTAATGTTTTATAACCTATAAATATTTGTATTTTGTGTATCAATGTGCACAGTTCGTGTAATTTAACTGTATGTAATGACCAGCTTAGAGAGGCGTTCTTTAAAATTGACTAGTGCTGCAAATATGTGTGTGTTTCATTTAAGTTGTGTTTAAATATTGTTTTATAATAACACAAACATACCATCTCAATGCCAATATATGATAGAGTAATATAGAAAGTGTCAGAGTAAATTCGCCATGATAAGTTTACAAAAAAATCACAATTGTTTTGTATTTTTGACATTTTAAAGACTCAGCAATGATAAATATGTTACAACTTCAAAATAATAAAGTTTCCAAATGCTGTGTCTGTTTTAATGTTAAATATTTATTAAATACATGTACGTTAAGAACGCTTTAAAGAATTTAATAGACTTTGAACGCTATAGAAACCAGAGTGGGTGGGGGTAATGCAACAGCGGTTATTAAAGATATTATTGTAACAGGTGAAAAGTTTGTGGCTCGACCGGGACTCGAACCCATATTCTCTCACCTACCGTGCGAGCTACCGAAACACCACGCCATCCCACCAACAAGGCTCTCACCCTAAACCTAACACGGTTACATATGCTTACCATTGGAGTATTTTGTGTGTAATTGTAAGGAAACACATATATGTATATACGGTTCTGTAATCATTGTTAAATGTCAAGCATGATAATATAGATATGACCATTATGTCTGTTGTCTTTAAAGACATGTGGATTGGTCATATATAATTAGGTAATATTCTTGTACATTTATTTACATTTTGTTGGTGTTAAATTTCTAGTATTGCTTAAAATCATGTTTTTCTCAAACCTGAACATGCTTTACACTAAGTTTACACCTTTACTAAATGAGGAGTGGGTAAATACTGAAAAACAAAGCTAAAATTAAGACCATGTTAAAATGATAACAACATCAACATGTTTTTTTTTCTTCAAAAAATAATATTACATGTATTTTTTCATTATAATAATTTATATATTTGCTATCTTTGAACAAACATTAAGACAAATTTAAAAGTTTCCATGTTACTGTAGTTGCTGGGAATAACACTTCAAACTACATCATTTTAAAAGACAAACTTTAAACGAAACTCTTTTTATCTTTTAAACTCGAGCACGTTTTAGGAACATTTTCATCACTGACCTGCAGCAAATAAAACAACTTTAGAAAGGTAATTGTTAGTTAAATCCGTATGAGTAGTTTGAAACATCAGTTCATTAAGGAATTACTTTATGCTGCTAATTGTATTGTATTGTGATGTGCTTATTACTTACGCAATGTATCGTAAATTGATATTCGCCAATCATCATTATTCACAACACCACCACATCTTTCGCTTACGCTTTTTGGACACAATCGGTTACATTCTGTTGAACTGGTGTTCCTATTTTCGAAAACCCTGTTGCCACAATAGCAATTCTGTTCCTGTTTAAAATGAAAGAGAATGAATGAATATTGTAATTTCATGAACTATGTTAACGGAAAGAGAGGGAGATTCATAAGATGACATCTTAAAGAAAGACAAAAGGAATAACACAAAAAGAGAACCGGTAGTGTTACCGCCTAGAAATTGCGTTTCTAGTATTATAAAAATATACGAGTAAACATTGAATGGTTGAAAACGTTATGGATGTGCCTTTTTTATTAAGCAATTATTTAACCATTGTGATTGACATATTTGTTTAAACAGTTGATCACTGTGTGTAAGGGGCGTTATACAAAAATTTAATATACTGGTACTCCAGGGATTCAGTTATTTTATAAGCAAATCACTTCTTATGTCAGTTTTATTCCATATTACGGATATTTTCGAACATGTTTTAAAAACGCAAATCGACAACAAGCAATAACACTTTTATTACTTTACGGTTGGTGAAAATCTGAACCCAATAATTTTTTAAACACACGAAAATGTTAAAACAAAAAACCGTTATCATAGTTTAACCTGTGTTCCAGCATATCTTTTGTTATGTTCTCTACATCCAGCTTTACAAAGTTCGCCTGTATTGGTGATATTGTTGTATATTTTATCACCATCTGCCAAACTGTTACCGTCATAATCTTTAAAACAGCCTAAATACCCATCAGGTTGTAGTGCTGGAATTAAACCAAAGTCATGTTGTATACTTGTATTGTCCTTACCCAAATGGTGTTAACCATTTAATAAGGGAAGTAACTGGTTACGGATTTTGTAAACTGTTATTATAACCGGATCAATCACTCCAGGTGGTGTTGAGCTCCTGGTCAAGTTCAATCGTTATCACGGGCTAAATTATTACCCATATGGCTCCCGGGCCCTTGATCATTATCTAGATATTCGTTTTTTTCGTCATGTCAGTCATTGTTTTTAAATTAGAAATTAAATCTAATCCATTTGTTTTCAGGTCACATTCTATGATAATAATCATTATATATGCTCCCAAGTATACTTGTTCTACAATCTCACCATATCGCTTTGTTAATAAATTCGTGTAAACAATTAAAGCCATTCTTACTATTGTTAGTTAAATATTTAAGTGTTGCTGGTAAACATGTAAAAGAATGCTATGACGTTGTTGTTGTTGTTTTTAGAAGAATATGTTTTAAAAAGAAAAATGCTACATTTGCATTTTGTAAACACGTCTCATTTTAATGTGGGCGTGCCTACATATTTCCCATATGGGAACCAGATGCACTTTACGAAATACAGCCCATAATTAAATTGGCTAGCCAACGGATTTCTATTATGGGACCCATATTGGTTCTTTATAGGCAAACCCACATAAGCTGTCCAAAAATGTCCCATATGGTTCCTATATGGGCAAACCTGTAGCCGATATGGGACCCACATAGGCATGTTATTTGGGAAGAGATGAGGACAGTTTGTGTGGAGCTGGAGTAAGCTATTAAACCGTTTAAAGTTATTTAAATTGTTAGGTTATACGGTAGCATAATTGTTCAAATTATGTTAAGAGAAAAAATGCTGATTAAGGAAGGATCGTTTGTGAAAATGATATAAGCCCACAATGGGAATCGAACCCGGAGTCCGGAGTCACTAAAATAATTATAATCTATTGATACATTTTTGAATAATATAAGTATAAATTGGACACAACATTGAAAGAAAACATTCCAAGTTTTGGAGCATGATTAAGTTAGTGTTGTTTGTTGTTTTGTCGTTATAATAGTGGAGGATCATTTGTGTTGTTTGTTGTTTTGTTGTTATAATAGTGGAGGATCATTTGTGTTGTTTGTTGTTTTGTCGTTATAATAGTGGAGGATCATTTGTGTTGTTTGTTGTTTTGTTGTTATAATAGTGGAGGATCATTTGTGTTGTTTGTTGTTTTGTTGTTATAATAGTGGAGGATCATTTGTGTGAAGTTTGAAATAAGCAACTGACATACTTTCAAAGTTATAGAGAACAAATATATTATCTAGTAGCAAAAAGCATTGTCTTTGATTGTCGTTTTACAAATTAAAATGAGCAAAAATAAGGATAAAAGTTAATAAAAAATTCTATAATTTGTGTAACAGTTAATATTTCAATGATATCTGATTAAGCTAAAACATACCTTGTACAACCACACATATTACAAAACATAGTGGAAGAAAATATAATATCCGTGTTACAGTCATGGTCTATAACTTAAATCCGGTTGAATGCGAACTCTTCAAGAGTCTTAGACTGTCTTAAACAATACAAGGAAGAGAAATAAATGTAATCTAAAATAACAGTAACTTTAATCTCTTTACAGCAAATGTTTAATTTCGTAGAATCACTAGCAAGCTGTAGTAGTCGTTTCCCGTTTAAACTAGAAGGAAGATTGACAAAATTATGGTCGCCGGATATTGTTTGATAATTGCTTGTTTCTTGCTCACAGTAAACATATTGCTTTGTTGTTTCATATGGAAGCATATTTGCGCCACAACTTAACCATATAAATTAATGTGAAAAAAATGGAGGATTTCGCAAAAAAAATTTTTTTTTTTCGCGAAAACAGATATTACACACGAAAGAAATTAACACGAATTTATTCCTGATAATACTCTAAATTGCCTCAACATAAAGGTATAGTATCCATGAAAATAATGGAGGATTTCACGAAAACAGTTTTTTTCACGAAAACAGATAACTTTTGTTTTCGCGAAAACATCCATAATTTTCACGTTATTTTATGTGGTTAAGTTGTGGCACAAATATGCTTCCACAATTTTTAGATAACTGGCATCTTTCGTGAAATTGTTTCGCTTTCATGAAAAGTTATCTGTTTTTCGTTTCACGAAATCGATTTCGTGAAATCTTCCATTATTTTCATGCAAAATATCTTTCGTGAAATTTTTAAGGTTTCGTGAAAAGTTATGTGTTTTCGTGAAATCTTCCTTTATTTACATGAAAACTTTATCTTTTTGTGGTGGCAGTTTAGAGCACTAACAGAAATAAATTCGTGTTAACATAACTTTTTTTAGTCGTGAAAATTAGTGATGGGCCGATAATCGGCTATAATCGAATAATCGTCGCATGTTTCTAAAAAACGAACGATCGCCAATGAAAGCCAATGATCGGCGATTGATTGATCTATGCCCTATACGGCCTATACTTTAGTTCTGTCAGCAACACATTTGTTTTCGCTACTGGCGCTCAGGTCGTTCGCAGTTATTTAGAAGCAGTCTGGTACGGAGTTCTACGGGTTTTAGCACTTTGTTTCAAGATGGCAGACAACGATGGAGAAAGCAATGAAAATGACCAAAAAATATATGATTATCCAGGACAGTTTACGTCCGAATGTTGGAAGGTTTTTGGTTTTTATAAAACAAAACCAGGTCCTCCATCGAAACAAACTCTTGATATGAACTATGCGGTATGCAGATTGTGCAAGAAGAAATACGTGAACAAGGGTAAATTCGTACCGGTATTCTTCGTACCAACGTCAGTTGGGAACTTAGTCCTTAGTCCCAATGTTATTGTTAACTATAGGTTAAAGTCAATTTGTCCAGTGTTCAAAGGAAAAGAATAAGTGAAACATTCCTAGTACATTATTGTTGTTACCTGATTCTGCACCTGTCTGTAGTTATTATCAAAATCTTACCACAACATTGTTTACGATTTATCCAGGGCTCAATCTGCCATTAGCCATTTGCTACAAATTTAGCAATTTTGCTATACAAATCATGAATTGGCTACAGGATTTCTTACCCATATTATGAAACTGTTCTGTTTGTCATATTGTTTTGAGAAGAAAAAAAATATCCACAAAAATAAAGTAGTTATTTACCTTATAGTTATATATATACAATTTGTTCCAGAATTTAGTTTAAGTTGGTATTAAATAGCTGTCAGATAATATCCGATTAATCGAATAATCGAATGGGATTGATCTTGCCGATTATCCAATGCTGAAATCCAGCCGATTGCCGATCACTAGTGAAAATATGGATGTTTTCGCGAAAAAAAAACTTTTTCCATTATTTTCGCGTTTTTTTATGTGGTTAAGTTGTGGCACAAATATGCTTCCATAGTTTCATAACAAAATAATGCCTAACTGAAAATGATATTGCCTCTACCTTGGAGCGAACCCGCGCCTAGCCCTGCAATTCCGACGACGAAACAATTTGAGCTTACCGGGATAACCTCCCAAAAATGATCGGATAGCCCTGACATCGGTAACGGGTTATTTTACTGATTCTGCGATAATTCTAATACAGGCTCGAACAAACTGGTGCGCTTGATCGCTACCCATTTCGGGTTTACTAATTGACCATTTTGGCGGCATGGAAGAAATGTAAGTAATCAATAAATATTCAGAGGTTTCAAATCTGAAACGATTTGCAGTCGAAAGCCCTTTTAATTGCAGGGACTTGTTTTGTTTTGGTAAGTAGGCCTTTAATGATGTGCATCCGCATAACAGAGCATAACAGTGCAACAGGAAATTTAAATGAAAACTCAATCAGAAATATATAATGCTAATGGTTCATAATAATAATAAAACTTTGTTAAAAAACTAGGCTATATACTATTAGTTTAAATTTTATACAACGATTTTTCAAATTTGTGAATCGACGTCCATGTTTGGTAATAAAAATCAATCACACGTAATGTTTATATTTATTTATATGTCCTTCCAAACGTTAAGGCATTAAACCTTCATCAACACAAATTAAGTCCTATACAAGGATAGCTTTTAAAAAAGCTAGTAGACGGCTCGCTTAGCATATTGTTTTGAAGTGGATTAGACTGCATGCTATAAATGCATTAAAATTTGCGCATGGAAAATTAAATAATTTTTTGAGTCCAAAATACTTTATTGTACTGTACACAAGCGAACGCCGACAGATCAGGCGGAAAGTTATAAAAAAGCAACATATGCATATCAGGAATCGCCACACTCAAAAAACACAGCCTCCCCACGCAGCGAAAAAGAAGAGAGGAAGAGAGAGAGAGCGCATGTTTTATATATGTATGTCAATTCAAATAGGACGCCACAAACAATTAATAAACAAGAGAACCTTTGGGGATACCGCCTTGGAACGGTCAGTGGCAAAACAAATTGCCACTGGGGGTTTAAACCAGGTTCTAGGGTGCACCAACCTCACACTTGCCCAAACAGGTTCTCGTATCACAAAACAAGTACAAATTGTCTTGGTGAAATAACTCCAACCCACCCATCAGCTCAACAATGTTGCATGCAAAAGCATACAAACATATAAACATAAGAATTTAATAGCATTGCAAAGCCAAAGGGCGGGTACTCAATGATCTTTCCGAGACCAGAGCACTAAAGTCGAATGTTTTTGCAATAAAATCTAATGTGATATATCTTGTGAATGAGAATGTAGACTTGCGGAACATTAAACTGAAGAATGTCAATGGCCGAAACATTTTGAAATAAAAGAGTTAAAATAGACCTGTTTACACGAGTACAAAAACTAAAAATCTTGCAGTTTTAGTATACTTTTGCATTTTGAACGGCAAACTGAAGAAAATACAAATACACGTCCAATTTAAATGTAAAAATAATAATAAAAATTAAAGAAACGCATCATTTTCCCACATAACAGTAGAATCTCTTCGTTTATAGTTCCTTAGAGACAATATCGATTGGTAATCATCACATCACACACAATGCTATCGGACTGATGTTTTTAAGCTGTGTAATACAACCTGAGAGCCACACATGATATCTTCATTTACACCTATAGACCTTAAACAGAGTTTTCTTTCATATATACACCGAGAAAACACTTACAGCAATCCAAACACACATTAAAAAATTACTGACATAATATATGTTTTTTAACATCGATACCATTTTATTAGCTCGACTATTCGAAGAATAGGGGAGCTATCCTACTCGCCCCGGTGTCGGCGTCGGCGTCCGTTAAACAAAAATGCACTTTGGTCCATAACTTGAAAACTAATGAAATCAACTTGAAATATATATTCAAATTCTACATCATTACCAACAACACCCATAACTCTACTACAAATATTTTTCAAGTTATGCCCCCTTTTCACTAAAATTTTGCATTAAGGAAAATATGCACTTATTGGTCCATAACTTATAAACTACTTGAGATATCAACTAGAAACTTGGATTTATATTCACCATCAAATTCTACATCATTACCAACAAGACCCATAACTCTGCTGTCAATATATTTCAAGTTATGCACCTTTTTTCTTATATTTTATGTTAAGCAAAATATGCATTTTGCCCATAACTTTAAATCTACTTGAGATATTGCCTTGAAACTTGAAATATATTTTCACCATCAAAATCTACATCATAACCAACAAGACCTATAACCCTGCTTCCGATATTTTTCAAATTATGCCCCTTTTTCACTTAAATTTTGCGTTAAGCAAAATATACACTTGGCCCTTAACTTTAAAACTACTTGAGCTATAACCTTAAAAACCTGGAATATATATTCACTATCAAAATCTAGGTCATTATCAACATCACCCATAACTCTGCTACCAATATTTTTCAAGTTATGCCCCTTTTCCCTTTTTTCTTATATTTTGTGTTAAGCAAAATATGCATTTTGCCCATAACTTTACAACTACTTGAGATATTGCCTTTAAACTTTAAATATGTATTCACTACATCATACCCAATGACACCCATAACCCTGCTTCCAATAAATCTACATCATACCCAATGACACTCATAACCCTGCTTCCGATATTTTTCAACGTTTGCCCTTTTTTCACTTAAATTTTGCATTAAGCATATATTACTAACAAGTTTTCCAACTCTTCAAAAAATATTTCATAGTTATTTCCCTTTTCAATTCACTATTTAAGGTACATTAAGAAATTATTTCAATTTCCTCTTACTTCTAAACATTATTTGTGTTTGCACATAAATGTTTGGCTATATTTTGTTTTGTTCTTTTAATCTATAAATTGCATTTATTTCAAATAAATCGAATAGTCGAGCACGCTGTCTCCTCTAACAGCTCTTGTTATTAAGAATTCCATGATATTTTTTACTTAAAATTTTAATTTTCTTAAATCTTTTTGACGGCACATTTTTAATTTATTTGACTGTCGTCGTTTAATATTTATCAGCGGTGCGTGGACTACGTTGAGTCTAAAACTAGGGTCGAAACATTCTAGGGACGAATATCCCTGGAAACGTTCGACTGTTTTCACCTCGCATGCCTCTACTTCAGTAGAAAAGTCACAGTAGTTAACCAATTTTGTCTGGCGTATATAGACGCCAGAGAATCCTTAGCGAGCTCAAGCTATCTTTCCTTGAGATATAAGTATAGGTGGTGTTCTGCGCGTTTATAGGTTAAGCACATGCTGCTGGAGATTAACAACTTAACACCGGTTAGTATTATTTAAAAATACAAAGGAAATAATATTATAAGATGCCTGTTAACAGGGTTGCTAATAGCAATTAGGTGCAACTTAATCTGGTAACTGATTTACTGCCGTACACTATTGAAAAACCTATTGTACTGAAATTTGTTAAAATTTAAGTTGCAAAATTTCTGCACAATTTTTACCATATCATGTCCTTCAGTGCGTTGTTTACAAATTCTAGTTGCTTTGATTAATAAAGTATACGCTGTACATTTCTTGTTTTTCACAAACAAAAAATATCATGTTTTCATGATGAGGGATGAACCTAGGAAAAATGTTTATTAATAGATTCAGGCAGAAATTTAAACGTCATACAACAGCCAATCAAAGGTCAATAGGGTTGATTAACGACAGTCTTTTGTTTACTGATAACGACTGAGCAAGAGTCTAGAGACATGTCTGGTCCATAATTGTCATTGTCTGTAATGTCCCGAAAACATCGCGTCTACCAGTCTAAGCGTCTAGAATAACACAGACCAAGGAAACTCCGCATTTCGCCTAGATGCTTTTGAAACAACGATGTTGATTAGCTGCTATTTAATAATCCAATGATATTAAATAATTGAAAAGGGGTATAACCACATTGATATCCTTCATCAGCTAAAGAATCAATAGAGAAAGCCAGAACCATGAACTTCCGTTCAAACGGCTTGGTTTTCTTCGCCGTTTTCATAGTAAATTCCTACCGTATATCCGACCGCCCGTGGGCGAGCCGGAATAAAGAACAGCTTTAAAGCGTTACATCGTCGTTTAGCAGCTAAACGTTATGTATTTTATTGCAAAGATTTTATTTATTATACTGCAAACTTGAAGATACTTTAGTGAATTATATTAATTTGATAATTTGTCATTGATGTACTTGCATATGTACGGGTTGGCCGTTTATAAAAACGCATGCGCCTTATTTTCGCCACTTTGCTTTAAATTTCGGGAACAATGTACATTCGACACAGGTGGCTGTTTAAGACAGGTAAAATTAGAACAAATGTCAGTTTATGACATATTTAAAGTGGCTGTTTAAGACAGGTGGTGCTGGATGCAGGTGGCTGCTAAGGCAGGTTCAACTGTATAATTAAGGCCGATGTTTGTATTTGTTTAGTTGTATGTTTTGAGATTACTTAACATTGTACAGGTAATAATTGTGTCAAGTTTAGAGCTAAAAACAAACAGATTATTCTTTTTATAAATATCAAACGACAGTCCAAAGCTCGCTCTCTTGTAGTGACGTCATGCACTGGTAAAATATTGGCGACATACAGGTTATTTTGAACTTCTCAACGGGGAAATATGTCAATCAAAATAATATCAGCGAAATAAATGGATAAACAGTTTTTTTGATATCTTTTGACTGGAAATAAATATGATCAGGACTGAAGGTTATAAAGCTGAGATTGGAAACCAGTCTCAAATCTCAAGCATCTGATTGGCTGAAATGGCGACCAGTCGCCATTTCAGCCAATCAGATGCTTGAGATTTGAGACTGGTTTCCATGCTCAGTTTTATAACCTTGAGACCAGGAACTGCCAGATCCAGATAACACAGCCATCCCACAGAACCCCACAATACCTTCAGGTGTTAATCAAACATAATACCTTCAGGTGTTAATCAAAATTATTGTCATAATTTTATTCAGACGTTAGAATTTATATATACTCAACAAAAAAAGAAACCTGACACTGTAACTTTGAATAAGTATGAGGTGCATATTCAAAATCTATATATTTTTGCACCATCCAAAAGAAAATAACCACTGAATCACTTGTTTCATGCACCAAAAATATCAAAATGCATAATTAAGTTCAAAACATGCACAATTTTTATTACATACCACAATTCAATTAGCTTTAAATCTGATTCCAGGAAAAAACACCAAATATAAAGTGTCAGGTTTCTATTTTTGTTGAGTATAGTTTATATCTTTCAAGCACAGGCCAATGTTTTAACCTTTTTCTTTGTCATATCAACCTGAGAAGTTTTATTCTATACATTGTGATTAAACTAAGTCAATGTGATCATAATCAGGTTCGTTCTTCAAAGTCGTTTCAGAATCTTTGTTATATTGGTTCAGATTCTTCCCATTTGTATTTAGCAAGTTGTATGCGCCGTCGGTGTCATTAGTTTTCAAATCATGTTTCTCTGCAGTTGTGTTAGTATGGGAATATGTGTTGTCGTTTTCATTTCCCGCTTCTTCTGGAACAATTGTTCCAATACCTTTGTGGATGTGGGAATATATATTATCCTGTGTGGTTCCCTTAAGAAACGCCGTGGTATGCGAATACGTAGGATCACTTTGACCGGTAGTTATATAGCTCAAATTGTGATAGACATTTTCATTCTGCGATTTTTGTTGCAACTATCTGCAATATCTGGGATATCAACCTCTTTATACTGATACTTGATGCCTTCCGGAATCTCTACTTTTCTCGGAGCTTCATTGTCGTATACAGGGGTTTCAGACTGTATCACGTCGTGGTCAACATAAGCGTTGTTAAAGACTACATGGAAAGAGTTACTGGTGTCTTGGGGTTTGTCGTCTTTTGCTCTGTTTCTAGTAAGAGTTACACTCTTATTTATGTTTAACTTTCCGAGTTCCGAGCAGGAAATAACCGATCAATATAAATTAACAGATCACAGCACGAACAGTTCTAAATGGAAACGGCTTAAAATACAAAGTCCATAACAAACATGCTGAAATGGATATACATGAATTGCTTAAACAACGCGTTTTGTAATTAAAACTTTGAAATCTTGTCTCTACTTTTAAAGAAAAATGCTGTCTATCCTTCTGAACAACACTCTCGCTCAGATACAGTTGTAAATGACTCCGTTAAATAAATACCTTATCAGGAGAAATGTTACCAGACCAACAACAACCACTACGATAAGAACAGGTACAACAATGTAGATTGCTTGAGAGTTCATTTTCTTTTCAGCTGAAAATATAAAGAAGAAAACGTGGTAAGATTTAAGAAGATTTTACGATTTTTTATTCATGCTATGCTTTGTACGCACTTTTGTTTCTAAAACACGCTAAAAATAACAAAGTACTGAACCGTTAACAATACGTAATGACGCTGACAGTTTGTAAGGAAGCACTTCAACTATTTTAACATAAGGTTATAATAATACTTTAATAACATTTGGATGTAACACATTTATACGAACTAATCTTCAGATGTTTGTTTATATAACTTCTACTAAGAGAACTAATATTTCATCATCACAAGATTAAGTATGTGACAATTGCTAAGGAGAAAATTAATTTCCTTTGTGATAATGCATTTTAATTTCTTACGAGAATTTTTTAAAGATTAGTTTAGGCTTATGTCAGATTTTAAACTACGTTCACGTACATCGGATAGTGAACACTTATACTATGAACTTCGTTTCCTATTTGCCATTGGAATTTATCTTGTGCTGATGTGAGTCAAATAATGAATTATTTTTCATTAACATATATTTTACATGTAATAAGTAGATTTTAAACACTTTTAGCGAGAATGTGATACTTATCTAGCGGTGTAGACAAAGATACATGTACAATACTTACATCAATTACTTTACAAATTATTCATTATTCATTAAAAAAATTCTTTAATGTAAATGTAGAACTTCTAAGCTCAATTAGATTAATACCAGATTAGAATAGTGTATTTTTGGCCATTTCTGTTGTATGTGTACTCAATAATTCACTCTTTGATGTTGTGTTTCCGCTAGACTGCATTGTATAAGTTGTTTTCGTTGATGTCTCCTCTGCAATTACTTGTGTTGCTGTAGTTGATATTGTTTTCGGAAAAGTGGTGACAACAGATGAAGACTGGGACTTTGTTAAAGGTAACATTGTAGTGGTAACCTTTTCTGAAAACAAATGTAATTAAATATGAAAATGGTTATATGAAATACAATTGAATGGGAAAAGATTAACATCCTCTACTATCCGACCAATGCCTCTTCAACAGACAAGCCGGGTGCAGTATTAAAAAGCGCCTAAGGGGACATCATTATCCGATACCCTCAAGGTGTCGGGTATGGTCCTCTGGTGGCTGAAGATTTCTACAAGACTACGCTGCACCCGGTCCTCATCGCGATGGATTGACAACTCCCTTTTCGGCTCCAGACCCTCTAAGGTGGAAATATCATTTTGGTTGAATTAACCACGATATTTCCACATTCTTTGGCAACAAAATTGGACTGTTAGGCTCAAGCGATACACCCCGTATCGTTTCTGTTTCGGCATTCAAATTCAAATTTTAACGGACCACACCATAATGTCCTTGGTCAGAGGCGGGCGGGTCCATAAACTGGGAATAAACAACAACAACAACAACAACAACAACAACAAAAGATTAACATGGATCTCTGAAAGCTACCAAACACGAAGATATTGTAGGTTGGGTTTGATAAGCTTCACGGGTTGTTTGGAGGTGCATATGACTGCAACTCCGAACTGCTCAATGTTGAGAGCAATTGAAATATTATCACAAGAAATCTACATAAAGTATGACTCATCACAAACGATCATGTGCATATAACGAAGAACAGAATTTTCAAATAATATCATTCCATGAAAACGGTGCAAGTGGCTCATACGAGTAATGAAAATGAAGTTTGCAAAATACCATCAGTTAGCAGAGGCACTTTCATTACATTAACTTAATCGTTTGTGCTTCAAAGATATTTTAATTTGGCTCGAAACGTTATCATAGTATGAAATAAATATTTACTTCTATAGCCTCTATTCTATTAATACTCATCTACAAGAATCAAATATTTTATTCAATATTTAATATTTGTAAAATACTGGTTTCAAGTTTAATTTTTTTTCAAAAATATACCATAGAACGTTGAAGACAGTGCATGTAAACAGATATAGAGGATATTTTGTTTTTACCAGTGTAAGATAGAAAAATATTTCACCGAGTGAGCTCCGGAATTCGCATTTTCACGATTGGCGAATCCACGAGTGAAAATACATAATTCCGGAGTTCACGATTGAAATATATTTCTATCTTTCACTGGTAAAAACAAATTTTCTTTTTGTTGTATGCTTTTATGCAAAATTTGCGTGAATTTGACAGAAAATTTGCAAGAAACGGCGCCAAAAAACCGCTTGTTTAAGACGTGACGTCATGACGTCAATTATACAAATTTGAGTCCGTTTTCTAAACGTTCTCATTTGGTATGTTATGTGCGTTTGGGTACCAACGTGAAAAAAATCAGTGAAAATAAAAATGATACGCCACTGTTTGAAAACAGTGAAATACCACTTTTATTTCACCGGAAAAATTCTATAATTCACTGAAAAGCATAAAATAAAATGTGTCATGTATTTACTCAAATGTGTAAGGCCATGAGTTGTATCAAAATCAGCGGACGACATTTCCCATCTCGTTCAATATTATAAAGTATTACCAGGCGAAAAAGATACAGTTTAATAGATTAAATATAGTTGCGTCAAAAAAATTGCATATTTATTATTAATTATCATCAAAACTTTTAAAAAGTAAAAAGGAAAAGATAAGGAGACATAATGAGAAAAACACCTGTGGGGCAATGTCGATTTGCAAAAGGTGTAATATAATTGTGTAAAGGCATACAAGGTAGCGTTAAGCCACGTGTTTGCTGAGTGGATTTGTGGCGAACAAATGTTCATTTTCAAGCATTAAACAGAGGTAAATATGCATTTTTTACTAAAAGTAATTAAATTGTTATACGCATAATTCTAAAAGATTTTTAATTTACCATTACAAATAATCCCAGCCCAGCCGGCTCTACATATGCAAGTGCACCTCTCTGTATTAATGTTGTTACATGTCGTCCAGTTTTTACACGGATTAGTTATGCACTCTGCAATATAATTTATATTTGTAAATGTTGAGATGCACACAACCCGGGCCTTGTGTGCGGCGTCGGCAGTAATATGAATTTCCATTAGCGTACATGAACAATTTCAATCAGGCCGAGCCTAGAATTTTTTCAAAATTCTCGTGGTCGGTGGCTTTCAACGTTCCCTTTTCGTGTATTTAATAATTGATATTTTATAAAGTAAGATTTAAATTGAAACTATTACATGCCTCTGCTATTATGAATTATTTATTAAATATAATAATATTAGTCATAAATGTGTACAAGTCTGTCCACCGAATCACAATAAAACTAAATGTTTATGAAGTCAAAACTCGGCTAACACAAAAGGCAGAACCAATATGATGCAGTTATTTCAAGCCACGGCATTGAGGATTCTGATTGGCTAGCAAACTGGGTCAGTATGAATTTCTTTTATTATCAAACCGAATGTTGCAAAGCAGATCTAAGTTAAATATGGTTACCTCTCTTTACATTACTATCATCACAATAACAGGTGTGTGAGTAAAAATTTGTGGAAGCAAAGCAATGCAAAATATGAATCATTACAGCTTTGACAGTACTTACAAATACATGTACTCGTGCAATGTCAAAAAACAGTTATAAATTGTTTTACTCACTTTAACGTTAGTAAATTAATTATTTCCTTATCTCATAATACATAAAAACACAAACAAAAACTAGGATTAGGTCGATGTATTTAGCGGTATTATACATTAAATTTTCAAATGTCTGTATAGTCCAAGTGCATGTTGCACAAAAAGTGTCGAAATGGAGGAAGAAATCAGTGGGCCTTGCAGAGTGCGAACCGTCCGAATGAATAGCCGACATCTGTAGCTCTGGCAATTTAGCTGTCCAGCAGACGATCTCGAAACGTTAACCACGTCTGGATAAAACTTCATCAAATAGTACCCCTCGAACCTGAAACTAGTGAATGGCCTTAAAAATCCATATTTCTTACATGATAAATAAACATATTGTTTATGACTTAAAGAACACACGAAACTCGAAACACACGAAAACCTGAAACAAAAAAAAACAAAACACTACACTTTATCGACACCATTTTTCGATGTATTCCCGGGAAATTCTGTTAAATATCGATAACCATCCAAAAAACAATATATTAACAACATATAGGGCGGGTGGGCGGGTGCCGACATGTTTACCGTGGAAACGCCACGAATGGTGTACACAGATAAAACCAAACTCATAACCTAATCGCACGAGATACACGCACCTTTTCTCTCCACACTGACCAATACCGTAAAGGGCGTATTATTCGAAACGCAAATAATTTCATTTATTCCGATACGTAAGTAATTACTCTTGACACATACAGCGTTGATAGTACTGACCGATATAATTTCATAAAAATGAAACTAAAATACAAAATAGCTTTATTCAGGGACGTTCATACTTACTCCTTGTATGTAAAAACAATTACAGCTTTGACTGTTTCGTCCAATTTTCATGAAGTTTCATAAAGATGAAACCAAATTACAAATAATATTATTACAGGACGTTAGTATCGTGAACACGATACTTACTCCATGTATCGTAAAGCGTCCTTCTCCCCCCGCCTCCACACTTTTCACCCGTGTTTGCTGGGCATGGGTGGTTACATCCGGTCGAGTTTTTCTTTTTGTCAAAGTCATCGCCACAAAAGCAATTCGAGGACTTAAAAGCAAGAGATGATTTATTTTTATTTTGCATTTACAACGTTTCAGACTTAAACTATATATCTTTCATAAAAAACGTAAGAGAAACAAAAGTTATTAAGACGTTGTGATCTAATCCTGGTAGACGTCTGCTACCGCGGTAGAAAATTTGACGTAGAATAGTTCTGAAAATAGAGATATTTAGCTAGCCTTTGGCTAGAACTGAATTTTATCTGAATCTATATCATAAAATTTTGTTAAATAATGTGTCCAAAATTTTCAAACGCTATCGGTTTCCATAAAATATAAAGCGGTAGAAAAGAATGTAATTTAAGTTCAATAAAATTATACGTAAAATATATTATCGTTTGTTATTATAGCAATTTTGTATGTAGAATGTCAAGCGTGCATTCTGTAATAAAAGCAACTATGGAGGTTTTTTAAAAAAATTTATTAATCATTTCTTATTTCTTTAATATGTAGAATGTTGTTTTCGAAGGACAATGTATACTTACCTGAGTACCAGCAGTCATTTCAGTCAGCGTTGTTTCGAATTTGGAGTAAATTGTTAAAAAGAACGTGTGTACAAACATTCGCATTAGGAAGGATATATACACGTGTTTCTCCGATGCAGATAGATGTAATTAAACTTCTCATTTTACATAAAATTACATAAAACCATCAAGAGTTGTTTTCCGTTAAATACTTGTATACTGTTCCCTTTGCTCAACAAGTCGGTATGTATTAGGGTTAAACATGAACTAAAGTATAGATTGTACTGAGCAGGTATGGAATCAAAAACAATTTAAGAAGCTTAAAGTAACCTGCAAATATAGGCGAACCGCACAACGTGCAATAATGCCCCCCACCCCCCATCCCCTACTTACATCTGCATGTATAAGTAAACATTGCATGTTGCAACGATGTCAATATTCGTGTGACAAATTTTAAGGACGTTTTAATGATGGACTTTTTAATTACTTGATGATTCAGGGTTCTCTGTACGCGAACAGATCATAGAATACCGCGTCACCTAAGCGCGAAACACTAAATTAATTAAACAGTCCTTAAAAGAAGTTAAACCATTTTTTCATTGTGATTATTGAACCTTCGATGCGGTATTTTCCGATTATCATGATCTGCGTCGTGAAATGGTTTAAAGCCCACAACGAAAAAAAAAACAACAACAAAACAAAACAAATGTCGGGACGCAACGAAATAAATTTGTCTAGCAATCTAAGAATATTATAAAAAAAAAAGGTAGGCATGTATACCCATAGGGTGGTTGATCAATACCCAAACTATACTTGCTGGGATATTGAAACCGTAAAATGGTGTCAAGCCAGTGATATTATTCCATTCAATCAAAATATGCGAAAATTTACCGTCAAAATCGCACTTCTTAACAAATCCATATTCTATGTAAATAAGGTTTCAATTATATAAAATAGAATATTATATTTATAACTACGGATTCTAATGGTGATTTTTCGCATATTTTTATGGATAAATATCAGTGGCTTTATACCACATTTATGTCAAGAATACAAGGGTGTATTAGCTAGGGTTAGCAGTGTGTGGGGTGGGGTGCTGGTCAAGCGCCAGTGGTAATGATTAAGAAATAAAAGAGAACATTAACTTATTAACCATAAGTCTATATGAAAATAATAATGTTAAGCTTCAAAACAAACCTTGAATAACCACAAAAATCACAAGATATGTTTTCAATAAATATAAAATCCGTGAAATCGCCATATTTAACATTAATCCGGTTTTTAATCTTAAGAACGCAATATATCGTCGTTATGGCAACAAGGAAGAATAATATTTGGTTTACTTTATACAAAATCAATAGCAAACATTTAAAAAGCTAGATGTTAATATTATAAAGAACGAATTGTGAATTCCTTAATATGCCTTCTTTAAATGCCGTTTGATTCTATTCTTAGTTTCCAGCAGCATAGCGTCCGTTTAAACGGATCTTCACATTTTACCAAAAAGATTTATTGACTGTTATGCTATTTCTCTCTGAATATAATTCAAAACGGATTATTTGCAATCTACGCTCTTTTTTTAAAAAAATTCCGAAGGGACATGCAGCCCCACCATCCCGAAGCCCCAAGTTTGGTGCAAATCAATTGTCTCTGACAACACGAACCATTTTCATTATTGCAATTATCTTGTAACGTAGTGGTTAATTCTTACAAAGGTCTTAGGGTGTAATAACACAAACACTTTTTAAGTTCCGAAATAACTTTATATATCTTTAAGCTTTTAACAGTTTATTTAATGTTTAAACCGACTTTCTAAAACATAAACAGTTCTTTCTTATAAGTATAAATATTCTAAGTGTCTTTCTAAGTGTCATAAGTTTGTCTTATTTAAAGTTTAGCAATTTAGCCACGAGACTAACATACCGTCCTCCTAAAAGGCATTATGTGGCTCATTCTTGCCATACGGCCGTTCTCTCTGCCAATTCAAGATAAAATATCTGGTTTTTTTATACCTTACACTAGACTGTTCGTGACTGTACTCCATTTTCAAGATGACAGTTTGACATTAAGAATATATAAAACTACAGTAACAGTTATATAACGTCTTGCTTAATCATAACAAGATCGAGTCCAATGTAATTAAAAGTTACAGGTGAAGACATGAAATGACCTGTGGCTAAAATGCCTACAAGATTTTTGATGTTATCCAGAAAAGGATATTAGTCTTAACAAGGCCCTTAATAAATATTTTAAAATGTAATTGTTTAACAACTAATATGTTTGCAAATTATTATCATAATTTTCCTATTACATTACAATCTATTGAGTATATTAGAAAATTAGGCTTAAATTTAAAGTTATAAAAATGAAATCATACAATTCAGAATTGTTTTGTTTTAGCTGCGATTTCTTTCTCGTTTGATTATGTTTCTTTAAAAAGAAATAATGTATTCCAAGCATATGGGTAATGCATCTGTTTTGTGGTTTTTAGCAACACTTATTGTTGTAATAGAGGGCGAGTTTGGGCACTATTAATAAGTCTGGACTTGTGTCAGCGAACTCTCTAAGGGAAATAAGCTAAACTCAGGGATCTTATCTCTTATTCGAGTTACCTCCCTTCCAATTCACTGTCCAAATTGTCTGCTAACAGTTGAACTTCTCCCTGTTCGGTTGATTTTCTTTCCATGAATGTCAACATGAATGAACGTTTAGCAGTTTGGTTTTTAACACTTAACAATACAGAAGTGTTCCGTCCAAAGTACGACATAACAGTAGCTTAAGTGGAAAATAGCAACAATATAAACTGCACAATGATCAAATTGAATTTCCTTATAGCAAGTCTAGTTTATTATTAGGGATTAAAATACACTATTTTTAAGAACATTTTCGGTATATTTCGTGGGCCAAATATAAGATTTTTCTGTAAAGGTAGAAGAAGTTATAGATTAAGGTTACATTTCACACAAGGCACAATTAGGCGACAATTGGCATCAGATTGAAGTGGTCCTTTATATATAATAAGTATAATTAACTAAGGGACATGTAAGTCAGTAAATTAATAAATACTTTATTGTTAAAACCTGTGTGTTTTATATTTAGTTTTCACACACTAACGAGTAATTGCTTATATGACATTGGCCCAAAAGGGGTAGATTCACGAATGCCCAAAATTGGCCTAAAATTATCTCAAATTTTCAAACTGCATTTACATCACTGAAAGAGTGCTTTTTATAATCAGTAATGGTTGTTTTCTTGAAAAGATAAACAGTGAAGACGAACCCATAAACCAAAATAAAAAATTATGTATGTTAAATGTGTCTGAAATTTGAAAATCTTTGCCAAAATGCAATTTTTTGTTAAATTTTCATCATATTTTGGTGATTTTCATATTGGGCACAGGCTTCGACCAAACTAATTTTAAGAATTTTCTTTGTATAAATGTGAGCTGAATTCATGGTCAAAATTTGATTTTGGTCGAGAAGTGTGCTCTTATCGAAATCCTCTAAAATATGCTGTGAAAATGAACAAAAATATGAATTTTTGCACATTTTCATCATTTTTAGCAATTTTGATGGCCCCTTGTCAAACTCCTTAAGGAGTAATCAATATAACATTTTGAGATATGAAAAGTATAACCATTTATGTATTCAATGGCATTAAAATTTAAGATATGTAACAAAATTAAAAATTTTACATATTTTTAGGCCAATATTAGGCCTTCGTGAACCTACTCCTTTATATCACTCGAGACCAGTCTCGGATGTCAGCAATCTGATTGGTTGAAATCAAGCACAGTATGCTGCTGTAGAAACAACAAAACAAAACAAATAATAATCTTAAAGATATTTTTTAATTATATTTCACACATTTTCCAAATAAAAGAGTGAACATTTAACTTCAATTTACACAATAGAGAAATAAGTGATACACAAAGATATTGAAGATGATTTCCATGAAAGACAAAAACCAAACACAGCAATATCCAAGTTGCATAGTTAAGCTTACTTGCACATTTTTAAATATATATGTTTTTTATAATTCATTTTCATTAAAATAAAAACAAAACAAAGCTGAATTATGTTTATCTAACTAAAACCCAACACAAAGTTGAAATTTGTGAAAAGTTACATAACTACAGATTAGTTCATGCATTCAACATACTCCATGGATTGTAACTCAGTAACTGGTTGCATTTTCTAAACAAGAAGCAGACCTAGTTGCATTCAAGAGTTCAGTAGCTGTAAATTCTTAATATTTGTCAGGTAGTTATGATTTTCATGAGAAGACCGATCCACAAATTTTAACCATTGTAAAATTAATAATTTTTCTTTGGACGCAAGCCCTCACATATTGAAAGTACAGGGACTAACTAGCATAAATTATCTAGTTACATGTATAAAAAGTAGGAGTATGAAGGTTTTTTTTTGCTAACGACAAGACAAAAAATGAGCAGGAATAGAAAGTTTGTGGTTTTAAAAACACATTATAGAAATAAATGATACCGGTATCTTTACATTGTACGTCTCACAATTTCTATATTTACGACAAATATTGCTTCAAACGTTCAGTGTAAATTTCATTGAACCTTTGCGTATTTCCTGAACGTACTAGATCTCCCCATTCAGGGAGAATAACATCTTGTAGTCTCAATCGATGCTCTGTTATTCTTTCAATAGAATTCACAAAATGCCTCATGTCTAAGAAAAACGTTCTACTGAATATTCGACTCGGCTGAAAGTTATCCATAAAGCACAATGTTGATTTTATAAGAAGTTTTTCTACTTCGTCCCTTTTCTGACCAAAGCTGTACACGCGGTGGTGAATAGCAGCCACTTTTATATATCCCAGAGGGACATTCTCACTGTAGTATGGTTTTAAGATATTAAAGTTTGTAGTTCCATCGGAGTTTTCCACGCATAAAATATCATTTGTTACTACCATAAAATCAAAATCACTTTGCAGAATCAGGCATGAACCCTCAGTTTTACTGCCTGTGGCAACAAAGTGGCCAAGGCTTTTATTATGTCGGATAGTTTACTTGCTGCTTCGCTCATAGTAGTTTCTCGAAAACTATTATGTCGTCACCATATCCAAGATTATCAAGCAGAAAGCAAACTTCTCGAGATTTTTTCGGCGTTAGCTGTCTAAGCTCACTTTTGACCTAGTTTTTCGACCAATGAAATATTGTAAATAAAACTTATTATGCAGCGGGAAAATCAAATAGATTATTTTGATTGGTTATTAGTGGGTCTCGTTAATGATTACCGTAACGATTTTTATATTGTGTGTTAGTATTTACCTGGCACTTATATGTTCGGGCATTTTCGTTTTTAAAAGCGATTATTGTATTGGAGAAAAAGATATTTACGGTATAAGTAACCAGTTAAGTCAATTGATGGCTTAAATACGATTTTATATGGAATATTCATGGGTGTCAGGTAAACACTCGAGTACAATACACAGTGTTAAACGACAGAGAAGTGCAGATATGTCTGGTTCTTACTGGTTTCTTTCTAGTTCATTTGATACTGATTGTTAATTTCAAGAACAGATATTCAAATCGCCTTGTGGTGTAGTGGTTATCACACTCGCCTCTCAAGCTGAGGCCCCGGGTTCAATGCTCGGGAGGGACACATTTTTTTAAAAGTTAATTTACGTAAAAGTTGGTAAATTTCGCTCTTGTAACAAGTTGTTATTATTTTCATTTGTTGTATTTTAATGACATTTATTCATCATAAGTACTAACTCCACAAGAGGTATTTTATTGAAACTGAATAAATATACAGTTAATGTTCATTCTTCTTTAATCGACGTATCATCACCAGACGAAATTTTTGCACGCTCTTTATTTCTTTCTTTCTTATATATAACAATCTTTTCCATCAACGCCGTTTATCTTTTTTAAAGATATTTCTTGTTTCTATTGGACTCATTCGTTTCTTTGCTCTCCATAGTTGAGTATGCTGAAACAGTAAGCGAAATAAGCGCGTAACGTAGATACAAAATTGTTAGAATCATTAATGTTTAAATAAATAAACTTTATCTCACGAATTTTACTCGTATAGCCAAAAATATTAAGTAAGGAAGGACGATGCCCTGGAAGCCACGCATCTTTTACGTGTGGACATAAACCTTTTCTTGTGGACACGTCATGATGATGCCCGTTCGCCGATCGACGGAGAGTTCATACAATGAAATCACAGTGAACCATGTACAAGTATTATGCCTATCTGTAGTTAAATGGCATGGTTTATGGAACTTTGCCAAGAGCATGTGGTCTTCTAGAAGATAAGAGTACATAGAATATGCTTAAGAAATATATCCAGTTCTAGAGCCCGAGTAGAAAATGCATTTTATGGCATGAATGAATAAAATGATATAACACCATAGCATTTAAGATTCAAAACACTTAATAAGGCGAAGTGTTAAGAAAAATAAACATCATCTTAAGGTCATGCACCTTTCGTCATTGTCCTGTTATCGATGTAAAATGAAAAAATACAAATTCTCTCTAAAATTCAATAATGTTAAAATATTATATGCATTGTATGTTCATACGCCATTACATACCTCATTGAGTTGAAATAATGATATGTTCTATTCTGTTCTCTAACGGTTAAATGCAGTTTACAAAGACTTTGCCCAAATAAATGATATTGATGAATTTCTATTTTACATACGTGAAGAAAAGTTAAAACAGTCAAGACAAATAGCTAGAACTACAAATTTTCGACAATTCTATTGCATCCACACAAAAACTTAGAAAACACAAAACAATAATTTAATTGCCAACATGAGTAATATGATACTGTTTTATCTCTTTCCAGACCCTCAAATGTCCAAATTTATTTAAAAATAAAAAATAATTCCTTTTCTTTAATATTAAGGGGACCTAATCAAGCCCATAAAATGAGATGGTGCAAAAACTTCGAAGGAGTTTTGTTTTTCCAAAAAGTTGGTTTTATTTCAAAATCATATTACAAAAACTAAACAGAATAATATAATATTTATAAAATAATACTGAAAACGTTTTGATAATCCAGTTTTATAGGAAAAAACCAATGATTTATTTACGTTTCAAAGACACACAACAAGAAAATACCGTTTGCATCAGAACTTTGTAATGACTGCATGAAACTGCCACACTTCAGTTAAATGATTATGCTAAAGACCGAATAACTTTTCGGAAACCTTATACTTGTTTCAGGTCACTATATGAGTGCAGTTAAGTAACGGTCATTTAGAATGTTTGTCTTGTGATGGGTTTTGTGGAAATAAAAATAAGTAAGCGTAACAATGTGGCATTTATCTATCTGTTATATACATGTACAAAGTAATGCATTAATATCAAACAAAAACACTTAAGTCCTGTTTTACCAAACCCGGAGCTTTACATTTATTTTGTTGCAAAAACAGTAAAACGCCAGCTTAGACAACCAACGCCAAAAACTTGCAACCCTATACGTTTTGTTAAGAAAAATAAGCGCTTGATTAGCTAAAAAGGGGACATGTAACCGCGCTTCATTAGGAATCGAGCGACCTTAATTAATATTCATAGGTCAGGAGACTCAGGACCACCTCCGACCTGGTCTGCTATTGATAGCGCAGTGTGAACGAAGAGTTTGATAACAATCGATTATTCTGGTGCTATATTTTCCTTCGTTTTATCCATTATGTTCTTAGTGCCTAGTATGGGGTCGCGAACATTGCAAATGGTGAAAACTGGCTCAAATTCCAATAGTGGAATTTGGGGGAAATACTTATTGACACCTATAGATAGATAGATAGATATTTATTCAGGTTAAAACACACATATATACGAATTACAACATTTTATATTAGCATTTTAACTAAAAAATATTAATGTAGCAAGTAAGACGCGTTTGTGGGATCACTACTGATCGAAACCCTGAGGCCTAGAAACTGCCTTAAAATATACTTAAATTAAGGAGAATAGCACAGGAAATATACAAAGTAGTATGACACTACTAAAAAGTCTTAAAAAGTGTGTCATCTCCAATAAAATTTGAAGGGAACTGATCAGCAACTACCCCACACATAAAAACAACCAATTACACTTATATTTTTACATGTTTGTAATCTACTGTTTATCACAGTTGCAAATGTCAAATTACTTGGCTATCACAGAAAATTTCAGAACATTTCTTAGTATATTATACAAACATGAACAACCTCGAAAAAAAGCCCTATATGAACTGTACTGATATGAATGTATATATATCTATATATAGTGTGTAAAACCTAGGATAGCCCATGAAAGCTCGAAAGCTTATTTCCAATGGGGTCCTTGGATAATACTTCCTACAATAAGTATAGAATACCTGTAGGGAGAAAAAAAAAACAAAAGGTGTAATACAGAACTATTGATTCATAATTTGAATTAGTAAGTTGTTACATTCATGTTTCTATAATATATATAAAATTTACCATGGTGACTAGAGTGTAAAATATTCACAAAATGTGATCATTGAATTAATGTATCTTGGCTGTGTCCAAGAGATGGTTCTTCACAGCCATTTTGAATCTAAATTTATTTTCAATTTTCTTTATTGAATCTGGTAGAGCATTCCAATCCTTTATTGCACTGTAATAAAAGGTAATGTTTTCTTTACCATGACATTTAGGTACTCTAAAATTATATGTATTAGCCCTAGTTGAGTAGGAGTGAGTCTCTTTCACAAATACAAAGTTCTCTTTCATATATGATGGACACTTATCCTGTACAATTTCAAAAACATGGTTAAGTCTTAGTTGTTTATTTCTATTTTCTACATTTAGCAAATTCATATCTGAAAGTCTATGTTGGTTAATACTTTCTCTGGGACCTATACTATAAATAAATCTAACAATTTTATTTTGACATACTTGTAATTTGTCTCTAAGACCTTTGTTTAAGCTCGGATACCAAGAAGAACAAGCACAATCTATATGGCACTGAATCAAAGCAGAACATAAGTATTTACTAGTCCTTGTATCTAATGTCTTAGCATTTCTATACATAAATTTAAGACGAGAGTTCACTTTGCTAACAATATTGTTAACTATATTTTCACCTGATAATGTATTATCAATACCAACACCAAGATATTTAACAGAATTTGTTGACTTAATAATATGCCCTTTGCAGCTAATTTTGAAATCTTTAAGTTTCTTTAGTTTTCTCTTTGAACCATATACAATACATTCCGTTTTTCCTAGATGTAAGGATAATTTGTTGTCGATCAACCAATTTGAACAAGAATCCATGACACTACTTAATTTGTCTGAAATTACATCTGGGTCTTTATGTGCAAACAAGATAGCACTATCATCAGCGTATAAGATCAATTTGCAGTCAGGGTCAATGCTTATAACCATATCATTTACATAGCACAAAAAATATTTTAGTAAAGAAATGTATTTAGCTAAGCATGTAGTTAATGTTTGCAAGTTCCATTTAGTCTTATTCTTGCAAGTTCAATTTAGTCTTATTTATGTTCTAATTACCAAGCATACTAAAACAAAGGAAAAATCATTTGCATGAGAACTCTGAAATTCATTGGCAATATACCGCGCCCTCGCATCTTATTTTAACGACATCGCATCGTGTTTTCGCGATCTCGCGCCGTGTTTCACGTTTTTGTGGTCTCGCACAAGAGGTCAACAGGGCCCCAACGGAACACAATACTGTCCGCAATTAGTGAAAGATTATTGATATCAATGCATGTAGTAATACATGTAGCAATTTTATAGTATACGTAATGCTTAATATACTGAAAGTAGTTGTGATTTTTAAGGCATCTGAGTGAGAAATGCTTAAGATATCAAATGTTAAACATTTAAATATATTTACTAACAACATTTAAATATATTTACTAACGAGTTTATATGCCACATGACTGTCTAGTTATCAATAACTTTATGCATATTAACAACCGTTTCGTACTTCACGTTAGCAGTAACATGAGTAAAGCATACATGTACATCATCAATCTCACTAAAGTCAGATCTAACAAAATGTTAGATCTGATGACGGCTCGCAGAAACCGTACATAAGTAATAGCGGTTTTCCCCGATTACTATTTTTAGAAATTGTCAACGCAGGAAGCATGATTTATAACGCTCGCATAATGATCTGAAGATGTCATTACATCAGAAATGAATGCGATTCTACATAAACTCATATATCTTCAGTAAAATATGTCTTACGCAGGCTGTCGACACTTTCCATGGTTTATAATACTATTTTTACTTTCACTTTTGCGATTTCGTAGGCGGCAATCTGATTGGTTCAAAGGGTTTATGATAAAAGCACTTTTTATTTACTCGTCGTCAGATCCTGATAGCATAGCGGTTTTCAGGAGATGATTTTAATCAGATTGGTACATCATCGGCGCTTCCTTACCATTTCTGATTCGATTTATATAGCTTAAATTGTCTTAGGATGTTGTAAAAAAAGTTGTTCGTATCGACTATTGGACTGGATATTGTAAATTCTAGTGGAATTTGTTAAACAATTTAAATTCATTAAATATGTTACTGAGCCAATACAACATTTTCTTCAAACCATCCTTTCTCCAGGTCTATTCACCTTTCACCTTGATTTGTCGAGTGTCATCTTTAGCCAGTTCAACAGCCTGGGTGCCAGTTCACTAAAGGAAAGCAATTCAACAATGGACAGCGTGTCATACAAGAGGATCAAACAGTTTTAAATAAGTCGACACTTAAAATTTTTGACAATTATTAATGTTTGATTGATTCTGAAAGAACCTCTATCTTGATATCTCATTCAGGTAACATAAAAACAATTGATGGGCACTTTATAAAATAAAAAGAACTTTCCAGCTACTTGTTCTCGTATCCTTCCCTTCATTATAGAATAATCGCTGCATAAAGCGTATGCAGTTACCACCACCATCATGTTTATATCACCACCATTAGGTGTTTTTTTCAACACCACCAGCGAGTTTTTACGGACATCTATTATCTATTAAACAATTACATCACATCTGACAGGTGCAGATACATATAGAGATAGATTTTAGATACATGAAATCCGGGTACGATACCATACCTCTATTCTAAGAGACCTCTTTGTAATGTCCATGGTGTATAGCACCGCGCACTGAAATCCTTCCCTAGAGCGAACCAGTACTATATTCTGATCAGACAACACAAATGTGAATGACCAGCACTGATCACCCATGGGATATATGCCATACCCCACAGAGTAAAGGCTTTAAGCAACAAACCGATAAGCAAGTCAACGAATCACACCTAGAATGTCTGTCTGTTCTTCAAACCTTTTGCTCTATTAATGTACAAAAAATATTTCCATTTTATTTACTTTTTATTGCCGCAATTTGTCCAATTCAGTTTCACACATCAGTAATTAAGAAGACATTAACTCGATTTCATTAAACTGGAGACAGTCTTCGATGTAAGCAATCAAATTGAAATCAAGCACAGTTTCCAGTTGTACTAACACCAAAATAAAACAAAATTCTTTAAGATACTTTGTAATTTTATTTCACACATTTTCCAAATAAAAAAGTGAACATTTTACATAATTTACACAATAGTGAAACAATTAATAGTTATAATTGAAAAAGATTTCCATGAAAGACAAGAAATTCGCAACAAAACACAGCGATATCCACGTTGCATAGTTAAGGTTATATGCACATTTCTTTAAATGTGTATTTTTAATAGTTTATCCAATTTAACAGCTAAATTAAGTTTAAATATGTGAAAAGTCAATTAACAACAGATTTGTTCATGCATTTAACATATTCAACCACACAGAGTGTAATTTAACTTGAAACCACTGCCTTTTTAAAACCAGAAGTGGACTTAGTTTGCATTATATTATATTCACAGTGACTGAACTGTAGACTGTAACTCATTCAAAACTTCTGTAACTGTTAATTAATTTGTATTTTAGGATAATGATTGTGTATTTCATTGTCAGGTCAATTCACACATTTAAAACCAACATGAAAATTAGAAACAAACTTCAAACATTGTCAAAATTTAAAACCACTTATAAGTACCATGTGATTCTTCATTAAAAAAATAATGTAACCTTGTAGACCTCTTGTAAATACATGTTCACAAAAAGACTGCGTGAATAAAATGAAATACATCATGGTCTTACTATGGCAGGCACAATACACAAAAATGTAAAAACTTCACAACAATAATTTAATATGCATATCATTATTATGTTCCCATAAAAACGTGAATTCAATACAAACATATTATCAATGTCTGCTAAAAAGCACCCACACAATGTGTGAAGAAAATGTCAAATGGTGTAAAATACTACATTTGTTTTACAACAACAGTTTACTCACTACAAATGGACATGCCTTGAAAAATATACATGCACCAAGGTTTTCAATTGCATTCAAATACATGTCACTTCACAGTAGTGCTCAACTGTGAAGAAATTAACAAAATTTATATATTTGGCTACTGAAAAAAGGAATGCTTAATCCATATTAACTGCCGATAATGTATATCAGTTTGTTGAGTTTCTATTATTATTATTATTATTATTATTACAATGTACCACACAAAATATTTCATACTTTTTTGAGCGTATATGTATGTTATTCGTGTTTTGTTTTTGACGTTGTTTTTTTCTTGTTGTACTATGTGCTATGTCTTTTTTTCTTTGCGATTTCAATTTATATTGCCAACATGTTTATTTTGTATGGCTATGAACATTATTATGTTTAATGCCAATAAATATTTGACTCTCGAAAATAAGCGCATAATCGAAAATAAGCGCATACTGAAAATAAGTGCATATTCTTCCTACAGAAAACTAATACCTAAAAATAAGCGCATAACCGTCCCTATAATGTTTGAAGCATGCATGTCATTTAGTGTAATTTTGTATAAAAATGAGCGTTGAATCAGTCAACCGAAGTTATAAGGAAATATCTAAAATAAGCGCATAATTGAAGGCTTAAATATAAGTGCATATTCAAAAATAAGAGCATAAAAGCGTCACAAATTCAAAAATAAGCGTATACGCTTTTTTCGAGATTCTACAGTAAATTTTAAGTGAGTAATTCTCATGGAAGGAACATGACAATAATAAATTGATTTCAGCCAATCAGATGCTTGAGATTTGAGACTGGTTTTCATGCTTCGTTTTATACCCGTGGGCACATGTGTAACATACAAATGCACATGAAAATCAAGTAAGGTTAATTATGGTTCTAGTGGCACCATTCTGTTATGACAACAAATGATCCTGAAATTGTTGGTCTGTTTTAAAAAATAAGGATTAGAGTTTAAAACACGGGCAGGTGGGGAGATCATCTAAAACTGTAGCAAGCCATTGCTTAAGAAAGCCTTTAAGAAGTTGTTGTGAAGGACCATAGGATATCGCATTATCAGAAGTATTGCACTACGCTCTTCAGGATAATTGTTCCGGAAAATTGTGTATTCAGTACAGAAGAAAAGATACTGTCACAATTGTTCTTTACTTATAGAAACTGAATCAAGCTTCTGGTATCAATACAAAGCCCCCAGGTCATGAGTCCAGTCTACAGATTTATCTATATTATTTGGCTGTTTCGGGAGGCTGTTGTTTTTGCATGTAGCTTTTTCTGCAATTCATTCTCACTTTATGGATGAAATGTAATGAAACACGAAATATAAAATGCGGTCTAGTGATTGTTCAGCCTGCCTTGGACATGCAAAATACTGATAGTTAGAAAACAGAGTTACAAAATTTTAATAGAAGAGGACGTGCGAGATGAGAAGTATTGATAAATGATTTCAGCATTAGTATATTTTGTTCATGTTTCATTGTTATCTATGTTTAAATTTGTTTGCATCACAGGAACCTGAATTTTGTTTAAATGTTCAACCAACAAAAACGCCGTGTCACTGCTGTAGCTGGAAAATTATTGTAACGTTTTAGTGGTTGGCATACGATTGCGTTCGATTCCTGATGGGATGTTTTTATAAATGCATATAAGAGAAAATGTCATTAATGTAGTATCTCAATATTTTTTTTATAGAATTAAGGTTCCTGTGTTTGCATTCAATGATAATTCACATCAGTGTGATCGTAATCGGACTCATTCAAATCCTGGACATTGTTTCTTTTTTCAGACACGGTCTGTGACTTCCCATTTATACTGAGTGTGTTGTAAGTCTCATCTATATAGTCTTTTTTAATTGCAGACCTGTGTCTCCCTGTTTCTCCAGTCATTTGGCACGTGCTATATGTGTCATGATCCACGTGACTTAGTTTTGCTGCAGATTGGTTCATATGCGAGTAAGTGTAATCATTGGAGTCTTGGAAACCGGTCGTGTGCGAATATGTAGGATCTTGAAAAGCGGTAGGTCGGACGTTTAAATGTCCATATTCATTGGCATCCACAGATATATCTTTGTGCATTTTTAATTCTCTCGACTGGGCAATGGTGTTATAGTTATTATCGCTCTCGTCAATTGTCGCAATTTTTATTCTGCTTCCAATGAGAATTGCGTTAGCCGAGTTTTCCAAAGGAATTATATCGCGGTCAATTGTCGCAATTACTTTTTTCCTTCCAATGTGAATTACGTTAGCCGAGTTTTGAATCGGCATTATATCGCGTTCTTTACATACGTTGTTATCATTTGCCAATAATGATTGACTAGTGTTAGAAGATGATTTGTTGGTGGCATTTATTTCGTTTTTCTTTTGACTCCGATTCTTTCTGAAATGAAGATAAAAGGTGCCTGAACGAAATTGATATTTCGATTATAAACATTGCTGTATATTCTTCGTTGTTTAATAAAAAATATGTGGCGATATAAGAAGATATGACATGGATAATGGTTTGAGTTGGGATTTGTGATGTTCTAATTTACTTGATGTTAAAATTTAAAACAGTAAGGATTGTATCTGCACTTGGAGAGAGAAGTCTCAATAGCGATCTTAGCACTCATATTCACTCATAATGATGAATTGCGAACGAAGTCAATGAAATAACTATAATGCTTTATCGCATAAAGGAAAACAACTTCTGAGCTTATCGGACGATTTCAAATAAAATGCTAGAAAATATTGTTCGTATTCTGTTGACAGCCTCAATTCAGTCAGAAAATTAAAATACTTCATACACATTTAAATATCACAACTGCTTTGTTTTGTGGCGAGTGGCGGACGTAAAACGTCTCCCCAAACAGTGCATTATCAATTACATAGTCCTTTAAGCAGGATATCTATATGTCAAAATAATTTGTTGTACTCAACCTTGAGCTGTGAGTCGAAAACAATAATAAGCATTTTATTACCGCTAATGAACAAGCTTAGTCAAACCGAGCCTGCCATATTGTCACAATGTGTCGTGTTAGGTGGCTTTCAAAATGCATTTTACTCAGGTTAATTAGAAAATTTAAAATTTAAACACATGCTGCTTTAAAGAAACATCACTTACCTCAGAATGACACAAATTATCAGTCCTAACACTACCAACACGATGATTGTAACAGGAATAGCTATGTAGATTGGTATAATATTTACACTTGTCTGATCTAAAAATACAAAGCTATTATGGTACATGTAAGTTCAAAGTTTATGTAAGATAAAAATCAATACAAAAGCTGCAAGAATTTACGTAAGTATCTATGAATGATGCATAGAAGAAAGGAACAATGTGTTGTTGTTGTTTTCTAGTTAGCGGTTAACTGAAAGTAAAACTTATTGTACTCTGATACTAAGTTTTAAATACGTGTATTTGCACTAAAACCCAATCCGGAATTCTTCATAAATGTACCATTATCCATCTAATACATGTTTAGGAAGCACGTAAACTTCACTCTGTAGTAAAAGTAGGGGCATATTATGATCTCTTTATATTACAGTTAGAACTGCAGTTACATTGACGAGAAAGAAGAGGTTTGCGTATTGGTAAATAAACATCAGTATGGAAACTTAGTAAAATCTCCAAAAACGATACTTGGGTAATGTTTTTATTATTTGTATATGCATGTAGTTAAACTTTGTATTACAGTAATTATGGTTGAAAAACTTGAAAATCTCGGTTCCAATATTTGTCTTTAGGAAGAACGTAAAAATCTTTGTGCTCATTATGTACAGTAAAAACAATACGGAATTTCGCATTGTTCCGGATTGTTTAAACGTCACGAGTTGCTTTACTGATTACACAATTAAGTACTGAATACTCACTTGGTAGGGTTGAGCTCTCTGTATTTTGTGTACTGGGTGATATTATAAACTGAACTGTTGTCTTAATTGCAGATACTGATTTTTCGGTCTGTTGGTTCGAGCTCGGAGTGTCTTGTGTAATGGGAGATATGGTTACGTTTTCTGTTGTCTTTATCGTAGATTTCGATGCTAAAAACAGAAATATTGTACATGTACTTGTACTTGTTTTGTGATACGAGAACCTGTTGGGGAAGTGTGAGGTAGATGCACCCTAGCACCTGGTTTAAACCCCCAGTGGCATTTTGTTTTGCCACTGACCGTTCCAAGGCGGTATCCCCAAAGGTTCTCTTTTTCTTTAGTTGTTTATGGCGTCCTATTTGAATTGACATACTTATAACAAACGTGCTCTCTCTCTCTTCCTCTCTTCTTTTCCGCTGCGTGGAGAAGCTGTGTTTTGTGAGTTTGGCGATTCCTGATATGCATAGATTACTTTTTTACCTGTCAAACAACAATTAAAGTACTGATTGATCTCGTGAAAATATTAAACATAAAACATACATGATATTTGATCAAAAATGGATACCCCGCAAGGGGCACAGATTGTTTTTGATGTTGTTTTATATAGTGTAAAGGTAAGTTATGTTGAGTGTTATCACTGTTTATAGAATAAATATTACTTGATGCTAGTCACGACTGTTGATAAACACTTCCACTTTGTTAATCCACTGGAACCTGAAATCCTTTCAAAATCATTCCGTTTTCTCATATTGCACGTTTGGCACTAACATGACAATATAATGGATACAAGGAAAGCAGCGCAATCGTACCCCACCCACAAACCCCTTACACAAAGTTTCCAGCTATAGCGTTGACAAGGGGTTTTCTTTGGTGAAGAATTTAAAAAAAAACTTAAATCTACTGTTCTCAATAATTACACTTTAGCTCTAAATAGATTTTTAAAGACAATTAGGTTCTTGTGGTTGATCAACCGAACTTTCTTAAACACCAACCGCCCGGAATAAAAAATACATTACGAACAGTTGAATCTAATCATTACAGAAACCCCTTCAGATTTGAAGTCTTTAAAGCTTTACTGTAACCTTTCAAAACTGTTTAACAAACATATTAAGTGAACTTATTCGAAATTGGCGTTTTGCGATAAGCAGTATAAAACTACTACTTCGAGTGGTTTACCGATTTTATGTTTTGGACGATTGAAAGTGTTTGTTTTTGACCATTTAGTGAAGCAAATTAGGGTGCGTATTCTTATCTTATTACATAATTGCTTCTTGTTGTAAGTAGGGCGTTTCGTGTTAATTAATTGAATGAAATGTTTCGTAATGACTTTTGCAAAAGAATGGTGTACATGTAGTTGGAAGAAAGTGCATTTTAGCACGCACAACTGACGATAAAGGCTTTGAAAATGGTGGTTCAATTATGATCTTTAATTATGCTGTAAGGAGAAGACAATTTCATACTTTGAAAATACTTTTCTTGTGTTTTCTTTTATACTTCTTATATGCCGCCCTTATGAAATGTTGTTTGGCCCTGAACATTATTTATATGTTTGATGCTAATAAAAAGTTGACTTGAAAAACTATTCGGTTCCGTAAACCACCTTCCAACCCCTTCAAGGTAGGAGTCATATAGAGTGTCCCTTGTGCGCATTTAACAGCTCTTAACAATTGAACTCGGTAGAAACCTGAGTGGTGGGGTAATTCAACAGTGCTTTTTCAAGATTTTATGTTTACATTTGTGTATTTTTGTGTGTCATTAAAACTAGAACAGTGTTTTCGAACATCGATGTCCCCACTACTTCAACAACATTTGTAATTACAAAGGGTCATAACACTGGTAGAAATATCCGCAGGAAAAACTCCTGTCTATACGGTCATCTACACATCCTTCTTTATCATCTGTGCAAGTTTGTAAGAACTCACCCAGATAGTTTAGGAGGAGTTGATTCCAACTGATTTGGAGGACGAACGTACTGACGTACTTTTTGTTAATGAAAAACATGTTTATCTGGTCTGATTTTTATATAATATGACCAAAATGTCTGTTTTCGATTAGTGACATGCAAATTATATCATTTTTACTAGGGAAATAATATTTCCTATAGACTCATTTGTTTACAGTTTGTAGTATTGCATAGAAATGTCTTGTCTTACCAAAAAAGTTGGAAACTATTTCATTTTTACTTTTCTAGATGAGTAGTAAGTACATAAGTGTAAACAATTGCTTAATTTGAGGGTCGGCTTGAAATGATGAAATCATGAACATGACTGTTTTCTTTCTTTAAAGCATAACGCATTTTTCATATAATATATATTTCCTCTTTACTACACCTTAACAATAAATATGTTTTATCATGCACCCTAATGCTAAAGCTCTTATACCCGCCGGGGTGATATTTGTTTCGCATATCGGTCACCGACCCAATATTGCTTGCAACGTGTTAAGTTTACCATAAAGTTCGAGGACACCCGTCGTCCAATCCGACAAGACCTCTCATCCGTAACTCCGCCCATTTAGTGACAGAACTACTTTCCGGAAGCCATTGTAACTAATGTAAACAAATATCGATAACGAAACAATTTTCCGTATTTCACTTTATTTCATAAAATTTGAAAATAAATACTGGTGTTATTGTCATTTTTTTAGAAAAACGTTTATTAAACACTGCTAATTGGACTTTCTCCAGTAATTCGTCGTTTTTCGTCTGTTTTCAAATGCGTTTTTCCTGTAAATTCGTGGCCCGTACGATTGGTGTTGTTGGCGAGATGTGGATTCATTTTTTTCATGGGAAACTCTGGAAAATAAACGAGAAAAAAACACTTCATTTAAACAAATAAACTTTGGCTGACTCCAAAAAGACATATATTGAAACAGGTCTGCAAAAGCAATAATAATTGTGACAGAAGAGTGACACAGATTGCTTAAAAACAAGGTTTTGTGAAATAAAATTACTGCTCCACATTTTTTGTGACTGAATAAAAGCGAAGAAGAATTAAATCTGTTGTAAAACCGTCAATAGAGAATAACAAGTTTACTGTCTTGCGATATAAGTGTTATCAGTCGAGGCCGAAATGGGGAGCGGAAGGGTGAGGCTCTGCCGAGATTTTTAACTATATCCTGATGATATACGATACCTAATGCTTTTTTAAAGTTTATTTTACAGTGTTTTTTGGCACCATTTTGAGAAGGGAAATACCACAAATTTTTCACTGAAATTGAGAATTTCAACTTCATTAAGCAAATGTTGATAAAAGTTATTTTTAAAGAGTCTACAGATTGATCACCAATCACCCAAATTAAATTTCAGACTTTATGTGATTTTTCACCATAAGCAAGTAACATATATTTTTTTCTTAAACATGTTTTGGGAAAAACCATGTTTTGTAATTAGGAATGGGACTGATGGCCGTAAATGTACTTCATGCAGGCGGAAATTGTTAATGCATAGTCTGTTGGTTTTTTAAACTAGTATGAAATCTTTCCAAAAATCTTGAGTAATGATTTATCTTATAAATGAAAAAAAGATGACAATTTGGAACAAGTTTTTATTAAAATAAGAGTTTCTTCACAATATTTTATATGTAATTGTACTGCAATGTCTTATGAAATATTAAGAAAACTTGTCCAGTTATGAGAAAAAATTAATTTTATGCACACCATTTACTAATGATTTAGCCTACTATTTTCAGTGTTGACTTTCAAACCTAAAATTGGAAGTGTTCTTCAATAATTTAAATTTCTTATAGTATATAAACATGCATAATTATGATGTTGTAAAATAAAACTCTGAGTCTGATTTCAAATTTTTACCTTTCTTGTCTTTCACAACTCCAGTACGGTCAGTACCTCTTGTAAATTCGGCATGACAGAGACATCCATTCATAGGGTTAGACAATCATGGTGGGACCAACCTACAAAATAATATAAATCAGGTTACTGTTTTGTGATATGCATTAAAACACATCGCAGGTACAGGGTTTGGGGGAAAAACTCATAAAAATTATACAAAATGATGGTTAATGGTAAATTTTTAATTAACCTTTTACTCCAAATATACACATTTTAATGCATGTGCCACCAGTGTGGAACCAGATGTTGAAATATACATATCCTTGATTTAAGATCTCGATTCGCATTAGTTGCATCTTGGTCAGAAATAACCTAATGAATATAAAAGCGAACAGTTTAGATGTCACAAATGTGGCTGCTGATCAGGATCTACAATACTCACCCATGCAATAAAGGTATTTACATAATCAAATATTGGACAAGCCCTTTTCTGGCTTTTTTGAGAAAAAAGACTCTTTCCAAAATAAGAAAATTCATTTCAAGAAACATTCAAAATAGGGAAAAATGTAAAACAACTGGAAAGCGATTGATAAATCCCGTCTCGTACTGTCCTAAAAAATGTTTTTTTGACTCTCGAACTAAGCATCCAGATTTTGCGAACCTGTTCGGCATCAAAAATTTTATCTTTCAATACTGGTAACCCAGTTCAATAGGAATATTTTTTAATTGGGAGAAAAATAAAAATTTGCATAGGAAATGCGTCGGACGCATTGTATGCACAGAAAACGCCTGTGGAGTGGAATCATTCATATAACTGGACTAAAATTGAAGATTTTTCTTTGTAATTTTTGTACTTGCACTTCTGATTTCAATCAAAATGTGTTTATTTAACTGATAAAATTGTCCTGTCGATTGTTGGGTGAACAATTCAGTACCCTGAAAATGAACAATTTTAAATTTACATTTTATAATAAAAATTACCTTAGTAATACATCTGAGGTATCATCCTTCAACACTAAACATGTCAGGTGTTGACTGACCTCAGTTACTGTAGTGGGTCTACTGTACTGTAGACCCTGTTCTTCTGAAGATCAGCATAGATCTATCTACGCTATCATGGCCCCTCTTTAGTCTGATGGAGATTCGAATTCGGTGATGCCTTATGTTATTAAATATGTCTCAGTGACATTTCCTAGATACGGATGTTGATCAATTTCAAAAATTATAACGATGACACAAATCACTGAATTCCAGAAACATAGCGATACTTCACATTTCTGTTGCCACTTTATTTTGTCATAAATCCGATTTCTAATTAAAACAGTTGTTTCTCGATATAGTTATCCAAGAACAATGGTTAATTTATCAAGTCACACCGAAATAAACACATTTTCTGTCAGAAAAACATGGTGTCCACGACCTCGCTAAATAAATTTGATTGATCATATTACTGAGCAATAAACGTTCGTTTGAGCTTATTTTACTTTGCTTATCTTAAATTTGGGTAAGAAATGGGTAGTTTATCGCTTCAAAATGAACTAATTTCTTAAAATTTTATGTAAATCATAACAAAAGGGGTCGTTATAAAGAAGAACTATTTATCGGCGCGTAAGAAATACCGCGCGCGTTGTTAACGTTTATTTTTTTAAAAATCACGGCGATAAAACGTTTCATAATGAATTTAGCATACACAAAATCACAGCGGTAAACCTATTCCAGATGACTTTAGCATACAGTAGAAAAACATCGACATTTAGGTGGTAAGTGCATGATTAATAGAATAACAGGTTACTGTCTTGCGATATAAGTGTTATCAGGCTCGGCCGATATGGGGGCGGAGGAGCTTGGCAGAGCCTTGCCCCTCTGCTCCCCACATCGGCCTCGCCTGATAACAACTATCGCAAGACAGTAACCTGTTATTCTCTATATACACACCAATATATACAATATTAAAATAGATAAAAAGAGAACTTTAAAAGTTACCGAACACGACAAATATGACAATATTGCAGACTCGGCTTGATAAAGCCTGTTCATGGACAGTAATCGAAATGCATATTGCTCTACACAACGCCTAGCCCCGGGTTGAGCGCAACTCACTGTTATTGAACACAATAGAACATTTCTAGCACCGAAATCATAAAAACATTTTGCGGATAAACATTATTGAAATTACAATGTAACTTGTCACATGAATCAAGTCATCAATAACTTAGCAATACTACAAGTAAATAAAACATTTCTTTTATTCAGTCAAAACATCTTTATTGTATTATGATGTGTTTATAACTTACGCCATGTATCGTAAAGCGATTTTCGCCATTGGCGAGAAACATAACCTCCACATTTTTCGCTGGGGCTGTTAGGGCATATTCGGTTACATTCCGTTTCATTTCTTTCCCATTTTAGGACAAAATTACTACCACAATAGCAACGCCACCCCTGTTAATGCAATGAAATGGATAGTTTGTATTTTCACAATCTATGTTAAAGATATTTGTTATGATTTTTGAAACCTCTTCACGAATAAACAACTGTACCAAAAATGCGGTTTAATAGAAATACTTTTTTTTAACTTTTTGGTAATGACATATTATTAAACAACCCAATGAATAACAGAAAAGAGAGCCAGTAGTGTTGCAGCCAAGAGCCGATCAGTGGTAAAAATGAAATACGGAATTCACTTTTTGTTATACGATGACTATTTTAAAAAGACACAATGATGAACAAACGCACATGTTGGTGTTACATCCTAGAACCGATCATTGTTTCAAACTAGATTCTCGAATGCCTTAAAGAACAATAACGTAACTATGTCTTGCTTTGGTGTACTCAATTACTTAATTGACATGCTGGCTATCAAATATTAACGTATTATAAAACCTTTCAGGATAAATTTCCGAGAAAAACCACCATATTGAATGTTTCCACGAAAACAACTTAATAGGAATATTTAGCTTATGAGAAGTTCCCTCAACAATGAAATTTTACTTTCCTAAAAGTTTTTTTTTTCAAAACTTATTGAAGGTTTATAATAAAACAGCCAACATAAATTTAATTTTCACAATTTAATCGATTTGTTTGCATTCAAAAGCTGTGACGTCTGCATGTAATACTATCGTCAATTAGAAACTGGTCAGCGTTTTCACAAACGTGTCTAATGAAAAAGAAAGTAATGCAATAACAATCATCAATTCGATCCTTAACAATAAAACGTTTTGCAAAAAGGTGAAATATGCATATCAGGAATTGCCACATTCAGAAAACAACAGCCTCCCCACACAGTCAAGAAGAAGAGAGGGGGAGAGAGCATGGTTAATAAAATAATCAGTTTCAAAAAGGACGCCACTAACAAAAAACAAAAATGAGAACCCGAGGGGTACCGCCTTGGAACGGTCAGTGGCAAATCAAATTGCCACTGGGGGTTTAAACCAGGTTCTAGGGTGCACCAACCTCACACTTGCCCCAACAGGTTCTCGTATCACAAGACAAGTACAAATTGTCTTGGTGAAATAACTCCAACCCACCCATCAGCTCAACAATGTTGTATGCAAAAGCATACAAACATAAAAACATAAGAAGCTAATAGCATTGCAAAGCCAAAGGGCGGGTACTCAATGATCTTTCCGAGACCAGAGCATCTGGAGTAAAATCAGCAAGAACACGATGACAGGGATAAAAGAAACAAATCGAGCTTCTAGGTTCTTTTAAGAAAAGATTTCCCCATTAACCTTCATAAACTCTTAAACCCCTGCCACCGTCGTGCAATCAAAGAGGTAAGCATAATGATCAACTGTAGAAGGGTTAATCACTAGGCCTGCAGAGCGCTGTAAAATATCATGTTGGTAACCTTTCTTTTTAAATTTACAGATGGTTTTTACGAATAACCGGGAGAAATTAACACTGCCTTTTATCTTTTTAAGTTTATAAATTAAATCTCCATAAAAAACTGGTTGTGAAATACCTTGTTGCAAAAGTGATTTTAAACTGCATTTGTATTTATGAATTAAATCTGGGTATCGGCGATAAAACTTGCAAAAGGTTTTCCTTAATTTGTGATACCGATAACCTTGTTTTAAAAGTTTTTCTATAATGCAAAGATTACGTTCATTGAAATCATTAACATTGTTGCAAGCTCTTGAAAAGCGAACAAGCTGTGAGATATAAACCCCATAAGATGTTGCACGGGGAACATCGCCGTCTAAAAACGGAAAATTTACTATATTAAAATTAAAATCATCTCTTTTATCATAAATTTTAGTAGTGACATAACCATTTTCAATGGACAGATTTAGATCGAGAAAGTTTGCTTGCTTTTCTGAAGTGTTCGCTTTGTTAAGTTGTAGTTCTTTAGGATAAATCTTATTAACAAGTAATGGAAAATGGTTATTGTCTATATTTAATAAATCATCAAGGTACCTCGAGGTGTTGTTAAAAGCTGTAATTATATCATCTTGATGTTCAGTAGAAAGAGATAACATAAAGTCTCTTTCATAACAGTATAAAAACAGATCAGCAACAAGGGGTGCACAATTAGTACCCATTGGGATGCCTATTACTTGTTTATAAATAGAGGTACCGAATCTAACATAAATATTATCTAGTAAGAAAGTTAGCGACTCTATAAGGTCTTGACAAGTCCATAAGGTATAATTATCATAAGAACCATCTGTAAAAAATGCCCTATGTTCATTACAAGCGATGAAGGCTTTATTCTCTCTAGCAAACGTTTTTTCAATGAGACTGGTTAGTTTGTCTCTTATTAAATTATGAGGGAGCGAAGTGTATAATGTTGAGAAATCGTAAGTAGACAAACAGAACGCCCGATAATTATTTGATTTAAGCTTATTCAAAACGTCATTTGAATTCTTAATCGACCAAAATAAATTTTTGCCAGAAGTTTCAAAAACCTTATCACAATACCTAATTACGTGTTCTTTTATAGCTGTAAGACAAGATGTTAAGAGCACAGATAATTTAGTAGTAGTGCAAGAACTAGAGTTAGCAATAAATCTTGCTTTATACGGTGTTTTATGCATTTTAGGTAACCAATACATAGTAGGTACTTTGTCTTGTTTCGGCTCAATACTGATTCTAAATTTTGTAATTTGTAGAGTGTGTGCAGTAACAATATCACTCTCAGATGAAGAAGTCAAGGCTGGAAGCCCCCTACATCATTTAACTAAGGGCGTATATCATTTAACTAAGGGCGTATATCAACATAAAAATAAACTTGGAGCACAGTGAAACGATTACTCAGATAGAATATTTCAATTACTGTGACAAGAGATAAAATTTGACACATATGTAATATTTTTAAAAAGAATAAAATAAGTTTTTAATTACTATGCAAATAACCATAAAATTAGGTTTGGTCATTTAGTTGAAAAAAGATTGATAACTCGGTGTTAAAAAAGTCTATTTTACCGAGCTTTGTGTGCATTTTGATATATATGACAAATAATTTTATTAAAAGTTCATTACACTTTGTCATAACTTCAATATTTATAACGTTTCGGCCATACGGCCTTTATCAAACTGCACAAATCGCTTAATATCTACATTTTGTATATTTATATCATTACAGGAAATACCTTAAAGGCCGTATAGCCGAAACGTTATAAATAAAGAGTGGATTTTTAAAGTTATTTAATTTATATATCCCTTTGGATAATTGGAGATGATAACTTTAATGTTTTAATGAGAAAAAGATACTGTAGACAAAGAAAGTAAATTACATCAAAAATGAGTAATTAGTTATACCTGTGTTCCAGCATACCGGTATCTTTTGCTATGTTCTCTACATCCAGTTTTACAAAGTTCGCCCATATTGCTCCTATTATCGTATATTTTGATACCCTTGTTTAAACTGTTACCGTCATCATCTTTAAAACAGCCTAAATACCCAGCAGGTTGTTGTGCTGAAAATAAAACGAAGTCATGGATATTAAGTTGTCCTTACATACGTTTTCTTAACCATTTAAAGTATAGCAAGAACTGGAAAAAATGAACTGATGATATAGTAGGTAAGTAAGTCAGTATTTGTTCATTATCGTGATATGTGTATCGTATACTAGATACTCATATATATGTGAGAAAAGTATCAAGTTATACAAATGTTAAACGCCAAAGTGCCGTTAACCAATGACTTACCGGTACTCAATCCTTGCACACAAAATATAAAACAAATCTTACAATTGGCAATCACAGCGTTTCTACTCGTGCTGTTTAGAACAATTATTCTGTTTTGCATCACAAACGTATACACTATAATATATTTTTTAAATTTTGATTTATTTTATTTCGCGTCAATATGAAGCACATGAGTAAAAATGTCCTTTTCACTCCTCATAATTGACATTGCGTGAAAGGAAACAATTAATTGTGGTCAGTATAATAATACATTGTATTCACGTTGGTATTTAAAATTATGTTTGTTGAACTTCAGTTTTTTGTGTTTGATACGCTGTGGTAAAGGTGGTGTATCGATTGTATATAAAAATGAAATTGAATTTTCAATAAGAAAATCAAGCGAACTTGAAAGTAACAGAATAACAGGAGTAAACATACACTGTAAGAACGAAATAAGAATATTTGCTTTTGAATATACATGTCCCCGGTAAACTATCCAAACGAAGATTATGCGGATTGTATAAATACATTACAAGCAATTTGTTTCGCTTATTCCGAAATAGGACTAGTCATTTTCCTCGGAGATATGAATGCTGAAGTACAATATGAGATTTGTAACCGGAATGTTTCATTTAGAAATAAAAACTTCACTGAGTTTCTTAAACGAAATGATATGATTTCTATAGCCCAGTCTGAAAAATGTATTGGTCCTAAATACACATACTATACCACAGAAAAGTATTTAGATCATATATCTATGCACTTAGCTGATACAGACTTGATACAAACAAGGAAAATACTTGAAAATGATCTATTCTCGGTCTCCGATCATTTACCTGTCTTGACTATATTAAAACGTCCTGTTACTCTTATTAACATAATAAAATCAAACATAAGTTTTGCATGGCACAAAATTAATCAAAGTCACATTGATGCTTATCAATCAAACCTAAGTACTTTATTGCGTAAAATAACTAAAGCCGATGTTGACACAATGTATGATAATATTGTCTCATCTATTATCACGGCGGCAAAGATTTCGCTTCCGAAAAGCAGTAACAACAAACATGCAAAACCATATTGGACCTCAAAAGTAAAAGAGGCACATACGAAACAAATGAAAGCTAGAAGGGAATGGATAAATGAGGGCAGACCGAGGGCCCGAGCAATAAATACTATACGAACTATAATTCAATAAAATACGAATTTATAAATCTTCAAAAACAAGAAATTCAAAATATAGAAAACGTATTCATTAAACAGTTAGAAGATGCCGCCGAATGCGACAACAGATTATTTTAGTGTTTGATTAAAATGAAAAAGGGGAGAAAACTCCTCACATGTACACAAATAGAGACAGAGAACGGAATAACCCGCGACCCAGATAAAATTGCTGAAACTTTTCGCGACTTTTATAAAAAACTTATACTCCCCATTGCAAGAACCCCATTTTGATGAACAATTTAAGATAAACATCGAAAATGCAGTACAGCAAATTAAGTTAACAAATAAGCAACTACCAGATTGTCCCGAGATATTACCATGCCTCAGTGCAGATGTCATTAACAAACATGTTAAAACACTTAAAAACAATAAAGCACTCTCGTTTGATATGATCTGTAATGAGCATATCGAACTAGGGGGCTTTCAACCTCTAGAAACGCTTGCGGAACTCTTCAACTTTATCATTGAAAAAGGCATAATCCCTCAAAATGCTTATCAACGTCATTATTAATACCGGATCTATAACCGCGTCATTTAACTTTCACGAGACAATTTATCATAACTTAGAATTGCAAAGCAATGTGATTGTCTGCATGCTTGATACCAAGCAAGCATTTGATACCGGAGTTTTCCACAAATTATATAATATAGATGTTACTGGGAAAATGTGGACATTACTAGTAGACGCACACACCAGTATGTATAGTTGTGTTGCTGCAAATGGTATACGCTCGGATTTCTTTAATGTTAAACAGGAAATTCGAGTTATTTCACCTGGATCTTTAAATTATTTATCGATGGCCTTTTAAATGAACTAGAACAAGTAAAAACGGTACATTTATACTAAATAACGCAACTGGTAACACAACGTTAGCAGACGACATTGCCCTGTCTGCTATCTCACCATACTTTATGCAGCAAGTGCTTAATATAACGTATAAATACACTCAATATAGGAACGTTAACTTATTAATGCCAGTAAAAGTCTTTTCATGATATTTGGTAATAACTCAAAATTCCCAAAAGAATTGTCGTTCAGCCTTGGTCCTGATAAAATCACGCAATCAAGAAAAACCAAGCATCTTGGAATCTACGTAAATGATAAAATGTCGGACAAGGATGAAGTTGAAAACGCTCTACAGAACGCCAAATCTTCTTTATTCTCATTGTAATCGGTAAAAATAGACTCGTATCGACTTAATCCAATCCCATCGGCTTCACTTATTAACAAAGTATGGTTATCTCGTTTACTTTACGGATGTGAATTATGGAGTAATCTTAAAAAGTTTGATTATAACCGCCTAGATAGATTTCAGAGATTAGCTGCTAAGAAAATACAAAAAATTCATATTCTGACAAGAACAGATATGTGCCTTAGTATGTTAGGTTGGATAAATGTTGAATGTTAAATTGACCTAAGAAAACTTATGTTTCTATGTAGATTATGCAACATGCCTGATACAGTACTATCTTATCATATCTTCAATGCTAGGTTAGCACAGTTCGTTTGTTCTATCGAAAAGCGACAGAAAGAGTTTATTCCCGATGTTATAAAAATACTCCAAAAGTATACACTTTCACATCACTTAGTTTAATACCTGCAAAGTGGAATTTTCCCAACTCATCGAATTTGGAAGTCACTCTGGAAATACCCTATACGTACTTTTGAGCATAACAATTTGACTGCGAGAATAAACGCAGACGACTCAGGTCTATTTTGTGGGAATGCGCAAACAACACAAAAAGCTTATATCATGCCTATAAGATAAGCAAACTTTGGATAAATAAACGTTATTATCAATCGGAAACCTTTCTATGTGAATTATGTGGAGTTTTAAAGATGACGCGTTCAAACACCGTACATTAGAATGCTCTGAAACAGATAAAAAGAGAAAAGTTTTACACTTTAATCTTAAGTACTTTTGGAAATGATGCATTAAATGAGCTTAAAAGTGGTAACAATGAAACCAAGTTCCAAAAATTAATAGGCAGACGATTATTTTCTCTTGATAGTAAACAAGTACACAAACATTTTCTACGTATAACAATAGAATTTGTAATTGACAGTTCAAAATTCGACTGAGATCATTTCATTTAAGTATTTTCACATCAAAAGATCAGGAAAAACACAGTATCTTAGGTATAGCAATAAATAAAGATATACTAATAAGTACAATTTATTAGACAATAATAACTTTATCTAAATAACATCAATTGTTCTATGCTGTTCCATTTCTGTACAATTTTATGTACTTTTGTCCCTGCATACTTCCACGTCTTATTTTTCATGTCTTTTATATTTGTCATGTTTATATTTATGCTACTGTCATGTTGCCATTCATGTTAGTTATCATGTTTGTAATAATGTCATTTTCAGGTTTATATAAAGTGTGATTGCCTTGCTTGTATTGATATTAGAAAGCATATTTATGTTCATAAAAAATGAAATATGCATCCAGCATACACAGCCTCCCCACACAGCCAAAAAGTAGAGAGGAAAAGAGAGCATGGTATTACAATAATCAGTTTCAAAATGGAAGCCACAAACAAATAACGAAAGTGAGAACCAGAGGGGTTACCGCCTTGGAACGGTCAGTGGCAAAACAAATTGCCACCGGGGGTTTAAACCAGGTTCTAGGGTGCACCAACCTCACACTTGCCCCAACAGGTTCTCATGATATTTGTAATACATGTAGTTGTATTATGTTATGTATAATGTTTGTATATATGTTAGTTGTCAGGTGATTGATTGCCTTGTTTGTATTGATACTAGAGTGATCTGTTTTATACTATCTGCCGTGGTTGTATTCATGTTATTTGTCATGTTTATATTTATGCTAGTTGTTTGTATTCATGTTGAGTGCCAGGTCATTTACATGTTTGTATTTATATTCTTGTCATGTTAGTATTGATGTTAGATTGAATGGTTGTACATGCATGCATGCTATTCTTATGTTTGTATAATGCTATTTGCTTTTTGTTCGTATTATATGTTGCTTATCACATAATCACATCACGTGGAAATAAAGAGAATATATAACCAAAGATAAGGGATAGTGCTGGGTCTTTAAAAAGTAAACTTCCAACTTAACATGTGTCACAGGACCTGGAGGCCATGGAATGCGTAGGTCTAATAAAATAATGTTAGAATTTAACTGTTTGTCGATGTAATGAGCAATGGAAACCATCTGTGTTAGTGACAAATCATTCACTACATTCGTTTTTATAAATGTTTCTGTGAAACATCAACCATTGTGTCATGGAACAGGATATATTGGTGAAAATAAATGAGGAGAGTTTGTGTGAAGCTGGAGTAAGCTACTAAACCGATTAAAGTCATGGCATGTTTACTTGTTAGGTAATAAAATAGCATAATTGTTCAACAAAACCTGCTTATGTAAAGAGAATAAAATACTGGTGTGGGAAGGATCGTTTGAGAGAATGATAAAGGCCCACACTGGGAATCGAACCCGGAGTAAGTCACTCGAATAGTTAAAATCTATTGAGACCTATTAGAATAATCTAATTATGAAATAGACATAACTGTGAAACAAAACATTGAGAGTTATGAAACATGATTTAGTTGTTGTTATAATAGAGGAGAATCATTTGTGTGAAGTTTGAAATAAGCAACTAAATTACTTTTAAAGTTATTGAGAAATATATTTACCTACGAGTAGTACCAAAAAAGCATTGTGTTTGATTGTCGTTTCGCTAATTTAAACGAGCAAAATTAAAGATAATAATTAATAAAAATTTCAATAATTTATAAAACAGTTAATATTTCAATGCAATCTGATAAAGCTAAAACTGTACAACTACGAACATTACAAAACATAGAAGTCATGGTTTATAACCCAAAACTGGTGGGATGCGAACTCTCTAAAACTTTAAATTGTCCTGAGCAAAACAAGGGAGAGAAATCAAAGTGAAGAAAGCAGTAACTTAATTCTCTGTACAGCAAATGGTAGATTTCAAAGAATAACTAACAAGCTGAAGTAGTCCTTCCTGTTTAAACTAAAAGGAAGTTTGACAAATGAAACTGTGGGCGGATATTGCATGATAACTTTTGTTTCTTGCTCTCAGAAAACTCACTGCGTTACAGTTTCATGATAAAGTATGCCTTATTGAAAGAAAACTATTACTCGGACGTGTTACCATGTTGTAAATGAAGATGTTAATGGCTACCGAAGCTGAAAACAATTTTAAGAAATAGCAAATAGCGATGGCACTATACTGATCCTCTATGGAATTGTCGGTCTCGCATTTACTTTAATGATAAAGTACTGTGTTGCTAGTAGGGATGGCAACGAGTAATCGAGTAACTGAGTACTCGGTCGATCGTCCGAGTATCGAGTACTAAATTTACTACTCGAGTACATGGATAAAAAATTTCATACCAAAATGAACTCCCTTTTTGTTCAAGATTCGTTTATTATTAGATATTAAAGAATTGGAAAAGTGCCGATAGGTCACAATTTGCCACATATTTAGTCACCACAGGTGACAAAATCAACACTACCAGCATGACCATTTGAAAATCAGGACCTTCCACTACAATAATTGATACAACGCCGAAAAGCGGACACACGAGGTCCAAGAAAAGATGATTGTGTTTCAGTTATTTTTTTGTTGAGTTCGATTTATTGATTTGATTCTTTCACGGAATGATATTATTCTGTCCACCGTATATCTGTAAAAGTTCTCTTACCAACACGGCAGTAACTCGGGCACTTTTTATTTATTTCTTTCAAAAATAAGATAAGAAAAACACACAAAAATAAAACCTAACGTTCTTTTTTATTTAATGCATTTGATATCTTCCAATATCGGTTTTAATCTTTCGAGTACTCGAGTACTCGATCGGAAGATTATCCGAGTACGCGTGTACCAATTTTACTACTCGTTGCCATCCCTAGTTGCTAGTAATCTTGCTTTTGAACTGTGTAGACTTGAATCCACATTCTGATTTAGGTATCTATTGTGCAATAAATACATGTATGACTTTCTTACAGTTTTTTTTTCAGAAATACGGTCTCTATATTGTTTTTAGGTTTTAATAGTTTAAAAGCCAACTAACAACACCTGCGATTAAACTAGCCGGGATAACTCCCCACCACAAAAAATGATTGCGAAAATAACCGCGATTACAGTGTTTGTCATTATGTAACTGATAACCGATTATATATTGACAACAGTACTGACTTAAATGGGTGTCCTGAAACATTTATGAAACCAATTTTATCGCTTTTAAAAATGCATTGTTAAGTAATGAATCATTTTGCGGAATGGCAGAAATGTAAGTGGTCAATAAATTATGCAGTCGAAAGCCCTTATAATTGTAAGTGTTTTGTTTTTGTTTTGATAATGATGTACATGATGTACATGTGCATAAAAGAGCATAACAGTGCAACATAAAATTCCAATGAAAACTCAATGAGAAATGTATAAAACTAATGCTTCAGAATAATACAAAAAACTTTGTGATAAAAGCAACACTAAACATATTTTAAATTTTACACAACGATTTTTCAAATTTTTAAATCGACATCCTTGTTTTGTAAAAAAAATCAATCACACGTATTGTTTATATATTATTTATATGTCCATCCAATCGTTGAGGCATTAAACCTTCATCAACAAATAAAGAACAGCTTAACTGAAATGTTTCATCGTCGTTTAGCGACAATTCAAATAAGCTGAACTTATTACAATAAAATAATCTTCCAAAAGGGAAGTCAGTAAGAACTCTATTTAAAATTATCACTCTTTATATCCGAATTTTCGAACTCTTGTTCTTTATCAAGAAAAATACAGAAACATTTTTATTTAGGTAACATCCGTAAATGTAAACGAAATAAAAACATTCTTAACACAGGTGGCTGTTTGAGACAGGTAAAATTAGAGCAAAATGTCAGTTTAGGAAATATTTAAGACAGGTGGTTGCTGAATGCAGGTGGCTGTCAAGGCAGGTTCAACTGTATAGTTAGGTTTATGTTATTATTTGTTTAGCTGTATGTTTTGAGATTACTTAAAATGATACAAGTAATAATTGTGTCAAGTTTAGATGTTGAAAACCATTGAATACTTCTATTTTTTGTTAAAGAAATATCGAATCGACAGTCCATAGCTCTATTTTAGCGACTATACGCAGGAAAAAATGGCGCAATACATAATATTTTGAGATTCTTAAAGAGGAAATGTGTTCGTCGAAATGAAAATAAGCTAAATAAATGAAATAAACATTATTTCTCATTATATTTTGCCTGGAAATAACTTTGCAGTGCAATAAACAATTAATATGAAATTTCTTGACAGGGTATTTGGAGATATATTGCAGGACGGAGTGACGTCAACTGAATTTCCGGCCATTCCTGATATGCATAATTCACTTTTTTCAACTACATGTGAACTGCCATACCTAGAAAACACAGCCTTCCCATAAACCCCCAATCACATAGGTGTTAATCAACATTATGTCAAGATTTTATTCTGGCGTTAGAATGTATATAGTTTACATCTTTTAAGCACATGCCGATTGTTTAACCTTTTTCATTGTCATATCAACGTGAGAAGTTTTATTCTTTACATATTAAACTAAATCAATGTGATCATAATCAGGTTCGTTCTTCAAAGTTGTTTCAGAATTATTGTTATTTTGGCTCAGTGTCTTCCCATTTGTATTTAGCAAGTTGTATGTGCCGTCGGTGTCATTAGTTTTCAAACCAGGTTTCTCTGCATTTGTGTTAGTATGGGAATATGTGTCATTCTCCGCTTCTTCAGGTGCAATTGTTTATGTACCTTTAAGTTTATGGATGTGGGAATATACATTATCCTGTTTGTTTCCCTTAATAAACGCCGTGGTATGCGAATACGTAGGATCACTTTGACCGGTAGTTTTATAGCTCAAATGGTGATAGGCATTTCCGTTCTGCGATGTTTTGTTGCAACTATTTGCAGTATCTGGGATATCAACGTCATTATACTGATACTTGATGCCTTCCGGAATCTCTATTTTTCTCGGAGCTTCATTATCGTATACAGCGGTTTCAGATTGTATCACGTCGTGGTCAACATAAGCGTTGTTAAAAACTGCATGGAGAGAGTTGCTGTCTTGGGGTTTTTTTTTTGTCTTTTGTTTTATTTTTTCTCCACCTAAAATAATGAATGTTGGAAATATACAATTGAGACAATACGAGTTATTGGTTAAAATTGACACTTGGCAAAGAAGAGTTACACTGTGTTTGTATGCTTATCTTTCCGAGTTTCGGGCAGGAAATAACCGACAAGCTAGGTACGCGATAAATAAACATATCACAGCATGAACAATTCTGAATGGAAACGGCTAATAATACAAGGTCCTAAACATAATCCTGCTTAAAACCGGCTTTTTCACAAACAGCTTTGATATCTTGTTTCAACTTTTAATAAAAAGCAAATTGTTGTCTATCTGAACAACACATTCATTCAGAACAATAAGCAATGACACTGCTAAATAAATACCTTAGCACGAGAAATGTTATTATACCAACAACAACTGCTATGATAAGAACAGGCACAGCGATGTAGATTGCTTGAGAGTTCATTTTATTTTCAGCTGAAAAAAAGAAGTAAACGTGGCGAGATTTTACGCTTTTTATGATGCATTGAACGCACGTTTGTTTCTAAGAGTAAAGCCACGATAAAAATGACCAAGTACTGTACATTAAACAAACCCAATGACGCTGACAGAGTGTGTGTGTGTGGAAGCTTTACAACTGTTTTAAGATAAGGTTATTCTATGTAATTACTTTAATAACATTTGCGTGTAACAAGTTTATACGAAAGAATCTTGTTTGTTTGTATAACTCTGATCAAGAGAACTAATATTTCATCCTAAGACTTGACCATTGCTTAGCAGGAAAAAAAATAAAAATATCATTCGCGATGTTGTTAAAATAGTTAGTTTAGCTTTAATGTCCGATTAGTTTAGGCTAAATATCAGATTATAAACTACATTCAAGAACACTGAATAGTGAATACTCACAATATACACTTCGTTTTCTTTTTGCCAATGGGTTTTTCTTGGGCTGAAGTGATACAAATAATGATTAATTTTTAATTCTCTTATATTTTAAAGCGGAATATTTATATGACATGCGGTTAGCACAATAATTACTTAAACTATAGGTTTAACTGTTAAACCCATAGTTTAACAGACTTAAACCCAGGGTTTAAGAGTCTTAATCCTATAGTTTCAACTTTTCGGAATTAAAACTATAGTTTAAGACCTTAAACTATATGTTTAACAGTTAAACCCTATGTTTAACAGTTAAACCCTATGTTTAAGACTCTTAAAACTATAGATTAAACTTTATTTCTCTTAAACATATAGATTAAGGTCTTAAACTATAGGTTTAACTGTTAAACCCGTAGTTTAAGACTTCATTTCACTGTTTTCTCTTAAACCTATAGATTAAGACTTTAAACCATTAGTTTCAACTTTTTTGCTTAATCCCATAGATTAAAGTTTCATTCTTCGTGTTTTTGTCTTAAAACTATATGATTAAGAGATTTAAATTCTTAAACCCGTAGATAGAAGTTTTAAACTATGGGTTTAAGCGCCGTTTGCACATTAATTACTTAAACTATATGTTTAACACTTAAACCCTAGGTTTAACAGCGGACCAATAAAAACTATAGTATTAAGACGTTCAACCAATGAAATCGCTCTTGGTATTTCACACGTGATTAGCGTTGTTGATAAGGTAAATATGTCGTCTGCTTACGGTTAAATACTGCAGGTAAACGCCATTTGCAAAATAATAATTATTAAGTAATAATAGCCTTAAACGGCGTAGTGAATAAGACATAATTATTTTTATATAAATTGACCTGTATATACTTATTTTATTTATGGACTAAAACTGGATCTGTAGTTTTGGATTTTGGACAGTATTTCATAGAAAGTTAAAGGAAAGCTAAGATACCCTACCTATCCGAATATGGACAGTTTTGCAGTTTTCTCATTCGTATTCACAAGCAGAAGGAAAGCTTACATGCATTTTATCTTTTTGTTGTTGTTTTATTGTTGTTGTTGTTGTTGTTGTTTTTGGTTGGAGACGATGGGACCTACCACCATGAGCAAATAACCATGTAGTAAGCCCCGAATCGGCAGATTTCATCTGGTTGGGCAGTACTGGCTCTTAGTCGCGTCATAAAATATAATATTGACGGATAGATTGGATACACAAAATGATTTGACGTGAATACAAATCATAATTATGCACTGCCGACGTCCGATCAAATAATTTTTATAAAGGTTAGCATTCTCAAATATATTTACTGTACACGTCGTGCAAACAGCATAGTCATTTACAATAACGAAATAAAACAACGTTGATGTAATATTATCCTGTTCAACAAACATCAGGGATCGACATAAAAACGCATAGTGACCAAAACACAGGAAGTATACGTGTTAATTTTCTTGCAACACAAAAAATGGATCCATAATCGCGACATTGTTAAATCCCATTGATTAAAATTTCATTTTACGTATTTTTGTCTTAAAACTAAATAATTAAGAAATTTAAATACTTAAACCCGTAGATAGAAGTCTTAAAGTATGGGTTTAAGTGCCGTTTGCACATTAATTACTTAAACTATATGTTTAACACTTAAACCCTAGGTTTAACAGCGAACCAATAGAAACTATAGTATTAAGCCGTTTAACCAATGAAATCGCACATGATGTTTCACACGTGATTAGCGTTGTCGATCAGGTAAATTGTCGTCTGCTTATGGTTAAATACTGGAGGTAAAGGGCCATTTGCAAAATAATGATTATATGGCGTTGTTGTTAAGACAGAATTATTTTTATTTATAAATTAACATGTATATACTAGATTTCTTTAGGCAATAAAACTGGAACTGTAGTATTTGATTTTGGACAGGATTTCTTAGAAAAATACAGGAAAGCTAAGACACTCTTCGTATCCGAATATGGATAGTTTTGCAGTTTTTTATTCGTATTCAAAGCAGAAGGAAAGGCTATGCGCATTTTATCTTTTTTTGTTGTTTTTTTTTTTGGTCGGAGACATTGGGACTCACCATGAGCAAATAACCATGTAGTAAGCCCCGAAGATTTCTTCTGGTTGGGGCAGTACTGGCTCAGTAAGTTTGTCGCGGGATAAAAATATAATATAGATGGATAGACTGGATACACAACATGATTTGACGTGATTATGATATTTCGCTTCTTTGGACCTGAAAAAAAATCATACTTATGCACTGCCGACGTCCGATCAAATAAATTTTACCAAGTTAAAAATTCTCTTTGATATTTAACACATCGTGCAAACGTCGTCATTTACAATAAAGAAATTTAATATTATCCTGTTCAACAAACATCAGGGATCGACATAAAACGCGCAGTGTCCCAAAGGGAGTATATGTGTTGATCATACTGCAAAATATGTGTTGATCATACTGCAAAAACTACCTCACCGGGTCATCCGATCAACGAATTTTTCGCTATATAGAACAAAGAAGGCAGTAACATTCATGTGCATAACTTTTCTCCTGCTCATCTCAATTCTTAGGTGCAAACAGTTTCATAAAATTTAATCTTTGCTTTATATTTATATATTTATTTCATATAAAATTTCAAATATTGCGATAGTCTGTTTTTAGGCTATAGTTAACCATCTCAGGCTCCTATATATTCAATTGAAAATCGTTCAAAATCGGCGATCTGTCTGTTTTAAGTGAATTAATCATACTATTTCTATTGAAATAAAAGCTTAGGTGCAAACGGATAAAAAACAAGACAAATTTATCTTTCAACTGATATATGTTTTTCTTTGTAAAACTTATGATGCGATAGTCTGTTTTGTGGGTGAAGTTAGAATATTTTTTTAATTTGAAAAAAGGACCCGATACATATTGCGCTGAATCGAAAATCGTTCCCGGGGTTAACCTTATTTCGCGGTTGAATGGAGAAGGTTTAACAATGTGCCATTTCAGCATTTAAATAAAACTATTTTACTCCAGCTGTAAAATGAAAAAAAAAGCCAAATCGTAAAAAACATATGTATAATTTTAGTGGGTTATAGAGATTAGACCTAATGAATGCTTTGTGTTTTATGTTCAATATTATTATTTGTTGTTGTTTGTTTTGTTAATTTTTTTGCTGGTGAAAGTCAAGGGGTGTATTTGATAAATTTCGTAAATTTAAAATTATTATTGTTGCTGTTGTAATATTCATAAAAATAGAATTTACATTTTAAGGCACCGAAGCTTAAACGTGTCCAACCAGAAACGAAACAAATTCTGATTTTATTAAAGTCGTCTATATGCATTTATCTTTCGGAGGTTGCGTATTTTTGTCCTTAAAAAGTTTAAGATTTCACCCCTGATTGAAGTCAAGGCAAACGAAGAATATCTCTCAGGTGCTTTTTTTATCATTGAAAGATTCGAATCCACATTTTTACACGTGTCCACAGTTGCCCACCTGTCATCTGGTAGCTAACACAAACTCGGAATATGGATTCTTCTCAGCGAAAACAACAACAACAACAACAACAACAAATTGTCATAAGATTAAGCTAAATAATCTAAACGAATGTATAAGACCGAATTTCAGAGAATTTGCGTTACCTTACAAGATAGTTAATTTTAATTCAGTTACAAAGTACCGGTATTCTCGAAATTATCGAGTCAAAACAGTAAATTTACAGATTCAAATCAGCACTAATTCATATAATTATAATATTCTGACTTTCATATGACGGAATTAAATTAATCAGTTTGAACGCCGTTTTGCATTATTTCTTTAACGGATTTATAAACTTAACAGTCTTTTCATGTTACAACAACTATTTACATTTCTGTATTGTTTTGATTGGTTTTAAAACAAAGAATCTGCCCTTAGGTGTTAACTATACGTTGACTGGTGTTTCATTGCACGATTGTAGTTTAATTGTCGACATCCGGATTAAGTGCCCCATCAAGCAGAAAACAAGTACATACACTGACCATCCACTTTGATTTGTTTTACCTCTCTGGTAAAAAACAACAACAACATGAAACAGATACAAAACAGAACAAAAGTTATGCACTTTTAATAATAAAGAAGGCATTTTACATTAAGGAAAATGTTATTATTTGAGAATCCATTATCGACTTAAATTGTGGAATTTTTTAGTTTAAATGTTAAGACTGTGGAAATAAAACCGTAAAAAAGTCTTATTTAATGATCAACGTAGCATGCTGTATACTCTGCAATTCTTTTACTAAATTAATAACATCCGATATTACCTATTTGGATTCCTTTTTGGATTTCATTTTTTAAATAATAATTTTGCAAAATCTTGGAGTGTGTATTACCTATATTCTAAACGATATCGCGTATTTACATGCTTTTATTTCCACAGGTTTAATTTATGATTGATAAACTTTTTATCAAAAGTTTATCAATAAACTTTTGATATTACAGATTAGTTATAGTATTGTTATATGAATATGGATTTAATAAGTTAAAACCAAACTCAGGAAAAAAAGAGAAACTGCTGGAGTATACTCTTGAGTTTCTTTGAACATAAAAAAGGATCCATAATCGCTTCATCAACTTTGTTTCTCCTTGTCCGTGGCATTCCTTTCAATGCCCTTGCGAGTTTTAAACGAAATTATCCGTGAGGAAAATGTAACATACTCTCTAGACCTGTCAAAGTCAACTTTCACTTAGATAACAAAGCAAAAATATGAATCACATCCTCTCCAAGACTTTAAAACCTTCGATATGTTATACATACGGCTACTTCCGCTTAAATAACAACAACAACTTCTCACGTGATTACAAACTCGAAACATGATTGGATACCTCTTAAACCATAGGTTTAACAGTTAAACCCGTAGTTTAAAGTCTTAACTATATAGTTAACAGATTTTGAGGATTATTGTGCTTATTAAACTTCAAAGTATATGATTAACTGTTAAACTATGGGTTTAAGAGTTCAATCTATAGGTTTAAAGAAAATTCACTTAAAACTATGTATTTAAGTCTCTTAATACCATAGTTTAATGTAATTTTGTCGAAAATCTCTTAAACCTATAGATTAAAGTCTTAAACTATAGGATTAACACTTAAACATAGGGTTTAAGCTGATAAACCTGTAGTTTAAGTAACATTCTGCACAATTTTCTCTTAAACCCATAGTTTCAACTCTTAAACTATATGTTTAACAGTTAAACCCTGGGTTTAAGTCTGTTAAACTACGGGTTTAACAGTTAAACCTATAGTTTAAGTAATTATTGTGCTAACCGCATGCCATAATATTTACCCATTTTTAAGCAAGAATGTGATACTTCGTGTGCAGTGTAGATAAATATAATGCTTCAAATAATTACTTTACAAATTGTTCATTATTGATTAATAAAAATTCAGTAATGTAAATGTAGAACTTCTAAGCACAATAAGATTAATACCAGACTTGACTAGTGTATTTTTGGCCATTTCTGTTGTATGTGTACTTAATAGTTCACTCATTGATCCAGTGTTCGCACTGGACTGTTTTGTATAATTTGTTTTCGTTGATGTCTCCTCTGCAATCACGTGTGTTGCTGTAGTTGATATTGTTGTCGTTGCTGTATTTGATATTGTTATCGGAAAAGGGGTGACAACAGATGAGGACTGGGACGTTGTTGAACGTAATATTCTAGTGGTAACTTTTTCTGAAAACAAATGTAATTAAATATGAAAATGGTTATATGAAATGAAATTGAATGGAAAAAGAACATGGATCTCTGAAATCTACCAAACAAGAAAAATATGAAGAAATTGTAGGTTGGGTTTGATTAGCTTCGTGGGAAGTTTGGAAGAGCACATGACTGCCATTCCAAACAGCCGAATTTGACAGCAATTAAAATATTATCACAAGAAATCTGTACAAAGTATGATTCACCACAAACGACCTTGTGCCTATGACGAAGAAAAGATTTTTCATATAAAATCATCTCATAAACAACGGTGAATGGCTCACACGAGAAATGAAAATGAAGCTTACAGAATACCATTTGTTAACAGAGCCTTTTTCATTACATTAACTTAATCGTTTATGCATCAAACATTTTCAACCTAGTTCTAATTGCGGACGTAAGATTCACTTGGAGTGATGCTTGAAACGTTTTCATATATAATAAATATTTAATTTTATAACCTCTATTCTATTGTTCATTAACAAGAATCAAATATTTTTATTCAATATTGTAATATTATATAAAACTGGTTCCAGGTTAAAACTTTTTTTCAAACAAATATCATAGAACGTTGATGGCAGTAAATGTAAGCAGATACTATACATGTATTTACTCAAATGTGCAAGACCACGAGTTATACCAAAATAAGCTGACGACATTTCCTATCTCGTTACAATATTAAAAAGTAAAGTATAACCAGGCGAAAAAGACACGATCGAATAGATTAAATATACCTGCGTCAAAAAAATGCATATTTAATACTAAACCAGGTTCTAGGGTGCACCAACCTCACACTTGCCCCAACAGGTTCTCATATCACAAAACAAGTACAAGTTGTCTTGGTGAAACAACTCCAACCCACCTATCGGCTCAGCAATGTTGCATGAAAAAGCACACAAACATATAAAACATATGAAGCTAAAAGCATTGCAAAGCCAAAGGGCAGGTACTCAATGATCTTACCGAGACCAGAGCTCCTGGAGTAAAATCAGCAAAAAAACGATGACAGGGATAAAAAAACAAATCGAGCTTCTAGGTTCTTTTTAGAAAAGATTTCCCCATAAACCTTCATAAACTCTTTAACCCCTGCCACCATCGTGCAATCAAAGAGGTAAGCATAATGATCAACTGTAGAAGGGTTAATCGCCAGGCCTGCAGAGCGCTGTAAAATATCATGTTGGTAACCTTTCTTTTTAAATTTACATATGGTTTTTACGAATAACCGGGAGAAATTAACATTGCCTTATATCTTCTTAAGTTTATAAATTAAATCTCCATAAAAAAATTGGTAAAATACCTTGTTGCAATAGTGATTTTAAACTGCACCTGTATTTATGAATTAGATCTGGGTATCGGCGAAAAAACTTGCAAACTTGTGATACCGATAACCTCGTTTTAAAAGTTTTCCTGTAATGCAAAGATTACGTTCATTGAAATCATTAACATCGTTGCAAGCTCTTGAAAAGCGATCAAGCAGTGAGATATAAACCCCGTAAGATGTTGGACGAGGAACATCTCCGTCTAAAAACGGAAAATTTACTATATTAAAATTAAAATCATCTCTTTTATCATATATTTAAGTAGAGACGTAACCATTTTTAGTGGACAGATTTAGATCGAGAAAGCTTTGTTAAGTTGAAGTTCTTTAGGATAAATCTTATTAACCAGTGATGGAAAATGGTTATAATCTATATTTAATAAATCATCAAGGTACCTCGAGGTGTTGTAAAGCTGTAATTATATCATCTTGATGTTCAGTAGAAAGACATCAAGGTAACGTTACGTTAAGCGACGTCTTTGATGAATGGATTGTCGGCGAGTAAATGTTCATTTTCAAACATTAAACTGAGGTGAATATGCTTTATTTTACTAGAAGTAATAAAATTGTTATAAGCATAATTTTAAATGATTTTTAATATACCATTACAAATAATCCCAGTCCAGCCGGTTTTGCATATACAAGTGTACCTCTCCGCATTAATGTTGTTACATGTCGCCCCGTTCTTACAAGGATTAGTTATGCACTCTGCAATATAATTTACATTTGTAAATGTTGAGATGGACACAACCCGGGCCTTGTGTGCGGCGTAGGCAGTAATATGAATTTCCATCAGTGCACATGAACAATTTTTCTTGCATACCGGATAAGTATTTCCGTGTGATTTACCGGGGAAAGAATATCTTATCTTTTTCCTAGGGAAAAGATAACGTTCGCGTGCTACGCGAGCGACGGCACGTTTTTAAGTATCTGACGTAATACATTCAAGTTAGTGATGTCATTTACAAAATAATGTTTGCGTAAACGTCGCGTTTTCCGCGTAAGAAAACAAAATTAAGTTTGTATAAATACACAAATGTAATGAACAGTAAAAGGTATGCAAGAAAAGTGTCCTGCATGAGATATTCCGAAAAGATAGAAAAACCTGTCACCTCGGGTGAACTGTTTTGGCGGGAACTCAACAGAGCCTCGTTCCCGCAAAACAGTTCCCCCTCGGTGACAGATTTTCCATCTTCACCTCACACTCATGCAAGATACTATACAATGAAGCCGAGCCTATAGTGTTTTCAAATTTTTAGTGTTCGGTGGCATTCAATGTTCCCTTTTCGTGTATTTAATAAATGAGATTTTAAAGTAAGTCTAAAATTGAAACTAGGATATGTCTCCTTGCTATTGTTAATTATTAATTATATATAATATTATTAGTTATAAATGTGTACAAATATGTCCACCGCAGACGAATCACAAAAACAAATATATGTAGTCTAAACTTCGCTAACACAAATTAAAGGCAGAACCAATATGATACAGTTATTGCAAGCCAAATATGAGATTTGAGGATTCTGACTGGCCAGCAAACTGGGTCAGTATAAGTTACTTTTGATTTGTACAAAATGATCAAACCAAATGTTGCCTGCCAAAAAAGAGCCAAGTTAAATAACAGTGTATTAACTCCGAACACATACAGCGTTGATTTTACTGTAGTACTTACTCCTTGTATCGTAAAGCGACTTTTTCAACCGGCCGCCACACTTTTCACCTGTGTGTGTTGGACATTGATTGGTACATCCTGTCGAGTTTTTCGTTTTGTCAAAGTCATCGCCACAAAAGCAATCCCGGGACTTAAAAGCAAGAATGATTTATTTTTTATTTTGAATTAAAATTATTTCAAGAATTAAACTATATGACTCCAAAAAAAAAACAAGACAAGAAAGTAATTATTAAGACCTTGTAATCTAGTCCTTGAAGAAGTATGCGACCGCGGCAGAAAACATGAAGCTGTATAAAATGTCAAAAAAATACATGTATAGGTATTATAGCTAGCTCTTGGTTAGAACTGAATTTTATCTGAATGCATGTCATAAAATCTGGTTAAATAGTGTTTGTTATTATAGCAATTGGGTATGTAGTATGTCACGCGTTCATTCGGGAAGAAAGCAACTCAGAGAATGAAATGATGTACAAGTCAATTTTATTTTCTATTGAATTTGACGACTTCCCCTGTCAAAACAGTTCATTTGCTTACAATGCAGGCCTTCTCGAATTTTATAAAACATTTACTTCTTATTCTATTGGTACGTTCATATGTATACTTTACCTGAGTACCAGCGTATCTTTTCGCACTGTTTTTACATTTTGATTTACAATAATTACCGGAATTACGACTGCCCCAGAACATGTAAGTGCTGTTTTTCAAACTATTTCCGTTTTCATCCCGGAAACAACCTAAATAGCCAAGTGGTTGCTGTGCTACAAATATAAAAAACAATGTCAAATGTAGAAACGATTGACTATAATATGTTTGCATTTTAACGTCTCTTTGCGGCGTCTCGTTCGTTAAAAAAACAAATGCGTGAGTTACACAAAAAAGTTAAATACCCATACCAGGAATCGCCACACATAGGAAACACAGCCTCCCCACGCAGCCAAAAAGTAAAGAGGAAAATGTAGCATGGGTTTACAAGAATATCAAATTCTAATAAGACACCACAACAAATAACGAAAATGAGAACCTTTGGGTTTATCGTCTTGGAGCGGTCAGTGGCAAAACAATTTGGAACAGGTTCTAGTTTAAACCAGGTTCTAGTGAGCACCAATCTCACACGTGCCCAAAAAGATTCTCATATGTACAAGTTGTCTTTGTGAAATAACTACAAAAAGGCATTCTTGTTCCAGTGAATCCTGTCAGTCAGCGTTGTTATATTGTTATATGGAAAGAGCTTACCACAATGTCTACTGCATATAGAATTAGGAGGGATAGAATTAGGAGGGATACGAGTTCAAATGTTTTGCGTAACTACCAATGCCTTACAGATAATGTAATTAAACATCGACAATGAGCACGGGTTTCCTAATATTTCCGATTAGATATATACAAGTAATACTCATTACAGTTCTTAAAATACTTATAAACATTGATACTTGTAAGTTGAATAACACGTTATCAACATTAAAAACTAACTGCTGTATTCGGTTCTTGTTAAAAGAACATATTCGTCCTCGCTTAAGTTGTTTTATTATAAGTCAATGCATCAATGCATTAAATAAAATACACATGTATGTTTTATTGCACGTATGTTTCTACCAACCAGTCTACCAACCAGTCAAATAAGAAGAACATGGAGGTGGAGGGGAGGAGATGGCTGTCAGGAGCGCGGGATCGGGATGGTTGCAGAAAAAACCGGTCTAATTAAATCTGTGCAACAACAAATGACAGTGGTTACAGTGACAGTAATAGTATTTAATTCATGTAAATACAGAGCATCCATATTGCTATACCACCGGCGATAATGATAATTTAACATTTCTTGAACGAATGAGCATGGTTATAAAAGTAATACTATGTTTAGTTTCCAAAACATTAATTATGCAAATACATTAAAGGCAAAATGTACTTGCATATTTACAATGACAAAATAGCAATATTAAACATTCAAAATGCATGACCGACTTAATAAAATGAAGAGCAACACCTGTGTTTTATAATGTGCTGTAATTACTCATTAAAGATAGTTGGTAAAGATACTAAAAGGCATTAAAAGAGACTGAATTTCTGGTGATTTCTGTTATTGAATTCCATGTCTGTATATCAACAATTATAATTAGGGATGGGAACGAGTAGCAAAATCGGTACTCGGGTACTCGGATCTTCCCAGCAAACATTACATATCGGTCCAATATCGGCCCGACATATGTTGCAATGTCGGCCCGATATCGGCTCCTTACATCGGACTGATGTCGGATGTGCAACTCGGCTACATATCGGTCCGATATCGGTTATGTAAATCGGGTAACAGACTTATAGCCGATCTTAAGCCGATATCTTTAAGCAGCTTTAATATACAATTTCCTCTTATTGTTTTCTTCTTTTCTTGCCCATAAAGGTGATTTCAAACAACAGACATTTCCACTGTAAAACAAATTTATTTACACTAAACAACCCGTAAAAAAAACAATAGTCAAATTCCTGAAAGAGTACATGAGCATTTATGATCGCGAAAATATGTTACAAAACGGTTTCGAAACATTTGCCTACGATTGTTTCAATATTTAAAAATATAACAAAACAGCACCCATGCAATATGAATAATTATAAACTAGTTTTTGAAATATTTGTACAGAAATAAGCATGTAACGTCTAAATTTCTTACAAAATCGCTTGTTGAGCCGTCGGCGCCAAAATGCAAAATACGGTGCGTTAGAAAAACTCGTTGTGCAAATACGATATGACATTGAAACATATATCGGGCCGATATTGGACCGATATGTAATGTTTGCTTATTTTCAACAAAAATGCCTATGTACAAAATATATATCGGGCCAATATCGGACCTATATCAATTATCTGACGACCAGCTGTAATTAATTAATATCTAGATTACATGACATTGTCAATATCGGGCCAATATCGGTCCAATATCAAAAAGCTGAGACCGATATTCCATCATATAGCCGATATCGGTCCGATATAGGCGTGTTTGCTGGGTTGTTCCGATCGAGTACTCGGGTACTCGAAACCTTCCTCTAACGTAGGAGGAAATATCAGCTTCTTACGATCGTACCGGGTATGAACATTCCAGACTGCCTGTCATAATCGATTACTCAAGAAGATAAACAACACATTTACAGGAAACAATCACACCTTAATGACAATTATTCAATACATTTCGAGCATCAACTTTTTGCAAACATTTAACAATATAATAATAAATACGCACGTGTCACAAACAAGAACATCACCGTAAAATTTGCACATCATGAAAATAGCGTATATTTACTATATTACTTAACATCAACTGACAGCATATTTCTCCAATCAGATTTGATTTCAGTTTTGCAAACTTCTAATCAACAATCACATTTGAATATAATTACTCAAAAAACAAAATCAAATTAATCGCTGACAAGAGACACGTTGTACTTAAAACATTCAACAGGTGCTAATTTTCATGATTGCGAATTGTTTGTGTCAATGGTGTATCTACGGCATCAAACAAAAGCGTCAATTAGGCGCCAATTACCGGATATTTGTACCCCTAACTGTCATCTTGTTTATTGGATACCAGGTGCCAGGTGTTTACAATCAACTGTCAGTCGGCGATTTTTAAGATTTAATATAGACGACTGTCATAAAATTTTGTTGATTATTTTAAATATTGTGTATCGAGTACCCGATTACTTGTTGGAACTACTCGGGTACTCGAACATTAATCGAGTACTCGGGTACTCGTGCCCAAACATTATAATATGTTTATTCTATGGTTATGGCATCTGTACAGTCTGATCAGGATCTACACTGTTCGCCATATATTCATTAAGTTATTTCTGACCAGTAAGCGAACAGTGTAGATCCTGATCAGACAGCACAGATGTGTCAGCTGATCTTCATCTACACTGGTCATCCATGTGATAAAGGCGTATCCATGGAGTAAAGGGTTAAGAAATGAAAATTACAGCCTGTAATGAATAAACTTCGATTATGAAAAGCAAAGGGATTTGTACCTTTTGTCTCCCTTGTGTAAGACTTTTTTCGGCGTTAGCTGTCTAAGCTCACTTTTGACCTAGTTTTTCGACCAATGAAATGTTGTAAATAATACTCGTATTCTCTTATTATGCAGAGGGAAAATGAAATAATATATTTCGATTGGTAGCTATTTACACCAGAGAGGCATCTAGCAGGGTGGAGAGGTATCTAGTGGGATTTTTATTATTATGCAGCGGAAAAATCAAATAGATTAATTCGATTGGTTGTTAGTGGGCGTTGTATTGGAGGAAAAACATATTTACGATTTAAGTAACCAGTTATGTCAATATTGATGGCTTAAATACATTATTATATGGAATATTCTTGGGTGTCAGGTAAACACTTGCATACAATACACAGTATAAAACGAAAGATAAGTGTAGATATTCCTAGTTCTTACTGGTTCCTTTCTATTTCCTATGATACTGATTGTTAATTTCAAGTACGAAATACAAGTTTATTGTAGTGTAATGGCTAACACTCTCGCCTCTCAAGCGGATGCCCCGGGTTCAATACTCAGGACGGACACTTTTTTAAAGTTAATATACGTAAAAGTTGGTAGATTTCGCTCTTGTAACAGGCTGTTATTATTTATATTTATTAAATTTCAAGGACATTTATTCATCTTGAATTCTCACTCTACACGAGGTATTTTATTGAAACTGAATATTTTGCTTCAGTATCTTTAATCGACTTGTTATCACTGTATGAAATTGTTGCAACAGCTTCAACATTTTTTTTGAAAGACACTTTCAATAAATTTATGAGTTGTCATGATTCGGTCGCTTAATCTCTAATTCATACTAAGAAGGCAGGGAGGGTTCGTCGACAGCTATAACAAATAAAATAAAATAACTAAACTGTGTCTGCTTTGCCTCTCTGTATTTCTTTCTTTCTTATATACATGTATACATGTATATAAATCTTTTCCATCAACGCCGTTTATCTTTTTTAAAGATATTTCTTGTTAATTATAGAGACAGATGGAATGGGACTTTGAAAAGCCTAAGGACACGACACATGAAAACGTTTTAGGCTCAGTTTGATTTAATCTGTACTTGGACAATACTGAGCAGGCATATCACTTTCAACGACGCAAACACAAAGTCAACTGTACAGATTTTATCAATCTCGAAAGGTGTAGCTCTGGGTTGAGCGCAATGCAATATATACATGGGTAAGAGACTTCAGAAGGCAAACCTTCAAAGGTTGAATGTATATCCTTATTGAACAATTTGTTGAACAATACCCAAACTCTACCAGCAAGGATATTGAAACCACAATTTTTAGACAAGTAGAAGTCTTACAGTCCAGGCTCAATACAAACCTTGAATAACCTCAAAAAGCACAAGACATGTTGTCAATAAATATAAAAACCGTGGTATCGCCATATTTAACATTCATCCGGTTTTAAATCTGATGAACGTATATCGTTTTTAACGCAACAAGGAAGAATAATATTTGGTTTACTTTATACAAAATCAATAGGAAACATTTAAAAAGCTAGATTTTAAGATTATTAAGAACGAATGGGTCAATTCTTTTATATGAGGTCTTTAAATTTCAACAGTTCTGAATAAAACTGTTTAGATGTACGTTAGTGGAATACATGTTATACCCGACTTTTAAGGATACTGATAGTTCTGTTTGTAGTTGCATGACCAACAACCACGCAGAGACGTTGATTCTTTATACACGTTTGTTACTTATGCCAATCTTGTATAATTTAAAGTTTTAATTTCTTTATCTTTTTTTTCAAAATGGAAATTCAGAATAATTACTTATGACTAAAACATTTAAAGGAAGTGAACAATTAAAACTGAAAATTATTATGCCTATCAGAAATGACCGGGAGCAGAAACATAATTATGTTATTTGTGCCATTTGTTTCTGTTCTTAATTTCCAGCAGCTAGCGTTAGGTCGGATCTTCCCATTTACCCTAAAGTTGTATTGGCTTTTATGCTTTTTCTCTGAGACTCTTAATAAAATTCAGAACGCATTATTTGCAATCTACGCTTAAAAAAACTTCCGAAGGAACATGCAGCCCCACCCCCCATTCATCCCGAAGCCCCTAGTTTTGCGTCTCTGACAACACGAACGATTTTCATTGTTGCAATTATCTATCCAGTATATTGGAAAATTAGGCGTAGGTTTAAAGAAATAAACATGCACTCCTACAATTCAGAATTGTTTTGCTTTAGCTGCGATTATTTTTCGGCGTTAGCTGTCTAAGCTCACTTTTGACCTAGTTTTCCTACGAATGAAATGTTGTAAATAATACTCGTATTCTCTTATTATGCAGAGGGAAAATGAAATAAACTATTTCGATTGGTAGCTATTTACACCAGAGAGGCATCTAGCAGGCTGGAGAGGTATCTAGTGGGATTTTATTATTATGCAGCGCAAATCAAATAGATTAATTAGATTGGTTTTTAGTGGGTGTTGTATTGGAGGAAAAACATATTTACGATTTAAGTAACCAGTTAAGTCAATATTGATGGCTTAAATACAATATTATATGGAATATTCTTGGGTGTCACTTGCATACAATACACAGTGTAAAACGCAAGATAAGTGTAGATATTCCTAGTTCTTACTGGTTCCTTTCTAGTTCCTTTGATACTGATTGTTAATTTCAAGTTCGCAAGACAAGTTCATCATGTTCATTGTAGTGTAGTGGCTAACACTCTCGCTTCTCAAGCGGATGCCCCGGGTTCAATACTCAGGACGGACACTTTTTTTAAACTTAATATACGTAAAAGTTGGTAGATTTCGCTCTTGTAACAGGCTGTTATTATTTATATTTATTAAATTTCAAGGACATTTATTCATCTTGAATTCTCACTCTACACGAGGTATTTTATTGAAACTGAATATTTTGCTTCTTTAATCGACTTGTTATCACTGTATGAAATTGTTGCAACAGCTTCAACATTTTTTTTAAAGACACTTTCAATAAATTTATGAGTTGTCATGATTCGGTCGCTTAATCTCATACTAAGAAGGCAGGGAGGGTTCGTCAACAGCTATAACAAATAAAACTAGAATTATCACTGAAAGTGATTAAATACCCCCACATGTATGCTTGATAATTGAACTGGGAATGCTTCGAATCAATGGCATAATGTGCCCCACTTTCAATCCAAAGTGTCGTCTTCACAGTAGCCACATATTCAGCAAGTTTCATCACAATATCTCATTCCTTCTAAATTTATTGAGCAGAAATGGTTTAAATATGTTAGTAACCGTGGCCTTTATCTAACTTTTATCTAAGAACTGTGTGCCAAACATTGTTTATGAGAAATCATCCAGAAACCATTTTTTCTATTTTTAGTAACAGTGACCTTGACCCCATCAGGCCCAATTTCAATACCAAGTTTCGTCTTCACAGACACTACCTATATAGCAATTTTCATCACAATATCTCATTCTGAACCAAAGTTATTGAGCATACAGTTTATTTTCTATTTTTAGTAACAGTGACCTTGACCCCACAGGCCTTGAATCCCAAAAGTCATCTTCACAAAAACCATCAATACACCAAATTTCATTTAAGAATCTCATTCCAAGCTATAGTTACTGAGTGGAAACGAAGTTTGAAGTTTAAATAACAGTGACCTTGACCTTGAACCCACAGGCCCCAAAGTCAAACCTAATCTTTATCTTGTTATGTTACATCTGTGTCCCAAAAAATAATTAAATCTATGAAGTATTTCATGAGTTATAGTCCAGAAACAATTTTTCTTTTTTAAGTAACAGTGACCTTGACACTGACCCCTCAGGCCCCAAAGTCGAACTCGACCTGTATCTTCTGATATTACATATTAGCCCAACTAATTGTGCGCAATAGAAGAGCTTTTCTATATATATGATTGTCGCTCTTCGCGCACAACCCAGTTACTATTCAAATCAATGCGGAAAATTTTCCTTCTATGTTTATATGCTAGCGATCAGAATTTGAATCGCAACTTTGGCGACTTTGACGGCTCCATAAAGCATCTTAAACCATATGTATCGTTAAAAAAATTACATACCTGAAAAGCAACATTCAAGTAGAATCATTATATGTAATCCTTCATAAATAACGGTTTCGTTTTTTTATGCAAAACTCATTTAAACCTACACCCAGGTCAACAGATTTCGATTACATCGCTTAAAGTTTACCTGACTCACGTTTATCAATAAACTTCACCTTACCAGCTTGAAATAGGTACTGCGGAAATTCTTGCTACGGTAAATACAAAGCAACTTATAAAATAAAGGTTTGATGAATAAAAGAAAGTAATCTGCAAATAATTAACAAGGTAATATACACAACATTATTAAAGGTGCGATTGAAACTTAATATAGCGGGGCGGGTATCTAAATAGATGAAAAAATAACTTTGACAACCATCGAACATGACAAATAAGAAAATAAGAGTACGTTATGAGTTTTTCGAAGCGTACAGCCTCCCGCATTGTAAAAATATGTTTGAATAAAAAGAAACGTTTTCATTGGTTATCTGGATTTCGTATCAACATGTAAACTGCATATAACGTGGTAGGTTTAACAAGTTATTTTGTGGAATATTCGTCATTTTATTGTTACTTTCATCATAATTTATTGTTATAACCACACTTGAACATACCAGTGTTAGAATTTTCATGTGGGAGTGAAAAATAACAGAATTTAAATCGGGTCGATTTCCACCACAGTTTTGATCGTAACTGCTTGAGACGTAAAGAACAGGCAACGAAAATGTCCGTATGATAATGGGTCTGTTCTTGCAGTCGAATTATTGAGACTAATTACATATATGTACCAAAAAAGGATTTAATCTGTGAAGTTTTTCATGAGTTATTATCTGGAAACCCTTTTTCTATTTTTAGTAATACTGACCTTGACATTGACCCCACCAGCCCCAAAGTCGAACTTGACCTGTATCTTGTGATGTTACATCTATTTACCAAACAAGGAATAAATCTGTGAAGTGTTTCATGAGTTATCATCCGGAAACCATTTTTCTATTTTTAGTAACAGTGACCTTGACACTGATCCCACCAGCCCCAAAATCGAACTTGACCTGTATCTTATGACGATATACCTGTGTACCAAAAATTATTTAATTCTGTCAAGCCTTTCATGAGTTATCATCTGGAAACGAAGAATCCGACCGACCGACCGACAGACCGACCAACCGACCGACCGACAAGCTCACTCCTATATACCCCCTCAAACTTCGTTTGTGGGGGTATAATAAAATAACTAAACTATGTCTGCTTTGCCTCTGTATTTCTTTCTTTCTTATATACATGTATATATAAATCTTTTCCATCAACGCCGTTTATCTTTTTTAAAGATATTTCTTGTCTCGTTTGATCACGTTTCTTTAAAAAGAAAGTGGTGTATTCCCAGCATAAGGGTAAAATATCTGTTTTATGTTTTTATAACACTTTATTGTTGTAACAGAGGGTGAGTTTGGGCACCAAGTCTGGACTGTGCTTTTAAAATAAATCATGAACTCTCCAAGGGAAGTAAGAAACTCACTTATCTTAGTAATCTCTTTTTGAGTTACCTCCCTTCCAATTCACTGTCCCATGGTCTGCTTCAATCTATTCTCACTGTTGATTTTCTTGAATGTGAAAATGAATAAACGTTATGCAGTTTGTTTGAACACTTGAAGCAATACAATGTTCCTTCCAATGTAACTAAACAATTGCAACAATATAAACTGCAACAATTATCACATTGAATTTCCTTGTCACTAAAGCCAGGTACCAATGTTAGAAACCAGTCTCAAATCTCAAGCATCTGATTGGCTGAAATGGCGACTGGTCGTCATTTCAGCCAATCAGATGCATGAGATTTGAGACAGATTTCCATGTTCAGTTTTATAACCTTGGACACAGGTCTATCAGGGCTGAAAATACACTTTTTGTTCGAAGTTTTTGAGTATCATGTGTGGGCAAAATTTCATCTTTTTCCTTTACAGGAAGCAGAAGTTACGGAGTGTGCATATTTCATCCAAGGCGCAATATGTTGTAAATTGGCATCAGATTTAATTAAGTGGTATTTATAAACGATACAGTCTATTAAATCCCGGGGACATGTTCGTCCAATGTTCGTAGTTTAAGAAAACTGCATATTCTATATAAGTATATAATTGAATAGTTATGTACACAGAATATGCAGTTTTAAACTACAATTTTGACGGTGTATTTTCGCATATTTTGATAGAATGGAATAATATCTGTGACTTTTCACCATTTTTACAAGGAAACAAGTGTGTATTAGTAAGGGCAGGCAAGGATGGGGCGGCTGGTCAAGCGCCAGTGAATTTGTCAGTTAGTAAATACCTTTTTATTGTGACCTGTGTGTTTCATATTTAGTTTTTACACAAACAAGTAATTGCTTGAATAACATAAGCCCAAAATTCATTTAACATGAGACCAGTCTCAGATGTCAGCGATCTGATTGGTTGAAATCAAGCACAGTATCCTGTGTATTAACAACAACAAATAACAATTTTTAAGATACTTTCTAATTTTATTTCACACACACTTTTTCCAAATAAAAAAGTGAACATTTAACATAAATTTACACAATAGTGAAATAATTAATAGTTACTGAAGAAGATTTCCATGAAAGACAATCTTGAACTTAGCAACCAAACACAGCAATTTCCAGGTTGCATAGTTAAGGTTATTTGCACATTTCTTTAAATGTGCTTTTTTAAATAGTTTTCGTCCGATTTAACAGCTACCAGATTTGTTCATGCATTCAACATATTCAACAATCCAGAGCGTAATTTAACTGGTAACCAATGCCTTTTTAAAACCAGAAGTACACCCAGTTTGCATTTTATTAATATTCACAGTTACTGAACTGTTAACTGTAACTCATTCAAAAGTTCAGTAACTGTCAATTAATTATTATTTTAGAATAATGATTTGTGTATTTCATCGTCAGATCAATTCACAAATTTAAAACCAACATGAAAATTAAAAACAAACTTCAAACATTGTAAAAAATTTAAAACCACTTCAGAACGATGTGATTCTCCAGTATAATGTTAACTTGTACTCCTCTTGTAAATACATGTTCACAAAAAGACTGCGTGAAAAAATGAAATACATCATGGTCTTACTATGGCAGGCACAATACACAAAAATGTAAAAACTTCACAACAATAATTTAATATGCATATCATTATTATGTTCCCATAAACACGTGAATTCAATACATGTACATACATATGATCAATGTCTGATAAAAGCACCCAATCCACACATACGATGTGTGAAGAAAATGTCCAATGGTGTAAAATACTACATTCTTTTTACAATTACAGTTTTACTGGTCACAAATAGACATGCCTTGAAATATATACATGCACCATGGTTTTCCATTGCATTCAAAAACATGCCACTTCACAGTCGTGTTCAACTGTCATCACAAGGACAATTTGTATGTATTTTAGCTACAGTCTTATGAATTTATTATTGGTTTTTCTCCTGTTAACTGCAACATTTGTGAAGCATGGATGATTATCTAGTAACACTTTAAAGGGCAGCATCATCAAAACAACTGTATTACTGATTTTAGGTAAGTAGACCGTCACTTTTAAAACATATGTACACTGTTTAGTAAATGTTTATATAAATAATTATGATCTTACTGCAATTAAGGGCAAGTAGAATATTTTTCTAATTAGTAATTCTCATGAAAGGAACATTACAATATCAAATTTGTAAAACTGTTTGCTGATGTACAAAATATTACTTGTCCATCTAATGAACTTACTATAGTGTTCCAGCAGATTAAGGAATAAAAAAAATATAAATGAACTTTTTAGAAATTACAACAGCTAAAGAAACATTGCGACTGGTTTCATTCTTTTAAATTAAAAAAAAAACATTGTTTAAAGACTACAGCAATGCACATAATGCAACTCCTGCAATAACAGAACAAATTTCCATAAACCTATAAAATCTATTTTTTTATGTCGAAGACACTTAATATACAAAATTTTCAAATATGACCTTTTTTTAACCCTTTCCTTGATATATACACATTTTTACGCCTATGCGACCAAAGAAGATCCAGATCAGCCGGCACATCCATGCCATCTGATCAGGATCTGCACTGTTCGCTTTTTGGTCAGAAATAACCTTATGAATCAAAAAGCAAACAGTTTTGATCCTGATCAGATGGCACGGATGTGCAGCAATAAAGGTGTATCTATACAGGAAAGGGTTAAGTAATCCAAGGTTAAGTTTCTATCTGAAATTATTGCATCAGGCTGGTAGTTAGTACACCCGTTAGAGAAATGCAATTATCTTGCATGTAAATATATTTAGAAGTGACCTGGGCTTACAAGTTTTTACAGCACATCATGTTGTCAACTTAATTCAAAAACAGTGCCCAAGATCATAAAACTAAATCTGGAGATCAGTCTCAAATCTCAAGGATCTGATTGGCTGAAATGGCAACCAGTCGCCATTTCAGCCAATCAGATAATCAGATCCTTGAGATTTGAGACTGATCTCAAATCTCAGTTTTATGATCTTGGGCCCAGTACATGTACCATTGGAGTATGGGAGTTATACCTTTTTTTACACTAAGGTGGCAAATTACCTAGTTTAATCACTGTTACAGTCCCCTAATCTCAGTTCAGAAGAAAACAGGGCCCAAGATCATAAATTCTAATTGGAGATCTGTCTCAAATCTCAAGCATTTAATTGGCGACTGGTCCCCATTTCAGCCAATTAGATGATTTAGATTTGAAACTGGTCTCCAGCTTCAGCTTGATGATCTTGGGAACCGATCTTTCAGGGCTATAGTATCAGCATAATATACAGCACGACTCTACGTAGGTCAGAGAAAATGTTTAATTTGATGATCATTCAATTTTAAATGAAGGCAAGCTTGCACAATAGTTTTGGTTTAATTTTTCAACACAAGAAAGATTGATTCAACATTAAGTGTAAATGTCAAGCTTTAATAATGATTGGTAATGTAAGAAGCAAAACTTCAAGAAAACAATGTGTTCTTACAATGATAATGAATATCAATCAATGTTAACTAGAATTATCACTGAAAGTGATTAAATACCCCCACAAGTGTGCTTGATACTTGAACTGGGACTGCTTCGAATCAATGGCATATTGTGCCCCACTTTCAATCCAAAGTGTCGTCTTCACAGTAGCCACATATACGGCAAGTTTCATCACAATATCTCATTCCTTCTAAATTTATTGAGCAGAAACAGTTTGAATATGTTAGTAACAGTGACCTTTACTTAACTTTTATCTAACAACTGTGTGCCAAAAAATGTTAATATATGTGAAGCTTTTCATGAGAAATCATCCAGAAACCAGTTTTGTATTTTCAGTAACAGTGAGTAACCTTGACCCCATCATGCTCAATTTAAATAACAAGTTTCGTATTCACAGACACTACCTATATAGGAATTTTCATCACCCCACAGGCTTTACTTTGAATCCCAAAAGTCATCTACACAAAAACCACCAATACACCAAATTCATTTAAGAATCTCAATCCAAGCTAGTTACTGAGTGGAAATGAAATTTTGAAGTTTAAATTACAATGACCTTGACCCCACAGCGCCCCCCCCCCCCAGTCAAACCTAACCTGTAACTTGTAATGTTACATCTGCGTCCCAAAAAATAATTAAATCTATGAAGTATTTCATGAGTTTTCGTCCAGAAATAATTTTCTATTTTAAGCAACAGTGACCTTGACATTGACCTGTATCTCGTGATGTTACACCTGTGTACCAAAAATTTTTAAAATAGTTGATGCCTTTCTGGAGTTACCGTCCAGAAAGCATTTTTCTATTTTTAGTAACAGTGACCTTGACAATGACCCCACCAGCGCCAAAATCGAACTTGACCTGTATCTTATGACGAATTACCTGTGTACCAAACTTTAATTCTGTCAAGCCTTTAATGAGTTATCATCCGGAAACGAAGAATCTGACCCACAGACAAGCTCAATCCTATATACCCCTTAAACTTCGTTTGGTGGGGGAATAATTATGGTTCTAGTGACACCATTCTGTAATGACAAGAAATGCTCCTGAAATTGTTGGTCTGTTTTAAAATTTGGGATTAGAATCTAAAACAGGGTCAGGTGGGGATGGTCATCTAAAAGTGTTCTCAGTCCTTGCCATTGAAAGCCTTTTTAGAAGTATTGCACTCAACATTTCATGATATTTATTCCAATTGTGTATTCAATACAGAAGAAAAGAAATTCTAACAAGTGTTTCTTTAATTCAAAGGAACTAAATCAAGATTTGGGAAATAATACAAAGCCCAAAGGTTATAAAATGAGACCAGTCTCAAAATTCAAATAGAATTGTCAGTTCCACACTGTGTTCTAGCTCAGACAATCAGACTGCTGAGACCTGTGACTGGTCTTCGGCATTAGTTTTCTGAACTGGGCTTTATATTAACATTAAGTATTGAGGCCTGTATTTGGCTTCATATCAAATTTTATAACCTTTGGGTCTTGTATATATGAAAAGGCTGGGGGCTTTTAAAAAGCTCTGTGATTGTAATTTTGGCTCCCAAACTTTGTAAACCAAATTCTTTGCCACAATTAAAGACTAAGTAAGTCAATGTTCGTTAATGTGATGCACATTGTACACGCTGTCCGCCCATTCCCTCTTCATCTTCTTCATAAGCTTCCCCACCACGACGATTATTTTGTGCCCGGGGATCATAGTCAGTAAGAACATGCTCTTCTGCTCCGTCCGGAATTATCACTTCTTCTCGTGGTGGTAAACATTTCTCAAGTTCACTTAGTTTTTCAGCGGGAATCGACCCAGGTGGTGGGAAAATAACATTGAACTTAATGATCATACGCCCCTTCACAAATGGATCTCGATATATGGGCATTCCTTCATTAAGAATGCATTTGATTTCATTGGGTTTGATCACTTCACCTGAAATAGATAAAACAATAATAATAAAGACTCAAATTTCAATGCCAACCTGTTGTTATTTAAGAACTGAATAAGGCATTTCTTCTGGTTATTTCCTTTAGCTTTTTGTTAATATACTACTAACAAGAAAATGCTGCAATGCAAAAAAAAATATTTTCTCAAATTTTAAGTGAAAATTGGGCATAACTATGACAATAGTTATTTATCCTGATAACTGCTATTGTGATATCCCACAAGTTTGAAATCTCTACATCGAGTGGTTACTGACAAGAAGTGAACTTAAATAAAAAAAAAATTTAATGAAATGTTGCTGCCTGCACTACTGACAACATACCCCAATCTAATAATAACTAGGGTTTTCAAAAAAAAAACAAGAGGGCCATAATGGCCCTATATCGCTCACCTGAGTACAAAAGTACTCTCTGCTTGTGGTTTCAGACAAGAAGATTTTTAAAGTTTTGCCTATACAAGTCTATGTAAAATGAAGTGACCCCTGGGGCGGGGCAAATTTTGACCCCAGGAAAATAATTTGAACAATCTTTGTAGAGTTCCAATAGAGGATGATAAATGCCAAATATCTAAGCTCTAGGCCTTGTGGTTTCAGACAAGAAGATTTTTAAAGTTTTGCCTATACAAGTCTATATAAAATGAAGTGACCCCTGGGGCGGGGCCAATTTTGACCCCAGGGAAATCATTTGAACAATCTTTGTAGAGTTCCACTAGAGAGTGCTAAATGCCAAATATCTAAGCTCTAGGCCTTGTGGTTTCAGACAAGAAGATTTTTAAAGTTTTTCCTATATAAGTCTATGTAAAATGAAGTGACCCCTGGGGTGGGGCCAATTTTGACCCCAGGGAAATAATTTGAACAATCTTTGTAGAGTTCCACTAGAGGATGCTAAATGCCAAATATCTAAGCCGTAGGCCTTGTGGTTTCAGACAAGAAGATTTTTAAAGTTTTTCCTATACAAGTCTTTATAAAATGAAGTGACCCCTGGGGCGGGGCCAATTTAGACCCCTGGGAAATAATTTGAACAATCTTTGTAGAGTTCCACTAGAGGATGCTAAATGCCAAATATCTAAGCTCTAGGCCTTGTGGTTTCAGACAAGAAGATTTTTAAAGTTTTACCTATATAAGTCTATGTAAAATGAAGTGACCCCTGGTGCGGGGCCAATTTTGACCCCAGGGAAATTATTTGAACAATCATTGTAGAGTTCCACTAGAGGGTTCTAAATGCCAAATATCTAAACTCTAGGCCTTGTGGTTTCAGACAAGAAGATTTTTAAAGTTTTTCCTATACAAGTCTTTATAAAATGAAGTGACCCCTGGGGCAGGGCCAATTTAGACCCCTGGGGAATAATTTGAACAATCTTTGTAGAGTTCCACTAGAGGATGCTAAATGCCAAATATCTAAGCTCTAGGCCTTGTGGTTTCAGACAAGAAGATTTTTAAAGTTTTTCCTATATAAGTCTATGCAAAATGAAGTGACCCCTGGGGCGGGGCCAATTTTGACCCCAGGGAAATCATTTGAACAATCTTTGTAGAGTTCCACTAGAGGTTTCAAAATGCCAAATATCTAAGCTCTAGGCCTTGTGGTTTCAGACAAGAAGATTTTTAAAGTTTTTCCTATATAAGTCTATGCAAAATGAAGTGACCCCTGGGGCGGGGCCAATTTTGACCCCAGGGGAATAATTTGAACAATCTTTGTAGAGTTCCACTAGAGGATGCTAAATGCCAAATATCTAAGCTCTAGGCCTTGTGGTTTCAGACAAGAAGATTTTTAAAGTTTTTCCTATATAAGTCTATGTAAAATGAAGTGACCCCTGGGGCGGGGCCAATTTTGACCCCAGGGAAATAATTTGAACAAACTTTGTAGAGTTCCACTAGAGGATGCTAAATGCCAAATATCTAAGCTCTAGGCCTTGTGGTTTCAGACAAGAAGATTTTTAAAGTTTTTCCTATATAAGTCTATGTAAAATGAAGTGACCCCTGGGGCGGGGCCAATTTTGACCCCAGGGAAATAATTTGAACAAACTTTGTAGAGTTCCACTAGAGGATGCTAAATGCCAAATATCTAAGCTCTAGGTCTTGTGGTTTCAGACAAGAAGATTTTTAAAGTTTTTCCTTTCGGTTGCCATGGCAACCAGAGTTCTGCATGGAATTGATTTCTTTGAACAACTTTGGAAGAGCTTCATGCAAGGAACATCCGTGGCAAGTTTCTTCAAAATTGGCCAAGCCGTTTCAGAGAAGAAGTCGTTTGAAGAAAAAGTTGACGACGGACGGACGGACGGACGACGGACGACGGACGACGGACATCAGGCGATCACAAAAGCTCACCATGAGCACTTCGTGCTCAGGTGAGCTAAAAAAACACAAACAAACACCCAGTTTAAGATAAAATACTTCCAAACACACATACCAGGTAAATTCATGATCACTAGGGTCCTGTTATCTAATGTCTCTATAGTTTTCTGAAAGCCACATAATGCTTCGACCAACTGCAAGTCCATTTCTGTAATGAGGTCAATGCCATTGCGGCGGAATGTCTTATGTTCCTTCTCATCCAACACGATTATAATGTCGCCCGGTTCAAGCCCTGGTTCCTGGTCTCCCTCACCAGAAAATCGGATATTTTCACCGTCTTTCATACCTGTAATACAGTTTAATATTATGAATATATAAATTAGGCAAGGTGCTACTTAAACACTACGCCTTCCCCAATTCTTTTAATAGCATTTATAGTCCAATGATACACTATATCGGTTCAACGTGATGCATTGGTGGTTTTCTTCGAATTTCATATTACATATCAATTAAGAAATGTTTCATTGTCACCCCCTACACTTTTGATCAGATATATATAAAGCATTCTAGAGGCCAGACTGTAATTCTGAGAAGTTGATCATCTATTTACACAATCTTATTTAGGTACTGACAAATGGCAACTCTGTTTGCCTTCCACTTAGTGTGGCATAACAAACACCTCAAAATGTTTTTGAGCAAAACTTCACACCCTTGAAATTAAATGATTTAACAAAATTAAATTGCCATAGTTATCAAAAAGGGCAATAACTGAAATGTATATAAAATAACTTTATCCAAATTTATAAAAATATTAAATTCAACATTTCTTATTTCTTAAAGTAGCTAGATTTGCTGTAAGACTTCTTTAACTTATTTTAATTGTATTTTATTTAAATTGATTACATACCTTTGTCCACATGAACCTCTAGTATTTTATGATCATCAACCACTTTCTTCCCAAGACATACTTTACATCGTAGCTTAGGATTGATTCTCTCCCCTTTTCCACTACACTCGCCACACACTGACTGGATCTGTTGCACCATGCCGGGTCCCAGCTGTCGTATGTGCACCTGCATGCCGGATCCCTTACAGTTAGGGCATTTCTCGACAGCCCCTTCCTTTCCTCCCTTTCCTGTTCATACGTAAATTATTTCTATTAAACATATTATACCAGTACAGGGTCTACCTAGCTTTTGAAAGTTGTTTTTTAACACCGTGAAAAAATTGCGTTTAGGTAAGAAATACATTTAACTGTGCTCAAGAATGCAGTCACAGTCACACTAAAGAAATGCAACACCCAAAACCAAATGCTGAATGATCAATGCACAACTGTTTTGTCTTATATTTCTTGAAAAAGAAATCTGCTATTAAAATTGTAAATATCAAAATAGACAACTGGTTTGGTGGCATTATTAAAGCAAAACACTGAAAAGTGATGGTTGCTTTTTGGTCAGTCTTTTAATATACAACAAGAACAGGATATAACTGTACCCACCCTCACATTTGGCACAGATGACTTTCTTCTTCAGAGACAGTTTTCTGGTTGTTCCGTTATACAGGTCTTCCAGGGAAACTCTCAACTGGTGAATTACATCTTTCCCTTTTTGAGGCCCCCTCTGCCTTCCTCTTCCACCCCCACCAAAAAACATGTCAAATATGTCCATAGGAGAATGGAAATCAAAACCTCCGCCGGCACCTCCACCTGGAAATATAAACATAATTCTATTTGTTACCTTAATATTTAGAGAAAAGGATGACCACTAGTAATAGATGATACTGTAAAAGCATTTATAATTATTCATGCCAATCATGGGCATAAAATTTCATTACTTTCTGTTAACATTTTACAGAGTTCCTTATTTTTTGGTTTTATGAATTTTCTCTATAAGATTATGTTCAATAAATTATTTTGTGGCGGTTTTGAATTTGTTGCTTTCCTTGAAAATTGATATCCGAAAAAATTGTGAATTCAGAGTACAAATGTACCCGAGGGTTACAAACTACATATACAAACCAGACAAGCTGATGACTTGACAGAGTCAAGCAAGCAAATCCTAAGACCTTTAAGGAATGCCTAAAGTTGTCTTTTCAGCCAATCAGATGCTTGAGATTTGAAACTGGCTTCCATTCTCAGTTTTATAATGTTGGGCATTAGTGTGTGTTACCTTTAATAGCCTCCTCTCCTCCCTTGTCATATATTTCTCTTTTCTTTGGATCCGAAAGTACCTCATAAGCCTGGCTGATGTGTTTGAACTGAAAAATATTGACTCATGGTTTGTAACTGGTTATTTAAATAATGACTGTCAGTCTCTCCCTAATAAATTTATATAACAGACACTCATTTAACCCTTTCCTCCATAGACACACCTTTATTGCGTGGACCAACAGTGTAGATCCAGATCAGCCGGCACATCCATGCCGTCTGATCTGGATCTACACTGGTCACACATAAATATGTGTTTATATGGAGGAAAGGATTAAAAGTGCAACAGACTAATACACAGTAACACAGCAGATGCAAAACTAACAGCTGATTAATATCAGAGAAATTGATGAAAGGGGAACTTAGAAAGCTACCGAACTTGACAATATGAAAATATTGCAGGCTCAGTTTGATTGCGCCTGTTCATGGGCAGTAGTGATGAAATGCAATAATGCAATGCCTTATTAATAGTGCTGAGAAAGCTTCATAATTTGACATTTAGGGAATAATTTTTTTTAATCGAAGGCATCTGACCAATATTTAAGGTGGCGGATTATAAGCAACTCATAAATGTTTGTTAAAAAATTTAGGAATCCTTCATTTCCTTGTGTGCCTTTTGGTACACTGTAATCTCCATGGAATTACACATAAATTTATGCTACCTTTTCTGGATCCTCTGGGTTTTTGTCAGGGTGGTACTTTAGTGCCAGTTTTCTGTAAGCTTTTTTAATCTCATCTGCAGTTGCACTAGGCTTCACCCCTAGGACATCATAAAATGCTGTTTCCTTCACCATCTCTCAACTTTCTGTGTTTCCGATCTGTCTCCAAAACAAATAAGTTGACTTTGTTTATTCTCTTAACTTTGAAATAAATGTCTGAAATGAAAAGCAAAAGCAATTTAATAGTAACAAACTTAATTTGCTGCCAGGAGAAACCCTTCATTCCCACCTTTTAGTCTTAGTAACTATGTCTAGTAAGAGGCTATATATGGGCCATTAACAGGCCCCTTCCTCTCTCATTTTTTTTTATTATTATGCAGTTTCTTTACATTACATTTTTAAGGATGATCGCCTGGTTAAGTGCGCATGTGCTAACTACCGCAGAAGGACGAATTGTCGTTAAAATTCAACAGCGGTATTTTTAATTTATTGAGTAGCTATAATTAAGGAAATAACACATATTTATCAGTAATGTTCGAAATTTATTGATTTTCACTTTAAATTCGTCCGTGGGTTAAGAAAATATTTTGCGACTGTCTTTTTTTTTTTTCAAAACGCTTTACTTCCGCTCGTCCTCCAACTTGAAATTGAAAGCTAGTTTTTGTCCGTCTGGCTTAGTTAGCCCATTCCATGTCATTGCATTGTCATTTTATGGAAAGCTATACCTTGTAGACAGGTAGAGAACGTGTACCGGGCCAATATTGATTTTCACAGCAAGTGATTTCAATGCTCGCAAAGGTCAACCTGTTTTCAAGGACGATAAAACAATTTTGGAATGACTTGGAAGAACAACCAAATACTTTTTGTCAGACTGGCTGGTTGGTGATGAATTTTATACCGAGCTATGTTGTAAATAATGGACATAAGCTCTGAGTATTTTTTAATTACCACTGGCTTATTACAGCATTGTTATTGACCTACTTATCTTGTAAATAATGGTCACAGTCATGACAGTGGAGAACTGGTAATGTATTGTTTATCACTTTATAGTTTATGTTTCAATGTGAGTTGAAAAAATTGAGGTCTTGAAAATGTGGATCTCCATTCCTTGCTGTTGTCACTCTGCTAACTTACAAGAATTATAGTACACCAACTCTTTTTCAATAAAATTTGCTCGGTAAAGACTGCAATTTTGAATGAAATGTGAAATACAGGCAAATTTAGTGATCATTGTCATCAATGCAAAGTGTAGTTAAGCTGCAAATCTGCAGGATCATTTTTGTCAATGCAAAGTGTAGTTAAGCTGCAACTCTGTAGTGTCGAATCTTGATTTGTATTTAATTTTTCAACTAAGATATTGAAATAGAGCCTATATGGCAATTGGCATAATTATCAGGCAGCCAAACTAGACATATTGTGAGAGTATTGCAGTATGCCAAAGATCTGAAGTTCTATTCCTGGCGGTTTCCTGCTGTGGAGATCCTACAGTAAAATCTCAGTCGAGGCCTTTATATTTTCATCCTACTATTTTACTTTTGGTTACCACATTACCCGTTGCCCAACACTGCACTGTAGGTCCAAAAAATGAAGTGACAGTCACCACAACCCCATACATTCCTTGAAAGTTGCCGCCGAACAAGGATATTCTTTATTATTAGTTATATCATATTTTTCATTCTGTTAGATGCCACCTGAGAAGCTGTCTTGAGACAGGGATTTTTCATGGGGTTTTGGGAAAAGGGCCCCTGCTCAAATTGGGAAATTTTTACACAGTATACACTGGTTTTACACAGGTTGCATACATAAATTTAAGGAATGTAAATTTCACAGATCACTGATCAAATGTAAACAATCTAATTTTGTCATTTGAAAAGCCCCTTGATTATATTTATTCTCTTTTTTGTATTTAGTTTATTGGAAAAAAGTTATTTCTGTTGAAATGGGAATTTTTTTCTTAAAACTGGGATTTTTTTTCTTGAAATTGGGAAAAATAGTCCTTATTTGGCATTGGGAATGGGTCCCATTATCGGCCCCGTGAGACTAGTTGAAAAAGCCTTGTGGGAGTAATAAAAGTGAATATATATCTGTTGTACTGAAAATGGGTAAAACTTCACTCTATTTATATTTTTAAGCAAATATTAACTGTTAATGAATCTATTCCAAATTTTCAGCAAAACATGTTACACTTCTTGTCTGTGAAATGAAAACAAGGCAGTAATTTTGGTAAAAATCTTTCTTAATATATCATTAAAATTAAGTTTTCCATGCATTTTTGTTTTTTTAAAGAGACTCACTGATTTTTCAAATAGAAGTTTAATGCAATCTGTGAATACAGTAATTCCACAAGTTTGCTTAAACAACATAATACAACACAGACTGACATGTCAGTCTAGTAATTTTACTTTTTCATATACTGAAAATGCAAAAAATTATACAATTAAATCGCATTTCTTGTTTACAAATAAGATTTTGTCTTTTTTATAATGTGATAATTTCACAGGTTTTGGTATTTTCACAATATTTTATATTTTGCTATTGGTGAGGAACTAAAGTTTACTTTTAATAGTATTGCTTTATCTAAATATACCAGCTAGATAGGTATTTATAGTCACAAAAACATCATAATACAGAATGTAAGCAAGTTTATGTAGTTCCAACTAGTATGACTGGGAGAAGGCAGAGAAGTTTAGTTGAAAAGTAACAGCATTGCATTACTTGCAACTTCAAATGTTTCCAGAATGAATGAACCATATACATGTATCTGAAACATGGGTTCATAACTTTTAATTACAATAAAGTAGTCTTTATCTTAAATAAAAGTATGCTTTCAAAAAGTTTGATTTATCAGTGTTAGATTGTTCGGATGTTTTATTCCTACAACAGTGAGCAAAAGGAAAAAAAAAACTATACAAAGTCACATTTTATTATGTTTGCTGTGCATTAGTGCGTGGGGTAATATAACACATGTTTTCTTTCAAATAAGCAAGACTTTAATAAAATTATGGTTGAATCTCTAAAAAAAGTATTTAACTTAACAGATTTTTTTTTGCTTATATTGCTATTACTTACTGAGGGCTGTAGTGATATATTCCAAGAAAATTTGTTATTAATAATATGTCTCTTCTTTAACACAGTTTTGAAGCCTGAAGGTGTTGTGAACTTGTGAATGGTATTATTCAGGGACAACATGTATAACATCATTAACATGTATATCATTATTAATTTCTAATGTCAACTATATGAAAATGTATAAAACCTAAAAAATCAAAATCACAGAAAACTTTAAAATATCTAATTTGTGTGGAGTGCTGAAGTTTTATTTGGAATTTATCAGCCTCTAGTTTCAACATACTTTTTCATATCAATTTTATAAACAAAATACCTTTGATTAAATACATTATTTTTTGTAATAATCATTTATATAAGCTTGTTTTTCATTTATAGTTATATTTAATACAAAACAGATAATACTAAGATTAGTAAGAATGCTCCAGATAACAAAATAATTTTATTGTACATTTTAAACTGGTGGGTGGGGTAATTTTATAGGCATTTTCCTCTATTTGTCAAGTACCTGACCTTTTTTTTATTTCAAACTATGAATATTCTAATACAGTATTATGCAAACATTCAGAAATAATGCCTTTGGTGGTGAAAACCACCATTTAGAAGAACAAAACCTCATCAATAGCACAATTTTCTTTAAAAAATGACGATTTTGGAAATAACTGTCAATATTTTTCTTAAATGGTCGGTGACCCCATATTTTTTTGGTGTAATTGTGAAGATTGATATATAAACATGGCTATCATCAAAGTTAAAAAAAAAGTTAAATTAATCTATGCACTATTTTTACTCCATTTTCATGATATACAAACTTTTGCTTTATAATTAAGTGGGTGGGGTATTTGGTGCTCTGTTTTCCAAGCGAACGCAAGGAAGTCAAAATATGTGCTACAGATGTGTTGTTTAATGTGTCTGTAAACCAATTCGGTAAAAACTTGCAACAACTGCTAGCAGAACAGCCTCTGAAAATGATTCATCAAACACCACCCTTTTATTTTTGTGAGTTTAAAACTTTGCAAAATTTCTGAGGGTATGTTGATAAAATCGAACTTTTTGAAAAAAGAAGCACGGTGACCCCTACATTTTTTACTTGATTTTTGATAGTTAATGAATGGACTAACTCCTGACAAAATATCTAGAAAAGTTAAATTACTTTAGCAAACCAGGCGATCATCCTTAAGTAACCCTTTCAAAATGAACTTGTTTTCCACACAAATTATAATAAATGGCATGTCCACTTCTTCTGGCAGTTAAATGAGCCACCCATAAGTGAAAACTGGCTAAACAATCAATAGATGCACCTTTCCTACAATTATCAAGATCAACTGGAACACAATTTACATATTGTATGCTCTAAATATGTGCATTTCTAACCAAGGTATCTGGTCAACTCGTACCTGAGTTATCTCGTACCTTAGTCAACTCGTACCCTATTTTGGTCAATTCGTACCTGATCTTTGGTCAACTCGTACCTACTTAAGTCAACTCGTACCCTAGTTTGTCAACTCCTACATATTCACGTTATTTATTTTTTACAAATTATAATTATTAACATAACTAATGATAATCTAGTATGTACTACATTTGTATGACGATGTATAAGCATTTTGCAAAACTATTCTTGTTGTTTGATATACCGGGACTTTACGTAAAGTTGAGTTAAATAAAAAAAATATATCGAAACAAGCTTATTATATTCCTTCTCAGATATGACCATTGTTGGATCAAAATGTTACGCCTGAAATATAAAACACAGCCATATCCTTTCAGATTTTTATTTGTTCAGATATTTTAAAATTATTTTTTATCTTACAAGACACCCTCCGAACGATATTAAAATAATCAGATGGATCAAAGTCTTTATTTAATGGTCTGACTTCTTTAGAAAAAATATAGGACCGAAGCAGCTTACACCCCTATTTACTTCTTTATTTTATGTGATATCTTTAAAATTACATTTGCATGTAACAGAAAAGTTGGTCCGTTAAAGATAAAAGTAAGGCCGAAATAGAAAACACAGTCCTACTCCTTAACTCCTATATATTTTCGGATATCGTCAAAATCAGTAATTTATCTTGTATTATACCCTCATATTGATATTAAATCTCTTTTAAAACATACGGCGGCTGTAATTTTATTTAGATACATTTAACAACGAAAACAAAAATATGTTTTCGATGCTATTAACACCTTCAATCATGGTTAATCACATCACTGGTATAATTGGATTATAACACCTCAGGCTCTGGGCACGACACGATAAACTGATTAGATTAGCTCAATTTGACGTATTAGCCGATGTGTATTATTTCTTTTGAATATGGACTTGTCGGCAATTAATGCAAATGATCATTTTATCATAAAAGTCTTTTATCAAAGAATAGTTTTTGTAAGCGTGTTGTCGTATCAACATTGAATATTTATTTATTTATGTGTTTTAAAGAAAAAGTGGCCATGAGAGCCTCCTTTAACATACCTAAGAAATTCGGGGATATATTGCGAAATGAAGAAATAAGGGATAGACCCGGTATCTTAAGAAATTAAAAAGTAGTGTATGGCCGTATTTTATTTTACGGACGTATTTTATTTTAAACCTGTCAACATTAATATTATAAACAAGTTACCATTGCTCTTTATTATCGCAGCTGTGAACTGTAATTCTGAAAAGGGGTACGAGATGACTGAGGTACGAGTTGACTAAGGTACGAGTTGACCAAAAAGGGGTACGAGTTGACTCAGGTACGAGTTGACTAAGGTACGAGTTGACCAGAAACCCTAACCAATATGTGCCAGCAGATCCAATTATCCCGTCGCACAACAGGTTAAACCCTGTATATATGGCGGCCTCATTGTTTACACTTGCAGCATTTTTAATGTAGCATGATCTACACCTACCATCAATAAAAGTTTCCTTAGTTTATAAATAATTGTATGAATATTTTGTTTTACTGTTGAAGCCCACTTGGATTTCTGTCCTCTTTTTGGCTTTGTATTTGAAATTTTTTTTGTATCAGAATACAAGTCTGATCTCGTTCGTATTAATATAATCAAGGATTTAAGGCTATTAAAGAACGTTCTTGTAAAAATTAACAAGTAGAAATTTACCTTTTATCCTATAATTTGTCGTATTGATTGACAAAGATGATTTTGGCAAGATAATCCTTCACACGATGTTTTTGTTAAAATCGCTCTACTTAAGTTATCTTTTGTGTTTGAAATATACGGATTTTTAAGTGATATATAAAACAATAAATATAGAGACTTACAACTATGCTGCTTTCGCTTTTGCTTCGTATGTTCAATATTTGTTCTAAACGGAAGTTTCTAGACGTTTCGATCAAACATGCAGAATGTGCGAGAACTTGTGCTCTGTTTCACTGTATTTTCTTACCAGTAGCCAGGAACCAACGTTAGCGACTTCCGGTGTATTGTTTTACCCAAATGTACACCATAATTACCACAATTTTTCCGCAATCTATTAAAAATAATTTGATCATATTTATTTTCAGAATTTTATCACCCCACAAAGTAATACGTTATGTGGTATGTTATTTATAACATTGTGTTCCTTTTAGTATTGTTCTTATAAATAAAATTAAAATAATAGGATTACAGTCAAATAGGCCACAAGTCAAATAGGCCACAATATGGTAAAAAAAATAAAAAGAGGGGTGAAAACTGGCTAAACAATCAATAATTCGCTAAAATTCACTAATAATTCACTAAAATAGGCAACAGTGGATTTTGATAAAAAAAAGTCAAATAGGCCACAAATATATAGGCCACATTTAAAAATATTTATGGACTGTAATTTATTATATTAATACGATATAGTAAATTTATAATGGTTTGTGATTTATTTTTTCAAAAAGTTGCATCATTGTCAGGAAATATTAACTGGGCATGAAGATAAAAAGGTAAGAAGAAATGGACAAATATTTATAAAATAAAACAACAAACAACAACATAATTAGTTTTTTTAACAAACACATTATTAAGAGGTCGCAAACATTGCAAATGGCGAATACTAGCTAAAATTTCAAAAAATGAATTTTGGGGGGAAATACTTATTGCCACCTAGATTTTAGTAAAGAAATGTATTCAAAAGGTGAAATATGCATATCAGGAATCGCCACATTCAGAAAAAACAGCCTCCCCACACAGTCAAGAAGAAGAGAGAGGGAGAGAGCATGGTAAATAAAATGATCAGTTTCAAAAAAGACACCATTAACAATAAACAAAAATGAGAACCCGAGGGGTTACCGCCTTGGAACGGTCAGTGGCAAATCAAATTGCCACTGGGGGTTTAAACCAGGTTCTAGGGTGCACCAACCTCACACTTGCCCCAACAGGTTTTCATATCACAAAACAAATACAAGTCGTCTTGGTGAAACAACTCCAATCCACTTATCGGCTCAACAATGTTGCATGTTAAAGCAAACAAACACATAAAACATAAGAATCTAATAGCATTGCAAAGCCAAAAAGCGGGTACTCAATGATCTTACTGAGACCAGAGCTCCTGAAGTAAAATCAGCAAGAGCACGATGACAGGGATAAAAGAAACAAATCGAGCTTCTAGGTTCTTTTGAAAAGTGAACAAGCTGTGAAATATAAACCCCGTAAGATGTTGCACGGGGATCATCGCCGTCTAAAAACGGAAAATTTACTATACTAAAATTAAATTCATCTCTTTTATCATATATTTTAGTAGTGACATAATCATTTTCAATTGACAGATTTAGATCGAGAAAGTTTGCTTGCTTTTCTGAAGTGTTCGCTTTATTCAGTTGTAGTTCTTCAGGATAGATCTTATTTACCAGTGATGGAAAATGGTTATTATCTATATTAAATAAATCATCAAGGTACCTCGAGGTGTTGTTAAAAGCTGTAATAATATCATCTTGATGTTCAGTAGAAAGAGATAACATAAAGTCTCTTTCATCACAGTATAAAAACAGATCAGCAACAAGGGGTGCACAATTAGTACCCATTGGGACGCCTATTACTTGTTTATAAATAGAGGTACCGAATCTAACATAAATATTGTCCAGTAAGAAAGTTATCGACTCTATCAGGTCTTGACAAGTCCATAAAGTATAATTATCATAAGAACCATCTGTAAAAAATGCCCTATGTTCATTACAAGCTATGGATGTAGTAAATGTTTGCAAGCTCAATTATGTCTAATTCATGTTCTAATTACCAAACATATACTAAAACAAAAGAAAACCCATTTGCATGAGAACTCTGAAATTCATGAACAATATACCAAAGCAACACATACCTGAAATACGTATATGCTGGTCTACAATGTTTAGTGCCAATTCGTCAAAATAATGTTAGGGTTTTCAAGAAATTCAAGGAAATCTTACTTCCTGGTTCAAAGTGAAAGCGACAGTTCACTTACAACTTGCACCTTGCCTTCTACCTCTTTCACTTCTCTGTGGAGTTTTATCAGCAAGTAGAATGGTTGGGAGATACCAGCTCTTACATTGAGACGTCGATGCCAGTCTGAAATTATATTAAAACTATTGTAATGATATATACGAACAACACGTATAAAATACGCACTGCAGTATCACATATGTGTTTCTACTGATTTTTGAAATCTTTAATCTGACTTACCCTAACAATCATTGTTTGTGCTGACTGACTACCCCAAAACACACAAACGCTCCACAGACCAAGTGGCAGACTGAAACCATGTCCTGTTGTAGTCCAACAGATGTTGCAGGTGGGTAGCATTGTTGATATCACAGAGGGCACTGAACGTAGACTGGATATGCTGTTGCAGGGCCTATGTTCTGAAAGGCATAAATCACATGTACAACTTGCTGTTATGTTTCATTTGTTTATGAATTAAGAGTCGCATTTTCATAAAATGACTGAACACATCTTAACACATGTCATTTTGTTTAGCTGAACTGAAAATGGCGCCAGACAGCCTGACCCCAATGGAAAACACATCCTCTGATAGGAACTTCACGAAAGATGGTTAAGTGTTCTTAGAAGTTACTGGGTCACCCTTATCTAGCAACCCACCTCGTACGGCCAGCTCGAAGTGATGAGAGGTGGATTTGTGTTACCAAGTGATTATATCATTTCTATCCTATGTAAAGATTACTTTAAGGTTGTATAAGATGCACTTAGTGCAATACCTGAAGGCTATGCCACTGAACTTGTGATATCCCGAGTGCTTTACTGCGTTGGTAATACTTTAATCAAAATAACGTACTTATTTGCCACTGGCCGTCCCAAAGTGGAAACCCATCGGGTTCTCATTTTTGATAATTGTTTGTGGTGTCTTTTTTAAACTGGTCATTTTATTAACCATGCACTCTCGCTCTCTCTTCTTCTTAACTGTGTAGAGAGGCTGTTTTTTTCTGAATGTGGCATTTCCTTACATGCATATTTCATCCCTTTTTTAACCCATGCCACCTGTGGGGCCAATATAAAACGCAGCTTTTAACGCAGGCTGCGATATGCAGGCTGCGTTTTTCGTGCATAAAACGAAGCTGCGCAGTCTGTATAGATATAAAGGGAAAACGCAGATTTTTCTAAATATATTTCTAGACAATATGTTATGTTTTATTAAAAAGAGGTATTCACTGTTCTTTATCGTTATTTTATTAAAATAACGTTATATCTTTATGATATAGTAATGTGTTTTTTTCCAAATATGTAAAAAATATTTATTTATTATGTTGAGGTAATTTTCGGAATTACCTATAGATTTTCTTAACGTCCGAATCACTTGCAAATGGATACATCAATATCCGATTTTTTAAAATTGTGTTATATATTGTAAAATTTTGAAATACTTTATACTGACTGTGTGTCCCATATATCATTCGATTTATGTAGTATGCGATTTAAGGATATAAAAAACGCAGCGTCGCAGCCATTATAGATATGTAGGAAAACGCAGCTTACATACGGTTCGTTAGAAACAATAAAAATATACAAAAACGTAGTGTTTTTCTGTCATCAATGTTTTTAAATCAATATACATTGCGGATTGATAGTAAGGTCCATATTTAGAGATATGTTTTAAAAGTTTGTTATTTAAGCTCGATAATTGGTAATTGTTGTTAAGTGTCAACCAAAGAGGTAAAAAAATGAGATGATATGAAATACATCCACTCTTGTAAACCAGTTGTTGCATACAAACGACAGAGAAATTTAAAAGATTTTTTAATTCATGCACAATTTAAATCAGAACACCGTGATTACAATCATTTTTCAAAAAAAATGTAACAGACGCCTTTGCTCACATGGTAAACACATTATTGAAAATGACCATTTTGACAGTTTTAACACTTCTCAGACTTTTAAACTGAGGTCCTCTACAGACTGTACATCTATCGATGTAATTTATCTTATTAACTGTAAAAAATGTAATATGCAATATGTTGGTCAAACCAATCAGCAAGTATCGAAACGCATGAACAGTCATCGTTTTGATATTAATAATTTTAGCATAAATCCGTATTATTCGACCAATGTTGCTACACATTTTAATACGAATCAGCATTCGTTGGACGATTTTTCGTTCATTCCTATTGATGTGGTATACGGAGAGATGGACAGACTATGCAAAGAAACATACTGGATCCATAAACTTGGTACTTTGCATCCGATGGGAACGAACACGAAAATCGTCTACGATCTGAAATAATGTTTTATGTAATTTTGTGTAAGCAAAATCACTATTATGATAGTAAAATTGTTAGTTTCTTTTTTCAATTTTCTCTTCTTCTATGTAGAAACTGCTAGTATCGTTTAGATCCAATGTTTTCTTTTATCATATTTTGGGTTTGCTTTGTGTATAAATTTACATAATTTAATATACGTTTTTTCCGCTATTTTGTGGCAGCGTCAAAGTGGCGTTTATGCGCCGTTTTGACGACGTCACGCAATTGATGTTGTTATTCCCTGATGAAGATTATAAATCGAAACGTCGGAATAAAAATATTAATAACATATTTCGTGTTAGTGCAGATTTCTTCCCCAAGCCAAAGAGGTAAGCATAATTTGATCAACTGTAGACGGGATTTAAAATGCTCTTCATGGAGCGCTATCAAAATAAATGTAAGTTTTTCTACGGGTTAAATAGGAATATTTTGTAAACAGTGTCCTGAATGTTTAAAAGGTTGGTATAAACATTTTATCTTCGAATTTTAGAACGGTTATTGTGGGGCAGTCCTTACAAAAATAGATGAAAAGGGAACAGATAAAAAGATATTCTATTGTACAAACATGAAGTCGGCTTGTACTTGGACCATTATTATCGCTCCGTCTAAAAAGTATGACTCGATGGCTGATACAATGACCTATTATTTTATTAATGATTTATTAAAATTACCTTCTATCACCATGAATTGCTTCAAGAATGGCCTTTCAGCTAAAGCGATGAAATCCATTCACAAAATGCAGAAAAAGAGAGATAGAGAGAGAGGAGAGAGACCACGCCAGAGACGGTTTATCCCACTTCCATTTCTGTTTTAATGTGGCTTGACCGAATAACATTGATATAAAGTTGACTGTTTCACTGCGCATGTCTGTACTTCATCAGACAAGCAGACAGTAGTAAACCAATTTTGTCTGGCGATTATAGTCGCCAGAGAATTCTTAGCGAGCTACAGTTATCTTTCCTCAAGGTTTAAAATAGGCGGCATTCCCTACGATTACAAGCACATTCTGTTGGAGATCAACAACTTAACACCACTTAGTGTTAGATTTACAACGAACTCAGAGTCATATTACAAGATGCATGTAAACGTTATTCCAATTGGTTTGCTGATAGCAATTAGATGCAACTTAACCCGGTCACTTATTGCCATACATATGTTTGGAATGCCTACTTTACTGGGATATGTTAAACCTTCGAGTTGCACAAATGCTGCACAATGTTTCCCATACCATGTCGTTAGTGCGCTGTTAACAACTTCTAGATGCTGGTTAATAAAGAATAAGCTGTACTTCTTCTTTTCTTTATCACAAATGGCGCATATTTACTCGATCATGCTTAGTAATTATCTAAAGTTTTAAAATGAATTATTGTGATGAGCAATAGGCTTAGTTGATAAGAAGCTGGAGAGGAAATTTTAAAATAGATACAGAAAGCAAGTGTGACGTAATCCAGCAGCCAATAAGAGGCTGATACGATGTACGAGCCAGTAAGTTTTCATACTGGATTTCGAGAAAGCCTTCGATACGGTTCCTCATGAGTTATTAAAGACTAAATTGCATAAATACGGTGTTTCAACTAATATTCTACACTGGATTGATTCGTTCTTAGTAAATCGTAAACAGTGTGTAGTAGTATATGGATCCAAATCTAAATCATCAGTTGTTAAATCTGGAGTCCCACAAGGAATAGTTTTAGGACCTATTTTATTTCTTGTTCACATAAATGACATTTCTAAAAATATTTCGTCGATCATAAGACTCTTTGCCGATGATTGTGTCTGTTTCAAAGAAATAAACAACTTGGAAGACTGCTTAGCTTTACAATCTGACATTAACAAATTGGGCGATTGGGCCACATCATGGGGGATGCGTTTCCAACCAGTCAAATGCAATATGATGACTCTCTCTAGAAAAAAGAAAAATATTGTTTTTAATTATACCTTGAAAAATACTCGTCTGGAATTTTTAAAAACCATTAAATATCTTGGTGTGAACATCACAAATGACTTGAACTGGAGCACTCACGTAAATGAAATTTGTAACAAAGCCTACAGAACTCTAGGTCTCTTAAAGAGAAATTTATCAAAGTGTCCACAAGAAGTAAAACTATAAGCATACAAAGGATTAATTCGTCCAGTTTTGGAATATGCCAGCGCGGTTTGGGACCCGCATCAGTTATACCTACAAGAGAACCTTGAAAAAGTCCAAAAGCGTTCAGCAAGATTTATTACTTCAAATTATCATGACTATGAACCAGAATCGACGACAAAAATTCTCAAGAGTTTAAAATTGCAACCCCTTAAGGATCGTAGAAAACAAAATAGGTTAATACTGTTGTGTAAAGGATTAAATTCCAAGGCGAATTTACCACTAGAACAGTTACGCCGACCACTTCGTACAACTAAAAATATGCATAGTGATCATTTCAACAGAATCCTTTCAAGGACCAATGTTCTAAAATATAGTTTCATTCCAAATACGGTATGTGATTGGGACTCTCTCCCACCGGACTTGATCCTGAAATACATGTCAGATACCAGGGACCCAGTTTCTACATTTATCACATTGGTAAGAGGGGGCAAACAATTTGAGTAATTCAGCAACTTGACGCAAGCGCGGTGAGTAAATGTTTGTTAAAAATGTTTCACCATACACTATCAAGATCAAGATCAAGATCAAGGCCTCTAGTTTTTGGTTTACAACAGTCGTTTATTTTCTGATAACGACGGAGAAAGAGTCTATGATATAAAGTTCTTGTCTTACGGTAGTTGTTTTAATTTGGATGAATTTTTTATTCTTACAAAATTCAAAAATTACGATACTCAATCAACTTCCGGTTGGAATTCGCCCGCTGAACGCATACATTATTTTCGATAATTTGTTTGAAAAATGACCACTCCACAGCCTCCAAAGCAGCAGGTGGTATGTGATTTTTACATATTCCATCGGTACAGCTGTGGTTTATGACATGTTCAGACTATGGATTTGAAGTGCATCCAAGTTATAGGGATGTGTCCGAATACTATACTATTTTTAGGTGATTTGTTTGTCTAGTAACAATCTCCTTTGGAAGCTCCTCTTTCCGCCGCTCCCTGCGAAGAATTTGTTCCTCTTCTTTGACCGACAATAATTGTTTTTGCAACGCTAACAACTCTTGATCTTCAGTTTCACTTTCTTAATAATTAAAATTTTTCCAAATAAAAAGAAGTTAAACATGCATATCAGGAATGACCGCATCAAGCAGACACAGCCACCCCACACATCCAGAATGTAGAGAGAAGAGAGGTATTGCAATAATCATTTTCAAAATAGATGCCACAAACAATTAACAAAAGTGAGAACCCTTGGGGATTCGGTTATGGGTAAAACCCTGACCATACCCAGACCCAGACCAGACCCCGGAAAGAAACGATTAGTTACGGAAATCTTCGTTCATTTCCGATAATCGTCTTAAACAATAACTGTGAATATCCTCCTAAATTTTATTCGGTAATAAATAACATTCCTGTCATTCAAACCTTCAAATAGTATTACAAAACAACCACAATATATAATAACACCAACAATCTTTTAATAATAATATAAAGAGAAATAGGAAATGCAATCTATCATAAATGTGTGATAAATAACTAGTTCTCAACATTAAATCTACTTTAGAATGATTACATTTTTAAAAGATATTTTGGGAAAAAATATTGAATTTTTTTCAGGGTTAAGCATTCTACAAGATGTGGTCGCATACGATTTTTTACTCCAAATTCTAATTGAGATTTGCCTTGAGATTATATAAAGGCATATAATATTGTCATTCACCTATGGGATCGAATTTTTTATTATCTATTTAATACGCAATTTAATTCTATGAAATTCTTTAAACTCACAAATGCAAATTAAAGAAAATAAGATGTTGATGTTTTATTGTGTATTTACTGATTTATGCTGTGCGACAAAAGATCTCATTTTGAGTTATTTGGTTTAAATCCGCACTCGTACCGCTCAGCATTTAAGAAGTGTAATTTGATAATGAATGCTGACTTGTCCTTTAATTGAATGAAACATATTTGTTTGATGAATATCGAAATCATTTTTTCATAACTAGTAATTAAAGTATGGCGAAAATTGCAATAAACAGAATATTAACCAGATTTTTCATATATACTCCAACTTTTGTAGGACACATTATGATTTTGGAGATTGTAAAGCAATCTTTGTTAAGTTATTTCTGAAATGTATTATTTCATTTTTCTGACAGTGAAAATAATAAGGATTACTAAATGTTTTAAACCATCAAAAAAACACGAACCGATAATTAACACACGTGTAGTTACCGTATTGTCGGAAACAAGCTACTATTTCCGTACCTAATCGTTAGTTTCCGGGGTCTGGTCTGGGTCTGGGTCTGGTCAGGGTTTTACCCACAACCGGGGATTCCATCTTGGAATGGCAAAACAATATTCCGAGACCTTTCCTCCTATTGCATCTTCAATGGGAACATCATAATCTCTGGATACTAATTGAAACCTTCATTACTGGTATTTCCACCAACATTTAGTGCATCATGCGGAAGTGATACCCGCGAACAACTACAACAATATATGTGAAAATCTTCAACTGTGAATGACACAAGCAGTATGACCCTTAACCCATGACACACACATTAGTATTATATATGCATTACTGAAGAACCAATCAATGAATAGTCAGGGCTGGAAAAATACGGTAGCCCGACGTCCCGGACTTGTCAAAATGCTGACTCGGGTTACAGAATGCTCGTCTGAAATCTAGTCCCGGACAAGTCATTAATCAGTATCCGGACAAGTGAGTGGGATTTGAATACCTTTAATGTCTTTAAACTGCTAAAATTACATGGAAAACTCAAGGAAAGGTGTTGTTCCCTTGATAAAATTTCATTTTAACATGTACAATTTAAATTTCGCTGGAAATCACCACCGGTGAAAGTGTATGCATTTTCGGACAGCAAAAATTTCGGATGCGTTATGTTTTCCTCAACTATTCTGAGGTTTTTATTATCTTTGTAAGTTACTTACAAATTTTGTCTATCATAATCATCAGCCAAAAACTCACATACAATATCACAAAGAGAAATATGGTTTGTGTGGGTGGGTGGGGGCAGAGTTGCACGCAAATTGCTAGTTGAAAAAATCATTTAATGTAATACATACTAGTAATTTTAAATAAGAATAAAACTCAAGCAAATTTAATGCAGATAAATTACTCACACATATGTACTAGCAATCAGAATGTTTACTCTGAAACGAGTGAACCGCATTGCAGGAAAGGTCATCCATTTTTTTCGGACAAGTCATTTTTGGTAAGATGACTAGTCCTGGACAAGTGACTTTTAAAAATAATTCTCCGGCCCTGATAGTGCTCATATTGATCCACCCACATTGATTATGACTGGAATTGATTGAACCAATAAAAGGAGCATCAGAATTCCACTAATGAATCTCATTTTATTGTGTCGCCTACTATAGCAGGTAGACACATAGGGATCCTATTGTCTGGCGACGTCGTTGCGTTGTCGATGCCGTCGTCCGGTAGTCCTCCAACTTTAATATGCAACTTAATGTTGCCAATAACTTTGAAAGTACTTGTCCTATTAACTTAATACTTGGAATATATCATCTGCATGAACAACGCCATTGGTGACAAATAGAATGAAAACTCCTGTTTGAATATTTTATGAGTTGTGCCCCTTTCAAATGCAACTTTAACATGAAACATAATGTTGCCTGTAAAATTGAAAGTACTTGTTCAGTTCACTTAATTCTTTGAATATTTCATCTGCATGCACATACCAACTGGTGAAGAATGATAACTCAAGTTTCACGATTTTTTTAGTTATTCCCCTTTCAAATGCAATTAACGTGACTTATGAGTTCTGTGGTGTAGTATTGAAATCAACTTGAATAAAAACATTTTATTATATATGATTAAACATAGGCCCACAGACCCATTTGACATATCGATTGCTGTCATTTACATCTTATCCTGTAAGAATCAAACGTAGATATTGCCCAAATTAAAATTCCGTTGTTGTTTTTTTTTCGCACAATTAATTGGGCTAGCCATCATCTGTAAATAGCTTCAAGCACTAGAGTATGTTAGAAGGTATGAAAACTACACTGAAGTGAAATTTCTCATAGAAAGTCAGCTATCTTTCCCTATATAGTCTAATATACAAAATGACTTCTCCCACAGCTGAAAAAGGGAGAAGTCTGGTCACTTTTGGGAGACTATCTCTCCCAAGTCTCCCTCTAGTGAGAGCCCTGATCAACAACAGTACATCCAATAGAAGTTATATAAGCTAATAGAACAAAGGTTTTTTGACTTAATTCCTTGATGATAAATTCTAGCAGGGCTGTAATAATTATTGCATATGGTGCAAGGATTTATTTCAAAGAAAACCATTAAGTTATATACACCAACAGGGCTTTTCATCCTTATATAACAGAGGCCTATAAAAGGCCTCTTCCCAATCCAAAAGTAAAGTATTTTTATGCCCCCGGCATCTAGTGATTGAACCGTACGTCCGTCCGTCCGGTTAACATTTTTCGGCAAGCTGGATATTTCTGAATTTCTACAAAGAGCATTGGCATGAAAGTTTACACACTTAACAGTTCACAGGTCATGACCCTGACAAGTTACATAACTCTGGGTACCTTTTTTCTGGTGTTATCTCCCTTTTTGGACTAAAAAATGGTTAACCTGTTTCGGCAAGTTGGATATTTTTCCATTTCTACAAAGATCATTAGCATGAAAGTTTACAAACTTAATATACAGTGCACAGGGTATGACTCTTAACAAGTTACATAACTCTGGCTATCCTTATTCGGGGTTTTTCTCCCATATTTGTACTTAGAGATAAATGGTTAACATTTTTCGGCAAGTTGGATATTTCTGAATTTCTACAAAGAGCATTGGCATGAAAGTTTAGACACTTACTTAACAGTTTTCAGGTCATGACCCTGACAAGTTACATAACTCTGTGTACCTTATTTCTGGTGTTATCTCCCCTTTTTGTACTTAGAAAAATGGTTAACCTGTTTCGGCAAGTTGGATATTTTTCCATTTCTACAAAGATCATTAGCATGAAAGTTTACAAACTTAATATACAGTGCACAGGGTATGACTCTGACAAGTTACATAACTCTGGCTATCTTAATTCGGAGTTTTCTCTCCAATTTTTATTTAGAGATAAATGGTTAACATTTTTCGGCAAGTTCGATATTTCTCAATTTCTACAAAGAGCATTGGCATGAAAGTTTACACACTTACTTAACAGTTCACAGGTCATGACACTAACAAGTTACATAACTCTGTGTACCTTATTTCTGGTGTTATCTCCCCTTTTTGTACTTAGAAAATGGTTAACTTATTTCGGCATGTTGGATATTTCGCAATAACAGTGCACAGATGATGACCCTTACAAGTTACGTAAGTCTGGCTACCTTTTTTCTGGGATTATCTCCCCATTTTATACTTGGATATAAATGGTTAACTTGTTTTATTTGATTTTTGCCCTTTTTCGCTTAGAAATTAGAATTAAGACTTTGAAATTATGGTTAAATTATGGTTAAAGTTTCAATGTTAGTTTTTTTCTAAGGTAATCTATAGAAAAGGTTTAAAACAGATGTACTTAACATACTTTAGTGAAGTGCCTAGTGGTTACTATACTATACTATACTATACTATACTATACTATACCATACCATACCATACCATACCATACCATACCATACCACACCACCCCATCTCACACCACACCACACCACACCACCACCACCCCCACCACCCCCACCACACCACCCCATCTCACACCACACCACCACCACCCCACCACACCACCAACAGTAATACTGTCAACAACAATGTCAACAACACCACCAACAACACCGTCAACAACACCACCAACAACTCCGTCAACAACACCACCAAGAACACCGTCAACAACACCACCAACAACAACACCACCACCAACAAGAATAGCATCAACAACACCAACAACCAACAACAATAGCATCAACAACACCAACAACTGACAACACCAGCAACAACACTGACAACTACACCAACAACAACACCCACACCACCAACATTACCAACACCAACAACAATACCAACAACAGCAACAACACCCACACCACCAACAACAGCAACCAGCATACCATACCTTACTATACTACACCACACCTCACCACATCACTATAGGTGGGCAGGGATAGTGGGTTGATGGGTGTGGGATCAGGGGTGTATGGACTGGGTTGTGTAAACCCTCTAAAAAAACTACAATAATAAAGTAACTGTAATTTATTGATTTCCTAACTTGGATTAAGAAACTTTTGTTCATGTATGTGTGTTGGGTGTCATAAACTCCTGAATCACTCCCCAGTTTAAATGAAGCCCAGTTTTAAATGTGCTTAAATATGTCTGACTTCAAATAGTCGAGCATGCAGTCGTTTCCGACTGGCTCTTGTTATGATAAATTCTTTTCATGTACAGGTTCTGGCACCAGACGGTTATTTTCATTATTTAGAACTAACTTGTGATTTTAGTTGCAGTTTTAACACTGTGCTATCATTTAAAATTTGTATCGTTACAAACTTCGCTACCGGGGGCATATGTGTTTTCCGAACACAGCTTCTTGTTTCCCAATCGTGGCAGAAACTCTTCCCAAAATGCTAGGTAAGATGACCAAAAATAGTTTAAACTCCAGGGAGTAGTGTTTGAAAATTGAAGTCTGGAAAATAAAGTGCTTAATAAATTAGATTTCAGTTAAAAATATCTATTACTATTCAATCTCATAAAGTAGAACCCATCTTTCAATTAATTTTGTTTTCCCAAAATAAACAATTATTGCTCGTAAATTTCCCAATTGTAAAGGCCAGGGCCTCTTCCTAATTTTCTGATGAAAAGCCCTGACCAAATGAACCAGAACTGCTATATCCTGTAAACAATTAATTCATAAAATAATAATCATTACGATACACTGTACTAAATTTTATTTTTAGGACAAGGGTGCTGCTGGAGATAAGGACAAGAAGAAGAAAGAGACAATTCTAGATCTGTCCAAATACCTGGAAAAACCAATCCGAGTCAAGTTCAGTGGTGGTAGAGAAGGTAATTTATTTTATGTCCAGCAAATAGCAGTGAAAAGAAAAGTGATAATCTACTGTTTTTGAACAGTTCATTATTTATTCTAACTTCCAGTGTTTTCATCAGATTTGTAGACATGCTTACATCTCTTTGTTCTGTTAGTGTTATATGCCTCCACATTAAACCAAGAAAATTAACTCTGACAGGTGGTTCATTTTTCTGTTTTTACCTCCCCTTAGCTCTCAGAACATAGGCAGAAATCAGAATAAGAAAAAAGAACTGAAATGAAATATAAAAAAAAATGTAAAATTATTATTTATATTAATTAAAATAGAACCATCAATCCAGGTGCCAAGCTTTCAGATTAGTAACTGGCCTTTTTTCTATCATTCTTACTCAAAACCTGTACTGCCCTATACTGTATATGTGTTAACATTCGACAAGTTATTAGGGACTGTTCATTTTATATTGACTTGCTTCTTGGTTGTAATAACTGCTTCTTCCACATAAATATATATGTTACTAACTAAAAAGTCCATCATGGAAAGAAAACCGACTGAAAATAAACCTGCATTAATTGTTTATTTTACAGCCAGTGGAATCTTGAAGGGATATGATCCTTTGTTGAACTTGGTATTAGATGACACCACAGAATATTTGAGAGGTAGGCCAACACAACTTATTTTCCCATCATGTCATGTGTAAACCAAACAGTGGTATGATGGAGAAACATTGTACACTTGTAACTGATAAAGCTTGTTTATTATTACCCCATGAATGATTTTAGCAAAGTGCATCGTTAATCCACAAAATTGATACATCTCGTCAGATTAGAAATTCCGTATCGAACAATGTCCAGCTTCCCGTGTTCTATGTGACGTCATATACTACGTCAAACTAGGTTGTCGTAATTTTCCAGCACATAATGAACTCCAAAATAGGAAATTTCTGTCGCAGTTTTACAAACGTTACGGTATTTTACGCCATTCATAAATTTATTATTGTGTTACTATTTTTATTTCTGCTATCATGTAAACCACGTTTTTGACTTAACTTTTGTTGTTTAGTTTTTTTAAATTGGTTTTGAGCGAGAAGGGTATATAATAAAAGGAACATTATGACAGTTTGCATTCTGTAGGTTCATATTATTTCTCATTGCGTATGTGACAGACATGGGGCGAATTATTTTTAAAAGTAATGCATTAAATTAGCATTATTTGTCAAATTTGGGCATTAAATTAAATTAGCATTACTATATTTTGAGAAAGTAATGCATTAAATTAGCATTATATCAAAAAATAATGCATTAAATTAAGCATTATTTTATTCACAAGTGAACTGACAATAAATAAAAAGTCAACAATCAGTATAATGTTATGTACAAAAGGGATCATCTTCCAAAAAACAACAACCAAAGTTTAATATACAAAGTATCATTCTGAAAGTGTGAAGACCTTAAGTGACACCTCAAGAACTTACAACAAAACTATTCTCAGTACATATAGATTACTACAGCTTTAGCTTTTTAACACACTTTTGTTATCTTTGATTTATTGCTGTTTTTCACACATTTAGTGTGTAGTATTGACAAAGGACTACACTGTCAACTTATTAAACTATTATGTCACATGCATCTGCATTACATGCCGATTTCCTGAAATCTGACATAGCCTCAAATAACTTTACAATGACACTGAATCAGTAAGTAAAATTATAAATAAATGGTTAAAACATTGAAAGTTTGAGTTGATTTCGATGCTATCTTATTTCGGAACAACATTTTTTGGTAGTTTGCACTGAACTTCAAATGTCTACCAGTAACATTCTCAGGAATATTTAAGTGTTAGACAATTGGTGGGAAATATCTTATCCAAATGAATGTGTAACATGAAATGATTGAAATGTGCTGTATTTGTTGACAGAGCTTTATATATTTCTGGCTATTCATTTGTTTTAAATTTAGCATTTTCTAAGACAACTCAGCTTAAGAACTTGTGGCGTAGTCATAAAAAAAATGTTCAAACTTTACAACATTCTGATGAAAAGGCTTGACTCTTATAGTCTGTACCTTGTTTTACTAATAGTGAACACATATCAAACTACTTAACTGTTATAATCATGTTTTTCTCTTGCTATAAATAAGATATGTAATAGACTAATAACATATAAAATATTTAGAGCATCTTTGCATTAAAAAGTTACTATTAGTATATATATATGTAAATGAATCAACAACATCCAATAGTAAACAAAATCCAATTAATGCTCAATAATGCTAAGCATTACAGCATTTTGGCATAGGTAATGCATTAAATTAGCATTAAAATAATGCTAAATCTGTTGCATTAATCATTACCTTTCATTACTGACAAAAAGTAATGCATTATTAATGCATTAGCATTAAAATTTAATTTGCCCCATGTCTGGTATGTGACCACATCACGCTCGACCTTTGGTCTTGGGCGATATTGTTTACATACCCAACTTGAAAAATACGAACCTACAGAATGCATACTGTTATAATATTCCATATTTATTTCACTGCATACATGTAAGACAGGTGCATTCATGTAACAAAGAATAACTCCCTCTGACTTGTACCAAAGTAGATTCTGTCTTACTACAGATTTCAATATCAATAAGATTTTGACCCAGTGAGCTATCACTATTAAAAGTTGTTGCACTGCAACACTTACCACGACCCAGATAGGCCTGCTGATCTGGATCTACACTGTTTGCCCATGCCATAAAGATGTGTATATGGAGGGAAGGGTAAAAATTAAAATCATTCTAAACCTGATTTTTTTTCAGACCCAGATGATCCATACAAACTGACAGAAGACACACGTAGCTTGGGACTTGTTGTGTGTCGTGGTACCTCGGTTGTGTTGATATGTCCAGCAGATGGAATGGAAGCTATAGCCAATCCATTCATACAGCAAGATGGTTGATCTAAACATTAATTACCTCCCTGTAAAGGCTTATAGTGGGACAAAGTTTACTAGTGATATATGAAGTGACTGATGTTGGAAATATTCAGTTCAGGTTGACATTTGAAATGCAGCTGAACCAGACTGAGTGTTCTTAAGAATGGAACTTTAAAGCTGATGGTGAAGTGAATATGTTATATGTACTGACATAGAAGACTTGAAAGCAGTCGTGCAACTGTCTGGTGCCATTCCATCATTAATCACATCTTTCCTTTAAGGAGTATTTCAAACCATTTAAGTGCAAAGCACAGCAGTTATCACTCACATTCTAAGCAAAGTCTGATTGATTCTGTATCATTGTTAACTAAATAGTTTTTCCCACACAGACTCCTATTATAAGCAATGGATTGACTGGCTTTATTTCATATTCATTAATTCAGTGATAAAAGGATTACATGCAAAATGTTTATAAAATGTAAATGATTAATAGATGGGGATATACTAGTTTAGTACACATAGTAGAATATGCAAAAATAATCGACAGTTTGGCAAGTTTCAGGCAAGTTTCAGGCAAAACATTTGGAATATAAGCATGGGTGACTGTACAAAATTTATTTGTTAGGGAAACAAACACACATGTCTTGTCCAGAAACACAAGGTTTGAAGAGAAGTTGATCTCATTTTCATCAGTAACTGAAATTAGTTACATGGATATTTTGATTTGGTTGTTAAGGTCACCAGAAAGTCTGGCAGAATTGTTGTTTTATATGAGTGAGTGATCCACTTGCAGCTAACCTCGTAAAAAAATGACAAGACATGTTTGTAAGGATATGCAATATTTCTGCTGGGTGTTTTCAGATTATAGCCTCAAAAAATGATCATATGTTACAACCTTTCTGACTGGTCCAGCTCATGAACCTATTTGGGGGTTTTGTAAGTACAAATAAATGGTCAATTATTGTGACCTTCTAATCACATTTTATAATGATGTCTGAAGAGCGGTTGATCATTATTTTGATGATCGTCATACTTCTATAAAGTGATTTTTTGTCGAAATCAAGTTTATGATGACTGTTTGTTGAAGGGTTACTAGATTGCAGACACTTGTCATTTTCCAATGATGAACTAAATAGGGTTAAATGCAAGACTTCCAGAAAAGGAGTTTGTTTGGGGCAGTCAAGGGGGAGTTTGTACGACAATTTCCAACTTCCTGTCCAAAATCCCCCCTTGCTAAAAGAGACATGGTTCTAAGGTCACCAAACTTTGAAATGGAAGTTAAGTTGAAACCAGTACATAACCGATGATAACCCTCTTTCATTACAGGGTTAGTATGTCAACAGTCAAACAGAATGGGGGCCTACCGATATACACAGTTACCTCCCATTGAGAGTAGCTTCCCTTGCTGATTTGGTAGTTCCGGTTTAGAGGTGCTAATGAGTGTAGCGTTAGAAGTAGAAGATAAAAATTCTCAGAGTGCATTTTTTGAAGTTAAAGTTCACTGTCGCCTTAGCAAAAATGTGAAACAGGCATGTCAGGAATAACCATCATCTTTTTAAATTGATTTTAAGTAATAACTAAATGCAACTTTACCTATTTACGTAACTTTATCCTTTTAAATTTTATTTATTCGCAGGCATACAAATTAGGGCCGATAGCTTTTTATGTTTTCAGTCAATCACCATGAAGTCATGCAAACAACATTTTTTTAAAAGGTCCTGGTGTTTTGTTACCATGTTACGTAATCTAATTAGCAAGACAGGGTCTTACCAGCTGGAGGTGTGATAAAGGTCTTTTGAAGTTAAGTTGTAGATTTATAACAGATTGAAAAAGTTGCTTGTTTGGGGAAAAGTGTTGTTTTAAGAAACTGAATAGGGATTAAATATTCTAATTAATTGTCACATAGTTGTTTGACACTCAAGAATTGTTTATTTGATTTTGGTAACTTAATTAAAGTTCTCCGAACTGAACAAATTAAAATAGCCATCTGAAAAGTTTTACACAAAAATATATTTATTTAATGAATTAAAATGTATTGTAAAACTAAATAAGTAAAATAAAAAAATGAAGGGACAAAGTGAAAACATTACGAAACCTTCTTTGAATATGTTTGAATTGGTATAAGAGTAAGAACGAACTTTTTTTTTTAAAAAAAGAGCAGTATATTGAAAAGTACGTCAGTACGAACATGAAAAAAAATCTGTAAACCCAATGGGTTTAAAAATGTTTCATTGGGCCTGAAAGAACATGCATAAAAGGAAACGGGCGTTTTATTTGCGGGCTTCAAAATTTAACTTATATCACGTGTTCTAAATTTTACAACATTAATCTATGTTTTTTCTTACTTTTCTTTTTCTAAAATCTGCCACTTTGAGCATAAAAATGTGTATTAGTTGCTGAAGGGGTCGAACATAACGATGTTAAACACAAACCTATCCAACGTATTACAACAGTTAGAAAAGAAATATTATGTTCTGCTCTATAAAAACTATATATTTTTCCATTCAGTATGTAATAATCAAAGTGTCAGTATGTAATAATCAAAGTGATTATCAAACGTGTTTATGCATAATGCTGATCTCTGACCGACCAGACCTTACTAAAACGTATTTGAAAGGACCATTGATGACTACTGCATGTCTGTTTTAATTGTCAAAATCAGACCGGAACTACCCAGTAACAGGTGCGCGCTGCAAAGGGAGGTAACTTAGGACAGAATATTGAGATAACTCTGTATATCGATAGGCCCCCATTATATGATCTATTAGGCATTGTATTAAAAATAGTCATGACTTTTTACTTTCAGTTATCTATTTTGGTATTCTTCATGTCTTAAAGTTAACCCTTTATTTTAATATACATCTGATCTGGATCTACTCTGGTGACTTCTTGGTCAAAAATGATCTGATGAATCTAAAAGCGAACAGTAGATCCATATATATCAGATGGCACAAATGTGTCCATATTGAAAGATTAGAAGTATTATGAAGTATGAAGATTAAACTGTTACTTTTTCAACCGAGTTCTGTAAAAAAATTCACTTTTTATACAAAGTAGGCAATTTCAATTGATATAATGAAATAATTTAAAAATAACAAGTCTCTTTACTTCATAAAATCTGACATCTAATCTCTGTGCTTCAGTGAGACCTACTATTGTCCAAGAGATTGGAGACCAGTCTCAAATTTCAAACATCTGATTAGCTAAATAGTCTGCATATCAGCCAATTAGATGCTTGAAATTTGAGACTGGTCTCCAGTTGTAGTTTTAAAACCTTGGACCGTAATGTCATGTTTTCCTGTAAAAATTCTCTACAACAGCTCATGAGCAAGGTTTACAACCATTTTAGTTTTATCTTTGGTGAGAAAGAGCTCAATTTTAATGGGTCAATGATGGGGTAATCACAATGACCCACTTGTTCTGCATACTATTGTTTTTGTATGACTTTGTAGATCTATTTGACTTGTTTGTCTCTTACACATTCTGTTTTTTGAATTAAACACATTAAAAAATGAGTGGTTTTTGAATTTCTTCTCTCCCATCTGAATGTACAATAAACTCCAAGCCTGAGCATGAAAACTAAACCCAGCCAATCAGATGCTTGAGATTGAAGACTGGTTTCCATGCTCAGTTTTATAACCTAGGGCACTGGGATATGCTTTTAATCCTATGTGCAACTATAGTCAGATCAGCAACCTGCAAACTGCACATCCATGTTGTCTGATCAGGATCTACACTGTTCACTTCTTGTTTGAATATATTCTAATGAACCTAAAAGCTCACAGTGTATGTCCTGATCAGACACCAGTGCCCAAGGTTATGAAACTGAGCAATGAAACCAGTCTCAAATCTCAAGCATCTGATTCTTGAGATACTTGAGATTTGAGACTGGTTCCCAATCTCAGCTTTATAACTTTCATCCCTGGGTTGTACAGGCTGCTCTTGATCTACCCTGGTCACATGTAGTATATAAGACATATCCCACGGAGTAAAGAAATAACTTAACTTGGTTTCAAAGACTAATTTTTTCTATACAGACCTTTTTCTAGGACTCGTACTGGTCAGATATTCTTGAAAAAAATCTTACTAGTTGTATGTAGATATTGTGAAGATACAAATGAAGTATCTGTGCTAATACGCATATTGGCCAAATTTGATCATTTTATGTCTTAAACAGTTAAAAAATTAATTGATTATAATTTACCTATTATTCAGTTATTTATTTAAATTTTAAAACATCCCCCCCCCCAAAAAAAAAACGAAGAAAAATACATGCCTTTTTAAGACTTCATTTGGGAGAGGATAAGAGTGATTATATCACTTAAGTAGTGTATTCGGATGCTAATTAGTTGGTAACAGGGTACGGCGGTTTACGGGGTCTCAAAAGGTACATGGTCAAGTGAAGAGAGCCTGAAGTCATCTAGAGAATTAGTCACTGTATACAGGGTGCTTTTGTCATAGGTTCACATTTTGAAGCACCAAAGGGTGAAATGATATACAAACAACTCGGGGGTAGATCTTTAACGGTTAACAATCTATGTTAAAGGATTTACAAAATGTTGCTCGCCACATATTTCAATTGTGTATGGAAAATTCAATTTCTTTAGAAGTGGAGTGGGTTCCTAGGTCGGATAATGACAGAATGGATTATCTGTCAAAATTATTAGATTTTGATGATTGTAGAATAACTTAATATGATAACTTTGTAAATGTTGGCTGAGATATTTGTTAAACTAGATATTGAATGATTTGCATCGTATTATAATTCAAAGCTGCCTAAATTATATGCAAGGTTTTGGAATCCAGCATGTTTTGGTATAGACGCGTTTGCAGAAAATTGGGGAGATTGGATTATTAATTTTGTTCCTCCCATTGCAGTTATTCATAGAGTTATAAAGAAAATGAAGCACGACTGCGCAAAAGGGGGTTTGGTATGCTCAGGCTGGAAATCAGCATTTTCTGGGGATTTTATGTCCTAACGGAGTGTTAATTAACCATGCTGTTGACTGGTTTGACTTTCCTACTAAGAGGAAATGTTATATGTAAAATCGAAAACGAATGTTTGGTTACACAGATATATAATTTATTTCGTTTGAGGAACGAATTAGAAAGAAATTATTTTCCCTTAAGGCTACGTAGTCACTGTTAAGATGGTCACTTAAGCGTGATATCAGTGCACGATATTTTCGTGCGATTAACATTGTGTGTAAGTCATTCAGCTTTGGGTATCCGACATGTTTACATCGATAATTTTTTGTTCAAAATTAGGAAGTAAATGCAGATAAAGCATTGGTAGAATGTGAACAGATCTGTAATTGTGGAATTGTTGTATGGCATTAAGGGATTGCCACACTCCTCCCAACTTTGTTCATCGATAAAAAGAAAATTATCAAAATCTCAATAATGCCAAAATGCCGTTCAATAAAACTTTGCACAATTGAATGTTACAAATGAATCTTTATTTTGCATACAGTAGGACTCGTTAGAAAAGTAAAGAAAAAAAGCTTGACCTAAAAATTCCTTAAAATTCTATTTACATAAATTCACAATAACTAAACGATAAAAAACATATTTTTAAATTCCCACGTGAGCGCAATGATACTGACAAGAAAATGTTGTGTACTTTGTAAAAAAAAATTTCAGCTACTAAAAGAGAAATCAGTGATTGTCATCGGTTTACGCGACCAGGAAGCGAACAGAAAATTGAAGGTCAAACACACTTTTACTAATATCTCCTAAAGTTTACATATGTAAGTCACGAGGTCACAATAAATTGTTGTCAGTATCATATTACTCATGTGGGCATTTAAAATGATGTTTTGTGTTGTTTAGTTTTTGTGAATTTATGTAAATAGAAATTTAGGGAATTTTTTGATCTCGCTATTTTCCTTGACTTTTCTAACGTGTCTTATCATCTGCAAAATAAAGATACATTAATAACATACATTTGTGCAAAGTTTTGTTTAACGGCATTTTGCCGTTATTGAGATTTTGATAATTTTCTTTTTATTGATGAACAAAGTTGGGAGGAGTGTGGCAATCCCTTAATGTTATAAATAATTAGTTATTGAGATAATATAATAATTGTAAAAAATGATATATGTTGGAATGTATCGAAGAAATTGATGAATTTCATCGGTTCCAAGTGCTACGGTTACAAATTACAATTTAATATTGAAATTTAAATTGTGTTGTGTTTAATACAATGTGACGGAGGGAATTGAGGGAATTAAAGTTCAGATATTGACTACGGTCAAGGGAAATAAACTTGTCAAAAGAAACTTGCTATTTACGAGAGGTTGTCTCCCTTCGTTAAATACGATATTTAGGGTGCGACTTTTCCGTAGGTCACAGTCACAGTGGCCATAGCTTTAAATTTTTTATTGTCGAATAAATACAACAATGCGATGTAGCATGTTAAGCTTTTGCGGTAAAGATAAATATCACATTGATTTACGAATATTAAAGTGCTAGAAGCAAGAAATACGGAATGAATCTAAACTACATAACTTCTGGGGCTTTTATCCAAAATCGAAATCTAGTGGTACAAAGCCTAGACTATGGCCTACAACAATAGGGGAAAGGGTGTTCCCCAGATATTTCAACAAATATGACTCGTCTGGATAGTCTGATCAGATTATAATTATGGTGTATAGAAAATAAAATATTGCAGGATTGTATTCTTTTATTATTTGCAGAATCGCAGAATTAAGTTTTGATTAGGCCTTTTCAGATTTACACCATTTATTCTGTATTATTTATAATAAAACAGAATTACAATGAATATCTCAAGATTTCTTGAAAAAAAGAGATATTTTTACAGTGTTGTGATCAATATCATGAATCACAGAAAAAAGTAATATATGCATAAACACAGCTTCCCCACGCAGCGAAAAAGAAGAGAGAGAGAGAGAGAGAGAGAGAGAGAGAGAGAGAGAGAGAGAGAGAGAGAGAGAGAGAGAGAGAGAGAGAGAGAGAGAGAGAGAGAGAGAGAGGGAGGGAGAGAGAGAGAGAGAGAGAGAGAGAGAGAGAGAGAGAGAGAAACCGACAACCTCTGTTGCGAATTAAACGCCACGTTACTATTACGTTGGTCCCCCGCGTCCCATTGAGGCTTATCGCTTTGTCTCGACGTAACGAACGCCAGCGTCGTGATCCCAAACGAGCCACGATCAACTTTTATACGCTCATTCCTATCGTCAACAGCTGCCTATAGGCAACCGGCGATAGACAAGCTGCTATTATTACTGGTACATTGTAAACTCTGCCACGGCAACAATTGAAACATATCCGGGAATTTTCACCCCCGCCCAACCCCCTCGACCCTGCCCCTCCGGCCCCCGCCTTTCAAGAAATTTGCAAAAACAAACACCTGAAATAAACAGAAAATAATGTTAAACTGCGAAAAACGTCTACAATAGTGTAGTGTAGCTTCGTTCAGCAATTGCAATATATGTACTATGTGTAATATTTTTGTTGTGTGCTCTGATATTTTTCAAACTATGATGGCTTTTGGCCAGGGACGCTTTGAGTTCCTGCATTGAGCCCATTAGTTACATAATATACAGACGGGACAAAACAACAATAACACCATCACCACAACAAACAACAACAACAAACAACTAAAGACAAGTATTATTGTTTATAGATAACTTCAGAGTCCGGTAATTATCTATAAAGAAAATCAGTTTCATCTATGTCACTATAAAGGTATTTTTTTCTTTTTACAGTCTATGTAAGATTGCGAAATCGTGTTGTATTTAATCCTGAACACCATTTTCATTGGATCTGTGGAAAAAACTTTATGTTTTCAAATCCTCAAAAAGAAAGGCTTTTATGTGCCTTTCCAATAAACAGTTTTGCAGTCCTGTACGAGTTACTTCCGTGACCGGAAATAACCGTAACATTATCAAATCAAAGTACTGAAAGTACAGAAAACCAGCGAAGCGATTTTGCTTATTGAGAATAACTAGTGCCATGATTCTCATACATGTATCCATTTACGATTAGCAAAAGAACTTGTTTCACTCGCAAAGACATTCATCTTGTCTATATGATAGTGGAAATAAGGGTTTCCATGTATTATCTGGATGAAGGCTTCTGTTAACCCTTTACTCCATAGACATACCTTCATAGCTTGTGCGAAAAGTTTAGATCCATATCAGCTGGCACATCTGATTAGGATTGAAACTGTTCGCTCTTAGAATCATTTTTTTCTGACAAGTAATCACAAATTTTAGATCCAGATCAGATGGCACTATTGTGCCAGCTGATCGGGACCTGAACTGGTCACCTATGTTATGAAAGGCGTATATATTGAGTAAAGGGTTTTAAGCAAGAAATTATAATAGTGAAATCTGTGTACTGACATCCCAAAGGCAGAATGAACACGAAAAATGATCTAAAAAGTGAGACCCCATCGATGGGAAAGATTATGCATTTATTTTGAAATAAGAAATATATAATTGTTTCCTTCATTAATTGTGAATAACATGTAAAGGAAATCATAGAACTGAGATTCCTACATATTAAGATAAAACAACCGAGAGTCATAACATTGCCGAAAGCATTGGAATGTAATGATAGATAACACACATGTAAAATTGAAGACAATTTCAGAGGAAAATGAATTACTATAGCTTATACCATAAATTTCCACCGTATTAAGTTCTATATAATAACGGACTCGATGGTTTTTTTCATGTAGCATATTATTAAAAAAAGGTGCCAGATTTAAGACATTGGTAAACATATCATTGAGTTTTGGTTATTAAGGAGCTGGGATAAATGCCCATTAGCTTACAATCTGTTCATATAACATCAGTTTCAACAAAGAGATGTGTCGTTTTTAATTTTAGGCTTCATCATGGTTTGTCCTCTATATTCACACGTACCTTTACTGTTATTCTGCTTTCTTCAAAACGCGGGATATTGTGACGTCACTGACATTTTTATATTCAATCTGTTACTGCGCCTATGATTTCATGTACTCCGAACAAAAATAGTAGTCATCTCTAGCTTAATCGAAAACGTAAACCTAGTAAACATCTTCACCTTTGGAAAAAATGTAAATTATGCATTATTCCTGAAAAAAATCATAGTCCGTTCCTTGGACCACTGATGGCCTTATTGTCGACGTGTCTCCTGCCACGTACGTGATAGCCGGACACGTACCGCGCTTGCTCGTAGTGCTCATGTTTCGAATACATAGATCTGTAAATCTTACATGTCCTTATTTCTGTACGAGTAATACCCGGTATACTCGTTTTAATATGTAAAATGTTAAACATCTCAATAGTTTACTGTTTGCTGTTCACGCTTATATGTTAAAATAAAATATTATCGTTATTGTTAATGATAAAAATAAAAAAAATATTTCGTGAAACAAACAGTTTAGCCGCGGAACAAACGTCCAATATTGAAATGGCTTTAAAATGACAAAATAAAGAAAATGTTTTCACTGTTTTTGAGCTTCGAATTAGAAGAAAAGATATATCAAATATTTCAGAATTAATATTTGGCTATTGTAATATCCTAACATCGGGAATATCGTTTATATCTCTATCTAAAGGTAACATATCTGTGGCTCGCTAAAGAATCCCTGGCGGCTACAACCCCCAGATAAAATTGGTTTACTGTTGTCGATTGTGTTCTGAATTAGGGACAGCGCAGTGAAACAGTCAAGTATTCTTTTAGCGAAACTAACGTGGCAAGAGCCAACTTTAACACGCAACAGGAAACTTGGACTACTTTACTTGCTCTGATTACTCTGAAATGCTTTAATCGCCGGTTGCCAGTGCCTCGTTTTGGTTTGATAGCGGTTTCAGAATTGTGATTAGTAAAACCAGCTTCGCTGGTTAAAAATCATATTATTTGTTCGTTGAACATAAAAGGCGCGATGAATTAAAGTCATAGATGAGTACAAGTATAACACGATAACAGGACCAAATGTTCAGGATTATCCCATTTTTCTACTTGTCGTAATTGTCGGTCATCCTGATGACCGACATATTATAATCGACCAAACTTGAGCTCTTTAGCCTGGACACCGGTTAACAGTGACTCACGGTCCAGAACGGATAATTTAGACTATGCCACCTGTTCCTAAGACTCATGAAAAGGATAGTGTAGAGGCTGATGTTTGATTGTTGCTTGATATATAGAGAAGCCCTTCACCGAAAAAGAAATAAATGTAGATAATCACGTTTCTTGTATACTTAATTCATACTATTATTCAGGACGTGTAGAAATAATGCAGTTGTTTAACCGGTTAAAAGCGGCACCGAGGGTGCTCACTTTAGACAAAGCCGCCCGTCTAAAGCTTGAAAAATGCTATTCCGTTCCCCCTATTTGCAAGAAAAGTCTTCTAAATGTTGATGAAACAATATTTGTATGTTGTAGTAACATCAAATCAGAAATTGAGCTGATCTATAACGACTTGTTAAATTATATAAACATACGTGTGTTGTATTTTCTACAGGGTATAGAAATAATGTTATGCGTCTTTCTTTTAGAAAGTCACGTGATGCAAACCTTCATAGCAAAATATTATTTGCTTATAAGTTGAACTGATACTTTATTTAAATCAAACACCTGTTCAGGATGATCCCATATATGAAATAGATTCGATTCGTTATATTGATTTTGTTGGTCAAAAGCAAGACATCGTTTTTGTTTTTCTTAGAGACTAACGAATATCCGACTTTGGCGGGAAAGGCTGTCTGTAAACAAAAGTTTACAAAAAGCTAGTCGGTCATTAGCATAAACTTTTAACCAAAAACACATGGCTGTAATTGTATTCCAAAATCAAGAGTTTATGTTCAACAACAAAATTGTGTCATTGTCCTAGTGTGGGGGGGATGAGCAGCCTGACAGGGACTCAAAAATATTATATTTACTATTCTGATCTTCAACAATTTCGTTAGAATGCTTGACTTCAACATGTAGTTTATCGCTGGTTCTCGCACATGTTCCTGTTTTTGATTGTTTGTTTTAATGATGTCAATTTCAGTGTATGCCATGTAAGATGAAATAATGCGGGTTTCAAAAAAAACTCATGTCCATTCGTTGACTTTGAAAATTTATGAAAACTTCTACCAATGTGTTAACATTAAAATATTTCTTTCTTGTGGTATAAATCAAACATACGGTCGTAAATAGTAGAGGCTTATAGCAAAAGAGGAGATGTTTTAAACAAGCATTTAGGAGGAAACGAATGCTCAGAACTTTGCTTAATTGTCAAAATATTGTCTTTTAAAGAGAGATTTTGCTCTTTTTTTTGCGAGTTCCAGTGCAAATGTTGTGAATGTTCTCAGAAGTTAACGGAAGTTTAGCGAATGTGATGTGACCATTGTTTAAAGTAAACACAAGAGGTCAGCGATTTTCCAATTTGTTTGCGATTCCAGTGCAATTTCGGTGAATGTTCCCAGAAGTTACCGGAGGTTTAGCGAATGTTGCATGACCATTGTTTAAAGTAAACATAGAAGATCAGCATGGGCAATATTTTTATCTAATATCACAAGCGTAGTCAATGGGGCGGCGGTACGCTAAAAGACAGTCATCAATACGCTCAAAAAGCTGCGGACGACTGAGATTAACGGCCAGGATGGCCACAGGAGGTTAATTGCACTTTATGATTACACATTCAGATTGGTATCATCAATAATGATTATGTTTATTGAACTTGTTTAATATCAATTTATAGGATAAATGGCGACACGCTTCCTCAGTTTTGGTGTCTGATATTGACAAGTACTTCGTTGGTCAAGTATGTTGAAAAATCATTTGAATCCATAATTAAAAATGTAGTTGTTATCAGCTAATCAACCTCATAATTTTGCATTTCCCGAGCTGCGAGCGTTTAAACCTAGTTGGTTTGATGACTACCCATGTCTTCATTCGTTATGAACATTACATTTTATCTTTTATTCGCAATTACTCATGCAGAGGAACATTTATATACAATGCTCTTTCTCAAAGATTTGCATAAAAGTGCCTAGGTTTGAGCTTGTTGCGCAAAAACTGCCCTGTTTTTGAGATCTATCTATTTCCCTGTCCCTTTGATATCCAAGTTGAGCACTAATTACGTTGTGGTATTTTATATTTTTGAAATGCATAAAAGTCTTTAACAGACTCAATGAAACCGAGCCTGCAACATTTTCATATTTTTCGTCTTCGGTGGTTTTCAAAGTGACCTATTCAGCTATTTTAAGAAAAAAAAACTTAAACGATTGTTTTAAAATGGAAACTTGGTAACCATTCTATATACGTGCATCTGTATTTTTATCATTTAAACTTTTTTTATTAACGTTACAAAAATTCCGCCGCCATTATATTCAAAACTTGCCCTTGAATATATGCATTTTAACGAAATACGAATTGATTTAATTTGATTCCCCTTTTCCCTCTTAAAACCGCATCTATCCATGAGTTCTCTTCTTGGGATCTATAGTGAACGGTTGGACTCGTCGCAGTTGCAATCCCAATTGAGTTTAAGTTGTAAAAGTTTTCCGGGGATACCCCTGACCCCAATGTCTGCTTCCCCATACAAATGCAATATCCCGGATCTGGACTCGGTCTTGGGATACTAAACAATAACATTATTTTGACAAGTACAGTAAGGTAGACAACAAAAGCACTATCGTATCTATGTAAGGGCGATCTACTAGAATATACTGCAAGCAATGCAAAACGAGTCTTTAAAGTAGAGAAATAGTTGTGAAGAATTTTCAGAACAGTGGCAAAACGACAATGTCTTTGATGATACATTAATTTAAATACAAATAGTGCTTCTTGAGTTTCTGTAATAGTTTCAGAGAAAGTCGTTCATACAAAAACAAAAGATATGATCACATAAAGCTTAAGTGGAAATAATTAATGCATCAACATCCTAATTTCATCCTAAAGTTTAATAAACTTCAAGTTTGACGAGATCTGCTGACCCAACTAAAGCTACACTATATGAATGCAATGAATACTGAATATTATATGCATCGCTTAAAATTCTGCTCACTGTTCAAATAAGCATCGACTGTGGAAAGTTCTATGGTAACTCTTTGAGCATTCGCGTTAATGTAACATTTTCATCCGATTCGCTGGTGCTTAAACAACGTCAATATTTCTACAAGTCCTGAATAAAATAATAAATTACGTCTACTACAGGCATGATTATTTATATTAATGTCTTTTGCCGGTACACTGGTATACGTCTTCTTCATGTTTCAATTAATCAAACATCAGCCGTTCAACTTTGTTTGCATTCTTTAAAGTAACAGCATTGTACAATGTTTATATGTTCAGTGTTTATGTTTTGTACATACAAAGAAATGTAAATGGAAATAAACTTGAAACTTAAAACAAATAGTTTTTCAGATACAATCTGTGTGACATTGATCGACAGAAAACTAGACATATCCTTGACTTCCATTGGTCCAAAAGTAAATACATACTTATTCGATTAATTTATTTTCTAATGACCGACTAGCTTTTTGGAAAGCTAAAACTTGTATGGATTTAGAATTCATATAACTGATAAATCAAATACGTTTGTTGTTGTTGTTGTTGTTGTTGTTTATTATTCCCAGTTTGAGGACCCTCCCGCCTCTGATCGAGGACATTATAATGTCGGTTTAAGTCCAGATATACGGTTTGAATTGACCGTTTTGCTCACTGTTCTGATATCACTCAAACTACGAGTTTTGTGGCAAGGGACCACTAGAATTAAGGCAAAATATCAGTCTTCAAACGTTACTGAAATCCACTAGGTCTAATGTCGGTCAATACGCTACGCTCTATGGCGCTGCCCTTAAGGAATATCGGTAATTTCTTTCGTTTTTCATCTTCCAGGGATCATGCCTGTTATGGAAATATATACCTTAAAGATAATTATGGCATAAAATACGAATTAAATTTTATTGTCGCAACAAATTGTCTATATGATTGCAAATTACCCAACATGTCCAGTATCCCTTCTATACAGCAAAAACCACTTTCAAAATAGCTAGTTGTTATGAATGGTTTTTCTTAACTCTTTATAGGTGTCATTAGCGTTTAACTGTTTCTTCATTACCAGAGGGTAATGTTGTTGTTGTTGTTGTTGTTTTCTAAATTTTACATACGTGATACTCGGCTAATATTTTAAACTTCTATTGTCTGTGCATATTCACTATCACCAAATCGCCAATAGCCACACAAAAAGCAGCTTGGAAAAATGTAAACTAACAAACATGACATCAGTCAAATATCAAAATTATCAATTTCCTATCAATTTATACAATATTGCTGAATTTAAAACATGGATAGTTAATTCAGACAGTTACTTATTAAATGATTGTCCAAAATAACAAAGCAGCCTTATAGAAAGAAGTCCTTCAAGAATAAATGAAGCGGCCTCTGTTGACCTCTAGTCACGGCTTTAATGAAAGCTTTTCTTATGATTGTGAACTTTGGGTATCTGAAAGGATAAAAAAGAAAGCATTTAAAGTAGACTAGAATACGTGTATATAACAGACTTGTTACAATTTTTTGGAAAAACGCAATTTTGCAATAGTTAGAAAAAGAATGTATGGTCTTGTTGCAAGATTAAGTTTTAGCAATTGTTGTCCGAACATCATCTTGGCAGCATAACACATAACTATTACCATCTTAGAATGTGTAGATTTATGCATACATGTACTGTGACAGATTATATAAGCAATGGGATCGATATTTAAAATATTGAACCAATATATAATCTGAGCACCCTTTATAAGTTCTTCGAAGTTGTTTTAATTATACATGTTGACTGTACTAACCATCTCCTAGCAAGTCTTGTACAATTTCTTCCATAGAAATCCCACTGTGAACTGCTAATGCAATATCTGTCAGTAAGTTCTTTTCCAGTGAATATTTTACTGTAAATGGAAACGAAACGCATTGCTCTTTACAAAATCAACTGAGAAAATCTTAGATTATTACTCAACACTGTAAAGGAACCGTGGTATGGCGGGCGCAAGCATTTTAAAACATAAAGGTATAAACGGTACAGCTCACATCTGAAAACGAACAGCTGCACAAGAACTTGCTATTATGCTACCAAAGTTCTATGTAGTCCAGGTAACAATTATAGTATATATATATTGTGGTCTGCTTGATTTGAGTTTACCTGAACGTAGCCCCAAATGAAAACAAAATATCCATTAACAGTGTTAAACACTAGCCAGTTTAACAATTTCATATTGTAACTGTATTAAGGAGTGTATAAGGTAAAATAAAGAACCACTTACTCTCGTCTCTGAAAGGACCAAAAGTTCCCTCCACAGTCTCTGCTTCTATATGTTCATGATTGTTTCCTGAAATTAATGTAGGAGTACAGTCAAACCTGTATAAGGCAGCCACCCAATGGGAGACAAAAAAGTAGCTGCTTAATACAGGTGGCTGTTTAAGACAGGTAACAATAAGAAAAAAGTCAGTTATTGACATATTCAAACTGGCTGTTTAAGACTGCTGGTTGCTGAATGCAGGTGGCTGCTAAGGCAGGTTCAACTGTATATTTTGATGTGGTTTATGCAATAATTATCTTTCGCTACCAAAACATCATAAAATATATAACTTAGTAAAAGACCATAAACTTTAAGATGATTACAAGAAAAATGTTTTATAGATGTATTGTTAGCTAATTTCCTCAAGTTGTGTCAAAATAACAAACTTAGTTCAACGACTTGACAATTATATTTGAGAAATAAGATAAATAAACACGACATCCGCCACTCCAAAAATATAACGCCCGATTAACAGGGTGGCTATACATGTGACTTTTAGAATGTGGTGCACACAGAAAATCGCTCGCTTCAGGTAGGTCTTTTGCTTATATCTCAGTAATGTCTGGACCGATTTTGATCAGATATGAAGAACCGTACTTCTGTTAACCAGCATTTCATCGACATTTAACCTACAACAAGTCGGCTGCCGTTCTCAAACATTCAGAGAAATTTTGTTTGAAATGTCTTTAAATATGAGAGAAAAAGGCAGCCAACTGAAATTGATGGTCTAATGCCGATGAAAATGCTTTTCAACAGGAATTTATAGAGAAATGAGCAAATAAAACTGTGTGTGCATGACATTCTTAGTCATGTGGTATAGACACCCTGATATATCATATCGGCACGCTGAATGATATCACGTTTTCTTATCGTTTGGTTTGTTACCTGTTGAACGAAGATTGTCCTCTGAATGTTTCGTCTGCTTCTGTTCTTGTAGACGCCTTGCAAGTTCCCGCCAGTTAATAACGTCTGCGTTTTCTTTAGATTCGTCTGCTATTGTGTCTTTAAAAGTACCTTTATAAGGAAATTTAAATGATTGCTGAAAAATTACAGTTGTATTTTAGTAACATTACTAAACAAGAGGGTCCATAGGATCCTGGGTCGCTCACCAGTTAACAACTGCTCAATGCTTGCAAGAGTTGTGTGCAAGTGTGGTAAAATAAAGAAAACAAAAAATAAAGCTGGTATTGTGGAGAAAAGGTCAAGATAGCTTATTTTGGCTCTTTTAAGAGCAATAACTCTGGAAGCCATTATGGAATCTAGCTGGTTCAAGTAAGGAATCGAGATCTAATAGTAACTAAAGTATTGTACAAGTCTGATTAAATTCAAATCAAAAATGGAGATGCTATTGTGCAGACAAGGTCTAAATAGTTAATTTCGGCACTTTCAGGGGCCATAACTCTGGAACCCATAATGCAATATGGCAATTTCAAGAAAGAAACCAAGATCTTAAGGTAATGAAAGTGAAGACTAAAATTAAGACCACTAGTTTGCAGACAAGCTTTTATTATAACTTGACCTAGTGACCTAGTTTTCAAGGTCACGTGAACCAGTTTCAAACTTGACCTAGATATCATTGAGATAAACATTCTGACCAAGCTCGAAAAAGAGGACCAAAATTAAGACCGCTAGAGTGCGGACAAGATTTTTCTATAATTTGGCATAGCGACCTAGTTTTCAAGGTCATATGACCCAGTTTCGAACTTGGCCTAGATATCTTTGAGATAAACATTCTGACCAAGCTTGAAGTAGATCAGCCCAAAACTAAAACCACTACAGTGCGGACAATCTTTTTCTAAAATTCGACATATTGACCTAGTTTCCAAGGTCACATGACCCAGTTTGCGAACATGACCTAGATAGCATTGAAATAAAAATTCTGACTAAGTTTGAAGAAGATCGGACCAAAATTAAGACAGGGTGCAGACAAGCTTTTTCTATAATTTGAGCTTGTTACCTAGTTTTCAAGGTCACATGACCCACTTTCGAACTTGACCTAGATATCGTGGTGATAAACATTTTGATCAAGTTTGAAGAAGATCGGACCAAAATTAAGACCGCTAGAGCTCGGGCAAGCTTTTTATATAATTGGACCTAGTGACCTAGATTTCAAGGTCTTTTAGAGACTTTTATGTCTCATAGCAAACGATGATAGATATAGAGAATCGTCTACCTTGTTCGAGAAGAAATGGTTGATAAATAAATTCAACAACCAGACGATTAAGACTAAACAACAGGGAGACGATTAAATAAACAAAACTAAATAATTACATTTTCTAACATGTACAACCAGTTGAAAAAAAAACACAACAAAGTAAGGAGAAAGTTAAAGAAAGGTTGGAACATAAGTTTTGCATATCGTCTAGTTAAGGGTGAGTATTTGATCCAAGTTTCATAAAGTTCAAGGTATTAAGGAAGTTATGAAGACACGAAATACATGACCCGAATCATTAAAAAACTACTGATGACCTTGACCTTGAGCCTGTCGGGTTAGAACATATGTTAAACTAAACTAAACTAAATAATAAGTGTGTACGGTTCACAGAAACATCAACAATGATACGAGTACTACCTTCAATTTCGTTTTTATTTCCAACGTAACTGTTGGCTAATGCCTGGAACTCCTGAAATAAGAGAGATTCCGTATATATGACTTAGCATTAAGTTTCTCGCAAACCAATCACTATAGCGACATATTAGCAAGAACATACACTTAACCAAAGCTCTAACTCCATCGAACATAAAACTTTAATTTCTCCTAATCCGTTTCAAGAACGAATGCACCATTAAAACAGATTGCGTGTTTCAAAGAATCCTTTTGCTATTTTCCTTAACTGGTCTTTGAAGACCGGGTTGACTGTAACTGCATACAGAATACTTTGATCAGACGCGAACGAAATGAAGGGTATGCGTCTACATTGATCGCAAAAGCAGTTCAAATGTTAAAGAAAGCACTAGCTCTATTACAGAGAAACCTCGGCATTTAGCCAACCGTTGGGACTTGGAAAAAGTATTCTTATTAGCGGGGTGGTCTTTGTTTTGACTTGGAATATAGTGCAAATCTGTAAATTCAGTAAAATGAGAAATTGAAACGGTGGTCTTAAAACTGGCAAGGGTTTGTCGTAGTTTCTAGATGGTCTTTATGAAAGGTTTTAATGTACTTCAATTCCAACCCACCTTTAACTTCTGTATTTCTTCAGGAGAAAATGTCTCTACCACTTTCTTCATGTTGATAATTCGGTTGTCACTTCCGGAACCAAGGGCAGTTAACTCGTCATTGACTTCGTCAGATGATGAGGACTGAGGAGTCCCTTGTGAAGGCTTCGCTGTCGCCTTGTGGCCCGCAGTAAGATCTTCAAGCTAAGAGAACCAACGTCAGTTAAAAAACAGCGAAGCATCTTTATTAACGCCAACTATGAAACTGGACGAAGGAAGGTAATGGTAAGGTGCGGTGTTAACAATTGTGCAGAACTTAAAAGTGGTTTCTTAGAGAGTGCAGATCATAGACAGCTGTCAAAATGGACTGGCGGGGTATCTTAAATATCAATTCAGCTGATAGTTATACTTTTTAAAAAAGAGGTTGTGTGGCAGAGAGGACTGTTGAAGCTGTACGTAAAAAGAAATTAAGAAATATTTAAGAAGAAAAACATTACTTAGAGTATGTGTAAAGGAATACATAAAAGATATAACAGCATCCAACCCAATGGAGAATATTTTGTAATTAAACTAACTAGTACAATACATGTATACTCGATCCACTTCGATAAGCAGTTAGTTGCTGTTGAAGTGAATGGCCAAAAATGATTCAAAATTTTTGTTAAAAAACGTGTGCCAATACAAGTATCCAGATATTGCAGGATCGGTCTGATTAGGCCTGTTCACGATCAATATGGAAGTGTGTATTTCTCTTCACGCCATCTAGACCCTGGTTAAGCGCTACTCAACATTTACACAAATACACTTAACAGTTAGTATTTATTGCTTGTTTTATTGAAATTTTTGGACCAATAGTTCATTTATCAAGCCAGTAATGCCCCAGTACGCAGGTGTATACTTAGAAAAGTTATTAAGTGTACACATTCCATGCTCAACGGCGTTCAAAGAGTTTACGGATTCTTGTCTAAACGTCAACAGTTCTTGCAATCTCATAAATGTCTAACTTACCACTTCTTTAAGTCTGGTGAGTTTTTCTTCTAGCTGTGCGTTTATGTTTTCTGAAATCAAGCGAAAATTTGTGGTTAACCTTCTGAATATCTTTGAACATGTGTTTGCGACTATCCATAAAGCTTTTACTTCAAAATGGCGTAAACTTTTCTCGTGGCGTAGTTATTATGTGTATTAAATGTTTTATACTGTTTAGTTATAAGCACACAATTATGGACATAAATATAATCATTAGATTGGCGATATTGATATCATTAAGATATATAGATTGGTGCTTAGTTGAACACTTTGTCCAAATAAAAATACAGGATCGAAAATGGGGCATAACTCCGTCAAACATGACATTGCCCTTAAAAAAATTAGCATCATCACAATCCTGTTATCATAAGCACTGTAATTTGAAACTTTAATGAAGGAGTATTAAGGAATTGAAAAGTTACATGCACCGATAACGTAAATTATTCATGGCAAAATCCATGGTTAAAAGGGCATAACTCTATCAAATGATACCTCGACCTAAAGAATTTGGCATCATCATAAGGCTGTTGTCATCAACAAAATAATTTTAGAGTTTGATGAATATTCTCCGACATAAAAAACGAGTCTTTAAGTCAATAACATTTTATTTTAAGTTTTAACTCTGTGTTCTAAGTTTAATCTCTCATTAAAGTTTTACCTGTGATTTGAGAGGTACCAATTTAACAATAAAACACTTTATCTGAAATGATTGATATCAATAAACTCTTGTCTAACCTGGTGAATTCTTTACCGGACTGCAGCTCACTTCTATCATCGCCATCAGCATCACAACCACCGCTGATACTATCGTAATACTGCTGGTACTGGACACTGAAACAATCCGAGAAATAGCTAAAATGCCAGTAATAACTTGTCTCGGTCTGTGACACGATGAATAAAGCCCTGCCAAATATATACGACAGGTCGTTAAGGAACGGTGTGGGTGTAGAGCAATTCAAAACAGTTTTGAATCAGACGACATGGATGTGCCAGCTGATCTGGATCTACACTGGTCGCACACGCCTAAAACGCGTATATATGGAGGAAAGGGTAACGTTTTCCATCCTATTCTATGAATATGCAGCTTTAAGGGTGGTATAATGAGAAGTATTAGGAAAAGATATACGAAATAACCTAATAGCGTTCCATTGTTACTCCGGACGGGGCACGTAATGAGAAAAAATACGTGCATTTGTTTGAGAGACCAAACTATTCCTTTGATTACACTCATCGTTTACTCATGTTAGATTGTGTGGACGGTTCAATATCTGTTTTATTGTAGAGACGACAACGACTTCACTCAGGACATTTATGATTATTTGTTAATTTCATCATTTTGCTATTTTAAAACCAATATAATTATGCTAAATGGCGGCGGTATAATCATACTTACGTGTCCAGAGCTTCAAACCATACAGCCTATATAAAGCGTCTTGGGTTTCATACCTATTTTACAAACGAACCATGTAACGTGTCTTGGGTTCACACGGCCTGGGTAACCTGTACCTGGTTAATACTTATTTCTGTAAAACTGGGATTATTCGCGTTAGTTTTATTTTCGCTAATATTCGCGAATCGCTTACCTCGTGAATTGATAAATACCGTGAATACAATGATGATTCTTCATATATCCGAAAATATGTATATCCGAAAACGACGTCGCAAATTTAAAGATACGCGAAAAAAGAAAATATCTTACTTTTGACATAAATAGCGAAATTTTGGCCTCGCGGTATCAAAGCGTTTTACAGTATACATACGACCTGTCTGACTTGAAAACGTATTAAGAATATTTGGGTCCAGTTAATTAGGCAACTTATGTTTTGTATGAAACTGGAGCCAGGTCTTCGTTCGTCTGCGTCTTTAGGCTTGTGACGATAGGTTGTTATTTTGATATCCTACAAAAACGTGATCTATCTGGTATGGGTATTCTGTCTGATCGAATATGTTTTATTCTGAGTTTACTTAGTTTTATTCTGGTATATGTCAACTTGCTGCTTTTGGCGTATGTGCTTGACTTGTGTCCAAACCGTTTTACATGTAGTAATGATCCTGGACCAAGTCGAAATTTGTTTCAGTGTACACGCTCAAATGAGTCTACTGAGAGGGTCTACACATTGTTCTTGGTCTACATATTTGCTGTTACACGTGAGAATTGACATGTAAGCGCAGGATATTTCAAATTTATTTCGTTAAAAATTTAGAATACAAAGACAAAATGGTAGGAATGGTTGGCAACGCATAACGTAAAACAGTCCACACACATCTAACTTAATGTTAACGACTGAAAATATAAATGTTACTAATTGTTAGGAATGGTTAGCAACGAACACAGATCAAAACATAAATGTTTATTTGCGTAGCTCCAAAATTTGCCTAAAATGTCAACGCAATCTGGAAAGATACCAACCTACTGTTTCATTTTTAAAATATGCGTGGTATTTGGGAATGTCTCTGTACTTCGGCCTTTCTGTAACTCTCAAGTACGATTTCATGTGAAAACATACAAGATACAATATTAAAGTCGGTGTTTCAAGCAACTTTGAATATTTATTGACCGACATTTTTGTGACATAGTATTGTCGGGTTAATTTAGAATTTCCCCAACTTGAACAACTTCTGTAGTCAGTAATAGTTGTTGGAGACTGACGATTGTCTCACATATGCGAGACTTCAGTCAAATCACCAAGACTTCAAATGACCGACCACGAGCTTGAACTTCCTATAAAATTCAACATTATTGGGTCATTTTTATTCATCTTTTCTTTCTTTAGTTTCATTTATATTAAAATGTGTAAAATTGATCTAGAATGGGCCTACAAAAATGCACATGTTCATGTTCACATAAACCGTGTCTTTCATCTAATAATTTCAGTTCACGGCTGTCCATTGGGTTAGTAACAGGGGCGTAGCCAGCTTTTTACAAGTTGTAGGCATATATAAGGGGTTCCAAGTGGCGGTTGCCATTTGGTAAGGGGATCTGGGGTGTAAAGCCACCCCCCCCCCCCCAAAAAAAAAGAAAAAAAAGCAGTAAACAAGTGGAGATTAAATATTGCAAACTGCAAATAAAGCGTGACAACACAGAGAATTCGAACGTAGGCCTGCATTTACATCTGGCAAAAAAATATCATTTTCCCCTAGAGCCAAAGACATATTTGATTCGACAAAAACGGCTTGAACTTGCTACCATGCCACGCCGTTCTGTTTTTATTGTATTTTTTGGGACTTTTGAAAATGTCATTTTCTTGTCCAACTTGTAGGCCCGGGCCTACATGGCCTAATAGTAGCTACGCCACTGAGTAATAATGAGTTGTATTCATTATATGATTCAGATCAGACGGCAATAACCTAATGAGCTAATATAAAAGCGAACATTGTAGATCCTGTTTAGTGTAGGTCGCTCATGGGATAAAAGCCATATCCCATGATCAACCTCTGTCAGACAGTTACAAAACATCCTTAATTATGTGTCATATACCTATAGAACCTATACTGTTCCTCTGCTTCTCAAGAAAGATAAACGTTTTTTTTTCGGGGGGGGGGGCGTACTTGGTGACAAAAACTACTGATAAAACCGTCTATTATGCCAAATTGTGTCCTTTGTGAATATTTGATTTAGAAAAGCTAAAACTATTTACTACTAATCTCTTTACTGCCAATATATTTTTTGCAGCTATCATCATAATAGCATAACACCATTTTGTCTTATTAGCATCACTTCCGTGATGAACGTGAAGATTCTAATCTTTGAAATGTAGGAGCTTGTTAACTCTATGAAATGTTAATGGGTGGTTACTTGTGAATAAGTATTTTATCTAGAATTTATCAGCACTCGCTGATTTCTTGTACAAACATAATTTGGCCTTACAATTTCAAATAATGTGCATTATAATTGTAATGTTCGTGTGTTATAAATTTATTTAAAAATCTTGTTTTTCGGTCACCCGCAATGACTTTAACCTTAATTTAAAATATATCAAAATTTATAAACAGAAAAGTAAAAATATTGTTAAAATTAATAAATGCTTTAAATTGAGAGCACTTAAGCTGGTACAACTATCATAAAGAAAACATTTTACACTAAATTAATATTAAAGCATCAAACCAGTGACTTTTCTTCAAAACGATACTCACTTTTGTTGGATGTTACTCCGCTTGTCTCTTGTATCGAATTAAATACTTCTAACACTTTCTTTTAAAACTCTGAACTAAAATATCATTTCTAATTAATCCGTTTTCTAAAATAATCCCTAACTCCTCCAAATATACACCCAAAAATAATCGACAATTACGGAGTTCTGACGTAAAGCGTCACAGTACTTTCGTCAACTTCGGCCGATACTATTTACAGTATCTATACCATTAACCCTCTATATGTTTGTAATGGACTTTCCCTTCTGTAAACTTGGGTTGTACCATTCACTATTTTAGGGGTGTTTTGCAAACATTTATTATATTATTTTGCAAAAGAAGAGATGCTTTGCAGATAGCGCAGATGCACCGGCTGATCGGGGTCTACATCGCTCACAGTCCGATGGAAATGTAATTTCATGTACCATTCGGGTTAATCAAACTTCAAAATATTTATAAAAATATTTGGCTAAGGTAATCCCCTAAGGCGTAGGAAAACATGGGCATCTCTACATTTATGAAAAATCACTTAATTTAGCAGATAACGTTTTGTTAAGGTGTGTTTGTTTTATAAACAATGATTGACAAGAAGGCTTTAGATATCATGACTTCTTAATCCGTTAAATGTGAATTCTATGACAGACATAGAGAAACGGTAGTGGAGTGCTTAACAATTTAATCCATAGATATATACGTGTTTTTTTCACACCTGTGTGACCAGTGTAGATCCAGATCATCAAACACATCTCTGATTAGGATCTGCATATCTGCACTGTTCGCATTTTGGTCAGAAATAACCTAATTAATCAAAAGGCGAACACTGCAGATCCTGATCAGACGGCGCGGATGAGCTGGCTGATCTGGATCTACACTGTTCTCCCATACCATATAATCGTAGGGTTGTTTATGGAGGAACTTTTTTTCGGCAATTTCATTGCAGATCAATCTATGAATTTAAAGCCATCGCAAAAGCTATAACTGAATGTACACATATTTGTGAAAATTAAAAACCTCGAATTAAAAAAATCATTAAAACGCCTTTTAAGTGAAAACAAGGAAATTTTTTTTCGATGGTAGTTTTTGCATGCTTGTTAAACTGTCAACTTGATCTTAGAAAGAGGTTTGTTAAACCCCGGTTGATTTTATGTTATAGAGAACAAGTTAAAATCAGAGGGAAAAATAGAATTTTGTTTTGTTTTTTGCAAAAATATTGAGCTGAAGCAAATTTCGACATAGTTAATGCTATTCGACCCATTCAAGAATAAATATCACTCGGCTAGAACATCTTTCATTAGAATTCTTTAATATTTTAGATTCCTCATAAATCTGTGCATGTAGTAAACATCGAGCAAAATAAGCGGATGTAAAGGTAACACATATGTTAAGGATAAGAGAAATGGATTTTGTTTTGTTTATTCAGCTGATTGTAATATGAAAAACGTATTTTAAAACGACTTTGCTTTGTTTATACCTTAAACACAATATTAAACGATGTATCAACACTTATAGTACAGCCTGTCTGGACGTTATCATAGACGGCACCTCTATCGACTTGCTACGGAACGGAATGCTGTACATGCCGGACCAACAACAATAATAACGTCCTATGTTTGACTGTTTTACCACTTTGTTTTCACTGGATACCTCATCGCCTTGCAAGATGCCTCTCTGGCAAAAATAACTACTAATCAAAATAGTTTACTTTATTTTCCTTCTGCATAATAACTATGGATATGTATATTGTTTACAACACGTCAATAGCCATCTCAGACAGCTGCGCCGAAAACAAACTAACAACAGTTACTTATGCTCTACACAGAGAACAGTATCACAAATATATTGAGGTGGTTTTCACTGGCTTAATAAACCATAGACAAAGAGGGAACAACATAAACTTGAAAAGATGCAATACAATTCGATTTGGGAGAAACAATTAAACGACTGATATTACCAGGAGTCGGGACAAAAGAGAATAAATGTTCATAGTTCTACAGGCAGAACCGTCATCGTCAGACTGGTACTTCCTTTTGTGAGAACACTTCCGCACAGGACCCTTGTTCTTGACACTACTGTTTCAAATATTCAGAACAGTACTGTATTATTGCTTTGAATTGGTTCAGTTGCAGTTGAGCAAATATACAAACTAGGAAGTAAATCTACATGGAATTTCAGGATTCTATAGCAAAACACGTAGTCACATTGTTACGTTTTCTACTGTGTTTAAAAACATGCCAAAAGTGCATTCGTAAATCTAAGGCTGAATGCGAGACTATGCTCGGCGGACCTTGCTTTGGAATCACCTTATCGAAAAATCTTTTAGCGAAAGAAATAATAGTTATGACTGGTGACAAGTATCATATTATTATAGCATATTTTCACTCTTGCCCCAAGAAGTCGAAGATCTAATACTTCCAACTTATTGTAACTTTATTTGGAGATTACTTTAATTTTAATTCTCTAGCTTTTAAGTTTATACAAGTTTATGAAAAAGATGACACAGTTTTGAATTTGGCTTATATGAGCTGAGTGTGTTGATGGTATCCGTATGCAAATTCAAATGCCGTTTTACCATATTATGAAGCGAGAGAAAAATAAAAGTTTAAAGACCACATTATGGAGTAAGCGAGAGAAAAATAAAAGTTTAAAGTTGAGGTGGTATCGATGAAACACAGAATGATGTATAAATTTACGTTAACGGTATATCATTGTTCCCCACAGGCAGTCCGATGTAGCTGATCGTCACTGTTTGAATATTTTCTGAGCCGAGAAAGTCCTTTTCTTTTAACAGCTGGGGACATTAAACATGTTTTCCCCTTAGGTAATTCCGGCAGAACAACATGTTTTTCACTGTTTTGTCTAAAATACAGTTTCTGCTTTTGCCCCAGATCTTCTGATGATACGGGACAGCTTCTTGAAAACACGTCGTCATCATCGTCGACATTGCTGGAATCGCCACTTCCGGCGCCTTCGGGCATTTCCGTAGTCGGACTGTATCTATCGTTTTCCGTTGTCGGAGTACTGCTGCCTGAATTAACCAAAAATCCTTTTGCGGAGTGCAAGTCCGGAAGTGATAAAGATGGCCTCCTCTGTCTGCGTAAACTGTGTTCCGGAAGTTCAAGATCATGGTCGCGCCCATTTTGTTTCACAGACCGCGATGACATTTGAGGAAAATTGCGCGAATGGTTAGACAATAGAGTTTCCTGAAGAAGACAATCTTGCTTGTGATGTCTTCGAATTAATTTTGGTGAAGATAAAGACAATGTTGAGGTAATGACGTCACGTGGGGTCCTGGTGACAGGGGCAGACTCACACTTATCTTTTATTACAGGTTCAAAATTTAACTCTCGTTTGGTTGCACTAATATTTAGTCTTATTTCATTCCGTGGATTGTTGTTATGGTAAATATTGCACTGGGTGTTTTGCGTTGATTGCACTATTTTGCTCGCGGATGGATTATTGTATGTTCTGTCCGGTGACGGTGAGTAAGTCGGCGGAAGGTTAATGACGTCACGATTCCTAGGTTTCCGCTTCTTTTTCTTGTCGAGAGCAACAGTGTTGTTGAGGTAAGATTCTATGAGACGAATAACAGACTTGTCTCCTTTCTTCTGTGCTATAGTAAGAGGTGACTGACCTGTAAAACAGAAAATGAAAGTTTATAAGAGAAAGTTCCCCAGCAGACAAGCCCGAAACAAATGTTATTGCCTACTCTACAGCAGGGAAAATATTTCACAATATTTTATAACGTAACGTTCAAATACTAAAATGTTTCGCGCGTTATTCGTGCGTTATTAAGAGAAATTTCACTTATATTTAGCTAAATTTCATCATTCGGATATACAAGGCAAGGATTTAAACATATGCTTGAGTTACAGATAAATATCAGACCCTCGGTACATTTGTAACCATGTTTAACTCAAGAGAGCATCGGTAAGCTATGCAAATGTTCTTTCTCGGGATAATTTTTTTCTATATTACCTGCATCGTGTGTTTGACTGTTATGAAATGTATTTTATTCGGTATTTGTCTTTGTTTACAATAACATATTGCAATAGTATTATAAAAATGACAAGTCATAAAGTTAGTGTGCGTTTAGAACTTAATGCATAGTCAATTCCATGTGACCGGTTAACTTTTTTGAAAGCTAAAACTTGTTTACACGTTTTTTAGACTTGTTTCATAAGAGTTGTCTTTGAATTCGTAAGTTTGTGATTTGAAGATTTTCTACCTTTATCAGAGTCTGAAGACGATATGCTTCTTTTTCGGACCGTTTTTCATTTACCTACCCATTTCCTCTATCAAACTGAAAGAAGCATGCGTGTCTCTAGGTTTTTCATTTTACTTTCGATGTTGGTTATAGACAACTAATTCAAATCTCATAGATTTCCACTACAGCATTTCATCTAATTCCGAATTTTCTTTTGTGTAAAGACCTTAAAATCTTACATTTCTGAATAGAAACAACTTAGAGACACTTTAAAACCCCACTTTCATTATAGCATAGCTAATAAAAGTTTTTGGCAATTCAGCCAGAATGATATCACCCCGGTCTCTGCGTAACTTTTGTTAAGTAAATGCACATTCTGTCAAAAATTCCTTTAATTGCGGAAAATTAAAAAAGAAAATTATATATACCATTTTCACATTTATTTTCTTCACCTTACTTACCAAATGCTACATTTTCTCAAATCATTTTCTTTCTTAAATTAAGTTGTCACTTCCTATCACTTTGTATACACTCGCAAAATTGTTTACCTGCCGGATCACCATGAATTAGTGGTCTATAACCTGAATTACTTGCGATTAATTTCATTTTAATGAGTTTCTGTGAGAGAATAGTCTTCATTATCCTGTAATGGATTAATCGAAATAAGGAGATCATGTTCTTTGTTACCTGAGACGTTACATTAAGTGCCGGTCCCAAGGTTATAAAACTGAGCATGGAAACCAGTCTCAAATCTCAAGCATCTGATTGGCTGAAACAGCGACCAGTCGCAATTTCAGCCAATCAGGTGCTTGAGATTTGAGACTGGTTTCCATGCTCAGTTTTATAACCTCCATCACAGATCTCATTCACTGTAATAGAAACAACAAGACAAGAGCTTTAAAAGGTTAGAAATTAGATATTCAATATTCAATAACTTCATATTCATAAGTTACGCGAATAGATCGGTGTACAGGTTCATATTTAATATTTGACCGAATTAATATGCGTATTGCGTATGAAAAACTTAATTTATTGATTAAGAGCTTTTACTCAGAGGCCAATAAAGTGCCGGATTCTATTACGGATTTTAGAAAAAAGGAGGAGGCGATCGAGTATTCATGTAGTTATTGATTGATAAATAAGAGATGGTGGTGATTTTGACGAAAATGATGATGATGATGGTGGTGATGATGATGATCATCCTCATCATCATTATTATAATTATTATTATTAAATATTTCTAATGATATTGCCTCTACATGGGAGCGAACACGAACCGTCACGGCGACAGCGCCTAGCCCTGCAATTCCGTCGACGCAAACAAATGAGCTAACCGGGACAACCCCGAAAAAGGTTGATACTGCACGACATTTGTAATGGGTTATTTTACTGATAACAGTACTTACTATATAAGACACGTTCAGGGGGCGCCTCAATATACACATTATTTTTCTTTAAAATTTTATTGACTGGGCCTCCTTTTGTGAAAGGTTTAACAAATAACATACTCACATTTCTATAAGTCACTAACTATTGGGGAGATTTCATTTTTTGTAACAGTTTAATTTGTATTTTATATTTGGATATTATGATAATTTCGGGATGTTAACGCCTAAATTGCAAAATCAGTATTTAAACCAACTAACACTGGGGCGATGTTTAGAATAAACACAGTATTCTTTTTAAATAGTAGTGTTCTAAATTCCTTGGCCGATGACTGTGCAACATAGCCAGTGTGAAGCTAATTGACATTTCTATGTTTTGATTTTCGTATGAAACTTATATTCACTTTAAAGTACTATAACTATAAACTATATTATAGCAGCAATCAATCTTTGACATAAACGCAATGTTATATTTAATATCATAAAGGCAAAGGTTTAAGCCTACGTGATTCTTACGATTATTGTGTCAAATTAGTGCAAAAAAGCGAAATCGGTTTATATGAAGAAAAAAACAGCAACACATATTTGGCATTATTGTTCGCGCGGGTTTATTTATCCGGGTATTTCGCGCTACGACTATTTCGCAAAATTAAATCCCAGCGAAATTTGGTTGATTAATAATTTATCTTAATAGAATAATATGTTTGAATAAAATGAAGTCCGCGCGAAAATTGTTTGATTTTTCAAGTTTGCGCGAAATTTGTCCACAAACTATACCGGATAAGTGTTCTCACATAAAGCATTGCAACCAAGTTTAGAAAACAACAACTTTTTTTTAATCCGCCGATCGATAATCAACATTGCAGTTATCTAAAATTGTTGATTTTAAATCGTTATGTCTTGTTATAAAAGGCTTTTGTTCAACATATTCGGTACCCAGCAAAATAAATAGAAACCTGGTTCTTTGTAACTATAAATATCTAGGAAGTACATAAACAAAATCTATATTTTTGCACCTTCCAATAAAACTAACGGTTAAAACACTTGTTTCATGCAAAAGGAATGTCAAAGCGTACAGATAAGATCAAACATGATCAATTTTCATTTCCAAACCACAATTTACAGCTCGTATACATCGTAAATCTTTTTCTGGGAAAATAGGTAAAATATGCAATATCAGGTTTCTTTTGTGTCGAGTTTAGGCTATAGACCATAAATTTAAATCCCGTGGACTATAGCATTTCTTCAAATTCTGAATATACTTGGGTCAAACTGTTTAAGCATTACCTTTCTGAGTAGAACCAGTTTTGAGATACATTAAGGTATTGCGCCTTGCGCCATTGCTTTGCCATAGACAAAAAAGAAAAATATAAAAATCTCTCGAACGGCACAATGCAGTTCCATCAAACTTTGCACAAACCAATCTTATTGACATATGTTTAATTTACATACGCTAAGAAAAGTAAGAACAGTAAAGAAAAATACATGTAGTTAGACACAAAAACCTCTAAAATTCTATTTGCAAATTATCACAAAAAAGCAACAATAAACATCAATTTAAATGTCTTGATATTAAGTAATGGGTTACTGAAAACGATACCTAAGGTCCTTTGGTCTACCAAATGTAAAAATGTGAGTTATTCGAAAAAAGTGTGATTGACCTTCAATTTCCTGTTCGCGAAAATGGATGAAATAAAAATAAAAATGTTTATTTCTCTCTTCACAATTGAAAGTTCTTTTCAAGGACCTTAGATATTGTTGTCAGGATCATTTCACGCATGTTGAAATTTGAATTGTTGTTGCTTCCTTTTTGTGATAAATTGCAAATAGAACTTAAGGGATTGTTAGGTCTAACTTTTTTCTCTAATGTTCTAACTTTTCATAACGTATGCGAAATAATCAAACACATAAAGCATTTATTTGTGCAAAGTTTTATGGAAGTGCATTGTTCTGTTTTAGAGATTTTTATATTTTTTATTTTTTGTCTATGGCAAAGCAATGGCGAATGGCGCAGTACTTTCAATTCCCACTTCCATCGCAGTATGGCCAATTAAACTTTTCTGCATTTTTGCTAGAATTATATCACCTCATATCACCCCAGTCTCTGTGGACCTTTTGTTTACATTTTGTCATTGATACTTTTGAAATGCGGATTTAAAACAAAAAAAATTAACCTATTTCACGGTTATTTTCTTAGGCTGAATACTCAAACCCTACAGATTTCTCAAAATATTTATTTAATTTCGTTTTTCATTTTTCACTAATCAATTGTGACTTCCTGTTAAAGGCTCACAAATTCCTGCACAAAATTGTTTAGTCAGGTAAAAACCGAAAATGTACATATCGAAAAGAAGTCCGTGTCAATAAATTTGTACGCGCATTTTCAAATGAATTTCAATATATAGTAAACCAAACAACTTTCATTACAGTAAACTCTTTAGTGTTCTAATAATTTTGTGAAAACTTTTTTTATTAATAAGTATTTATTTAAAAAAAATACATCCGTAGCAGTGCGATTGGCGTCAACTGCCATACCTACAATTTTTCACTGACACCTGTTTAGGGATCCTTTTTTTGGCAAGTATGTCGGTAGAGCTACAACATATTTCTCGTTACCCTAAATAAGAGAAATATCTTCTTTTTTATGATAACTGGGGTATTTTGTGTTCTGTGTGATTGTAGTTGCATATTTTGATACAGATCGCCAATTTATTAGCTGAAACTAGAGCTTTGTTTAGCCTATATAGCTCTACTGACATACTTGCTAGAAAAGGACCCCTTAACAGGTGTCTGTTCAATTGTTACCTTTCGAGTTGTGAACGGAGAGAAGTTTAGGGCCGGCCGGATGCTGAAGCAGATCCTCAACCGTAAACCGGTCACAGTGATTTACGGCATACGTGAGTGCAGAGTTTCCGTCAAAATCCAACAAACTGACGTCAGTATTCTGATAATCCAGCAAACCCTCAATCAGAACTGGTTTATTTGCAATACAGCCATGCATTAGAACTGTACGTCCCCATGAATCTTGAATATTCACATCCGGTTTAAGATCAAATATGGCTTCCAGTATATTCAATAATTGTGACGTCTCTAAATCAACGTAACATACTCTCATAAGAAACGTCTGTAAATCGTGTGAAACATATCTGTGATCTATGTTGACGTCTCTTTCTCGAAGTAACGTCATCAGTTGGTCGACGTCACGGTTATGCAAGGTGTCCCAAAGCTGTGTGTAGATGTGCTCGTTCTCGACCATCGTGGTAGATCTTTTGAATTTGTTTTAGTCACAAATCTGAAAGAGACAGGTAATGTGAACTATGATTACTTTTCACATGGATATAGAATTGTTGGCTCTGGCAGGCCTTAGACGTTCAGATTCAAGTCAACAACCTGTAATGTTTTAAGTCCGCGATTTTAAGAACTTTAAAAAATTCAACACTTATGTGCCATAGGAACTTTTCACGGTGTCCATTCTTTTCAACTGTCTAAAACATGTCGTGTAAAGGAGACTTGTTATAGCGTAAATTTCAAATATTATTATAAAGGATTAAGTATTTATAAGATTAAAGTATTAATTAATTCATAAAATATTTAAAAGCGTAAGAAGTGCGATTATACGCTGATTCACACAATTAATCTGGGTTGAAGACCAGTAGATAATCTTGATTTCTCAGATCGTACATTTGTGTTTTACGGCGACTAAATATGACCTAAAATAATCTTTACGCGTCTAGTTGTCTTTCACGAAAATCCCTTAGTCCATACATTTCAATAAATACACTGAGAAAATGCGATACTAGTAATTGTAATAGAAACAGTAGTTACCGTAAAAATAGACCTGTAACGTTGGAACTGGTACAGTAACAATGAAAGTAGAGGAGTTACCGTAAAAGAAGACCTGTAACGTTGGAACTCGTACAGTAACAATGAAGGTAGAGGAGTTACAGTAGAAGTAGACTTGTAACGTTGGAACTCGTACAGTATTTTGGTACCAATGAAAGTAGAGGAGTTACAGTAGAAGTAGACTTGTAACGTTGGAACTCGTACAGTATTTTGATACCAATGAAAGTAGAGGAGTTACAGTAAAAGTAGACTTGTAACGTTGGAACTTGTACAGTAACAATGAAAGTAGAGGAATTACAGTAGAAGTGGTTTGTAACGTTGAAACTGGTACAGTACCAATGAAAGTAGAGGAGTTACAGTAGAAGTAGACTTGTTAACGTTGGAACTCGTACAGTACCAATGAAAGTAGAGGAGTTACAGTAAAAGTAGACTTGTAACGTTGGAACTCGTACAGTACCAATGAGAGTAGAGGAATTACAGTAGAAGTGGTTTGTAACGTTGGAACTGGTACAGTACCAATGAAAGTAAAGGAATTACAGTAGAAGTAGTCTTGTAACTTTCGAACTCGTACAGTACCAATGAGAGTAGAGGAATTACAGTAGAAGTGGTTTGTAACGTTGGAACTGGTACAGTACCAATGAAAGTAGAGGAATTACAGTAGAAGTGGTTTGTAACGTTGGAACTGGTACAGTACCAATGAAAGTAGAGGAGTAACAGTAGAAGTAGACTTGTTAACGTTGGAACTCGTACAGTACCAATGAAAGTAGAGGAGTTACAGTAAAAGTAGACTTGTAACGTTGGAATTCGTACAGTACCAATGAGAGTAGAGGAATTACAGTAGAAGTGGTTTGTAACGTTGGAACTGGTACAGTACTAATGAAAGTAAAGGAATTACAGTAGAAGTAGTCTTGTAACGTTCGATCTCGTACAGTACCAATGAGAGTAGAGGAATTACAGTAGAAGTGGTTTGTAACGTTGGAACTGGTACAGTACCAATGAGAGTAGAGGAATTACAGTAGAAGTGGTTAGTAACGTTGGAACTGGTTCAGTACCAATGAAAGTAAAGGAATTACAGTAGAAGTAGTCTTGTAACGTTCGAACTCGTACAGTAACAATAAAAGTAGTGCAGAAAAAGTAGACTTGTAACGTTGGAACTGGTACAGTAACAATGAAAGTAGAGGAGTTACAGTAAAAGTAGACTTGTAACGTTGGAACTGGTACAGTAACAATGAAAGTAGAGGAGTTACAGTAAAAGTAGACTTGAAACGTTCGAACTGGTACAGTAACAATGAAAGTAGAGGAGTTACAGTAAAAGTAGACTTCAAACGTTCGAACTGGTACAGTAACAATGAAAGTAGAGGAGTTACAGTAAAAGTGGTACAGTAAGGGTAAAATTTTGGGCGCGTCAAGGAAAATGTACCTTCGGACAGTTGACGTAAATCTTTGAAATGACATCATAAAGTTGAGCGGACGACATTACTTTTTATGCACTTTACGGTTAAAATACCATTATATTGTCAAAATGTTTCACAAAATCTCCCATTAATTATAAAAAAAAAATAATCCTTAGATTTTGTCATATAAATAATAACATCCTAAATGTCAAAATTATGACCGAATGTACCCTTTCCCGTGACGTGCCCCATTTGTAACTGTACAAGTAGAAGAAGTAGTCTATGTACAAGCTGCCACAGAAGTAGACAAAGATGCCCTTACAAGATCAGTTGTTGCTGTTGGTAAAACATTCGTAGAAGAAACAGCAGTGGTGGCAGATAAAAGAGCAGGATTGTGGAATGATACAGGCAGAGATTGGCCTAACACGGGAGAGGTTGGGGTGATGTAGATGGAATTTTGATTGGGATGATACGGTTTATAATTCGGGCGATATGTTTTGAAAACTGGGACGATATAGTTAGGACTGGTGTAAGGTAAAATAGCAATCTTTTAATTTCTTAATATTTCTAGAGTTTACTTAGAAAGTGAAACATGCATTTTAGGAATAGCTACACCCAGAAAACCCGGCCACCGCACACAGCCAAATGAGAGAAATGAAAAGCGAGCAATTCTACGCTACGGAACAGCTTTAAATTAGATAACTTATTCATTTGCTATCTGTAGTACAGGAACGTCGTTATGAGAAATTTGCATATGATTTGTTTGCTTTGAACTACTGCAGTTATTTTGACATTATGAAATACTGATCCCCCACCTTTAACAATCAATACCAAGTATTTATTCAATATTAAATTCCCGAGATATTAACATCAACCTTAGCTACCTATATAGAACCATTCTCCCCATGGTGTCGTTAAGGTCGCCCTATTCGAAAACCATTAATATTAAACATAGGCCGCATGCTATTTAATTACATCTATTGTCGGGTAGAATAAACCTCATCGACTTTCATCACAACAGGCATTGTTTATCAAAAGATTCTCTGAGGCAATGAATTAAGACTGTACATTATTTATTTCTCAAGTAAATGAAATGAAGGGCAAATATTGATGAGCCGGTATCACGGTTTTTGATCAAACTTCGCGAATGCACGTTTGCTTACATGAGGATTTCAGCGGCTAAAGGAGAGAAAATCGCTCAAATTTTTCCACATGTATGTAACGAAGAAGCTGATTGGTTGAAACTGAGCTAAGTGTACAAAGTTACAAACCAATCACCGCATAAGGGTTGAGTAATAATCCGAAATAATGGGGTTTCTCCCCTATGATTGTAAATGATATATACCCGTGAAAAAAACTTCTCAAACATAAAAGCACTTTTTTGTTTGGGAGGGGGGAGGGATGGGGGTCGTTGTTTATCGTTTTATATGTTAAATGTTCATTAAAAAGCAAAATTATCATTTAAAGATGTCGCCATTTAAAATAAACTACTTGATAGATGATTGAAGTCTGCAATCCGAACCATCATAGAGTTCGATTCTTCGAATCAAGCTAGCTGAAGTTTGATGATTGCGTTCTTTTAAATATTAGTGAAAAAATGACCGTCCGTACTCCCGAACTATAAATTACTGAGAAATTCTCCCCTCTATGCATATATATCGCATTCAAATATGCATAAAGGGGAAAATGTCATATATGTGTGATATGGATATTTTCTGATGGAAATTCGGGTTCCTGTGGTAAAATATAGTCACTGAGCATTAAACCGAGTAACGATATTGTGAATTATTTAATAGTGAAGTTCATTGAACTGACGTTAGTGATTGGGTGATCATAAGCTTTGCAAATGACTAATCAGAACTGAGTTGTGAAAACATGATTTTGGTCGAATCTGACATATTTAAGGATATTGTTTTAACCTTTATACGTCATTAAGGTTGAATCCAGTTATCAAAAAAAGCCTAGGCCATTTAAAGCTCAATAACTTTCCAACTCGTAACACCATGGCTGAAGGTTATAAAACTGAGCATGGAAACCAGTCTCAAATCTCAAGCATCTGATTGGCTGAAATGGCGACTGGTCGCCATTTCAGCCAATCAGATGCTTGAGATTTGAGACTGGTTTCCATGCTCAGCTTTATAACCTTGGGCACATAATTCAAATGGACAACCTTTCACCATATCCTACAATAACACAGCAACACAACAACTTTCCAACATAACCTACAATAACACAACAACACAGCAACTTTTCCACAATAACCTACAATAACACAACAACCTTCCAACATAACCAATAACAACAAAAAATAAGAACAACTTTCCACAATAGCCTACATCAGCAAACCAACACCCCAATAAAATAGAAAGTAGGCTCTGTGTTGTATTATCAGATCTTGGCGTGTTTTCGCGGCAAAATAACAACAACAACACCAAACACGAGATGGCATCGACCAGCCACCTAAGAGTACATAACTTGTAAAATGGGCAAAGTTTGACAAACGCTCATTGCGCTTTAGTCCCCTTAACTCAATATTAAAACTTGTGTAGTTAACCCAACATTTTTGCAACAACCTGATTATATCCTACTTTAAAATCAATGCTTTATGTTTTCAAAAAACAACTTCAAGATGCTACTTCAAACCTCAACAAAACAAATATTATGTTCGTATAATATATCCAGCTGAATATTGAATTTCTTTTCAATGCGCGGTGAAAAACGAACAATTCAAATTAGCATAAATCTATGGAGTCTATTTTATATGTGCCACCTGATTTTAAGTCAATCGCAAAAGATCATTAAGATATAACAGGGTATCGGATTCCAAAGGGTACGGTTCGGAAACAAGATCATGAGCTGGAAAAATGTTAAAGCCTTTGCTCCATATATAAGCCTTTGTGTGTGCAAACAGTGTTGAAGAGCGGATCATTAGCTCAGTGGTTAGCGCGTCTGCCTCTGAGTCCAGGGATCGCTGGTTCGACCCCCCGCTACTCCAACTAAAATTACTAACAGTCTTTCGAAAGATACGTTAAACCGAGGTCAAGTGTAGTGTCGCTATACACCGGGCACTTAAAAGAACCAGGGACGATTCTAGAAGTGGAGAGTCCTCTGTATCTTGCACTATCCTCCAAAAACCTAAAATGACTAACACTCTTCTGGAGGCGTCGCTCATATGGGCTTCCGGTAACGACGATAAATAAAACTAAATACAAATACAACAGTGTTGATAAGTTGCAACATCCATGCCATAGGATAAAAATCTGCACTGTTTGCGTCTCAAGTGGTCAGAAATAACCTAAAAAGTTGAAAATCGAACAAATTTCCAAACGAAATTTTAAGACCTCAAGACTGGCCTTATGTTAAACAAATCATCCCAATCTTGTAAATGATTGGTCGCAATTGCAGCCAATCAGATGCTTGAGATTAAGAGTGGTCCCCAATTTTAGTTTTTTTTATCTTGGATCTGTATGCATGTAAATAAACACTCTTTGCGATATATTATCTACTATTTGAGAGCTATTGATCATTAAATCGCACAATCCCCGTCAGATGTTATGATTAAAGTATATTACTATGTATTTGATATCAAAAGTTCATTTATTACGTATTTTAAAGTACACGTAAAAATAATCAGGCAATTTAAAATTTGTGCATAGGAAACACACATGATAAAATAATTCAAATATGATTTGTTCAGTATTTTTTAATGCACAAACATTGGAATTTATGGAAAATTCATTTTGACATATATGCTCTGTTTGTAACACCGCGTCAGTATAATACTTGATGTTATGGCATTTTATGCATTATGATTAAATATTGGTATATTCATATTTGTACAAATAAAGACCGGCTAATGAGCCCGAAGTGTGTTAACAGAACAGAACAGAACAGCCCGAATGTTGTTAACATGTACTCACTACCGGTAATCAAAATATTCTTTAAATCAAAGTAATTCTGTGAAAAATTAAGTAGAGTTTAGTGTTGGTGGCAAGATTTATTATATATCAAATCATATGGCTAACTACCGCTGTTACATGTAGGTATCATACCACAAAATGTGTTTTGTTCACAACCTCTTACTCACTACAGAGCTCTCTAAAACTTAAAAGGCTTTGAACTAAAGAGTACCTATAACACTTCTTAAAGTAATAGATCTACTGTAACACATGTAGTGGTAAAATTATATGATAGATCATTTATAAATTCTTATTGTGCAATAAGGAATCTAAAACCTTGCAAAATTCATATTTTCCCTCTCGCTCAGCAATTATTTCTACCACAAAACATTAATTATCTATTAATTTTCGCTACGGTTTCTGATTCATGACTGCTGTTTAACGCAATTTGAAATCTTACTTAGATGAAATTCATGTATAATGTATGTTGCATTATTGTAAATAATTAAAATGAAAGCATTTTATATTGGTCTACATGTGGAACTTAACTTTAGCAAGTAGTTTAAATTAGTTGATAAACCGAAATATCCAGTTATTGCAACGTTTGTTCACTCCCAAAACAAGCGTCACAAAAATGTGCGATTTATTTATAAATAAAACAATCGAAACTACTCTAGCTCATCGATAATTCCTCTTTAACTATCAGGAAGTAAAACAATGCAAAAAAATTTACAAAATCTTCATGTAAATGTTCACGATTGTTTTCTTATAACCATTCTCGTAAAATATGCAACAATTGGAAAATAAATAAAATTTTAACCTCTCAGACTCCTATGTAACCAGATAATCCAATAATAATTAACTAATACTTAGGAAATGTAATTTCATAAGTATCCTACCTGTTCAAAGAAGATCTTCCATTAATTAAATCACCTTTTTGCTTGTTTATCGATCGCACGTTGAAATGTTTACGGATTTTATTTTACATACCCTCCTTTCACCTGCTCCATTAATTGAGGACATTCATTATGAAAATGCATTAAACTAATCGGGTTTGCAGACGATATTGATTGTGGTTCAAAGAGGTCTCGCTTAACGGCGGAATTTACCGATTATCGGCGAAGCTTTGCAGAAATCTACGATACTTAAAAAATATGACACTGCTACTAAACTGCTTCTAAACGTACACATATAGTTCTGTCGTTTGTGGTAGGGTTTCAGTATAGAGGAATTAAAAAAAAAATACAAACAGATTATGGTCTTTGTTGTTATTTATTTCCATCTTAAAGCTGAACTAATACAGATGGTAACTGTTAATCCGTCTCTGTTGTCTTGATAATCCAATAATAACTAAAATCACTAAACTATGAACCTTACCTGTATGCACCAATATGTTAAATAAGTGCAAAGCATTGATGTATACAGCTGTAATATTTACTGATTAAATATATAATATAAATATCTGTCATATTTATTATACATTTTCAGGTTAGTGTTCATGTGGTGTTGTTTGGGTTATATATTTTTACACTCTAAAAGTATTAAATCACATGGATTGTTAAAGTATGATTTACTGTTTTATAATAAACAGCTGTATAATACTTTATATGGTTTTAATCTTAGCACTGTATTATATAAGAAATACATATTGCACTTACAGAACATCATTGATGTGTACAGATGTATACTTAAGGACAATGAAAACGCACGGTCGGGATAATTGCATTTTTACAAGGATAATATAAATATTTTTCACAGTTTCATAAAACCGAATGCACTGCGGTCATTTGGATACCAAAATTATGATTAAAAAATGATAAAGACAGTACCCTCAAAATCAAAAGTAACACTTTTTGCTAATTGTGGTGGGGTCATGTCCCAAGGTTATAACACTGAATGGAAACAAGTCTCAAATCTCAAGCACCTAATTTGCTGAAGTGGCGCCATTTCAGCCAATCAGATGCTTGAGAATTTAGACTGGTTTCCAAGCTCAATTTTAAAACCTTCAGACCTGAAAGATTTTTCAGAAGTAGTGTATATGCATGGTACCACAAACGTGTTTCATCTAATGTTCGTAGCGTTACTTCAAATTTTATTGAGTTTTGGTTTCTTTTTTGTAAACATAATTTGTAAACAAACATGTTCTTTTTATTCATCTAGATTATTTAATCATCAATATTTACTTTCAGAAACATTTTTATTTATAAATAAGCAACGTGATTTGATTCAGTGTTTATTCAATCTTTTTCTGGTGGGTTTCATGACCGCTGGCAATTGTTGAGCTACTATGTGAGAAGTTTGGGTAAGAGTTATTAGCCACAGCCGTAGAACGTACTAGTTGTGTTGCCGACGAAAAATGAATACATATTTTAACAATCGGTTTTCAGATATTTTAACTTAAAAATATGGGCACGTTTTGCACCAAACGCAAATAAAATATCATATTTTTAACGGTTGAATTTGTCAAACAAAAATATTGATAGCAGAGGCTTAGCTTTCCCACCTTGTCAATGGTAATATACAGTGAGGGTAATTTTGTCAAGATTTTGTTGTTATATTTTGTAGTTAATTTTTTTAATGAGAAAGGTTATTTTGTTGTTTTAACTTGTTAATTTTCGCAAATGTCAGAGTTTGGGGTAGAGGTGCTGGTGGCAATGGTGGATTGGGTCCGCTACTGTCGCTTGTGTTATTAGCAGTATTAAAAATACCACATGAATGTTATCAAATTATTTGATCTTCTAATGTCATTTCTTGAGAACCTGTTGGGGCAAGTGTGAGGTTGGTGCACCCTAGAACCTGGTTTAAAACTCATGTGGCAAATTGTTTTGCCACTGACCGTTCCAAGGCGGTAACCCCTCTGGTTCTCATTTTTGTTAATTGTTTGTGGTGTCTTTTTTGAAACTGATCATTTTATTAACCATGCTCTCTCTCTCTCTCTCTCTCTCTCTCTCTCTCTCTCTCTCTCTCTCTCTCTCTCTCTCTCTCTCTCTCTCTCTCTAGACTTGATTTGGGGCGACCCTGTCCGAGTGGTCAAGGTTTCCGACTGATAATCACTTGCGCTTCACCGCTGTGAGTTCGGGACCTACCAGGGTCAAGATCTTTCATGTGAGGAAGCTAACCAGCTAGCTTGCGGAACGTTGGTGATTCTACCCAGGTGTCCGCTGGAGCCTGAAAGTTGCACGGAGTGGCACCTGTTGTCTAAAAGTTTTACCACGAAATGTCACTATAATTTAAATTTCTGATTTGTTACCGAAATAAGGTTTATCTTAAGTGCTTCTTAACAGACGAAAAACATATTCGCACTTATTTATCGCACGGCGTTCAAGAATCGCGTTTTTATTTTAGAATTTCGACGACGAAATGTGTAAGAAATGGCAATTATACATCAAAAGGCACCGGCAAACGACAGACCAGATCACTTACTAAACGTTTTACCGTTTTCTGATTTTTTTAAATTTCTTTATTATGTAACAACTCGGTTACAAGTACATTTACAATTGTAACTGTACAACCCAGAAATCAATTAACAAAATGCTGATATTATGAACAGTTTTCTTTTTATATTTCATTCTGGAGTTCTTTCGAATTGCACCGTGAATATTTTTTTGACCAAATGAGAACATAGTCCTGTTCGATTAAACACCGTCGAAATACTTTTCACCATATAATGCAATCAATACAACCATAACATCGCTTATACCAAACAGAAAACAAAATGGACAGGAGACCGGCGAATTTAAAACCAGTGTTATATTTGTGTTTTATTGTTTTAATATTTACTGACAGTTCATTTTGTGATGTAGAACAGTTGGAAGCCGAGGATTTTGATCGATTTGTGACATCAAATCAACTGGTTCTTGTTTTATTTAGTAAGTAATTATTGGTTGAATTTGGGAAATTCCTCAGGCTCAACGTGGCATCGATTTTTAGGCTCAGTCGTTCAATGAAATGAACAGATGTTGCAGTGTGCTGAATCAGATTTGTAAGAGGCATAATTGTATTACGAGAATATAAGAATTATTTTGAATCATACTGGATGAATTATGATTTGGTAAATACTAACTGCTAAAGTATGTTACTGGTCTATACACCAGTACTCTTAAGTCATGTCTACAGATATTTGGCAGTGAATAGAATCACCAAAAATGACCAAAAAAGACCGAAAACAACCGAATAAGATCAAAAAAGAGACCAAAAACAACTTGTAAAATCAAAGTTAATGTATAAGTTATCTATAAATCTAAATTTTAATCGTTAAAATTCATGATTTTAAAGATTGTATGTAATATCAGTCTTATTCTGTGTTTTATAGTCATTTTCTGAGATGTTAAAATGAATGATTTAAAAAATTGTATGAAATTTTGTTTTTATTCAGTGTTTTTTTGGTCGTTTTCCATTATTCTTTGCACTATTTTGATGGAGACATGACTGAGGTTTAATTATTATTAATCATTATTCATGTATTATTCATGTATGTAAAGATCTTAAAGAATAGTGACAACTGCCTCTTTCATTTAGATGAGGCTGTCACTAAATAAAAAAAATAACTCTGTAAAGTCACCAAATCAAAAGAAATGAAATAAGCAAATGGTCTGAAAATCCAGTGGTTCAAAAGGGCATGTTGCTGGAAAAGTTTTTGAGCATTTTTTTTTGCATTTAAGCACCGTGACAGTAGATACTGGTTCCTTTTGTTTAACATTGTCACATTTTTGTGTCTGAACTCTGTATAGAACACTATAGATTTATAATTGAACACTAAATATTGCAAACTGTTTATGCATATCTGCAATGAAATTCATAATTGTCCCTTGGATTTGTTTCTAATGCTAAATCAGCAAACTGAGCAAAATATTTTTAGTGTTAAAGTCACCTTCACTTCATATTATTGCCTGAGGCTACGTATACTACGTATACTGGTGCTTATTTTGACAAATTTTTCTGGACACTTCCTTAAGACAACACTTTGATTTTCTACTTTATGTTCATAGCATTAATTTTGTTGTTAATGAATATGTATACTTAAAAAATAGAAAACATAGAATACTTTTCCCTTATACTCCTACATGAGATAGATCATGTTGATGATGAGGCTTTGACCTATAATAAGTGAATAAAATAAATAAAAAGTTGATATAAAACCTTAAATACAAAAAAGTGTTTTATAATAGTGTAGTGTTTGATTATAGGCTTCAAGGCTTAAAATAAAATTTTCAAAATATCATCCAGTAGGTTTTGTTTTTATCTATCTGATAAATTATATAAATTTCTTTGAAAAGGCTTATAAATGCAAAACAAAAAGGCCACAGACATAAAATACATTCTCCAAGAACAGCAAAGAACAGTCAGTGGCCAAACATTATACAGTAAAACCCCTCAGTAAGACCACCCATAAATTAAGACCACCTTGCTTATAAGACCACCATTCATGCGTCCCATTTTGCAGTTTGGTCTTAATTTTGGGGTAGAAAATAGTGCAAATCTGCAAAATGGGACACTTGAATGGTGGTCTTATAAGCAAGGTGGTCTTTATTTAATGGTGGTCTTAATGAGAGGTTTTACTGTAAATTTTTTAAAAATTGTTGGGATTTACACGTTTATAGCTTAATTACTGAATATTGGTATAATAAAAAACAACATAAACTTTGAGAAGTAAATTGGCATCATTAAAACTGATTTTTATATATATTTTAGCTTTGTTTAAACACTATGCCCAAAAACAAAATTTAAAAGTGGAATGATAAATAAAAGGTGTGCCAATTGTTTAAATAATATAAGTGCATCAATGATTACAATGTCATATATCTAACTTTTATACATCCATTGCATAAATAAAATTTGCCATAATAATCTACCTGTTTATTGGTGAACTTCTATTTATGCAATGAATGATTTCAAATTTAATTAATATATGTATAATGTATAATTTAACATGTGCTCTGGTTAAAGCATCTTCAAATACTTTTGAGCAATTTTGATTATTTTGTGCACATTTTGCATCATGTCGTGGGAATTGATTTTGCTTCTGTGATATCTTTTACTCCATAGATACATCTTTATTTAATGGACAAACAGTGTAGATCCTGCCATCTGATCGCAATCTACACTGTTTGATTTTTGATAAATAAGATTGATTCTGAGATGCAACCAGTGTAGATCCAGATTATAAGATGAATGTACCAGCTGATCAGGATTTACACTGTTCGCAAACATGTTAAAACACTTGTATGTAGGGTAAAGGTTTATAAGATTGATCAAGGCTTTCAGAAGGCACCATTCCTTGTAGAATGATCCAGTTAACACTTTCCTCTATAAACACACCTTTTAGGCAAGGGGAACAATTTAGATCACATCCATGCCATCTGATCAAGATCTAAACTGTTCGCTTTTTGATTTGTTAGGTTATTTCTGACCAAAAATGTGACCAGTGCAAATCCTGATCAGACGGCACAGATGTGACAGCTGATCTGGATATACGCTGGTTGACATGTGTAAAAAGGAGTATATATGGAGGGAAGGGTTAAGTCTTCCTGTCATGCTGCTATATGTATTGAGTTGGAACAATGACATGATGGTCAAAACAGTATATTATAGAATAACACTAGCCGTTCTTAATTTCAGAAGCATCAGATGAATGTCCTTCCTGCAACAAAGCTCTTGAGTACTTTGAACAAATACCTCAGCCAGATCTCATACAGACAGGTATGTGAAATATTATGTTGTATATTCTTATTGATTTTAACTCTTTCCTCCATATATATACTCTTCTGGCGTGGGCAAACAGTGTAGATTCAGATCAGCTGGAACATCTGTGCCATCTGATCAGGATCTACAATGTTCGCTTTTTTGATTTATTAGGTTATGAATGACCAAAAATCCAACAGTGCAGATCCTGATTTGATGGCATATTAGATGTTGATCTGGATCTACAATGTTCACATAGATGTGCTGGGTGACCTGGATCTACACTATTTGCTCATGCAATAAAGAAATATGTGACATCATGACAAGATGAGGATAACTGACTTGCAATAAGTGAAGATATCCTGAGAGTAACATCTCTCTTAAAAAAACGAGATGAAACACCTTCTCCTTGTTCTGATATAAACACAAGCCAGTCTCTGTTCTGATGTTCAAAACACTTGTACAAGAATTATTATATTTGTGTATTTTACCTGTTACTCCATATATATGCCTTTTTACGCATGTGTCAACAGCGTAGATCCAAATCAGTGGGCACATTTGTGCCGTCTGAGCAGGATCTGCACTAACATTTTGGTCAGAGATAACCTAACAAATCAAAAAGCGAACAGATTATATCCTGATCAGACAGCACAATTGTGCCGGCTGATCTGGATCTAAACTGTTCGCCCTCCCAATTAAGTTGTATCTATGGAGGAAAGGGTAAACTGAAGTTTAGAAGGAAGCTTCTATTTTTTATTTGTGTTTTCAGAGGTCCACAAGAGGTTTGTTATGAATGACGAGATAGCTGCCAGACTCGGTGCATCAGATTATCCTACGATAGTTTACTTTAGACGTGGATATCCAGCCTTATACCATGGTAAATTGAGCTAGGTCTTGTAATAACAGAGATTAGGGAATATATTATATTATATAAAGCCTTATACTACAGTAATTTGAACTGGGCCATGTAATACCACTGTTTTTGAGATGGGCCATGTAACAACAGAGTTGGGGAATATCATGGTATTAAATTTGAGCTGGTCCAAACATTATTTATTTTAAAGAAATTGACTCATTAATTTTTGAAAACAATTGTTGTCAAGAAATTTCATAAAGTTTTTTTTTATAAAAGCTTAAACTGATTTTGTATAAAAATCACAGTCATATACTTTGTAGGGGGAGAATAATTAATAAAATTAAAGGTGATCTCAATTTCTCCTTGTAGGTAAGCTTGGTAGTGCAGATGACATCCCCGAATTTCTGGAATGGTTGAGTCCAGCATCCGAGGTTGCAACACAGGAGTTATTTGAGAGTTCCTTTGAACATCTTACACAAGCATCAACAGGGGCAACAACTGGGGATTGGTTTGTCCTATTGTAAGTTTTTTTCTTCATCAGGGGAAACAACTGTGATTTTTCTGAGTGATTATAGCAAACTCCATGCAGCAGTTAGCTTCCCTTTTCTGTGATTTTAACTCTGTTTGCTTTTAGATATATTAGGTAATTTCTAACCAAGAAGCAAAGATTGTAGAACCTGACCAGTTGGCCAAAATATTCCTGATCTAGATCTACAATGTTCGTACATGTGATATATGTAGTAAAGTGTTACTTTTTTTTTCATTTATTTCAGCTTGAAATTAAATTTAACAAAAAAACAACTTTACTCTATATATTATATCAGTCTATTGCTCTTTCAAAGTTTGGTAGTTTTTGAAAATTTACCAGTGAATTCTATTTATGTTTGAAAATAGTAAAATAATTGTTGTTGTTGATATTTTTTTCAGTTATAAAGCGAGCTGTGAAGAATGTATGACAGCTATACCAAGCATAGAAAATGTTGCTATCAGGTTTGTTACTTTCAATATACCCAGAAATTAATTCCCCTTAACAATCTTCATCAGATCTTCAGAAATAAAAAATCCCAAAAAGGGTTTACTTTAGCATTGAATCGATATTTGACAGTGTTTTTTTGCGTATGGAAAACATTTAGTTTGCTTCATGCTTACTTGAAACAACCCAAATGTTCTTCATACACTGATGAAAACAGTCAAATATTGATTCAATTCTTATATTTACACACTTAAATACTCTAATTTTAACTGAAGTTATGAGAAGAATTCCAGATATTTTGTTTTTTATCTGATCAGAATCTGGACTGTTTTGTACTGTTCGACTCATTATGTTATTTCTAACCATAAAGGGACCAGTTTAAATCCAGCTCAAATGACATGGACCTACACTAGTTGATTTTAGATTCAGTAATTAATTGGTGACAAAGAAACAAATGGTGTAGATAAGACTGCATGTTTTTGCAGGCTGAGTTGGATCTACACTGGTCATCAAAGATATATACCATGTAGTAAAGTACTAACTTGAGTGACTGAGACATGTTATTCACACAAACCATCATTGAAACTTATTTTATCAACATTTTGTGTGCCAACATTTGTATTGTTGTAAGGTAACCCCTATTTTGTTTCAGACTCAAGCAAAAGATGAACTTTGCCAAGGTGAATGTAGATGAAAACAAGAAGTTAGCAGAAAGATTCAAGGTCAAAGATTGTCCATACGGGATACTGTAAGTACTGATGGTGATGTGTTGGAAAAGTGCTGCACTTTTCAAGTTTCACTGTCATGATCTTTTGAAGACTGCATCCCAACTTTGGTTATTGATATATTTTAAGAATAAATAAGATAACTTGTGGAATTCACCAGGGTATGAGAAACATTTGTATACATTGAATTGAGATTGATGGGTGCTTCAAACACACTTATAATTTTCACATCAGTATAAACATGATAAACACACTTATTTATCAGCTTGTCTCATTTTTACAGTCACAAATTTTCTCAGTTCATATTAAAAATTTAGAAAAATTAGAAAATTGATTTTGATAGGCTTGACATTTCACAGCAACAAATGACAAAATATGGATTTATGTGAATGAGCAATAATACATGAAAATATGAGCAATAATTTGTTAGTGGCTGTTTTTAGACACATTAAGAGATAATGCTTTTCAGAGCAAAATAATACCAATCACTTGGGTTATTTTAAGTAAGCATGAAATCCTTTGGGCTTCTCACAATTAAGACAATACAAATGTTTTCCATACCCAAATGGACATCATCAAACATTGATTCAATCCTTAATTGAAAACCCTGTTAATTCACAAGACTTTATTATAGCCTCTGTAACCATTAATACTTTCTTATGCCATGTAAGGTGCATATAAACAGTTTAAGAGAAAAGCAAAGCTGAATTTACTCTTAGAATTTCAGGTGCATTAATTGATTGTATCTCTTGCAGATTTAAACAAGGAAAGATGTATCCATATGAACCTGGAAAGTTTGATGCACCAGCTATAAAAGACTTTGTTGAATCTTGGTACAGGAATGTTAAATCATCTCCCGTCCCCAAAGAGCCGACAGCATTGTAAGTTCAGTTCTTCTTGCCAGGAGTTTAACCTTTCACTCCTTGGGATATGACCTCATGTAGGTGACCAGCATAGGTACAGCCTGCACATCTGTGTTGTCTGATCTTGATCTACACTATTTTGCTTCTTGGTCAGAAATCACCAGGTTTATGTGAGATTGAACATTCTAGGTCTGTGTCCAAGGTTATAAAGCTGAGTTTGGAAACCAGTCTCAAATCTCAAGCATCTGATTGGCTGAAATGGCCAATTGAAATTTGAGACTGGTTTCCAAACTCAGCTTTATAACCTCCAGCCCTGATCAGACTGCACATGTGCATGACAATCTGAATCTATACTGTTCACACATAGGATAATAACCATCCAGTGAAGGATATAGTGAAAAAAGATCACCTTTATAAATATCAGCATATCAATAAATCACCTCAGAGCATAGACTCGACATAAATTTGAATTGCAAGGTTATTCTATTAAAAAGGGAGACCAGCTCAGATCTCAGCAATCTAATTGGTTGAAACCAAGCAGAGTCTTAGAATTGGAAAATGGGAAGCTTCAGATCTGAGACTAGTTTTCCAGCTCTGGTCCCAAGATTATAAAACTGAGAATGGAGACCGAGAATGGAGTGTTATAATCTTTGGGCCTGATTGGCTGAAATGACAATTGATAAGTTACATAAATTAGTTATTAAATCCATGACATCCATAGTGTGGCCTTGACATTTAAAGTACTGTCCCATTTTAAAACCCATATTCTATCACACCATTTTAAAATGTATTTGTTTTTTTTTCCACTGAAGCCAGTAACTTTTATACTAGATAAGTACATGTTTGCAGTATAAATATACAGTTAAAAGTACTCACCTGACATCACTTATTCTGTTTGTGTTTTCAGTGACCTCTTAACAGAGACCATTGCTTTATACTTAAAAGTAAGTATATACTATTATTAAATTATTATATAAATATAAACAAACCAATTTATCTTTACTGCTAAGTGAAATTCTTCTTGTTTACCTTAATGAATCTTGTATCAGCGACAGAATACTTTCGCCTAATTACATGTGATGTGTTGATTGGAGAGATGTGGAGATCAGCCATTAAGTCGTGATTGGGCTGTTTAATTTCTACTGACCAATAAATAAATAGTGCTTATATATTGGTCTCTAGTCTTTGTTTAACCCTTTTCTGCATATAAATTATATGACTTTTATGGTGTTGGAAAACAAATTCGGGTCTGCAGTGGTTTCCTATGTGAATAAAGCCATATCATATATAGTAAATGGTGGACATAATACATACAATGCTAAGGAAACACCATCTCAAACTATTTAACCCTTTCCTGTACAGAGACACCTTTATTGCTAGGGCTAACAGTTTAGATCCAGATCAGACGGCACATTGTGCCGTCTGATCAGGATCTAAACTGTTCGCTTTTTGATTCATTAGCTTATTTCTCACCAAAATGCGACCAGTGCAGATCCTGATCAGACAGCACGGATGTGCCGGCTGATCTGGATCTACACTGGTCGCACATGCGTAAAAATGCTTATATATCCAGAAAAGGGTTAACAAGATTTGCCCTTAACAAGGATTCCTTGTTCTAATGTACACATAGTAATCAGGTTATCAAATTCACATGTACCATGATTTCAGAGGAGGGAGAGGAATTCTTCAGAGGTTGTAGGGGTATTTCACTTGAAATAACAACAACAGTATTAAAACTTCTTTTCTGTCTTGTTTATTTTCAGCAACAAATAGGAGAATCAGACAGAAAGATATTGTTTATCATCGGTGCAGTGACAGTGTCTGTGTTAATTGTTGCTGTAATTGCCATTGTGTTTAGAAAACCAACAAATGCTAGACGGAAGTTTGACTGAAACTACTCTATTGTTTAACCTTCGACTCCATGGATACACTTTATATCCCGTATCTGACTAGATGAGATGAAAATCAGCCTGCATACTAAGATATCATTATATTTCGCGATTGATTAATTTTTGCGTATTTGGCGCTATGGCAAGAGTGCGAAATCAAACCCCAGGGAAAAACACTTGAATATTAAATTTTATTAGAATAATTGTGAGAATTTATGCCCGCACAAAATGTTATTGATGTCTTTTGCACCAAATTTCATCCCCGCGAAATTAAATGATACCATTGTATCTTATCATGACCTACACTACCGGTATTCATTTTAGGTTAAGTTCATTTCTTACAAACAAAGGGAAACAGTGTAGTTGCTGATCAGACATTTCTAGTGTAGAGGTTCAAATTGATCTACATTGTTTGCACACAGGATATAATGTGTATTCTTGGAGTAATGTATTTATTATCATTAATGGCTGACATTATAACTAAATTATACTACTAATTTGGTGGAAGGGAGCTTGTAGTTTGTGTTCAGAAAAAAAAATGTCGTAGGGACTCGGGTGATTGTTATTTAACACATGTATGTCAAGCTTAGCAGGTCTTCACGGCATTGCATTATAGCCTTGGGGGAGTGGTCTAGGAGCATTGTGAGAGGGGTGTTTGGTAATCATGAAAATCTTGATACAAGCATTTGCTGTAACAGTTCTAATGTAAGATTTCAAACAGACAGTTTTAAAAAATTGCTAACTTTGCTTGAACTATATTTTTTATATTGCATTATTAATAAAGTTTGTTTGTTAAAATGTTCGATATTGGGATGAGGGTTATCAAAGGCGGAGGCTTGGGGGCTGAGACACAATGGGGACAGGAACAGGTGGCTGGCAGCACATATTCATAAAATTATACATGCTGTAAATTCTCTCAAATGTTGTGCCTTAATTTGAATTGAATGTGTTTGATTCCTGTTGTGTGTAAATGTTGATAAACATAGACTGCAGTAGTTGCTTCTTTGTAAAAATAAACTAATGAATCTAAAAGTGAATAGAATAGATCTTGATTATACTATATAATTGTGCAGGTTGATCTGGAACCAACTTCTTCCTGTGCCCAAGGTTAAAAAACTGAGCATGGAAAACAGTCTCAAATCTAGAGCATCTGATTGGCTGAACCAATCAGATGCTTGAGACTAGTTGCCATTTCAGCCAATCAGATGCTTGATATTTGAGACTGGTTTCCAATCTCAATTTTATAACCTTCAGTCCTGGTATCTCTAACTGAGTGCAAAGTTTCACAAAAAGAATTTTAGTTATATTATCATGGCAAATAATTTATGAAAATACTGTGTGTATGTTTTGGTCAAAAATGCTTTTTGTCTATTTTATATTGCAATAAATACACTCACCAAAAATAATTAAAGGTCATGCTGAATCTGTTAAATAATGTTATTAATATGATTATATCTGAAGAGTTATTATTATTATTTTTGTACTTTTGTCAAAGCTGGAACTTTAACTATCATTTGAAAGGTTTCAGATTTTATTCATACATGTGTACATGTGAGGAAAACATGATAATTTTATAGTTGACTCTTATCTAGTTTTGGTATGTGAACTAAATGATTGTTAACCTGTGTGTATTTGTATCATTGAAATGCTTACACATGCTAATTTATTATATAATCTAGGCCTATTATTATATAGCTGAGACCTGGAACCAATATCATAAAACTGAGACCGGGAACAGTTGGACCGATCGAATGCTCCAATCTTAGTTTTATGATCTTGGGCAATTATACAGTGTAACAATTAAGAATATTGACCATACAGAGAATTGTAAGATTTCCAGTTCAAAGGGCGTAATTGATACTTAATGAATATACGAGGCGACGTTTACCGACCGCCAAACGACACAAATATTGTAACTGTGATAATTAAATAGATGATAAAGAATCTTTGCAAGCCACCGAACGGTATAAATATCAAAATATTGCAGGTTTGTTTGAGCCTGTCCAAGAGAGTACAGGAAATGCATATAATTGTCCACGCCGCACAGTCGATTTTCAGACCGATTGCATAATTAATTAATTCGCAGCGTATTGATTTAAGATTTAAAGGTTCCATGTTCACCACTTTAAGCGTACCATCGTTTGGGATGGATCTAAATTGTACTTGTATAAATATTGAGTTCTTCTCAGCCCGGTGGTAGGCAGTAATATGCATTTCCATTACTGCCCATAAACAGCCTCAATAAACCCAAGCCTGCATTTTTTTCATATTTGCTGTGTTCGGTGGTTTTCAAATTTCGTTTTTCATCTATTTCATACTTCCACTGTACCAGAAATGTTAGCCTGAGAGATCTTTCTGCAAATTGAATGTGATGTAATGCTATAACATATGTATTTTATTTATTTAACTACTGTAATAAACATGATAAAGACAGCAAAACGGCCTTATTTTTTTACCTTCTTTTGATCTATGGTTCGAGCAATGCTTTTGTTAGTTCCCAGCTTTCCAACACTGAGAAATGTTGTTCATATGTAAGGGCATCATTAAAATGCAAAATGCAAATTATTATTGTTTGCTATTAATTATTACATGATGTATCAAATTAATCTTCTTAATTCACCGTGCTAGCTCCCAGTTTGCATTTTATTGTTTTTATCATTCCGACCTCAGTAGAAGAAATTTAAACTGTAAAAGAACTCTGATATAGTACAATAACTCACAGTGCAAGTAATTTACTTCAGTGTTGTAGCGTTGTGTGAACATATGTCCCCACCAGGGAATCGACATTACTGGCATATAGATAGGAAAATGAAATATGCATAAATGGCCACATCCAGCATTCACAGCCTCCCCACACAGCCAAAAAGTAGAGAGGAAAAGAGAGCATGGTATTACAATAATCAGTTTCAAAATTGACGCCACAAACAAATAACGAAAGTGAGAACCAGAGAGGTTACTGGCTTGGAACGAATATTGTTAAATATAACCAATAACCGAAGCGCCTTATTTACAGGGTTATTTTATAAGTTCATGCTGTCATGTTCAGTCTGCTTTTTGGCTTCTTGAGGCTGTGTTTTCTGATTGTTTGTATTCCTGATGATTCACTAGTTTGTACTTTTTCGTTCATATGAGAACTTGTCAGGCCAAGTGAGAGGTTGGTACAGATTGTAACCAGGTTATAATAGGAGTCAAATGACAGTAACAAAGCTGTAGCTCTTCGTATCTCATTTTTGTCAATTTTTTGTTTCGTCTTTTGAAATTGATCACATCGTAAACCCATGCTCTATCCCCCTTTCCTTTAGCCTTACAGTTTTGGTCCAAATATTCTTTCGTTAAGATTATCCAAAATCACGTATTTTACATTTGATTTCTTAATAAGGTATGGTTCATAAAATGAAAGATTTTTTAATATGAAACTTAACATGACTTATGTTGTAAGACATAACAAGAACAATCTTTGAATGTAACTTACACAGTTATAAGTCGTTTATAGCACGCCCATTTTTAATAATTCGTTTTCAAAATCAACGCTCTCGGAATATGTACATTCCACAACGTTATTATAAATCTTAAAACTTCATTTTATTAGCATTCATTTATTTAATTTCAAAACATTATGTAGTCCGATACACTATTCCCTGCTTCGAGTAACATTCTCATTCCATTCATAAAAGTGAGACCATATAATGACGATAATGTCAAGTAAAGTTCACACTGCAAGACTCACATAGCCTTTGATATGAAATACCTAAACACACAGACTGTTTTAATTTCTCAAGCCTTTAAAATAATGATTTACAGGTTAAAATGCTTGACACCGCCTAATCATTACCACAAAGGACAACATCGTATTGCGCATTTCGCCATTGCTTTTCATAGACAAAAAAAGAAAGAAAAATATAATAATGCCTTAAACGGAACAATGCAGTTCCATCAAACTTTGCACAAACCAATATTTTTAAAAAAATTTAATTTACATACGCTAAGAAAAGTTATAACGGTAAAGAAAATAATTAGACTCCCAAAGCTCCTAAAATTCTATTTGTAATTTATTTCAAAAATGAAGCCACACCAAACATCAATTTTAATATCTTAATGAGTAATAAGTTACTGTCCAACATGTGAAGTGATAGAGTCTCTAGCCGGGATCGAACCCGCACCGTAACGGCCACAGCGCCTAGCCCTACAATTCCTGCGACGCAACCAGCTGAGCTAACCGGTACAACCCCCCAAAAGGTTGATCGGACAGCCTTGATATACGTAACAATCACTGTATGACATCGGTAACGGGTTATTTTACTGATAACAGTACTGACTAAATGCACGGAGAGACTTTTTACGGCCGCCACACTGCATAATTGTGTTGTGAGTTATTTGTAAAAGTATGTTTGACCTTCAATTTCCTGGTCGCGAAAATGGGTGAATAAAAAAATGTTATTTTCTCTCCTCACAATTGAAAGTTCTTTTCAAGGACCTTCCCTATTCTTGTCAGTATCATTTCATGCATGTTGACATTTGAATTGTTGTTTTGTGTTGCTTCCTTTTTGTGATAATATGCAAATAGAATTTTAGAGATTTGTTTGGTTTAAGTATTTTTCTCTACTGTGCTAACTTTTCTAAACGTATGCAAAATAACCAAATGCTTTTAGCATTAATTTGTGGAAAGTTAGATGGAAGTGCATTGTGCCGTTTTAGAGATTTTTATATTTTCTTTTTTTGTCTATGGCAAAGCAATGGTGAAGAGCGCAATACCTAAAAGAAATACAAATGGAGAACGCGATACCTGCTTTTGCACTGACTTCACATAAATGCAAGTTTTTTTTGTTCTGGTGTCATACACCACTAGTGATGAAACGGTAAATGTAAAAAACACAATTGATACCCACGAATATTTCACTATCTTCGTACCGTAGTTTGTCACTGCTGTTATTACTTTATTTTAAACACTTTCTCACTCAGATATTAAGTAGAACTATCCTAAAGGTCTAAGTGTATCATTGGAACACCATCAAACCTGGGACTGTTTGTTCAGCCAGACAATATGCTTATATTTGTTATTGAAATGGTCCTTTGAGTATTATTGTCACTTTTTCTTATTCTTGTTATTGTTTTTATGTTGAGATTTTATGTTGTCTCTTTCTTGCAAACACCATGATGACATTATTACAGCCTTTTACAACACCTCGAGGTACCTTGATGATTTGTTGAATATAGATAATAACCATTTGTCATCTATGGTTAATTAAATTTATCCTAATGAAATACAACTATAAAGAAAACGTTTCAGATAAGCATGCGAACTTTCTTGATCTTAATCTTTCTATTTAAAATGGATACGTCCCTACTAAAACATGTGATATAAGAGATGATTTTAATTATAATAAAGTAAATTTTCCGTTTTTTTTTTAGATTGCAACATCTTATGGGGTTTATATCTCACAGCTTGTTCGCTTTTCTAGAGCTTTCAATGATGTTAATGATTTCAATAAACGTAATCTTTGCATAACAGAAAACAAGGTTATCGGTATCACAAATTAAGGAAAACCTTAGCAAGTTTTATCGCCGATACACAGATTTAATTCAAAACTACAAGTGCAGTTTGGTTGCACGACGGTGGCAGGGGTTTAAGAGTTTATGAAGTTTTGTAAGTAAATCTTAAAAAACCCCATAGAATTTCGATTTGATTCTTTTATCCCCGTCATCGTGTTCTTGTTTATTTCACTCCAGGTGCTCTGGTCTCGGTAAGGTCATTGAGTACCCGCCCTTTGGCTTTGCAATTTTTTAGCTTCTTATATTATATATTTTTGTGTGCTTCTGCATGCAATATTGTTGAGCTGATGGGTTGGAGTAATTTAACCAAGACAACTTGTGCGTGCTTTGTGATATGAGAACCTGTTAGGGCAAGTGTGAGGTTCCAAGGCGGTCCCCCCAAAGGGTTCTTTTTTATTAATTGTTTGTGGGGTATTTAGCCTTAACTTATAATAACATTATGCAATTGTAAAGGAATTAAAAAATAAATGGTGTTACCCTTAAATGGGACCAGAAACCAAAAACAATTGTTTGTGGCGTCTTAATTTAAATTGAATACTTGTAACAAACATGCTCTCTCTTCTTCTCTTCTTTTTGCTGCGTAAGGAGGCTGTGTTTTGTAAGTGTGGCGATTTCTGATACGAATATATATCTTTTTTACTGTAATTATTTGAAAGGTTTCTCTTTCATCTCGTTTGAAATAGATTTTATTGTAATAATGTTTTCAAATTATCTATTTATTATAATGTTTTCAAATTATCAGGAACACACATTGTTTATTAATATTCTTATTTATAAACATTATTTAGTTTAATTTACAAAGTTCTTTGCACGGCACGGAACATCATTTTTGACGACGACAATGGTTCAAACGACTTATTCGTAAATATGTAGTGAAATGATCCATTGTTGCTATTAAGGTCAACATACACACAATCGCTGTACCACCATCCACCGTTCCAAATAATAGCACAATTAAACATGTAGAAATCATTGTCAAAGTCGGAAGTTGAAAATGACATGTCGTTATGCTCAATAAGTCCTTGTATGTTATGACCTGTAAAGACAAAATCTATTCAAGACATTTCGATATCAAAGTCAGACCTTAGCTCTTCCAAACTTGAAATCATCTTTTATACAAGCTTTAAAAAGGAATCATTTCGAAATTGGCTGTTGCTCATTTGATAGGGATAAATATAAATTATATAATTATAAAAAACTATTTGTTATGTGATCATTCGTAATCCTAATTATACTTCCGTTACCACCTTATATTGATTATCGGGATTAATATAAAAGAAACAATAAATTTCTTGATAGAGGAATTGCTTGAGATAAGGTGAGTTTCTTTTCGCATTTTCCACAAGATGCGAAATATTTGGTTTAAACATAGTTTATAAATAAATATTTAACACAATGCAAAAACCAAATACACTGTTTTAATAAACTGCAATTATATTCAGAAAACAAAACTGATATTGAACGTTATACAAACTGCAATTATTTTACAACTTTTAAATATCAGTGCCTGGCGTGGCGGGGTCGGTGTATCGTATTTGTAAAATCAACTTTTTAGTCATTACAATATCAATTCTCGTGAAGGACTAGTGCATATAACAGACGCTTCAATTTTTTTTCTATCTGTAAACTTCATAACATATTCTTAAACTGTATTTTTGAACGCCTTTTGTAGGGCTTTAAGCATATATGCGTTACTGAGTTGCTCTCAAACCCGTGGCTAGGCGGTGTAGACAATAATATGCATTTCCACTACTGCTCAAGAACAGGCTTAATCAAACTGAGCCTGTATATTTTATTTAGTAGTCGTGATCAGTGATTTCAAAGTTCCCGTTTTCACCTATTTATCTGATTTGAAAATTCACTGATAATATGCGCGAAGTTACTATACGGAAGACGTTTACCTATGTTCCCTGACGGTTCCGAAATGTGGAGTGTATACATCGGCCTGGGTGATAGGGAAAAGTTGTGGAAAGCTTCATATCCAGATGACGTGTTGGTTGTTACTTCTATTCGAAGCTCCGATTGTACTCTGGACGTCATTTCTTGTATGTACAGCAAACCTTAAAGGTACAAAGTTCTTTTCGGCTCTGCACTGTACACAAGATATAAATATATTGGTGGAAATAGTTAAATGGATACACTCAAATTAAGTTGCCATAAAATAGATAATTATGTTGTGAGGGAACGACCATTTTGTGAAAACAAGCAAAAAAAAAAACACATCACGTTTACTCTATGATTAGTTGAAGTTTCTAAACTGTATAATTACTTGATCAGTTATTTTTATGGTCTTTAATGCCTTTAATAAAGAAACCGAAGATGTTTCTCACTTATATTTTGTAAAACCATTTCCGAGATTAAACTGGGACTTACCTAACCAAAACTCTTCTGACAAATTGCCAAAGCCATTATCATATTGATTAAACTGACGATTAAACGACAATCTGTAGTTCATTCGGCGTTGAAACACCTAAAAAATCGTTTAATATATACGCGTGTATCTACCGATGAATCGCCAAAATATAATTAAATGTTATTTTGGATGGAAACGCATTCACTTCTGTTTCAATATAATTTTGTATCGTTCTTCATTCTTTGCAATCATTACTATCTCATACTGAGATGATTTCTTCCGCCTTAGCTGCCTAATCTGGCTTTCATAAAGGAACCAGAACTGTTTTAAAATTTCATAAACTTTAGGTAAATATTTTAGCTTAAGGATATAACGTACCATAAAAAGCAACAGGCTTTACAGTTTGTGTATTGACATTAACAAAACAAATATAAATTCGAGAATTTTTTTTTAAATGATTTCATGTAAAGAGAACTTGAAATTCCATCGAGCACGATAAGTATTAAAGTCCAGTCTGCTCTCTTCGATAGGCATGAACATGTATGTATAATGGGAACTTTTATATCATCCGAAGGCGATATTGCAGGTTCAGATTAATATTTAAGGGCAGCAATTGAATTACAAAAAAACTTCAAAAATGCTAGCCATCTGTGGAACTCAATATTTAAACAAGTGAACATTACAACATTTTATTCAGATCCATCCCGAACGATGAAACAATTTTGGTTAGAAATCAAGAATTTTCCTACCGTCCAACCACCTGCATCGGTGTCCATATCACAGTATACAGCAATCTTTTGCTTGGATTTCCATAGTGTTACATTATATATACCACTTGTACTTCCAGGGTAATATTCTAAAATGCTCGAACAATCGTAGACAATATGAGTAACTGCAAATTACAAAAAAATAAATTGATCACAGAGCTAGTTAGATACAAAAAATATTTTAAAAGTGGCACATGGAAATACAGAAATATCTATTGCAGTTATAAATATAGAGAACAGGTTAACGCGTGTCAAATATTAATATTATCTTTAATTAATTGATTTGCTTACTTGGCCTTTTTTCATAATCTTTTACGGATATGTAAGCTTTGTATACTACTCAACTTCTATACAACACGAGTTGTACATGCAGATGGTTGATAATCTAATAAAAGGTGAAAGAAAAAAGAAAAGCCATACATTTGCATAATGTGGTTTCCACGGGTATTCCACTACAAGCTTTTCCATAAGGTGTTGGCGGGGGATTATTGCATTCCCTATATCGGGAACGTGTTCCATATTCATCGGATGGAGTTGAATAACATTTACTCCAAACAGACCAATCTGACCAACCGCCATCTTAAAAAAGCAACAAGGGAAACTGAATGTACACGTTTGGGTCACCTGCATTGAGCAGCACGCGACATAAGCCTTATTTGTGCTCAATCAAAATTAGCCTGCAATATTTGATGCGTGTCTTGTTCGGTGTCTTCTAAAGGTCTTTTTCCATTTATTTAAATTTCAGAAAACAGTAAATTATCGAATTTGAAAACCACATAAGTACTAAATAAAAAATCTAAGGCAAATATACCTGCGCATGAATGAAGTAGGCACAACTGTGTATCAGAATTTTCACCTAAACAGCTACCACTAAAACCGTCCGTTGTGTGAAAGGAGCAATTTCTAAATCGTTTTTGCAAACCGATTCCGCATGACGTAGAGCATATTCCCCAATCTGACCATTCTTGCCATCTTCCTTCAACTAAGTCAGATATGACATTTTACTCGTCGTGTAAAACTTAAATGAATAATCATGGTGATGACTGATTTTTTGAATAATCAATGCTGTATATCTATACTTGCTTTAATGCTGTGACTTTTCCCGATATGCCAATTGAACGTAATCAAATATTTAAAAAAGGCAAATGGTGTTGATAGAGTTTTTTTTCGCTATTTCCTTTTTACTGTTCTAGCGTGTCTTACCATGTGCAAAAAAATGATTCATTAGTAACTGTTACACTCATTTGTGCAAAGTTTCATTGAACGGCATTTTGTCGTTAATGAGGTTGTTAATTTTCTTTTTATCGACGAACGTGCTAGGGAGGAGTGTGGTAAGCCCTTAATCTGAAAATGCCGCATTGAAGGTTCCATGTTCACCGCCATATGCATACCATCGTTCGGGATGGATCAAAGTTGTACTGTTTATTGGTGTAAATATTTAGTTGCGCTAAAACCCGGAGCTAGGCTGCGTGGGAAGTAAGATGCATTTCCATTACTGCCAATTTACAGGCTCAATCAAACCTAGCCTGCAATAATTTCATATTTGTCGTGTTCGGTGGCTTTCAAAGTTCCTATATCGCATTTAACGCAATTACATAAATCTTTTACTTACAATTACTACGTTGGTACGAAGAACAAACAAAATAAAAGACACAAAAAGTAAAAGTTTTGATCTGAATTAGTTGTTTCGCTTTTTCGACAGTCTTAAATGACACAAAAATCAATTACATGAATATTGATACCTGCACATGAATCCGGAAAACATATCTTTGAATCCCAATTTTGTGCAAAACAATGGTCACCAAATCTCGACGGGGCTGGGTTGGAGCAGTTTCTAATTCGTGCCTGTTGTCCTACACCACATGACACTGAGCAGGTTCCCCAATCTGACCATCCGCTCCACCCACCGTGAACTTCACACATTTATTTAAAGACATGCGTTGCAATAATTATGTTGCTAAAGCTTTATTTTAAAATTTATTTCCGTACGTTTAAATTCAGCGGTTATTGATTTCCAAACAATTCAATGGTCAGAAAATCATCAGTTAGATACATATAACTGAGACAATTCCATTATTCAAACCATTAGCAATATATATTTCATGAAATATATAATACCTTTCTAAAAATTGTATCTTTGACAAAAATGACATTGCTTACAACAAAATCGAAAACACAAATGAATCAAAACTTTATTTTGACTTCATTCTAAGACCAATTTCATTCTGTCGACGTGAACTATAGGATACATTATACTAAATAATTAATATAGGGTAAAACAAAGTTCCAGTAACAAAGGTCATCTCCAAACAATATTACAAGATATTGTATATGCTTTAACATACCAAACGGTACAGCATAATCAACAACCACTGTTTCAAAGCGTGCAAAAGGGGTATGCCACTTGCCCAAGTTTCTTTGTGTTATACACAATTATGAAACACCTATTATTATTCTTATGGCGGAGAAATATAGTTCAATCCATAATTTGATGGGTTTCACAAAACTGTTTCATCAATTTAATAATTACAGAATTAGATGAAAAGGGAACTTTGAAGACCCTCGAACACGACAAATATGAAAATATTACAGGCTCGGTTTGATTGAGCCTGCTCATGGGCAGTAATGGAAATGCTTATTACTACCCACGCCGCCTAGTCCCGGGTTGAGCGCAACTCGAGAGCGCAACTCAATATTTACACCAATAAACAGTACAATTTTAATCCATCCCAAACGATAAGCGTTGTTTGTGCCGTGTGTCGCCAAGTACATTCAATCAGACTGAGTGCTGTTATCAATGATATAGAGCTTTGAAGGCCGTTGAGCACAATACTTATATTTGTGTAAATGTTGAATTGCGCTCAAAACGGGGCTAGGCGGCGTAAACAGTTATATGCGCTCCCTATACTGCTCATGAACAGACTCAATCAAACCGACCTGCAATATTTTGATACTTATCGTGTTTGGTGGCCTTTAAAATTATTTGTTCATCTTTTGTTCGTCTATCTAATAAAAAAACGCTCACCTGGACACAGTGGTTTCTGACACAGTTTTGTTTCCAGATGTTGTCCTTGGCAGTCCAAACCGCCGTTTAAAGGTGATGGACTTGAACAAGATCTTGTTCTGGTTTGAGAACCATTTTCACAAGTGACATCACACGCTGACCAGTCCGTCCATTCACTCCAGCTACCGTCAACTTACAAAAATAACATAAAGCTAGAAATCTGAGAAGTAAAACTTGTGATAAACAGGTAGTTATCAGCTTAAATTAACACACAATATTCCGTAAAAGAGATTACATATACCGCCGGTAACAGATACCAAACTCATGAATTTTAATTCTATGCAAACCAATAACAATGTCCTCAAAATACAAAAGTACAGAAAAGTACAAACACATTGCACCAACTTTCTGATGATTGAGTCATTTATTTTTAATATTACGAAAGCTAAGCTCTGAAGAAGTGAGTGTTTTCACTTAATCCACTCAGTCTGAAAAGAAATAGAAACTCAATAAATTCAGAAAATGTAAAGCATTACTAGATGAATGTCAACAATTTCTGCCGATTTTGTGTTAAACATTTGGTCACCACAGTACAATATTGTGCATGCACAAAGGACATTCGTTTTTTGCATACATGGTTTAAATTCGATAGAAGAAGAGAACAGAACTACATCATAAACGTAATATTTAAATGTTTAAACAATAATTAGTTGTAGATAAAATCGAGTGTTACCCTAGTGTGGGCCTTAAGCGATAACACCCGCAGAAACAAAACAAAGCAAAAAAGCAGTAAAAAAATTCATACAACATTCTCTTACTCGGGCATGGCTGTTTTTGACAAACTTCGGTATCAAGACTCTGTCCTGGACAGTCCAAACCGCCGTTAGAAGGATGTGGATTAGAACAAGATCGCATTCTGGATTGTGTTCCATTTTCACAAGTGACATCACACGTTGTCCAGTCCGTCCAATCTCCCCAGTTACCATCAACTTAAACATACCATAAATAAAAGAGAACGAAAATATAACAATTTAATAACATTTAGTAAATAGTTAAAAGTCAAAAGTAGAGAGGAAAAGAGATCATCAGTTAATAAGATAAACAGTTTAACACCACTAACAAATAACCATTGATAAAGATAACCGTTGAGATTACCGCATTTGAACGGTCAGTGGCAAAATTATTTGCTACTAGGGGTTTAAACCCAGTTCTTGGTTGCATCAACCTCAAACTTGCCCCAATGAGTTCTCAAAAGAACCAACAAGCACAAGTCGATCCGCAACTTTTGAAGTTGTGGATAATTTTAAAAGGCATACTCGTTTATTATGAAATTATAGGTTATTTGAATACTGGACTTGCTATTTAGAAAGAAAATGTAGTATTTATTTTTAAATGTTTAAATTTAAATCCGTTTCGTTTTTGTGAAATGGCAAGCTTTCTGCAACAATATTGTTTGACAGTGGTGTTAAGGAAAAATAATAAACTGAGCAATGAAATGATTAATTATTGTAGAGTGGTATCAAAACTAAAGAAAGTGCATAATTCAGTTTGGTCAAACTTTGAACTTTGCATTAAAGAGCGTATAAACTATCCAAACCAGTAAAATAATAAAAAGAAATTTTCATATTAAAAACGGAAAGGGAATACTTTGAAATTGCAAAACAGTATCATGGAAAATACTGAAAAGTAATTAATTCAAACGGAAAATACTCGATTGATTTGCATCTATATTAAACGTCCTTTGCAATACACACTAAACCAGGGTTGTTATCGAATTGGAATGATCAGTGACAATAAAAAAACCTATTTATTTATAACATATTTGATGTTTAATAGTAAACATAACAGTCAAGGGCAAACACGATCGAAAGAGATATTGCAAACCTTTCTTATCTGATATACTAGGTAAATATAACAATATAAAATCTCACATTTTTCATGAAAACCGTGCATGTGGTGACCGAATATTTTATTTGATTTAGCCACCACTAAAGTTTTATTATAGAATGTGAGAATCCCATACCTGGACACAATGGTTGTTGACAGAGTTTGGACTCCAAGCTCTGTCCTTCACAGTCTAAACCTCCGTGAGCAGGCGGCGGATTCGAACAAGATCTCCGTCGTGTCTGAGTTCCATTTTCACAGGTTACATCGCAGTTTGACCAGTGAGTCCAAGGTCCCCAGTTACCGTCGACTTAACAGTATTAAACTTACATGACTTTGTATACTTATAGGGGAAGAAAACATAATTATTCAGATTAAGATTGTTTAGAATTTATAATGTAAATCTAAATACCTGTAGATGAAATATAAAATTGCCACAACTATTAGTTTCGGTACATCGACATGGTTAGTTTAGGTACATCGACATGGTTAGTTTAGGTACATCGACATGGTTAGTTTAGGTACTTCGACATGGTTAGTTTAGGTACTTCGACATGGTTAGTTTAGGTACATCGACATGGTTAGTTTAGGTACATCTACATGGTTAGTTTAGGTACATCGACATGGTTAGTTTCGGTACATCGACATGGTTAGTTTAGGTACATCGACATTGTTAGTTTAGGTACATGGACATGGTTAGTTTCGGTACATCGACATGGTTAGTTTAGGTACATCGACATGGTTAGATTAGGTACATCGACATGGTTAGTTTAGATACATCGACATGGTTAGTTTCGGTACATCGACATGGTTAGTTTAGGTACATCGACATGGTTAGTTTAGGTACATCGACATGGTAAGTTAATGTACATCGACATGGTTAGTTTCGGTACATCGACATGGTTAGTTTAGGTACATCGATATGGTTAGTTTAGGTACATCGACATGGTTAGTTTAGGTACATCGACATGGTTAGTTTAGGTACATCGACATGGTTAGTTTAGGTACATCGACATGGTTAGTTCAGGTACATCTACATGGTTAGTTTAGGTACATCGACATGGTTAGTTTAGGTACATCGACATGGGTAGTTTAGGTACATCGACATGGTTAGTTTAGGTACATCGACATGGTTAGTTTAGGTACATCGACATGGATCACATAACTTAATGGAAAATAACACGATATAACATTATCAATCTTTAAATATTAAACGAAAATGATAAACTATAAATAAAACAAAACCTGTAAAAATTAATGAAACATTACTACCTAAATCGCAAAGTCCGCAGAATTTCCGGCAGATCAGTTTCGCTTTGTGTATATCAATACACACGTTTATTAAATTGCTAAGTCTTGCACAGTCTATTGATGCATCGTCGGAGCAATCAGTTGCTGAAAGTAAAACAATATTTTGTATCGAATTTATCATGAAAAAGTATGCTAGCCATCAGTTCAAACACAAGGTAAATTTATTTAACGCGTAATATCTCTGATATATGTAAATACTAAAAGACTATAATGTCGGTATTGACTATCCAGATCCTCTTTATATTCAGACAAAATTATATGTAACTCAGGTCTAATTGATGTTTCTATCACAGTTTTCGATTTAACAAGCAAAGGTTGAAAAGCAAAGTGAAACATGCATATCCGGCATTGCCACTCCCAGAAAACAGAGCATCCCCCAAAAGTACAGAAGATGGACATATAAATTGACCAATTTAAAGGAGACGCCTAATGTCAAACAACTAAAACAAAAGAGAAACCTGGAAGGATAATTTTCGTTCGATGTATCGCGTTGGGTTCGGTTTAATCTCAGACGGTTTACTACTTATTTAATGTATTTGTCATTCGCTTTGGTATAGCATGGTACTATAAATATATACCATTATATTTATTTTATTCACTTTATTGTCGGGTCTTTCTGCAAACAGTTTCTAGTTTTTATAGGTTTTATGTTTCTAAGCAACTTTTTATAACGCTTTAAATGACGATCTTACGCTTGGTGTGGTTGCATAGGTTAATGTTACATAGGTCTGTAGAGCAACATTCAAGGCAGTTCTGTGACTGTCGTTTGTCGATATTTCTACCAACAATCACACTCTGATCAGGCTTATGTAACATGCAATTCTGAAACAAAGCAATTATGAAATCTGTGTGCTTTTAAATTCATAATATTAACCCTTTACTCCATATACATACATACACCTTATTGCGCATGCGTGGCCAGTGTAGATCCAGATAAGCCGGCACATCCTTGTTGTCTATCAGAATCTGCACCGGTCGCTGATAGGTCAGAAATTAACTTATAAATCAAAAGGCGAAAGGTACAGATCCTGGTCAGACGGCACATATACTGCAAAGAAAACGCTTTTAATGATATAACATCATTGCCCTTAGTTACCGTTTTTGAAAGGAATTCTCTGATACAGTAAGTAAGTTAGTAAATAAATTGTGTAATATTGTGACTTGTGTATATACAAATTATCAGTTTTCAAAGTTTAAAGAATTATACAGATAACAACCGGCCCTATGGGCACATTTATAAGTCACTTGCACATAAGATTTTGCGATTAACAGTTTAACAGACAAATTGCAATATTAAAAAGATATTCTGGATTTAACATATTTTTTCACACAAAAAGTTGCATCGGAGCAGTTTAGTCAATAAAGTGGTTTACAAATTTACAGTCAATACTGCATTACAGTTTGCAAATATTCAACTATTTGTTAGGAGTTTAAACGTTATTATCACAAAATCAAGTTTTTAACGGGCAAATCGTACATACATTTAGTGAAACCTTTTCATTAAAATGTTGTTTAGGCCCAACGTTGCCTATAGTTTAACCTATAGATTTCTGTATTGTTTCTTTTAAGTATATCATGTTTAATTCAGTACAATAATTTAAGTACTTACCCCATTTTCTACACAGCCAAGATTATGGAGTCGCTGCTGCCCTGTTATTGTCACGTTTTCAAAACAAGACTGCAATTGAACCGAATGAAATTCATATAGCAGTTAACAGTGCTTTGACCCTCTGCAAACGCATCTGCAAACAGCTGCAGCGGCCTGACCTTAAAGATCTCTAATAAATATGCATATTACATAAATGAATAAATAGACTTTAACTTTGCTAAATTACATGTACAACAAGAAGGGAACTACAACTCAATGTGACAATATTACAGTCATGATTTTTTTTATATAACCACGAGAGTTTCTTCCTTGCAAACTTCATACAGTGGACTTGTAAATAAATAAAGCGATTGTTGTCAAGGACAAGGTGTTTTTCCAGTACAATAATTATGCCAATATCAACTTATAGAAATAACATTGCTAGCATATGAACTCTTGTTTTTGTCGTTCTGCAAAATATCATCTTAGAAATAGTTTAGATATTCATTGTGATTTTTTGTATTATTAGTTACAAATATACAAGTATAAAACTAAAAAACAACCGAATGAAACTGACCTGGAATATAGATCCTGTGTGGCCAGACTATTAACAAATTTGAGCTATTTGTTTGACTTTAAAATTGTGTGTTTCAGGTTTTCTGAATAAATTCATTTGATTTTTGTAGACTTATTATCATTAAAGTTTTGAATGGCTTCAAACAATGGCTTTATTGAGACTGCAACCAGACAAGACCAAATTAAAAGTCCATTGATATAATTTTAACATTAATTTGTAAGTTTTTACTTGTCAACATGTTAATCGGCACACATCCATAACTTACTCTTCGACATTCATGTGTTTTTATATTATTCTCGGCAGATGTGGCTGTGTTTCCCAAATTAATGCATTTTTAATTTTCCAGAGATCTGAGCTCTTTTTTACAAACTACACTTCATTGATTGTGTTACACTGTGTGACCATACAACATTATGATCAGGGTAAATATTTATTCTTTTCTAAAAATTATAATTTCATAGTTTTATTTGTAGAATCACCTGTCCGTCCGCGCATCTTACTGTATTCGTACACTCTTGGATATTCGGAACGTTTGTGCAAACATAACACTCTTTGGAATCTAAAAGAAAATAATAAAATAAGTTTATAAGTATTAACATATAAGATATGATTCTTCCATGATGCTCGCCTCGATGTTACTGCTACTTTGAGAAAATATTCAATTCTAAAGGAATAAATTCTTGCTGCATAATTGTGCTTGCCCTCTCAACAGTAATGTTCGAAAAATAAATAAGCACACTGATATGTAACTTATATAAATAATTTTATTCAAACTCAGTATACCGGTATTATTTTGGCAGAGGATATAAATATGATATTGATGTTTTTACACATTAGTTATAGTGCAAAAGAGATATATGCATATCAGGGATGGCCACATCCAGCAGACACAGCCTCCCCACACAAACAGTAGAGCGAAAAGAGAGCATGGTATTACAATAATCAATTTCAATAAGTACGCCACAAACAATTAACGAAAGTGAGAACAACCCGAGGGGTTACCTCCTTGGAACGGTCAGTGGCAAAACAATTTTCCACTGGGGGTTTAAACCAGGTTCTAGGGTGCACAAACCTCAAGTTCCTTTAAAATTGTTGAAGTAGATCTATTTCATTTCTAATTGTTAAACTTGTGTTGATGGCTCTGACGCAAGTCTTCCTGAAAGAGGTTTCATTTGGGGCTAGGTAGAGAATAATTTACATCTTTATGGTCAACATCCACATGAGAATTAATATTGCTGCCCCAAAAGGGGTTTCGAGCAACCCCTTTGAACCCCACTCTAGAACAGCCCCTGCATAACATGTATGTTAGAAATGTGTTTCATGTATAAGCTGAGAGTTAACATATCTTGGCCTTATAATTATCAGGCGTTTATACAAAAAATTTATACACAGTTACTTACTGACATCGACAAATATAGCAGATTGCAGCAATATAACAAGAGCCACAAAGTCTGAAACCAAATCAATAATGGAATTTGACATGTATACAAATTAATAATTTTTCTTCTAACAACTATTAAATTGCGAATTGATGTGATGTCAGACACATGTGTATCCATGAACTACTTTAGTACATCACAAATCATTGTTACAAATTGAAAAAACATAAATTTCTGCAAACATAAAATAAAGATTATTTACGCATTTCAGCCTTTTGTCGTAAGTTTATGTCAGCTTATCGTGTTCCAAATGTAAGGGACAAACAGGAATGAGATAAGGTACTAAAATGGAATTGAACCCTTATCCTAACGTCAAGTAGATTGTTTCGGTTTACAAATAATTTTACGAATATTGTTAATATGCCAGGCTATGAAAAAATGCCCCTTAGGCCACATTAAAATGGATTGTTTTACATAACTCCCCATATTCAATTATTTATATGTTGAAAATGGAACTTGTTAACTTCTCAATTCGTTACACATTTATTTTAATAATCAAAACAGGTATTTTAAAATTTAAATGAACATGCATTTGATGAAAATAAGGATGGTGGGGATTAAGCAGATAATGATTTTAAAAATGCAATAAGACTGGCTCAAATATGTTCTCTTACTTTGAGCCAGTCTTATTTTGGCTCAAATATGTTCTGTTACTTTTATTGGTGCTGATTTTGTTAATCAAAGAATTAAAGATATTCACAATAACTTTTGGAGCGATATTTGGAAAGCCTACCTTTCTATTTCAAGTACAAAAACTGTTTCCTCTTGGAAAGAATTCTTGTCTTTGCCTGTCTGGCACAATCCAAGGTTCAAAATTGGTAGAAAATCATTTTGTGACCTTAATTATATTCATAAGGGCATTTTTTGTGAATGATTTTGTTAACAATAGTGGCAGATTCTATTCATTTGAAGAATTCCAGGCATTGTATTCAGTGACTACCAATTTTCTTCAATATAATAATATTATACACACTATAAGAGCATACCTAGATTCACTTCGATTTCCACATTTGGCATTTAAAGAAATATACCCCATGCAACCGTTAATAAGAAACCAAATAAAACAAGGAGGGAAAGGATGCAGATTAATTTACTATATTCTGATTTATAGCAACATAAAAACTAGTTCACAAAATAAATGGGAACGCGATTTAATAAATGAAAATATAGAATGGAAAAATATTTCTAAGATTCCATTTAAAACTACAAAAGACCCAAAATTGCAGTGGTTTCAATTTAGAATTAACCATAGGATTTTGGGAAAAAAATGTCTGTTAGCCAACATGGGACTCGCAGAAAACAACTTATGCTCTTTTTGTAACCTAATGCCAGAGACATTGTTACACCTCTTTTGGGAATGCAATATTGTATCAAATTGTTGGCTAAAAATTTGGATTTGGGTTAAAAGGAAATATAATTTACAAACGCTTAACTTAACAAAATCAGAAACTATCTTTGGAAGTAAATCCATCCAGACTGTCCTTAACAAAATACTTATTGCTAAACACTACATATACCAATGGAAAATGAAATATACTCAACCTCATGTTGAGGTCTTTAAAAACCAAGTAAGATTTTTGTTTGAAACAGAAAAGACTGTATTGGGGTCCTTTCAAAGCCTTGGTACAGACACAAGACAGGTAAGTCAGACATTTTTTTCTTTGGTTATAGCAACACTCTCTCTCTCCCTTTTCTTTCTTTTTTTTCCTCTATGTTATCTTTATGCCAAAAACAAATAAACCACTCAATTTGTTTATTCATATAAAGTGAGCATTGAAGACCAGCCACCAGCTGCCCTTTTCTCTTTGAAAGTGCTTTTCTCTTGTTTCTTTAAATTTTACAAAAGCCTTTATAAGTAAAGCAACAATATCATCCGCTAGTGACATCTAGCTATTGTTTAATGAATTTTCAAAATTCTGAATAACATAAATGCTTCGTTTAAAACAAAAATACTTAATCTGGGATATGGGAAAATAAAAATGCTTAAGATATTATTGAGTAATTTGCTTTTATTATGCATTTCTATATCTTAGATAATTATAGAAAGTTTAATTGTAACTATTATTTTATAAAAATACTATGCAAAAATATCATCAATAATTTAGACTTTTAAAATATAATGAGAAAATGTAGCAGGCTCAACAGAAAGCAAAGTAAATTGAAGGACAATTAATAGTACTTTTGTGTTTCATTTCTGACAATTTCACCTTAAACATATTATCTGTATCACTATATAAATATGTTCACTGTACACCTTTGTTATGTTTAGACATGTGATTTGGAGATTATGCATTACATGTAGCATGTATTTTGTACTTTGTCATTAATACGCTTTACTGGAAATAAAAGTTAAAAAAATGTTCTGTTACTTTCAGTGAATCGCATGTTGTTGTATCTAGGTCAGATGCACAGGTTCAAATGAAGATAGTGAATTTAGGAATCCTGTAACATCTCACTGTAGATTTTATGTACACTTTTATATAATTTCTTTAAAGAACTGTATACCATTCGCATGTAATCTGTACGATTTGTACACCAAAAATACATGTCTTGCCTTGTAAGTAAAATAAGAAGTAAAAAAACTATACATGTTCACTACTCAAAAGTTCTAAGTGCACACTTTATAAATGGAATTTTCCTAAGTCTATTTGATTGAATCATTCGAGTTTAAAGTTTAATTAATATCTAATAATTTTAGTTTAAGATTATTGTTAAGTGGGCACTAATCTAACTAATGAAATACCAATATTTTCGTGTTAACGTTCTTTAAAGTAAATATTTAATGACGTAATCTTGAGCGTAACATCAACGTGCAACGTAAGCCAAGTTATCAATCTAGACATTAAAATCATTTGATGTTTTTCTTATTATGATAAACTATGCCAAAATTCGGCATTTCGTTTGCATTTACGAATAACAGCATGATGGTTTTATAACAAATTTTAAATTAGTGCCAGTTAAGAGCACGTTGACGACACTTTTGCGGTCTTCAGTCGTCATAGTTCCATAGTTATAAAGTGTTGGTGTGAGTGTTTAGATTGTCCGGAGTCGGTGATCATGTGGAAAACAAAAAGAATTGTAAATTGTAAGAAAATCAAGTCCGATTGCCGCACAGTATTGCGGTATGTGGATGACGTAATACGTATAACATACGCACGGTTTTCAAAAAATTATTATTGTTTGGTCACATTTATCATAATATCAAAATTTCTTTTAGTTAGTATAATGTTTTGAGATAATCAAAATTTCAAGGTTTGCACTTAGAACTTTTGACAAGTGTATGTATATAAAACAATTTGTTTTTCGTTTTTCCAGTTCATACACTTTCCTTAATATTGAACAAAACGCAGCCTGTTGTAAATAATTATAAACTCATTTTACACCAAAAACTGCATTTGAGGAACTTGGATAAAGACATAGTTGAATATAACCACAATTTTGCGATAAACTTTTGTTAAATGCCAATGTTCCAAAATTACATAGTTAAATTAATCTACTTAATTGAATGCCAAAATTAAAGCTACATTTCTTCTTTAATGTAAGTACATGTAAAACAATAATTTAGACTTGATAAATCTACTGAAAAGACCTAAATATTTGATTATTAATATTAATTTAGAAAGTTCTGAAGTTTTTCCAAAGTACCTAAGTTGTTTATTTATTATTTATTAAGTAGAGAAGAAGTTTAGAATTTTGATCTTAACAATTTATAGAACTAAGCTTAAACTGGTATCTTCCACTGAGCATATTGGTATATTCCACTATTAACCAATCAAAATGAATAAAATAGTATATCCAATAATATAGGTTGCTTAGGTTATACCGTTACCACCCCCACCCCCTTTTTCATTTTAATATACTTTTAAGTACTACAATTTTAGCCTTAATCTAAAAATAGCCAAGTCTCTAAGACTCTGGACTTAAACTCCCTATTTTAAAGCCAATACTTAAATCATACTCTAAAATGTTAATTCATTGAACATTAAAGACATTAAAGTGCTCAATTCATCTAAATTATGCCCTTAAACAGTTTTAAGGTAAAAGAAGGCCCATACCTCAATATACTGTATCAAAAAAGTAATACATGCGTATCAGGAACCGCCACACAAGAAATTCCTGTGATTCACACTAATCCTGTCAATAGCAGGTCTACACAGAAATAAACTGTTTAAATTTCACTTCAGCTGACTAGGTTTAAATAAAAATAACATATACATATACATGTATATATTAAAATAAAAGGTATACGGGTATGCAAGAAAAAATATCGCGTGAGATTGTCAGTACATATACAGGTATAGTAACCCGTGTAACGCCGCATAACAGCATCGCCGCATAAACGAAATCGACCAGGTTTATACGGTGAGTTTTTACCCATTAGCAGATTTTTCTTTACGTGGCAAACAGACACAATTTCGCCGCATAAGAACAATCAAATATATTAGAATACACTAGTGGTTTATTAACATTGGATTTAGTATTCGTGTCCAATTAACTAAACTTAGAACTACACTTTTAGAGAAGTAATTCGTCAACAACAACAGCAACAATAACACATGTCTTTACAATCGTTTTATTTAGAAAAATTAAAAACTTAATTTGTTTCTTTACAATAAAGTGGTAAGTTAATCCTTTTTATGTGGCGAAAAGGCATAGTTGCATCCCATATCTATAAGCAATTTCTGTTTTATGAGTTGAGCGTCGCCGCATAAGCGTGGTCGCCTTGTTTATGCGTCACCGCGTAAACAAAAAATTTCAGGGTCTCATCCGTGGACTGTTTTTGCGGGAACTCCGCATATCTTTATCTCGCATAAAAACACAGCCTCATTCTCGCATAAAAACACAGCCTCATTCTCGCATAAAACACAGCCTAATTCTCGCATAAAACACAGCCTCATTCTCGCATACAAACACAGCCTCATTCACCCATAAAACACAGCCTCATTCTCGCATAAAACACAGCCTCATTCTCGCATAAATCACAGCCTCATTCTCGCATAAAAACGCAGCCTTATTCTCGCTTAAATCACAGATGTTTACTCTCGTTATCAGATGTTTCCTGTTTTTACCTCGCACTCTAATAATCAATATATAATTGATAAGATATATATATAAAAAGCTAGTCGGTCATTAGCATTTTAACAAGGAAAATAAACATCTTATAAATATTTTTTCACAGTGTCATAAAACCGAATGCATTGCGGTCATTTAGATACCAAAATTATGAAAATTGATTGTATAATAAAAAAGTTAATACGTAATAAATACAGTACCCCAAAAAATCAAAAGTAACACTTTTGGCTAAATGTGATAATGAACAACAGGAAACAGATTGAATCAATTTATAGTCCCAATTAGCAAAAAGTGTTACTTTTGATTTTTGGGTTACTGTCTTTCTTACGCAATAACTTTTTTATTATGCAATCAATTTTCATAATTTTGTATCTAAATCACCGCACTGCATTCTTTTTATGAAACTGTGAAAACAATATGTATTAGATATATATTATCCTTTTTAAAATGCAATTATCCCGACCGTGCGTTTTCATTGTCCTTAAGTATATTTAACAAATATATGAAATAACTGTAATGTTTTCAAAGATACATGTACATGTAAAACATGAGTAAGTTTAACTGGACAAACAGCCGTTTCGTTTCCTCGGAGACTTCCCGTTATTTTTTTAAAGTTGAAAAATAACAATCCAGTCTTAATTTACTAAATAAAGTAGTCGAGGTTTTAACTGCAACACTTGTTTTCTTTAATGACATTTAGATAACAAGTTGCTTGTTCCTTTTGCCCTTTTTCTAATTTTATCTTTACTCTAGTGTCACGTTGTTTTACAATGCGTAAGTAGATCTTGATAATTATGATCTTAAATAAACATTAAACTATTAATAAACAAGAGTTTATTTTTTTAGTAATGTCTATTCAGTTCTTTTGCTGAATTCAGTTGTATAGTAATCTTATTTTGGTAGCAGTTTATTTTGTCTCTCTCTTCTTGCTCTTTTATGACCTTTTTATAGGTGCACTAATTTCTCGCAGACATTATTATTATTTCAGTTTATAAAGTCATTGTTTCATTGTTTTACACCTGCATATTCACAGTTGTTGGTAAGTACAAAAGTAATGCTGCTCTATTTCATACATTTCACAATTACATAATTTTATGTTTTTCCGATATTGATTGTTTTAAATTAGTTGTGCATAATCTAAATTGCGGGACGAATACGCCATATTAGTTGTATTGTTTTAGCAGTGGAGACTAACACTATAACAAATAAACAATCTTGACTGAGGGTAGAGGTAATGAACCATTTTATAAAGATATTAAACATGTATATTTTAAAGCGCAATACAATAAAATTATATACGAAACTTATTTCATTTAAATTTCATGAAACGCTTTAAACTGATTTCAGACACTAAAGATTGTTATAGTTGCACCAACAAACCAAACATTCAACAGTGTAACAACACGGTTAGATGTCTAGATGGACAGGTAAAACCTTTTATATTTGGCCGAAATTGTCAATAACTCAGCTCTGCTATCTCGTTAACCAATCATTTAGAATGAGTCTGAATCAAATCGTTTAATAGTAAAACATCTTACACTGAAAGAGCAATTTATGAAACATGCAATTATTCATACCTGAAACAAATAAAAAGCCTAAAAAACAGACCATTCAAAGCAGTTCATTTATAAACTGGAAAAGGGAGCGCTAAAAGTGCATAGATCTTCAAGAGGCCTCAGTTCTACGCTTACGGACGGCAAAGCTCTTGTTCCAAGATTATAAAACTGAGAATGGTGACCAGTCTCAAATTTTAAGCATCTGACTGGAAGAAAAGGAGAGTCTCAAATCTCAAGCATCCGATGCCCTTTAAAATCTAATCACAAAGGCATCAATCACACGCTTGCGACAGCGCTTAAAGTACATTGATCATACCAAATAAATCAAATTGAATGTATCTCATTTTCAAGCTTACAAAAAACATTTAATCTTAAAGTGCCCAAATAGTGTTGTTTAAAGTCCAAACAAAAGATGACTGATGGCTTTATCTAACTGTATAATTATTCTTATAGTTTACGTTGTTTTCAGTCTTGCTATCAAAATGTGACTATAGCAGGGCAACAGATAATCTATAATCTTGGTTGTGTAGCAAATGCAGTAAGTGTGTATTTTAAGACTTTATTTATTACTGTGTTTATAAGAATTTTTAATTCGTGTTTTTTTTTTCACTATTTGTTTAAATTTTCTCACTTCCATTTCATGACACGATCGCAAATAAGTAGTACATTTCTGATAGTGGTAAAGATGATACTTCAATAAGCTATTTGGTTTCAACGGTGTTTGTTTCTTTAAATCGGTAATCAGCTATGTAAATTAAATAATACCAGAACGTAGCCCCTTTTTGGAGATAATAAAACAATGTAAATATCAAGTTTTGTTAGCTTGCTTGTTTAAGAGATATTTTCATATGACCGTTACATTTGGTTTAAGTGTTTGTGATTAAAATATGTTAATTTAATTTGATAACTAGTTAAGTTTGATCTGATTCAATAAAATACTTGTGATATGGGAAACCGTATCAAAATCAACTTTGTCAGTCATCTCACTTTCTGTTTTCAGGTTTATATCATTTCATAACTGCTGTTCTCAATTTTTTTAGGGCCACTGAGCACGATACTTGTATTTGTGTAAATATTGAGATGCAATCAACCCGGAGCTAGGCGACGGAAACAGTAATACGCACTTCCAGTACAGTAACTGGGCTCAGTCAAACCGAGCCTGCACTATTTTTGTAATTGTCGTGTTCGGTAGCTTAAGGATAATTTATCTATTAATTTAAACTATTATGAAAGGTTATTTTCCTTAAGTCGTTGTGCTTTCAGCAATGTGTGTCACACCATCCGACCTCAAGTATGATTGTGGGAAGAAGTAATGGCAAGCGACAAACACACAACTGTCTTGAATGCTGTTCATCTGACCTGTGTAACATTAATCTTTGTAACCATACACAAAGTAAGTTATTAGGTTATTTTGATCGCTTTAAGCATGTTAAGGACGATTTCGGACTTTTATTACTCTTTCATAGATGTGTTTTCTTTTCTGATGTATTGTGAAATATGCTGAAGGCAAATATGACAAGGAAAAAAGAGGATTTAGGTGTTTGATTTTGTGCTATAATCTATTTTTACCATAATGTTTGAGGCAGTAGCGAACATTTTTTCTAATGATCGGGCTTTTTTGACAGTATTTGAACAGAAAGAGAACGGAATAATGTAAACTCATTTTGTTTCGAATATAACTCTGTTGATCTAGACATGATTGTCGATTTTTCCGGCTATAGTTGTCTAGGCTGGCTTTTGATCTAGAATTTTTGAAAAATGGTTAATTGTAATTATTTGCACGGTTAATTATTTTGCAGAGGGAAAATTAAATATATCATTTTGATTCGTGGTTATTATTACCATAGCGGCATTTAGGCGGCATTCTGCTGAATCCTTCCAGGCGAATTATTTTTCGCGACAGTAAATTATTAAAATGTAATGTGTTAAACATCATTGTATTACATATGACGCCTTATGTACGTATTTCTGTTTAAATTATACAACGTACAACAACTTAGTTATCTTAGATAGTTTGGACAACATTTTTTTCATATTTTTAAATAACGCAACTAACAATAAACCGCTTATTTAATCAGACTTGTTTAGCACGATATTTACATTTGTGAAGATACTGTGCTCCAGCCGGGGCTGGTCGGCGTATGGTAGTAATATGCATTTCCATTACTGCTCATGAACAGGCTCAATCAAACCGAGTCAGCAATTCTTTGATATATTTCCTGTTCGGTGACTTTCAAATTTCCCTTTCCATCTATTTAATAAACCGTCTGAGTACAGTCAAGTTTTTCCTAATATGCCTATGTTTATGTTTCTAATAAAATTTACACTATTTTTCGATTAAACATGTCAGTTTGTCTGATGTTCATGCCCTTTTGTAGCCTCTGTTTGTATGGACGATGAGTCTCTTGACTGTGCAAGACTCAGCAGTTTGTTTGACGTGTGCAAGGGCGTACACCAAGCGAAAACAACATGTCCAAAGTTCTGCGGGCTTTGCAATTTAGGTAATAATGCTTGATTCTAAAAGAAATACAAAGCAATCAAGACTGATTTTAATTTTTTGTTGTTGGAGAATTTTCGCAGTTTCGTTTTTGTAAGACATTTTGTTGGCGCGAGGATCAATGCCAAGTCTAGTGCGACGAGTCCGCCATGATTAGACACATCAAATCAATGTTCAAGATCATACAATTAAGACTGAATTTCATAGCTTTGGCCACTTATTGTTTACATTGAAGACTGAGCTAATTTTCACCCAGTAAGCTGTTCAAAAATCAGACCTGGCTCCAGTCCATTGTTAAAAGCTTGAGGTCAAAACTTCGATTAACACAACATGTGTGTTAGGATCCTCTTATTTCTAAGAAGCAGGTATTAAAATGCACCCGTCATAAATTTTATTGAGAGATATAAACCTATGAAAGGTTTGTTAAGAAGATTTACTATTGCATTCTGAATATGTGAAGTTGATGGCAACTGGGGATCTTGGACGGACTGGTCAGCATGTGATGTAACTTGCGAAAATGGCACAGAGACTCGAACGAGAACGTGTTCCAATCCTTCGCCCGCTCATGGTGGACTGGATTGTCAAGGACAAAGTTTGGAGGTCAGGACCTGTCAGAAACCGCTTTGTCCAGGTAAAGACAGATTAAAATATCATCCATATTTGCCCTGTAGATTTATTGTTTGTGATTTTGGTGTCATTATTTGTTTTTTTTTACCTTGTATGAAGAATTCATAGAACATATTTCATGTAGTAATAGGTCTTGAGAAAATCGTTAAGGTGGATTTCGAAATGTAATCGTGAAAGAGATGCTTATGAGGGGATTTGTTAGAGAGTTTAGAATACAGTATGTGCTGGAAAAGTGTTTTGGTCAGTTAATAATCTTGAAAACATTACTGGCGATTAATGAGGATAACTCCAAACAAAAAGCGCCCTAGGCTTATAGTAAAGATAGTGCTGAAACTTTTCATTAATATGATATATTGTTTGCTTTAAATTAAATCTGGTTGTAAATTGTTATTTACACGTTCAAATACATTCAGTTCACGGCGGATGGAGCGGATGGTCAAGCTGGGGAACATGCTCAGTGTCATGTGGTGTAGGACTTCAGGAACGAACCAGATACTGCTCTAATCCTGCTCCGATGAGGTTTGGTGACCATTGCTTTGGAAAAAATGCGGACATGATGATATGTATGTCTTATACATGCGCAGGTATGTTAAATGTTGTCGAAGTTATGTTTCTATCTTCTTGCGGATTATCTTCAGTTCCCAAGGTTATAAAGCTGAGATTGGAAACCAGTCTCAAATCTCAAGCATCTGATTGGCTGAAATGGCGACTGGTCGCGATTTCAGCCAATCAGATGCTTGAGATTTGAGACTGGTTTCCATGCTCAGTTTTATAACCTTGGGGCCAGGTGCTCTTTTCTCAGTAAGATCATTGAGCACCCGCCCCTTTTGATTTTCAATGCTATAAGCTTCTTATGTATTATATGTTTGTGTGCTTTTGCATCATACAATTTTGAGCTGATGTGTGAGTTAGTTATTTCATTAAGACAACTTGTACTTGTTTGTTGATAGGAGAACCTGTTTGGGAAAGTGTGAGGTCGGTGCAACCTAGAACCTGGTTTAAACCCCAATTGGCAAATTGTCTTGCCACTAACCGTTCAACGGCGGTAACCCCAAGAGTTCTCTTTTTCGATTATTGTTTGTGGTGTCGTATTTGAAATTGATATTCTTATGAAACAGCATTCTTTTTGTTTCCTTTTACTTTTTCGCCGCATGAGTGGAGCTTGTTTTTTCTGAATGTGGCGATTCCTGATAATGCATATTTCACTTTTTTCATATGATTCTACCAATTACACATCTTACGCTTCTATACCAAATACAATTATAACAAATACAATTTTATTTGTTAGTAATGAAACTTTAGTATGTATTACATTTTGGGATGCATTCGTCTTCAGATATTTGGCACCCCTTAATCCGAAGCTAGGTAACGTGAACAATAACGACCAGTTCTACCATTGTCCAATCAAGCTATATTTAACTGAACTCGCAATTAATTTATGGCTTCTAAATACTTGGTATTTTAATTAGGCAATATATCTATAATTATTGCCAAAATTCCAAGCGTATGTAACGTTTGGAAAGAAAGAATAAACAAATACCCCTACACCATTTTAGTAAAAAAATGCAAGACACAGTTTTATTGTTAGATTTAAGACACTTTTAAACCTGAAATTAACAAGTAAGAAGAACCCACGACAGGGCAAGCGATATTCTTTTGTAACACTGTAAAGTAATAACGACCTGTTTATACGAGAATTTATACGATTTAAAAATATCTTTGAAGTTTACAATTTACACAAAGTTTGTAAAACAGAATGGACTATTAAAGACAACACATTGGGAGTAAAAATAATTCGTTTTTACAAAGCAGTCGGAGAAAAATCATTTTCCGCAATTTTGGATGTTACATGTTAAGCGCTAATTAGCTTGCTCGAATGCAAAGCACGTAGTGCAGAAGCAAATAAGGTTTATTCTCGTATAGTTGAATACGTTAAAAGAAATTTGCACTTTGTGTTATTTGGTTATATAACATTTGTACTGTTACATGTACACACTTTGGTCAACGCGGTTTTGCGAACCAATAACTTTTCCATGTATCGTCATCGGTTCTGGTTGAACAGTTACATATGGAGATAAATATATGTTTGTTTTAATTTCAAGCCATAGTTCTATAAGAACAGAACAATTAGTAGCCGTCTGTATTATCAGACTTTATATTGATTTGTACATTTAGAAAACGGTATTTCTGCTTTTGCAAAGTTCCAGGTTGGTCGGACTGGTCAGCGTGGAGTAGCTGTTACTCGTCTGATGGCAAAAGTGGAACACGTTCACGATATAGGGAGTGCAATAATCCAGCGCCGTCACCATTTGGAAAACCATGCAGAGGGCTTCCAATGCAGTTATCATTGTGCCTCGGTATGTAAATACTGAACATGCGCAGTATATCCGGAAGCTGGTATGCATGTACTTGAATGTATTATGTCATGAAAGAAAATCAAACGTCTGTGTTTTCCGGAAGAAATTGTGAAACATTAGGTATAACTTTTTTATGTACGATACTAAGCAAGAGCAATCTGTAAAATGGCTTGATCACAACGAAATATAAGCCTTAAAGGGAGGTAATTTTAGTTATACAAAGTAAATTAAACTTTATATAACTTCATCACAGATGTTGCTCAAGCATTCACCAAAATAATAAAGATCACTAGAAATCCTTATTTTTGAATCCTTTTTGCTTTATTGTATTCGAACCAGATATATTTCCTGATTGAGATAATTACACGAAATTTTATATGACAATGGAAAATTAATTGGAATTTATATTTCAGAATTAAAACAATCAATAAACTCTGTTTTTTATATGTATACGCCTGAAAATATATGTGAGGAGGGAATAAATTTATATGTAAATATAAGCTTCACTAACACACAACGAATCACCCCTTTACTAATAATATTATATTGTTTGCAGTTACTGCCTTCGACTGTTCAAGCGGTTTAAATGGAAACGTTATAAATAAAACCGGCGTATATAATGTGACTTTATGGAAGTCTAGAAGGAATATTACTGTATACTGCGATATGGACACTGATGGAGGCGGATGGACGGTGGGATTTCCATTTAATTCTATATATTTACTAGTTAAGTGTAATGCTTATCTCTTTGTTTTCACGACGGTGGCAATAGTGTATTAAGTTTGATAGGTAAAGAATATTGAAGCTCGATATGTATACAGGTGGTCACAATTAGTCCTTATTTTACTTGTTAAAAGATAGAATACATATAACCCTATCTATAATAAATAGATTTCAGTAAGAAAGGAAGCTGCTCGATCAGGTCTTAAGAAGTTCAAATAGTATAATTACCATCAGAAAATCTTTTAAAACATCTCTATATTCGTTACAAAAAATAATTTTTTATATAAAGTTTATCTTGCAAATATGTATCTTATTGATGTATGAGGAAGTGAAGTGTTCAATGTGAAAAAATCGTAAGTCAAACAGATCGTCTGAAAGATTGTTCTTAACGTCCTGGAGTTTTTAATATTTAAGACCAAATAGATTTTGCTAGGTGTTTGCTTCACTATACCAACACTTTTATAGTTGTAAGACAAGAACATCGAATGATAAATGTGAACTGAACTGATTGATATAGCTTGCAGTGTATGGTGTTTTGTTCGTTTTTGTTAACAAGTACAAAAAGTGCTTTATCTTCTTTCGGCTCATCAATGAATGTAAATTTTGTAATTAGTAGAGTATGTGCAGTAACAGAACCACTCTCTGATCAAGAAGTGTGCTTAAGCATTTGAATTATTTATCTCTTCAGTTAGAATATTTATATATTGTATCTACATTATGCCTTTGAAGCATATGTAATATAAATGTTCCTTTTCCTAAAACTAGTTTGATGTATAATGTATGTATGTTTAGAAAGAAATAGCTACCAAATATCTAAACGTATAAGCCCTATATTGTAATCTTGTCTCAATGTGAGACAATCCTGTTGTACGATGACAACATGTATAATTAAATATTAAACCCTTGTGTACTTATTATACGTTTTGATATTCCGGGAAAGAAGGTAAAATTACTAATGTTTTTGAAGTTAAGTAGTTCCATAACATTTAGTTTTTAATCTAGAAAAGAGACATTTAATTAATTTCAGGTGTTTCAACGTCGGTTTAACATGACAACGAGCTTTTATAAAACATTTGCTAATTATGAGCATGGCTTTGGTTCCGCTTCGGGTGAGTTTTGGTTAGGTAAGTATGTTATAAAACACTAACAGTAACACTGTTCACTAATAAACTTCATATAGTAATATTTCTAAAATCTTTCTAATACAATGATTTAAAGCCCCAGCCATAATCTTAAGTAAAATATACTATTGAAAAATCATATTTGTCCATATAGACTCCAATATATAAACTTTCTAACAGAACACAAAAGGTCCGATCAAATTCTTTCTTATAGACGGGATTTTCAATGATATTGTTAAATTATAGTTAACGAACTTTTAAGAAGCTAAATATAATCGAGGTGTATTTAGCACCGACGAAGAGACCACTTCATGCGCGATCTCGATTTCTGTGACGTTTCGAAAATCCTACATTCGCTTTGAGTCACGCGGACCAAATTTATTTTAGTAAATTCATATTTTATTAGCCCGAACTAATGCTGCAAATTTGTGCCTTTAGTTCCAAATACATGCAATATTTAATACAAAAGCGGGTTAAATTGAAGTAAATTGAATGCCGCTTTAACCACAGTCTTTTAAATGAATGCATATTTAGTCGATGCTGAACATAAGTTTTACCGCCATATGCACACCATCGTTTGGGATGGATCTAAATTGTACTGTTTATTGGTGTAAATATTGAGTTGCGCTCAACCCATGGATAGGCGGCGTGGGCAGTAATATGCATTTCCATTATTGTCCATGAAAAGGCTCAATCAAACCGACTTGCAATATTTTCATATTTCTTGTGTTCGGTGGCTATTAAAGTTCCCTTTTCATCTACTGAAAAAGTCATAATGGTTTGATATTGATGCATGCACCCTTTTTTCCTACGCTCATGAACGAAGAATATTGCATGTATCACGAACGGTATTTTCAGGTTAACATCATCCATTATCAACAGCGTATGGTCCACAGATTAAAGAAAGGGTTTGCCCTTATTACATGTACAAATCGACATATAATTGACTATTTAATTAAAAGCTATTTACAGTGGTTTTGAAAAGAACAGATATGCGCGATACAGTAAAATTTAAAAAAAAAAATCACTTTTATCTGAATTTATTTGTAACGTTACAGGTTTGAACTACGTACAAGAAATGACAATGCGAGTGCAATCAGAGCTGCGTATTGAAGTCACGGATGAGAATGGCACACTTGGTTATGAAGCATTCCGTAACTTTTCTCTATCACCAAGTCCGGATTACACACTTTATATATCAGAATTGTCAGGGAATATAGGTAAATAAAAAGTTGCTTTCTAAGGACTGGACTTCAATAACAAACAAAACAAAAATCACACATTTTTATGCACACAAGTACCGATAAATACATGTATACATGTGAATATTAAATACATATGCTCAGCTTAGGCTGTATGCGTCTTGTTTTCAGAGGTTTTTTTTCGACTTTTTTCAGCACATGAAAATGGATTGATATGTCCTAAACGAAGGATTGAAATAACTGATTTAATCAATGTTTTATAAACTTACTCGTGCAATTTAAATGATATAAGACATATTATATCTAATCTAGACAACTTTGGATTCAAACTTTTTAAACAACACAAAATATAAATGATTGAGTTTGTGCAGGCGGTTTCTTTGCTCAATAATATCAAGGGAACAAAAATAGTGTTGGAACTACTTGCCTCTTATCAGCCACATTAACTTGATCGATGATAAAGAATAACCAAATAAAAACTTACTAAAACTTACTCAGTTGCATAACGATGTTTTAATATAAACGCATATCCTACTACGACTGAATTCTTATAGTTTCGGTATGGAAAAAGACTTTCTCCATTTTGCTTATTATTCTATAAAAGCTGTAATTATTTTTATTTCACAGCCAACAATACCCATGGACTTCGCGACCATAACAACACGGTATTTTCAACGTATGACCATGACAGAGATCTTTGGGGCGCAAACTGCGGTGAGCAATGGGAAGGAGGTTGGTGGTATACAGATTGTCTGTATGTAGACCTCAACAGCGACCGGTATCATGGACCTGTCCACTACACGTTCACCAATAACAATTTTGTAGCATTGGCATCGTCCAAAATGATGTTCCGAGAAGTGCAAATGCCTTTTGTGAAGTGAATAAATTCCGGAAAGAAATACATTTAAAGACACAAAGGAAAATGTTATATACTCCTCTTGACGTCGCCTGCTGTTTATGTGCTTTAGAATAACATTAAGTATTATTAAACTTAAATAAAATAATTATTTTTAACAATATCAAATTTAACTTTTGTGACAAAGTAACCTCCCCTTATTTATAGTACACCATTCATTGGTTTCTCTCATTAAATTATTTTATAATGTTGCTATTTGATTGGATACTTTCAAAGTAATTGGTTTAAATATGCTAGGAAAAGAGCGCAGGTAAATTACTTTATTTGGTTCTGTTGTTCGTAGTCTTAAAAAGCTTTTAACAATCTATAGACTCATCAAGCAACAGTAGGTAATAAGCGTTTTCTGAGACAGAATCATTCAGCCAATCCAAGTGAGTCATGTGATCGGGCTTGGGTATAAAAGGTGAGTAGGCAGTGTAATTATTCAGTATGTCTTTGGATGTTACAAGGGATGGAAACGAGTGGCAAAATCGGTACTCTGGTAATCGGATCTTGATCCGATCGAGTAATCGAGTACTCGAAACCTTTCTCTAACGCAAGAGGAAATATCAGCTTCCAAAAGTTTTAACGATCGTACCGGGTTTGATCATGCCAGACTGCCTGTCATTATCGATCACTCAAGAAGAAACACAATACATTTAAAGGAAACAAAATTACCTTATTGATATTTTACCATATTTAACGCATTCGATTATCAACTTTGAAAACATTTAACTAAACAAACAATCATTAATTAGCCCGTGTCACAAACTAGAACATCACCGTAAAATGTACACATCGTGAAAGTAGTGTATGTTCTCCATCAGATTTTATTTCAGTTTTGCAAACTTACAATCAAAAATCGCTTTGAATATAAATGCTCAATAAACAAAATGAAATAAAACGCCGACGAGAGAAGCGTCGTGCTTAAAATATTCAGGTGCTAATTTTCATGATTGCAATTGTCTGTGTTACGGCATTTAACAATAACGTCAATTTGGCGCCAATTTTCAGATATTTTTGCCCCTAAGTGTCATCTTGTTTATTCGAAACCAGGTGCGAGGTGTTCACAATTAACTTTCAGTCGGCGATTTGTAAGATTCCATAAAGATAACTGTTAAAAAAATTGGTTGATTTTTATTTTCATTTTTAATCGACTACTCGAATACTTTATGAACTACTCGGGTACTCGGACGTTAATTGAGTACCCGAGTACTTGGTTACTCGTTTCCATCCCTAGATGTTACTCAAGACGGATCTGAGAAAGCGAAAGCTAGCTAGATCCACGGAAGACATACTCATTGGAGAACAGACTAGGACTTTGATGCTTATATCCGCTACATCAACTAGCTCCATCAGTACGCTCTGGGAAGGCATTGCTTTCTAGAGGGTCGGACTAGTTATAATAGTAAGGATTATAACCTGGTCGTAATTGGAACTCCATTAGATGAGTAACATTTTGTTCAACAAGTATATACAATAGTTTGTATATAGTGTGACTTGTTGATGATAACACTGTCAGTCTATGTTGAGCTGAATATAGTAGACTGACTTGCAAGATATTTGATGATCGTATGTGATAGTCGTTTTATTGTCAGTCGTGTGAAAGGTATTACGGTCAAGAAGTAAGACTACTTTATTTCTGTTGCTGATGATCTCTATTGGTTTAGTTTATAAGTATAAACTAATAAGTGATACCGTTTGATGATCCAGGTACTGATCATATTGCTACCTGATAATTAATGACCATAGAGTTGGTCATAAAATGCATGGCAACCGGCTGAAGTTAAGCAGATTTTGTGTATTTAAAGATTATTATATGAGATTTGTTTTCACATATCTTAATCATTTAATCAATCATTTGTCTCCAATCAAATAGCCAAAGAAGGCAAAAGGAAAATTCTATTATATTGTAAATATACAACTCTGCCGAGTTCCCACGAAACAGTTCACTAACGTCACTAACTTGAATATATGACGTCAGGTACTTGAAGACGTGACGTCGCTCGTGTAGCACGCGAACGTTATCTTTTCTATTTTCTTTCCCCGGTAAATCACGCGGACGTACTTATCCGGTATGCAAGAAAAGTACAGTAAGAACACAGTCTCGTTGGTTCAAGCCTTCACCAAAAATTGCCGATGCAATCGGGAACGTTCAAATTGTGCTAGTGTAATAAATGACTGGATGAACAGTAATAAGCTACAATGAATGCTTCTTAAGACAATGCTCCGTTCGTCATTCTTATGTCAAAGACAAAAATGAAAAAAATCATAATTTCTCAAACGGCACCATGCAGTTCCCTCAAACTTTGCACAAACCAATGTTATTTATATATGTTTCATTTACATATGCTAAGCAAGTTAGAAAATAGAGAACAAATAGTTAGACCTAAAACAATCGCTAAAATTGTGTTTGCAATTTATCACAAACATTAATTTAAACATCAATTTAAATGTCTTCGTGAGAAATGGGTTACTGACAACAACATCTTTCGTCCTTTGGTACAATGTTAGCTATGAGTAAAAGTGTTTGACCTTCAATTTCCTGGTCGCGAAAATGGATTACCAAATAATAAAATGTTGATTTCTCTCTTCATAATTAAACGGATTTTTTTCAAGGACCTTAGATATTGTTGTCAGTATAATTTCACTCATGTTGGCATCTGAATTGTTGTTTTGTGTTGCTTCGTTTTTGTGATAAATTAAAAATAATATTTAGGGGAGTTTTTAATGCTGGGTTAGTCGCCTGCAATTAAAAAGATTAAAGAAACAAAATCGATACAGATTTTAGTTCTGTGATTAGTGATTTCACACTAAGTTCATTACATTGTTATTTTCTATGGTATCAGTCAGTCAGAAATCGGTTAATTGTAACGTACGCTGATCTTGTTCATAACAGAAATATGCATGCTACACACAGTTCCAAGCAGGCTTTGTATGAGCTGCCCGGGGAGCCCTGATATACTTAATTAAAATTTTGCACTCATTCGTGAGACTATTTCGTGTTTATCTCCATTGTGATGTATTTTGTGTAGATACTGTTTTGTTGTATTATGTTAATGTGTTAGCTCTATTTATCTTTGTTCAGCGCCATTGTATTTTTATCTTACATGTTGAAATACCGGGGTAGGTGTTAAAGTACATAAAAAAATAAAAGTTAAGAAAACTAGTATTAATTAAAAACCAATAAACCTAATATTTCCTTGCAACACTACTAAATCTTGTTTATAATTAGACCGACAAGCTTATCTTTGGTTAAAGAACATCAAATACATGTTGTATTGTGTTACATGTTTCAAATGGAAAGTTGACAAAATGAAGCCCGGAAATTTTAGGCAGGAAGCTTGTTTGAAACGTCAAATAAGTCTTAGGAAAAGAACCAAGGATTAAAAAACATGTTTTCAACAATATGTTCTGTATGTTGTCTTTCAATCCCAGGACCTGGTTTAAACTCCCCATAGGCATATTGTTTGCCACTGACCGTTCCAATGCGGTAACCATTCGGGTTCTCTTTTTCGTTAATTGTTTGTGGCGTCTTATATGAAATTGATATTCCTATAAACCATGCTCTCTTTTTCTCTCTAAATTTTGGCTGTGTGGTGAGGTTGTGTTTTCTGAGTGGGTCGATTCCTGATATGCATATTTCACTTTTTTGAGATATGTGAGGCATGATTTTAAGAATACAGAAGTAGAGTTGTTTTACATGAACAAAAGTTCATGTAAATTTTGTTTTATATGGAAATTTGTGCATTTTGGTTAGCCAATACAGATAAGGTAATGTACTTTATTTATTCGTTAAACACTGATGCTATATGTTGTAATTTATCGTGTGCATTTCTTTCAAAGGATGAAGTCACTGTTTTAATCTTTTGATATGACAAGATATTGATAAGCTTATATATCATTTGAGATATACTCATGGAATGACTGAGAATAGAAATCATTTATTCATTTTTTTTAATTTTGTCATTTTTATTTTTAAAAAGTAAATATTCGGTGCAGGTGAGGCTAAATTTAAGTTGTAAAATGATATACAAGTGTAAGAATCTGCAATTGTTTCTTGCAAAACAAAGTGCAAAAATTACTCGGTATGTCAACGAGAGACACGCAAATATATTTCTGAACTAAGTACTTATGATGGGCCTTTGGTTATCTTAAAGAGCATAGATGAAAAATATATCTGATCCTACATGCATATGAGTATCGATGAGCACTTCAATGAGCCAAGCAATCTAAAGTGCTGTTATAAACAAGTGAAATATGCATAATAAGAATGGCATCCAGCAGACAAAGGCTTTCCACACAACCAAAAAGTAGAGGGGGAGAAGAAAGCATAATTTTAAAATGATGGGTTTCAAATTAGACGACGAAAACAATAAAGGAAAGTGAAAACCCGATGGATTGCACTCTTGTAATGGTCAAACCTTGGGTTTAAACCAGATTCTAGGGTGCACCTTTCTCCATCAAATAATGATTTGTTGAGATATTGGCAGGCAAATATAGATAATCCTTTTATCCTAGTAGGCATGAAGTTGGTTGAATTTCAGTCCACTCGATTTATGGAATGAGCTTCTACCCTTCCATTATTGTTCTCGGCACTTCGCTATCAAATCCCATTGTCCGAATGCATAAGATTTTACCAGTGTGAACGTATAGACTTATGATTCAATGTACATAATAATTATTTACATTATTGTCCTTTGTATGTTATATAAATACGGTTGATTCTCATAACACATTTATCCTATATACCAGCACACTCTAACAGTAACGGCTCATTTCATTCACCTCTGTTATAGGCTGGGACTACTTTCAACTACTTTTACTTTAAATTCACAAAATAGTTCACGAATTTAATTTAAAATTGCTTGGGTTTCTTCGGTTTGAATGAAAGATAGTGAAAAAAGGTGAAATATGCATATCAGGAATCGCCACTTTCAGAAAAAAACAGCCTCCCCACACAGTCAAGAGAAGAGATTGAGAGAGCATGGTTAATAAAATGATCGGTTTCAAAAGAGACACCACTAACAATTAACAAAAATGAGAACCCGAGGGGTAACCGCCTTGGAACGGTCAGTGGCAAATCAAATTGCCACTGGGGGTTTAAACCAGGTTCTAGGGTGCACCAACCTCACACTTGCCCCAACAGGTTCTCATATCACAAAACAAATACAAGTTGTCTTGGTGAAACCACTCCAACCCTCTTATCGGCTCAACAATGTTGCATGTAAAAGCACACAAACATATAAAACATAATAATCTTATAGCATTGCAAAGCCAAAGGGCGGGTACTCGATGATCTTACCGAGACCAGAGCTCCTGGAGTAAAATCATCAAGAACACAATGACAGGGATCTAAGAAACAAATCGAGCTTCTAGGTTCTTTTAAGAAAATATTTCCCCATTAACCTTCATAAACTCTTAAACCCCTGCCACCGTCGTGCAAACAAAGAGGTATGCATAATGATCAACTGTAGATGGGTTAATCACCAGGCATGCAGAGCGCTGTAAACTGGCTGTGAAATACATTGTTGCAATAGTGATTTTAAACTGCACCTGTATTTATGAATTAGATCTGGGTATCGACGATAAAACTTGCAAAATGTTTTACTTAATTTGTGATACCGACAACCTTGTTTTAAAAGTTTTTCTGTAATGCAAAGATTACGTTCATTGAAATCATTAACATCATTGCAAGCTCTTGAAAAGCGAACATGCTGTGAATATAAACCCCGTAAGATGTTGCACGGGGAACATCGCCGTCTAAAAACGGAAAATTTACTATATTTAAATTAAAATCATCTCTTTTATCATATATTTTAGTAGGAACGTAACCATTTTCAATTGACAGATTTAGATCGAAAAGTTTGCTTGTTTTTCTGAAGTGTTCGCGTAATAAAGTTTCGGTTCTTTAGGGTAAATTTTTTTGTAACAAGTAATGGAAAATGGTTATTATCAATATTTAGTAAATAATCAAGGTACCTCGAGGTGTTGTTAAAAGCTGTAATAATATCATCTTGATGTTCAGTAGAAAGAGATAACATAAAGTCTCTTTCATAACAGTATAAAAACAGATCAGCAACAAGGGGTGCACAATTATTTTGAAGATTTCTGTCATTTGTTTCACCACAAGCTTTTAAATTCATAATAATGACTGTATAAAATAAGGCTGTCGAGTTTGGTCAAAAGTCTTGCATTTAGCCTTAAACAGAGATGTAAAGTGTGTGTAAGGAACGACAACTCTGCGAAGGAGATTGATATACCAGTATAAGTAACTTTCAGGAGTGTGAAGTGAAGATGGAAAAATCTGTCACCGAGTGGAAACTGTTTTAAGGTAACGAGGCTCTGCCAAAAAGTTCACTTGAGGTGACAGACTTTTCTATCTTAACCGCATGAGACATTATATATTATAAGATAATAAACTTCTGTTGTCATTTTCATAGTTACTACATTCTACATTTAAATTTGTCAAACCCTACTTAGCTTATAATACAATCTGATAACCTCATCCGAACTCCGTCTACTTACTTTTCGTCTTAGTAAAAAAATGAATAAGAAAACGCGTTATATCAACCAGCAATAACTTAGACATCATAATCAACAATCAAAACTGTCAACTAGGGATGTCATTGGATATCTGAATATTCGTTCGGATTATCGGATATCCGGATCAAATTCGGATTCCTGTTATTCGTTTACAAACACTTAATTGAATTGGTTGTTGTGAGAAAGTGCAATTCACTGCCTCAAGTTCAAAAAGGGTGAAATATATCAGGAATTGCCACATTCAGTAAAAACAGCCTACCCAAATAAGACACAAGAAGAGAGAGAGAGAGAGAGAGAGAGAGAGAGAGAGAGAGAGAGAGAGAGAGAGAGAGAGAGAGAGGGAGAGAGAGAGAATGAGAGAGAGAGAGAGAGAGAGAGAGAGAGAGAGAGAGAGAGAGAGAGAGAGAGAGAGAGAGCATGATCAATAAAATGATCAGTTTTAAAAAAGACACCACAAACAGTTAACAACAATGAGAACCCGAGGGGTTACCGCCTTGGAACGGTCCTTGGAAAATCAAATTGCCATTAGGGGTTTAAACCATTTTCTTGTGTGCACCAATCTTACACTTGCCCCAACAGGTTCTCATATCAACACACAAGTACAAGTTGCCTTGGTGAAATCACTCCAACCCACCCATCAGCTCAACAATGATGCATGCAAAAGCACACAAACAAATAAATCATAAGAAGCGAATAGCATTGCAAAGCCAAAGGGGCCGGTACTCAATGATCTTACCGATACCAGAGCTCCTGAAGTAAAATCAGCAAAAAAGGTGAAATATGCATATCAGGAATCGCCACATTCAGAAAAAAACAGCTTCCTCACACAGTCAAGAAGAAGAGAGGGGAGAGAGCATGGTTAATAAAATGATCAGTTTCAAAAAAGACACCACTAACAATAAACAAAAATGAGAACCCGAGGGGTTCCGCCTTGGAACGGTCAGTGGCAAATCAAATTGCCACTGGGGGTTTAAACCAGGTTCTAGGGTGCACCAACCTCACACTTGCCCCAACAGGTTCTCATATCACAAAACAAGTACAAGTTGCCTTGGTGAAAAAACTCCAACCCACTTATCGGCTTAACAATGTTGCATGCAAAAGCACACAAACATATAAAACATAAGAAGCTAAGAGCATTGAAAGAACACGATGACAGGGATACAAAAAAAACAAATGGAGCTTTTATGTTCTTTTAAGAAAAGATTTCCCTATAAACCTTCATAAACTCTTAAACCCCTTCCACCGGCGTGCAACCAAAGAGGTAAGCACAATGATCCACTGTATCACCAGGCCTGCAGAGCACTGTAAAATATCATGTTAATAACATTTAGTTTTAAATTTAAAGATATTTTTTACGAATAACAGGGAGAAATTAAAATTGCCTTTTATCTTCTTAAGTTTATCAATTAAATCTTCATTAAAAAACTGAAACTTGCTGCGAAATACCTTGTTGCAATAGAAATTTTAAAATGCACCTGTACCTTTAAATTTAGATCTGGGTATCGGCGATAAAACTTGCAAATTTTTTTTCTCAAGTGTACGTCATTAGAACGACGTTTGTCTCTCTATAAAGATAACTTCGATATATTCAATTCTTCCTCGTTAAATGTAGTACTGGCCATTCTGTATGTTGCTGGAATTCCGATCGTCAACATCGAGGGCATATGTTGCCATCTTCCTTCCCTCTTACCCTTATTTGTCAAACAGTGAAATATGCATATCAGGAGTGGCCATACACAGATGACACAGCCTCCCCACACATCAAAAAAGACAAAAAAAAAATCATTTTCAAATTAGACACCACAAATAATTAACGAAAACGAGAACCCGAAGGTTTTCCTCCTTAAAACGGCCAGTGGCAAATTAATTTGCCTCTAGGGTGATTAGGTGCACCAACTTCGCATTTGCCCCAACATGTTCTCGTGAAATTCGTGATTTAGAGTCAAAATACCATATAGCGCGTTATTTCTCCACAAAAATGGATGCAAAAATTTCTTTTTTTTTCATTTCTGCGTTTTTGGTTCCCATGAAGGATAAATTTCTGCGGTTCATAGTGGGTAAGGTGTAGTTAGAATAACATGCTATCCACTGTTGTATAGTCACTGTATATAACTCAATATTTTTATTCATGGGTCAATAACTGTTACTCAATTTATTTTATGAAAAAATTACAATGATATTATTTATCAACAAATAACAACTCTCAAACAACTTTTCAATTGTCAATGAATTGAATGTTTGAGAAATGTTTAAGCAAATGTCGCGTTTATACTATTAGTATTCGATAACGATTAACGGTTATTGTTCATTACTATTTTTCTCCGACCGTATTGTGAAACGAATAATATCGGGAAATGAGATAATATTCTGCGATTTAAATTTTTGATGGATTTTCTTTCTGCTGGATTTATTTCTGCGATTTCATCTAAAAATCGCAGAAACGCAGAAACATTGCACCCGCAGAAATAATCCGCTATACGGTATACATGCTGAGATATGTGATATTTATAGGATATACGAATGTCATATTCAACCGATTATACGTTTAAAGGTTTATAAATTTACATTCTGGTCACATATCAGTCAAAGATTCTCCCATTCAGAATTCAGAAAACCTTGGTCTGCAGCCATTAAATCGAACATCAATAAAATCAAGTCAGCTACTGAAAATTGATTTGACTAGAATTCTCTATCAGCCAGCTAATACAAATACTTATATGGGTAAGCATCTGTTCACTTAATCATTAAGAAAATGCAAAAGGTCTGGAAAATAAGTTCGTTGGAGCCCGAATAACTCAAAAACGAACAGAAACATATAATGGTGCACAATGCTTAGATACTGCTGAAGAAGTTCTCAAAATATCAGAAACAGGTAATTGATACGCTCATAACGGATGATGAGACATGCATCCATTTTTATGAGCCAAAGAGGAAAGTTAGCAATACGATTTGAGCTTTGAAACTTGCCAAACGGCTAAACAAACACTGAAAGCAAATACTTCCTGTATAAATAGTAGATAATTTATGCAAAGGTTAGTGAGTGTTTGGAAGTTTTTATCAGTATGAAATGTTGAGAAAATTGCGAAAATAAAATGAGCAAAATGTCCGAAATCAAGACTCTAGCAATTAATTTGTTATATGATAATGCTTAAGCCCCAAAATCATCAATTGTAGTCCAGTTTTTAAGTTGAGTCAATGCATACATGTAACCATACCCTCATTTGAGCCCAGACCTGGCCTGGTGCAATTAAACTTTCCTATTTCCAAAAATAAAAAGCAGCTATCTGGTAAAGAAAGGACTTTGCAGTTTACCATATTTTCCTTAATGTTCAGAATGAAGATTATGAAAGTAGTTTCAAGAAGAGGAAACAAAAATTGAAACATTGTGTTATAAGTTGAAGCGGATTTTTTTAAAGTAACTGGACAAAATCTAATCATATTTTGCTTGCGTTTATAAGAAATCAGGTCATTTGCAAATGTTTGCAAACGTTCCTCGTAAACCGGATACTATGGTTTCCTTCAACACACGCGGAATGTGCAATTAAGGTACGGTGTGTGTTTTTCAAATGGAGATTTGTACCGATTACTTTCTCTATGGGATTCAGTTTCCCCTTAAACACAAACAAAGCTTTTATATACAGTTGTAATCATAATGTGTTATTACGGAATCGACCCTACGATTTCGACGCGCGAAGTGCGTCGAAATCGTGTCGATTCCGATTACTGTATTGCGCATGAGCAAAAAGCAGTACCTTGAGACTCTGAAACCTTGTCGCAAATAAGGCTTTCTGATTGGACAATCAGATTGCAATAGTCCAGATGGCTTGCTTCCGGATTTTAAAACTGAAAAGCCGCCATTTTGTTTATCGATTCACATTTTCAGAAGTTCATTTTCCATATGTTAGAAAACAATTAAGATTAAACTCGCCAAAAAATTCAGGTAAATAAGTTTTTACATTGATTAAAACCTAACATTGTCACAGAGTTAGGGTCTAACAGTAGACTCCACCGAAAGGATGCGTACTACGGTAGTTGTTCGGTTTGGGTTAATAATAAATAATACAGTATGACAAAGTGATATTAACACCGGTTTCCCCAGCATGCTAAACATTGGAAATTAACGACGTTTTTTTATGGTTTACTGCAATTATCACCACGAACAGTAAGTTTAACATTGCAGCTATTATAATAATATCGATTGCTTTCGTTTTAATTTGGTGTCGGAAAGTGATTAGGTATTGCGTTGAATTAGCTCTGGATACTGTAGACTGGACAGAACTGGTCAAATGAAATCTGACCAGCTAATGGTATTGAAGATGTGTATTCTTGATTAGGACTGGAATCTAACGTTCTCAGATATAGCATACAACTACTCTGCCAATATAAGTTGAAATTTGAGGCATGGCAAAGCCCTGTTTACCAAATGCTATCTAGAATAATACTTCATTTACAACAAAGAAAAATTATTACATTTCATTAAAAAAATAAAGGTATAGTGTTGAATGATTTAAATAGGAAGCACGGCGAAGCCGTGTTTACAACTAAATATTTATTTCAGATTTTAGGAATAATTGCTCTGTCAAACCAGTAACTGTTACAAGTTCAAATGTTTTGCATGATGAAGTCGTGTTGACATTTATTAATTGGTATTTGAAAATTTATTTATTTTTCACAGTCCAATAGTTTGTGTCGAGCTTTTGTATACATGCCTGGGTCCAGATGTTTGAATGTAAAAATTATCTTATGATCGCTCAATAAGAAAATAAATGAAATCATTGGAAATTATATGCATGCATTGGGCAAATAATATTGTTTATAAAATTTGTTTTTTTTGTAATTTATATTTCATTTGGAAGTAATCATCTGAAAGATGCGTGACAAATCTGGTTCAAAGAGCATGAAACTGGAATAGGCGAATAATTAGACTACTGGAGAGGTAATTTTTTTAAATTTACCCTTTATAAACAGTACAAACACTCAAACAGCGCAGAATTCGCCCTTCTTTTACATGACTATCATAGTATGGTGTACCATAATCTCTGGCATGTTCACACACCATCACCTGAACATGCCAAATTTTTGGAAGACACAATCAAACACCAAAAAGTTTTTCTGTGGACCATGTTGTACATACATGATGGGTCCCTGTGGTCACTTATTATTCATTTAGTGGGTTAATCTAATAATCTTGTTCAGTTATTTTTTTATTAAAAACAATGCTGTTTCAATTTTCACAGTTAATAACTTAACCTACTTCGTGGACACACCTTTTTTACCACATGGTCAGCCCATGTAAATCCAGATCAGATGGCAGAGGTGTAGTTTCAGATCAGCTAGCGCATCTTTCTGTTGTCTTTAAAAACTGATAACACTCTGGTTTTATGCTAATCTTGTGTGGGAATTAAAGACGGCATGAAATCTTTCATCATTTCCATCTTCCTTTTAAGTGATTTTTATAAAAAGACCCTACATGTTATAAAAAGATTATGGCAACAGTATGAATTGTTCACTGTTAACTGCAACAGCAAATTATGTACATTTTCATAAGCCAAAAAAGGTACTGCATAACTGACTTACTAGTTATCAGTGAAGATTTAAAATAAAACATTTATTTTCAGAGATGTGTATCACCAAGCTTATGGGGGATATAGAGTTGATAATTATGCATTGTACAGCTATGGCACATGATATGAACATTACCATAGTAAAGAGATACAAGGTTTGAATACATTTTCTTTATTTTCATGTTTTATAGCTGCATGAATGTGTAATAGACATCACACTGAATCTTGAAAAAATGAGTACGGTAGGTCGAAATAAAAATAAAAAAAGATAAAGATGTGACTGGCATTTAAAATCAACTTTCAAACCTCTCTTGTACAAGTTTACTTTTATTTAGATTACCTTGTAGTACCGACAAAACAATATATTACAGGATAAAAAATTGTAAATAGAATTATTTTAACATTTTTTTATGCTGCAATTGTGTGATGAGGCTTCTGTTCATGTATACAGCCACCACAAGTAATATTCAAGCCTTGTAACATCTGTCACAGCTTTTTCACTCAACAAATTAGATTCATGAGATTATTTCTGACCAAGAAGCAACCAGTTTAGATCCAGATCAGACACCAAAAATGTTCGGCTGACATGGAACTATACTGTTGTCCATGTGATATAAAGAGTCTCCATAGAGTAAGTCAAGAGTCAGGATACCTGAAGTAATTATCAGAGCATACAAAATCAATGTATTTGACAAATTTTATTTTTGTGTCTAAATATTTTAAATCAATTTGACTGTCAACAGATAAATTTATAAAAGCCATAAGATACAAAATTATTTTTGAAAAAATAATTGGCTGTTGAATTTAATATTTCAGGAAAACAGCTTCACATGGATTGCTGTGGGGAGATCAGTTTAACTGTTCTAGACAGTAGTCTAAGAGGGAGAATACAGCCTACATATATGTTACTTTCATCACTAATTCCTGCAATAGAAGGTGCTGCTTGGGAAGTTGATGTCGATGGACAAGAAAAAGAATTGTATATACAATTACACTGTGTGATTGTGATATCAAATAATACAAAAACGTTTTAATGTAGACCTCATTGACGAAGAGTAACTGAACAACACCATCAGTATAATTTTGTTATGAATATAATTTGCTGTTAAATGTAACCATAGAAAATAGGAATAGACTCCTTCAGTATTTGCTTTTATATTCATGGACTAATTTGAATGTTTCGTTCTATTCGGATAATAAATTGCTCTACTGTCACTCATAGTATTATCTTAAGTCCTCAGACCCAAAAGTATGTTTGTTGATTTCAAGCCTGAATACTCAAAGAATATGACAAGCTTTGCTACTTGCTCTGTCATTGGTGTCACCATATTCCAACTCTGAATTTTAGGTGGTGTGGAATGATGTTTTACAATCTACCTTCTTAACCAGATTTTTATAAGTCTATATTTCTAATACCATCTGTCAGCCTTGCATTTTGATCACATTTTGGTGCTGTTTAACTTAGAGTTTATAGGCAAACTGGTGTATTCAACTTCTCACTGGATTCTTCCAAACTTCACAGAATCATCAGTGTTTTTTATGCCAAATATTTGGAGAAATTGGGCCCCATTCTCCCATCAAAATAGTATATATTCTCCCCCCCCCACATCCGTAAAAAATTCCCCCTTTGCCGGAGTCTGTTAAGCACCGTTCGATAGTCACTAAGTGAAGATGATAAATCTGAATTTTGAATATGTTTAATGGATACCCCACAGATAGACAATACAGTGACAAGAATAATTGATAAATTTGCACACAGAAAAAGACATTTCACTGTAGACAACTGACTTTCTTTGAATTAAAAGATCAGTGAATACTTTGTTATGCTGTGTTTGACAGGCTGCAAGTATCTTTCAAATATTCCCCCTTTCCTTTGTTCGCGTCGCAATTTTCCCCATCCAAAGGGCTGCGACCCCCCTTCCCCCAAAAGAGAAAAAAAAACACTGATCATTCACCTCATTAAGATATATAGTGTTGCATCTTACAACCTTGACCAGTTTTGGTTAAAAAGTAAAACAATAAATGATGACTTGTTTCTTTGTTTCACTGTTAAACATACGATATCCTTCACTTTCGATTTGTCGATTCCGAGAGAGGCAGTGCCTTAGTTCATATTATTTGTCTGTTGTTAAATAAAATATGTAACGGGTAAGGACATGTGTACAGTGTTTATCATTTTTAGTGATTACGTATTAGTGCACAAGTAAGGTTGTCAAAAAGGCTGTATCGCCTTGAAAAGGTTCTTGTCAGATTAGTGACTGGTTTTAAACCATAAGTTTTCAAGTCGTTTGCATCTTCTTTAAGCAGCACAAAAATCGAGCCCAGAATCTGTCACGTTTATAAAGGCTCCAAAGAAGGTAACTGGCTGTCATCCTTATTTCAAGCAATTTAAGGCTGTGCTTGCAAAACAATGTTAAATTATAAAATCTTACGGAGTATTATCAAACGGATTTGAATGTTAACATGTGTGTATAAGCCTTTCATATTTTTACAATTTTCAATTTACAAAACACGAAACATCATTTTCGTCGACGACAATCCAATGAAACTATTATTCGTGAAAACATAGTGGAACGGTCCACTGCTCAGGTAAGGACCTTGGTCGCTATTGAGATTGACATACAAACAATCTTTATACCACCAGCCACCATGCCAATATTTATCACAATTGTCGTTGAAAGTGTCTCGATCTCTGTCAAAAGTTGTAAATTGCATGTTGTCATGGTCGCGGAGTCCGTGGGTGTTATTACCTGTAAATTAAAAAAATAACATACTGCGGAAATACATTGTAAGTTAAAACAAAACAATTCAAAAGGTAAACTTTGTCTTCATAAATTCAACAATAAAGCAAACTTAATAATGACTTTTTTGTTGGCAAGTTCTTATACGATAGAGAAGACGATATAACGATAACACGTCATATGCTTTTTACTGTACATCGCTCTAGTTCAATATGCGTTACGGTATTACAATGTATCTTGTCAGCTTTCAAAGTTTTATAGGTAAGAGGATTTTTGGAAACTGAACATTACTGGCCAATGATTCAATTATATGTTGTTTCGACCAAAGTATATGAAAACGTTGTGAAAATATCCGAACAGTGTAATACATCAACAGAAACTTTCAGAATACCGTTTGTCGTTAGATGTTTTATTTAGTTATTAATAAGAGTTGTTAAATAATGAATCATAGACAGACATGATGAAACTTCGGTAGTATTTCTAAAATCGTTCAACCTGTATCCGGTGAACACAAGTTTATTTCGATTAAAACTTGGCCGTAGCTTTTCTTCAGTCTAAATTCATACCTGAATAACTTATAACATAAACAACTCCAGTATTTTCAGTGCTTGGGTTATATAGTTGAATAAAATGATACTTCTAACCTAATTCGAAGCGAAAGAAATGAAAATAATGCTATGTTTGAATGAGGCTGTTTTTGCCAATAACGAAAACATATATTTATGCCCAAGACTCAATGTCTTCATGTGTAAACAAAACAAGACTTGATCGCTCACAAGTTTTGATGTTAATGATATTGCCTCTACCTGGTAACGGATTATTTTACTGATAACAACACTGACTATATGTACAGGGAAATTTTTTACGGATAATATTTAGTAGAAATAACAAAGCAGAATTATTACAAGCTATATTTAAAGACTTTTTTGAAAATTTTATTTTGATTTAATTTACAGATCCAGTCTAAAAGAATATTACATATGTTATTTCCACCCTAATTTCATTCAAAATGTGCTTACAAAATACTGTAAATAGACTTAGAGGACATTTACCTATGTTCCCTGACCACTGGGAAATGTGGAGAGTATAATCTGGACTAGGTGAAAGTTATGAAAAGCTTCGTATCCAGATGTCACATTAGCAGTTACTTCTATCCGAAGTTCAGACTGTGCCCTGGAGGCCATTTCTTGAATATATTTCAATCCTGCAAGGAAATAATAAGATCACGATTTAAGTTGTAAATTCTTACTAAAATACATTACTTGACTCTAACGCTGCACATTCGATATTAATATACCAAAAATGTTTCCCGAACATACTATATATAAAATGAACATTTTGTTTTTTCTATTTAGTATTTAAAGCTGTTAACTTTTTATAACGTTGACTGATATGTCATCAAATTTAATATATGAATAGAAATAAAATGACCCATCAAATTTAATTCACCATAATGACGAGACGTTTGTTAAAGCCAAGTTCTTATTATAAAGCAAAAGTAATGATTTTGCCAAAAAGTGAAATATCCATATCAAGAACTGCCACACCCAGAAAAAAGCCTTCATAAAAAGAAGAGATGAAAATAGAGCATCGGTTTATCGAATGATCGATTTAAAATGTGACACCACAAATAATTATAAAGAACATCAATGTTTTTTTTTCTGCCAGTACTTATTGTAGCATGGAGAACACGTTTCTGTGCTTTTGCATGCAACATTGTTAAGCTGATGGGTGGGTTGGAGTTATTTCACTAAGACAACTTGTGCTTGTTTTGTGATAGGAGAACCTGTTGGGGCAAGTGTGAGGTTGGTGCACCCTAGAACCCGGTTTAAACCCCCAGTGGCAATTTGTTCTTCCACTGACGGTATCCTCAAAGGTTCTTTTTTTGTTAATTGTTTGAGGCGTCTTATTTGAATTGACATACTTATAACAAACATGCTCTCGTTTCATCTCTTCTTTTTCGCTGCGTGGGGAGGATGTGTTTTGGGAGTATGGCGATTTCTGATATGCATGTTTCACTTTTTTTCAATACTGAATTAAAATTTTATTTTGATTTAGTTTAATTTGATCAATTTTGAATTTTAAGTATTTTAAAGCTTGCAATTTAAATATTAAATTTAAAGGCGAGAATTTTGAATTTTGTCTAAACAGGGCATAGTTTTGGATCTGTGAGATCAGAGTTACAGATTAACTGCAGAAAGATAGAAAGCTCCCTTATCGAATGAGTTTAAAAGTACGTTCAACATATCTCCTGAACTTACAATAATTTAATGCTTGTTAATGTTGCTTTGCAAGTTTTTTATAGTACGTTTACTTATTAAAAAATGTTTATAACCATAGATCAATTGACAGATAGCTCACAGAAATCCGTTCTACTCTAAGATATTTAAGCTAATAGTGATATTTGTTAAATTATGACATATATTATTACACGAATAAAACTGTTTATCTAATGGCGACTTCATTAAATACAATAGTGTTAACAAATTCGGTAAATTATTTATTTGTGCTATCTTAATACTTATAGGATTTTATTTTATAAAGGCACATTCGGCATTAATATCCAAGTTACCGTGATTTACTATTTTAAATGTTTAATTTTTTAAATGTGAAAATAATTATTAAGTAACCTCAAATGTTAATAAAATCATTTTCTATGATTTTAGAATATTGTTTATTATTATATTTTAGTTGTCGGAACATCGTGTACGACGTCGGCGCGAAATTATGAAAATGTAATTGGAATTTGGCGCCCCTTCGTACGCCAACGTCCTGCGGACGTCTGACGTCAAATTAATGTGATTTGAACATTCATTGACGGAAGATAAATAAGAGATTGAAAAACCATTATTCAAGCATTGTAAGGAAAGTCCGCTGTTAAGATAACGAGATATGCGGACTTCCCTCACAGTTACCATTTAAGTAAGAGCTTTGAAACTTAACAATTGAAATAAAAAGGACAGGTTGCATAACCCTTGACATAGTAAGTCCCATTTTTACTTACAATTTAAGAAGAAAACCTTATTTATTCGCATCGATGCGTCTTCTTTTATTGATGTATTACATAAATTTTGAAGTTTTACGAAATTACTGATATATATCGTCACCTCTTCTTGCTTATCAACACGTTGTGCTGGTGTAAGTATAACTTACCTAACCAAAACTCTCCAGACAAGTCACCAAAACCATTCACATATTCATCAAATGTTCGATTAAACAACAATATTTTGTTCGTTCTGCGTTGAAAAACCTGGAAATTTAACAATTATAGATACCGATATTCAGGCACATAAAATAAAGCAAAATATAGGTTTATAATGAAATCCAATTCTTGTTTCGAGATTTGTTCGATAACTTTTGATAACTTTAGATATGATACGAACTCCTTAATCAAACAACAGTCTCTGATTAAACTTATTTTGTTTTAGATAATATTTCTTTCTACTAAATTCATTGGCCGGGTTGCAAAATATATTTAACATTTCGAGGGAAGTCGTCTTGATGATAATTAATAAATAAAAATCCTTTAATTACCTTTCTTGATGTTTATATGCTAATTTTCAAACCATGCAGAATGACAAACATTGTCAGTGGGTGGCAGTATATAGGCATAACTGAACTATACTTTCTCTGCTCCTTGCAAGGTTGACTAGGCACTGCCGCTGCATTTGTATGACGTTTATACATTTTATAAGAGCTTTTGCTATAAGTAAAACAGTCCTACCGTCCAACCACCTGAATCGGTATCCATATCACAGAATACATTAATATTTCGTTTACTTTTCCACAGCATGACAGTGTAAACGCCACTTGCACTTTCAGGACGTTCCTTTAAGACAGATGAGCAATCGTAGGGAGCTGAAAGAAAATATTGTTTCTAGTTCTGTAGTTAGAAACGAACACAAATATTCAACTTGCTTATTACCATGCAGAACTAACTATTGCAGTTAGAAAAAGAAAGTGATGCATATTCATATCAGTTATAGCAACATTCAGAAGGCACAGCCTCGACAAATAGCCAAAAAAACCATTCTTTTAAAAAGTGATCGATTTTTAATAGACCACAAACAATCAAAGAAAACGAGAACCCGAGGGGTTACCACTTTGGAACCGACTTAAATTATATATTTAACAAATCGTCAATGTACAAAGAACTGTTTTCTAAGGCTGTAATAACGTTATATTGAAATGCAGTAGAAAGAGATAACATAAAGTCTCTTTTAAAGCAGTATAAATCAGATCAGCAATAAAGGGTGAACTTTTAGTACCCACATGGATGCCTATTACATTGTACTTGTTTGATATAAAAGAGGTACCAAATCTTACAAAAATATTATTGAGTAAAACAGAGAGCGAATCAAGTAAAATTATCAGAATGTCAATCATTTAGGGTGACAGTATTTAAGCATACTTGAACTATTCTGTTGGGGGCATACGGATGGTATGTATGTACAGTGTCTGTCTCATCATAGGTTAACAATATAACATTTTTATTTAAGGTTACTTCCGTTTAATTAAACACCACATATGTATGTAATTCGCTTTATCCTACTTTCTTTTTGCAAAGCAGGAAATATTGCTATGACAGTTGTTTTTTGTGTTGCACTTAGAGATCTTAATTAAAAGTTATGCTATCCTACAATGAATTATGTCGAGATGGTAAAAACTTAAAAGCTTGATATTCCAAAAGCCCTTTTTACACTGTACTACAGTCTACATACCTTTCTCGTTTGTTCTACTGTACTACAGTTTACTAATCTTTCTTTGTTGTTTTTTGTTCTTTTTATTGTGTTGTACTTCTGTTGTTTGATTTTTTACAAGTGTTTAGTTGTAGCATCCTATCATACAATGCACTTGCATTTTATTGCTTACTTGTATTATGAATTACTTCACAGGTTCTTGTATAAACTTATTTTGAGGAAATACCATGGATATTAAAATTCTGTCCGTAAATTGTAGGGGTTTAAATGGAGTAAAGAAAGAATAAAGGTATTTCAATACTTAAAAAATATAGGGGGTCATATTTTTTGTCTTCAAGATACACATTTTACTCAAGATTTGAATAAACAAATATATTCAGAATGGGACGGGGAATGCATATGCAGTTTTGGAACATCCAGTTCCGGAGGAACAGCAATATTATTTTCAAAAAACTTGGAATATAAGATTCATAAACAATTAACTGATGCTGATGGTAACTATGTATTATTAGATTTATCTATTGAAGATAAAAGAGTTACTCTTCTTAATGTATATGGACCAAATTTGGATAATCCATTATTTTATGATGATGTTTTTAAAATCGTAGACTCAATTGCAAATGATAATTTGATCTCTTGTGTTGATTTTAATTTAGTAATTGATCCAAGTATGGACTATTATAACTATAAAGCAATAAATAATAAAAAAGCAAGAGACAAAGTACTATCTTACATGACACAAAATGAAATATATGACTGTTTTAGAGAACTAAATCCTAATTTGAGAAGATATACATGGAGAAGAAGTAATTCTTTGCAACAAGCAAGATTAGATATGTTTTTAATATCTAGTTATCTCTTGCAATTTATTACAAATTGTGAGATAATACCAAGTTTACAATCTGATCACTCTGCTATATGTATTAACATTAAGTTTACTGATTTTAAACATGGTAAAGGTCTTTGGAAACACAACAACTCACTCCTTAAAGAACTAGCATATTTAAATTTAATTAATTGTAAAATTGATGATGTTAAGAGACAATATGCTATACCAATTTATAATAAAGACAAAATAAATGATATACCAAATGAAGAAATACAATTTACAATAAATGATCAATTATTTCTTGATACATTACTTATGGAGTTGAGAGGCAAATCTATATCATATGCATCATTTAGAAAAAAAGAATAGTGTGATCAAAGAAAAACAAGTTTTAGAACAGATAATAAAGATTGAATGTGACTTAAATAATGATAAATTAGAAGAACTGCAATTACTCCGAGAAGAACTTAAATCTCTTCAGGATAAAAAACTTGAAGGCTTTATGATAAGATCTAGGGTCAAAGATATATTAGAAGGAGAAAAGCCTAGTAACTACTTTTGTAATTTAGAAAAGAATGCATATACTTCCAAAACAATAAATATCCTACAATCAGATGATGGAAAAGTTATAACAAATCAGGCAGAAATACTAAAAGAATGTGAAAACTTCTATGCAAATCTTTTTAAAGAGAAGAACAAATTTTCAAATAGTAACTTTACTGATTTTACTAATGGTGTACCTGCACCTAAACTTACAATATCAGAACAAGTAAAACCAGAAGGACTAATCACTTACAAAGAAGCAAGTCAGGTTTTACATAAAATGAAAAATAATAAAAGTCCTGGAACTTCTGGTTTTGGAGCAGAATTTTTTAAAAATATTTTGGAATAAACTTGGTGTATTTGTAGTTAGAGCTCTTAATCATGCATTTCTTTCAGAAAAATTTTCAGAAACTCAGTCACAAGGTATAATAACCTGCATTCCAAAAGAAAATAAACCCAAAGACTCTCTTAAAAATTGGAGACCTATTACTCTTTTGAACACTGTATATAAGATTGGTTCTGGCTGCATAGCAAATAGAATTAAAAGTGTACTAGACAAACTTATAAGTAAAGAACAAACTGGGTTTATATCAGGTAGATACATTGGAGAAAATACTAGGTTAATATATGATATTATGCAACACACCGAGGAAAAAAATCTACAAGGTCTCCTTCTTTTAATTGATTTTGAAAAGGCTTTCGATTCCTTATCCTGGACCTTTATCCAAAATACATTCAACTTTTTTAACTTTGGACCTTCTATACAATACTGGTTTAAAATCTTCTATCAAAATGCAAAATCAGCAATAATACAATGTGGATTCCTGTCAAATTTCATACCAACAAGCCGCGGTTGCAGACAAGGTGATCCCTTGTCCAGCTACATCTTTATTCTATGTGCTGAGATTTTGTCATTACAAATAAGAAACAATAATATAATAAAAGGCATTTCCATAAACAATTATGAACACAAAATTTCCCAGTTTGCAGATGATACAACATTAATTTTAGATGGAACAAAAACATCATTAGATGAGACATTAAATGTATTATCTGAATTTGCAAATATCTCAGGATTAAAACTAAATTTCGAAAAGACCAAAGTTGTATGGATTGGCAGAAAAAAATTCAGCAGTGACAGCATTAAAACAAGATGGAAACTTGCCTGGAATCAATCTACTTTTAGAATGCTAGGAATTGATTTTCATGTTGATCTTACTAAAATGATACATATAAACTACTCCGAAAAATTAATAAATGTAAGAAAAATGATTACCTCTTGGAAAAGAAGGATACTGACACCCATTGGAAAAATTACTGTCATTAAAAGCCTATTGCTGCCCATTTTTAATCAAATATTTACAGTATTACCAACTCCTCCAGATAACATTATAAATGACATAAATAACATCTTTTTTGATTTCATTTGGCAAGGAACAGTTAAAATAAAACATGAAGTCTTAATACAAGATTATTGTGATGGAGGTTTAAAAATGATAAACATCACTGCATTCATAAAAGCACTTAAACTAACTTGGTTAAGAAGATTTGTTGAAGGAGGAGTTTGGACAAATATCCCAATAGAAAAAGTAGAATTAAATAAACTTTATAACTGTGGTAAAAGTTATGTTGACAAAACTGTTGCAAAGTTTAAAAATGAGTTTTGGAAAGACGTTTTTAAAGCCTATTCAGAGTTTACGGAAATCAAGACAAATAACCAAGACAAAAAATTCATAGGAAATGCACCACTATTTGAAAACCATAGAATCCTAGTAGGTAATAAAAGTGTATTTTTAAAACATTGGTTTGATGTAGGTGTACATTTCATTTCAGACCTCATACATTTCCCTGTTGGTAAATTTTATACAATCAAAGAACTAAATGATAAATACAAACTAAAAGCAAATTTTTTTAGAACTTCACGGTATATTAAATGCAGTTAAATTTTTTTTAAAGCAAAACAATAGTAACTTAAAGCAATGTTATATTGAAAAACCAAATTATCCATCTTCTCTGAGATACATTTTAAAAGAAGAAAAAGGGTGTAAATCAATATATCAATCTTTCAACATTAAAAGTGTAAATCCAACAAGCCAACAAAAATGGTCAATGATATTAAACTCAGAAATAGAACCCTCAGATTGGAAAATTTATTACCAGTTGCCCTTCAAAATTACAGCTGATACTAGCATTCAGTGGTTTCAAGTCCGGATTTTACATAGAATTATAGGAACAAATTATTTACTTTATAAAATGAAAATCAAAGACAATCCCTATTGCACCCTTTGCAGAAAAGAATTAGAAACATTAGAGCATATTCTTTGGAAATGTGAAAGATCAAAACAAATATATACAAGCTTGAAAAACCGATTCGAATCACTACCAGAAATATGAAACTGTAGCTATCTTTGGATTTAAAAACAATAATCTTTTATCAGAAAACTTGCTGTTAACATACACAAACTGTACCTTTACAAAAGCAAACAGCTGCTAATTAATCCAACAATGGATGGATTAAAGAAATTTTTGAAAATGCATTACAGTTATAATAAAGAAGCTGCTGTTAAATGTAACAAACTAGCAGAATTCCTGGTATTGTGGAAATATATTGATATATTTTAAACAATATATATAATGATAAAACTCTTGCCAGGTTTAAATCAAATAGTTTTAAATTATGTCCTTTAGTCATTGTTGAATAAACCAACAAAGCAATAATTTACATACACAAAATATGCAGTGTAACTAAAAAGAAATGACAAAAACTACTTTACTTCGTTATATATAATTTAAAATTCAAATATCAGATAGTAATATTATACCAGTTTAAGCTTCAGTCTTTTTTCCTCAAACCTTTAAATAATACTATGAAATACAATTATATATTTTTTCTAAAAGCTACTTGTGCTTATATACTGCATTATTATAGGAATTATTGCTACCACTGTAAAACCATTGTCTTTTTTGTGAAGCACTGGTTCTTGTGGTTTTAATTGATAGATCAACTTACAGTCTAATTGCCAAAATAGCAATAATACTACAGTTTTTATGCTAAGACATACGTTGGAATTAAAAAAAACACATGAATTTAAGAATCCAAAAATCTTAACGGATTAACTAAAACCACAAGTATTATGTGCCCATGAAAATAAATTATCTTTTTTTTTATAAATTCAGGCCAGAGTAATTCCACCATATGCTGGCATACATGTTAAAAAATTTAATGACTGATAAACTACATGTTTATACTCGACTTAACTTGCATATGAATAGTATTTTGTTTACAAATTGATTTGTTAAAGGAATACATGCATAATATATATTTTCTTTTAATGCTATATGTTATTATGTTATGTGCTATAATGTGTTTATAACGAATAAATGGGGTTACCCTTATGGGGCCTGAAAAAAAAGCAAAAAAAACCAACAGATTTTCAATAAAGTTCTACATGAAAAAAAACAAAAAAAAAAACAAAAACAAACAAAACATTTTTATTTAAGCTTATTTAAAACGTTATCTAAGTGTTAATAGACAAAAAGAGATTTTTTGTCTGCAAGTAGTTTCAAAAACCGTTTTGCAATACCTTATTACATTCTTTGACTGCTGTAAGACAAGATGAAATGAGCTCGTATTATTTATTTCTTGTGCAAAAACTAGAGGTTTTCGATCTCGTCGAAACAAAACACTTAAATAAATTCCTTGAAATCAAAGAAGAGTGTTACTGTTTGCCGTCTGTTAAACGGAAGCATAATCTGTAGGTAGCAATAACATTAAGCTGAAGGTATGTTTGATAACGTAAATGCTAAAAATTAAACAACGCAGTAAGAAACGGAAAAATATTACCATGGCATTTTGATGTTTCAACTGGTATCCCACTACAACTTTTACCAGAGGGTGAAGGTGGCGGATTATTGCATTCCCGATACCGTGAACGTATTCCAACATCATCCACTAGCATATTGCATATACTCCAAAGTGTCCAATCTGACCATCCGCCATCTTTAAAAAACACTAGAAACTAAAAAGTCGACTATTAAGACGGTTTATTTGTCTGTTGTTCACTTGTTATCGACCAGCTTTGCTTGAAAGTTCCAATTTCTAATGGTATTTAATGTGTTTGCAATATATTACATGCAACATTATCTATAAGGTTGGTGGGTTGAAACAAAATAGCTATAGATAATGTCAATAAAATAATGCTCAAGAAACTGATTGGGAAAGATGGTGCAAATCCCTAGTCATGCTAGTAGCAAATATATTATTTTACTAACATGTGCTCTCTTTTTTCCTCTCTGTTATTTTTTTTGTGGGCGTCAAGAAAATCACGATAAAAGTTAGTTAGTTTTTTATATGCAGTAACGCATAATTATGCACATAACTCAAAACGCTGATTAACCTGATTGAAGGCGAACAGAGTGTATGTTTAAGCCCATCCCAAACGATGTCATATTATTTTTTATTTATTTTCTGATAAATTTAGAAACCAAAAACGGTTCATGTTTTGAAAAGTTTCTACAATCTAACAGGCAATATTTTTAGCATTTGAATGCTAAGGGAAAAGTAATTCAAATAGAGCTAATCAATCCAGATCAGATCATTATAATACCCCCCCCCCCCCACACACACACCAAAGAAAAGGAAATGTACCTGAGCAAGAATGAATCACGCACAACTGAGTATCAGAGTTTTCGCCTAAACAGTAGCCGCCAAAATTGCCTGCTGCAGGAAAAGAGCAATTTCTAAATCTTTTCTGCGATCCAATTCCACATGACGTAGAGCACATTCCCCAGTCTGACCATTGATTCCATTTTCCTTCCGCTAAGTTATAAGATTTTAATTCAGCATTAAACTACAATTTGAAATATAATTATGCCGTGTATAATTTTGTAGCGATTCTGCAAAAAAGCTGCCGCAAAAAGTCGTGCGTAATTCGATTTGGTGTCAATGTTCCAAACCGCCATTCAAAATGCCGTTATAGCATGAATTAGCCATACGATTTCGTAATATTATGAATATTTATGTTTGTAAATATATGAATTGAATTGATATAATTATTATAGTTTTCATCCTGGTAAGACAAACATGCTTAAATTAAGCGTTTAGCTCTCCTGGCCATCCGGGCTTCGCACAGTAGGCAGTACTATGCACTCCATGACGGCCCAAGAACAAGCTCAGTCAAACCGAGCCTTCAATATTTTATATTTGTCGTGTTTGGTGGATTTCAGTTTCCTGTTCATCTTCTTAAACAATTTCAATGCTTTCCATACCCAAATGAACATTTAATGCTTAAATAATGTTTCGACCCCGACAATGTTTCATATGTCAAACTGCTCAGATAAAACGAACTCGCAGCTTGCCAGCAGACGACAGAAATTTACGAGTATAGAATATATGAAATAAGATTCACTGGAAATGATTTTGCCAGAGAAAAATATCTGTCATGTTGCTAAAAATTATATGTTGAATAAATATCGAAAATGAAAAAAATACCTGCGCAATAATCCGGAAAACATATCTTCGAATCCCAATTTTGTCCAAAACAATGGTCACCAAATCTTGAAGGAGCTGGGTTAGAGCAGTTTCTAGTTCGTGCCTGTTGTCCTACACCACATGATACTGAGCAGGTTCCCCAATCTGACCATCTGCTCCACCCACCGTGAACTTCAAACATTTAGTAAAGATATGCATTGCAATAAATAATTTGTTTTGTAAACGCTTTATTTTAAATTTTATTAGCATACAGTATCAAAGTACAGCAGTCAATATTTTCCTTCATAAAAGTTCAAGCTACAGAATATTCTCAGTAGATACATGTAACTTTGAAACAAGGCCTACATTCAAATTATTGACAATATGAAGTTCATTAAATGGATACCTTTCTCAAAATATTATATTCGACACGACTGACTTTTTGAGAATAATGACTACTTTCAACAAATCCGAAAACAAAAAAGAAACGTTGACTATTTTATCCCTGGAATGCCTAAAGTTTACTTTATTATATAGAAAACAGTTCCAGTAAAATGAAAACGTGGTTTGGGTTTGCTTCTTGCTTAAGTTAAATTTTGTGTTAAACACAACTTTAAAACCATTAATTGCTTTAACAGCGGACATATATCGGTTTGCTATCAATTTCCATTTGCTCTGTGCAACCTTCTGACAAATCTCATCTATTCTCCAGATATCTGTCTGATATATTTTGCCTTTTTGAAAATCGAACATTCAAAGAAGCTATTTTTGGGATTCTTTTCTTTATTAAAATATATTGCTTACTTGGACACAGTGGTTTCTGACACAGTTTTGTTTCCAAATGTTGTCCTTGGCAGTCCAACCCTCCGTTTAAAGGCGATGGACTTGAACAAGATCTCGTTCTGGTTTGAGAACCATTTTCACATGTTACGTCACACGTTGACCAATCCGTCCAGTCTCCCCAGTTACCATCAACTTACAAATAAAATGAGAAATAAAACATGTGATAAAACAGGTAGTTTTCAGCTAAAATTAACACACTATTTTTCACGTGAACTATTGATATCAGAAATCGTCACACTCAGAAAACACAGCCTCCCCACGCAGCAAAAAAGACGAGAGAGGAAAAAAGAGCATGTGTTTATAAGAATATCAATTTCAAATTAGACACCAAATACAACTAACGAAAAAAAAGAACCCTTGGCGGTACCGCCTTGAAACGAGGAGAGAAAACATAAATTGCTGATAACGCACTCCGAGCTTATGAATTTTCATTTTAATGACAATGTCATCAAAATACAAAAGTACATAAAAGAACGAACACATAGCACCAACTTTTACACTCTTTTGAAGTTTGGGCCAGTTTTAAAAAAAATATAATTAAAGCTAAGCAATAAATAAGTGAGCGTTTTCATTTATCTACTGAACGGAAAAAGAAGTTCAATAAACTCAGTAAATGAAAAGCATTATTAGATAAAAGTCCACAATTTCTGTCAATTTTGTGATAAACGTTGTCAATTTTGTGATAAACGTTTGGTCATCACAGTACAATATTGCAATAGAAATGTTTGCATTTTGCATAAATGATGTTAATTCGATAAAAGCAGAGCACTACATAACTGCATTACATTTAAAAACGTATAATTTAAACGTTTTTAATAAAAGATATTCTAGAGCAAATCCAGTGCGACATGTACACTAGGGGCCTAAAACGATAAAACCGGCATAAAGAAATCTGTAAATTCACTCGAAGTTGTACACATTATCTTACCCGGGCATAGCTTTTGTTGACAAACTTTGGTATCGAGACTTTGTCCTGAACAGTCCAAACCTCCGTTAGAAGGAGGTGGATTAGAACAAGATCGCATTCTGGATTGTATTCCGTTTTCACAAGTTACATCACACGTTGACCAGTCTGTCCAACCTCCCCAGTTACCATCAACTTAAACATACCATGAATAAAAGAGAACGATGATATAATATATTTAGTAAATGGTTAAAAGCCAAACAGTAGAATGGAAAAGAATGAGTTTATAAGAGAATCAGTTCCAAATAAGGCACCATAAACAACTAATCGTAAAGAGACTCATTGGGATTACCGCATTGGAACGGTCAGTGGCAAATTATTTTCTACTGGGGGTTTAAACGAGGTGCTACATGTAGGGTGCACCAACCTCACACTTGAAAGGGAATACTGTGAAATTGCAAATTAGAATCATGAAAAAAGTGATAAATTCTAACGGAAAAACTTGCTTTATTTGCATTCATAGTAAATGTCCTTCGCAATACACACTTAACTAGGATTGTTATCGCATTCAAGGGCCTAACTGGATAAATATAAAAATTTGTCGACGTAAAAGACGGGAAGAAAATCTAACAAACTTTAAATAAATTAAAGCATTTTAAAATCGTATGGATTAATCGAATAATTCATTTGATTTAACAACCACGCGAGTTCTACATGTAGTATAAAATGTGAGAATTCCATACCTGGACACAATGGTTTCTGACAGGGTTTAGACTCCAAACTCTTTCCTTCACAGTCCAAACCTCCGTGAGCAGGCGACGGATTAGAACAAGATCTCAGTCGGGTCTGAGTTCCATTTTCACAAGTTACATCGCAGGTTGACCAGTGAGTCCAAGGTCCCCAGTTACCGTCGACTTAACAATATGAAACTTATATGTGTACTTATATGGTAAGAAAATATAAATATTCAGATTAAGCATATTTTGAATCTATAATGTATATAAAAATATATCCACTCTCGCATACATGCGAAATAAACTGTGAAATGTAAAAAAGCCGTATCAGTGATGCTTATATTGATATAATATAGCCTAGAAAAATGTCTTTGAGATTCAAGATGTTTAGTTAACTAATAAAACTGATAAATTAAATAAAACACAACTACCTAAATCACAAAGTCCGCAGAATTTCCGACAGATCAACTTCGCTTTGTGTACATCAATACAAACGTTTATTAAATTGCTAAGTCTTGCGCAGTCTATTGATGCATCGTCAAAACAATCTGTTGCTGAAAGTAAAACAGCATTTTATTTCGAATTTATCATGATAACAAACGTTATTCATCAATTGAAATCAAAAGTTAGTTTATTTGATGTGTGATTTTTCTGACTTAATGCAAATACTTATGATTGTGTTGTCAGTATTGACTTTCCCGATTTTTTTGCTCAGAATTCAGACAAAAATGAAATGTAGCTTTAATCTAATTGACGTTTTGTGTCACATTTTTCAATTTAAATAGCCAAGGTTAGCTTCCTTTATTTTATATGTGTGCTTTTGCATGAAACATTGTTAAGCCGGTGGGTGGGTTTGGGTTATTTCACCAAGACAACTTGTACTTTTTTGTGATATGAGAACCTGTTGGTGGCAAGTGTGAGGTTGGTGCACCCTAGAACCTGGTTTAAACCCCCGATGGCAATTTGATTTGCCACTGACCGTTCCAAGGCGGTACATGTAACTGATATGCATATTTCACTTTTTTCTGGGAAGCAAATTGAAACTTGATACATGCATATCCGGAATTGCCATGCCCAGAAAACAGAGGCCCCACCCTCAAACAAAAAAAAGAAAAAAGAAGAGAAGATGGATTTATTAATTGACCAATTTCAGTAAGACGCCTTATGACAAACAATTAAAAAAGAGAACATGGAAGGATTATTTCGTTTTGATGTATCGCAGAGGGAAAGGTTGCATCTGGTTTAGTTTATTATATACCAAATAATGTTCTCATCTAATGACCCCTTTAAGGTACAAATCGCGATGGTGCATTAAACTTATTTGACATTTACTTTTGTATTACTAGGTGCAATTATATCAAATAGTATATTTATTTTTTTCACTTTTTGATGTCGGATCTGTCTGCAAACATTTTGTAGTTTTTGTAGCTTTAAAAAATGATCTTACGCTTGGTGTGGTTGCATAGGTTAATGTTACATAGGTCTATAGAACAACATTCAAGGCAGTTCTGTGTCTGACGTTTGTCTATATTTCTACCAACAATCACACTCTGATCAGGGTAATGTAACATGCATTTCTGAAACAAAGCAAATCTGAAATCTATGTGCTTTTAGATTCATATATGGATCATAACATAGTATTAGCCCTTTACATTCATAAATCTTATTACGCATGTGCGACCAGTGTAGATCCAGATAAGCCGGCACATCCATGTTGTCTTATCAGAATCTGCACTGTTCGCTGATAGGTCACAAACGAACTAATAAATCAAAAAGCGAAAAGTACAGATCCAGGTCAGACGGCACATATACTGCAAAGAAAACGCTTTTAATGATATAACATCATTGATGTTTGTTACCGTTTTTTCTTAGGAATTGTCTGATAGTAAGTAGGTTCAACTTAATAATACGTAAATAAATTGTTTATTATTGTGACAGGTGTATATATAAAATATCAGTTTTCAAAGTTTACGCCCTATGGGCATACTTATAAGTCACATGTACATCAGATTGTGCGCTTAACAATTTAACAGAAAAATTGCAATACAGGTATTTGAGAGATATCATGGATTAAACATATTTATCACACAAAAAGTTGCATCGGAGCAGTTTAATATATAAATTGGTTTATAAATTTACAGTCAATACTACATAACAGTTTGCCAATATTCCACTATTTGTTAGTAGGTTAAAGGTTAGTACCACAAAATCAAGTTTTTTACAGGCAAATCATACAACATCTAGTTAAACATTTTCATTAAAATGTTGTTTTTACCCAACGCTGCCTATGGTTTAACCTCTAGTTTTATGTATTGTTTATTGAAGTATATCATTTTACATTCAGTACAATAGTTTAAGTACTTACTCCGTTTTCTACACAGCCAAGATTATATAGTTGCTGCTGTCCTGTTACTGTCACGTTTTCAAAACAAGACTGCAATTGAACCGAATGAAAATCATATGAATCCAAACAATATACAAATTAAGATACTAGGATCTCGGTCATCTTCTAAGTTATTTTCCAGCTGCGATGTACAACTGCATCGGCCTGGCCCTTAACATTTATATCAAATATGCATATTGAATAATAAATACATAGTGTGTAACTTTGCATTAGGCCAAATTACTGGTACAACCAGAAATAAACTTCAACCCAAGGTGACAATATTACATGCGTTTTTTTCATGTAACCACGAGAGTTGCTTCCTTGCAAACTTCATATACAGTATTCTTGCTAATAAATAAAGCATTTATTGTCAAGGACAAGGTGTTTTCCCAGTTTGCATTTTTTTTTGCAAATATCAACTTGGAAAAAAACATGGCTAAAATATGACCTCTTGATTTTGTTATTCTGCAAAATATGCATCTTAGAAATACTTAAGATATTCTTTGTGATTTTTTGTAATATTGTTTACAAATATATAAGTATAAAACTAAACAACCGAATGAATCTGATTTGAAATATAGCTCTTGTGTGGTCAAACTATTTAATAATTTGATATATTGACTCTTTAAAACTGTGTGTTTCAGATTTTCTGAATATAAACCAATGATTTTTGTAGACTTATAATGATTAGAGTTTTGAATGGCTTCAAAACAATGGATTTACTGGGACAGCAACCAGACAAGACCAAATTAAAAGTCCAGTGATACATTTATAATTTCAACATTAATGTGTATGTTTTTATTTGTCAATATGTTAATCGATACAAATTTAACTTACTCTTCGACAATTATGTTTAGCTTATTATGTTAATATTTTGTTTGATTTTGCACAGAGCATTTACCATTAGATGGATGGGTTAGATGTAGGTCAACAAAACCTCTTGAACTTGTTTGATTATTAACCAATGATCGTGTTGTGGAAAATCTGAGATTCGTAAATCTCAGAAGCTGATTTAAACCAACAACTAGCGAATTGTTTGACACTGACCGTTTCAAGGCGGTATCGCCTCTTGACATTAATTGTTTATGGTGTCTTTCTTTTAATTGATCAATTTTTAAACTAAGCTCACTTTTCTTTGACTGTTTTATTCTTAGCTTTTTCTGTTTTGATCGATAATTTACAAACTACACGTTGGGTTACACAGGCTTACTATAAAAATTTTATGATAGTCATAGTTTTTTTTGTAGAATCACCTGTCCATCCGCGCATCTTACTGTATTCGTACACTCTTGGATATTTGGAACGTTTGTGCAAACGTAGCATTCTTTCGAATCTAAAAGACAATAATAAATAATTTTTTTAGTATTTACTTATTAGATATGATTCTTTCGCGTGCTCTCCTCGATGTTACTGCTTTTTTGAGAAAATATTCAATTCTAAAGGAATAAATTCTTGTTGCATAATTGTGCTCCCCCTCTCTGCAGTGATGTCCGCAATATAAATAATCACACGTATATGTAACTTACACAAATCGTTTTATTTAAAAATTTGTATTAGTTTGGCAATGGATAACAATTTGATCGGGATTGGCATATTGATTATTTTATTTTGGTTATGTTTTTAGACATTAGTTGTAGTGAAAGTTCCTTAAAAATTTGTTGAAGTATTTTATTCCTAATTGTTTAAAACTTGCACTAAAGGCTCTGATACAAGATCCGCTCTTGTATCTTTTTGTTCAAACTGAATATTCCAAAATAGTTCTTCACATGGAACGTATTTGGAGAATACATAAATTTTAGAAATGTGTTTCATGTTATAGCTGAGTAATCACATCTTTGCCTTATTGTAGTGGGTTACATAAACACTCTGTACACAGTTACTTACTGGCAAATATAGTGGATTGCAGCAATATAACGAGAGCCACATACACTGAAACAAAAACAATTATGAAAAAAAACGTGTATACAAATAAAAATTATTTCTCCTTAAAACTAATTAAATTGTGAACTTAAAAATTCAATCCATATGACGTCAGATAGGTGTAGCCATGCACTACTTATTTACTGCAACAGAATCTTTGTTACAAATTGAATTAAAAAGTTGACTATTATGATACTACAATAAAAATTCTTACAACACGATCCTGTGAATTTTCGGAATATTATATTTTCCGAAAACTTTTTTTTCATTTTAAAAGCAAGGCAGCTTTATTATACATCATTCGAAAGCGTATAACTTCAACTCTTAATTTGGAAATTTTCATGGTGGAACTTTAGAAATTAACAGAAATATTGCAAAAAAACATGGTTAAAAAACATGCGATTCCGATCGGAACGAAAATTCTTCCGATAGGAAAACATGTTTTTCCCGTCGGAATTTCACGGTTCCGATCGGAATCAGTCCTGCCGGCAAATTCCGATAGGAAACATTCCGACATACATTTTCCGATCGGAATTTTTCTATATACACCTAATTCCGATCGGAATCATTCCGAATGGAATTGTTGATTATTTTCCGATAGGACTCATTCCATTCGGAAATTCCACTTAATAAGTTATGAAACAATGCAGACTTCTGTCGATCATTTAGTCTTACCTGACATTCATCATTATACATTCATTTTATTATAATATTCAATAAGGGCGTATGAAATCGTCATCGCACTGTTCAATTTAAAAGTCCAAAAAATATGATATGATACTGACAAAAACATAATAATAATAATAATAATAATAATAATAATAATAATAATAATAATAATAATAATAATAATAATAATGTTTTTACTAAGTATTAGTTTGACATCTATTTACCGGACCCAAAAATTCCGAGTGATCCAATTAAAAGTTACTTAATTTAAGCACTTTATTTACAAATACAAATGGCGCATCTGTATAGGTAACATGCAGAGTGTGCAAAACTATTGCCATGTGCTTTCTCAACAGTTCAAACCCATCTATGTGACAAGAAGTTTATCTTAACTAGACCGTATTACTACAATTATCACGAGAATTTGCAGTTGTTGCATGAACATCTATTTTTTGTATCTCTTAAGCGATGTTTGCCACCCACGTTTAGACCACGATCCATTTCTATATAGCAGTTCATACAATGACAATAAATCTGAGCGGGCGACTCAAGTTGGGGAGTCCCTTGGCGCAACCTGTTCGCAACGGATGATACATGGTTTAGTTTCAGATATAAAGGTGTGCACATGAAGTTGTTTCATATTCTTGGCTAGTAAGATCATTTATGGGTCAATAGAGACCTGTTATGCTAACGACAACTAATTTGCATTAAAAGTAGTGCTACATGTCTGAATATGCTAGCAGTTTAATCCTTTTCATTGCTTATTTTGACATCATATATTTAAGATCGAGCAAAGACAGTCCTATATTTTCCCTGTCAACATTAACCGTAATTTCGTCAGTAATTTCTGCTATAAAAGTTGTGTTCAACTTAATGTAAAAGCCTTATTTTCGGGGCAGAAAATTTCCGTGGTTTTTGGTAAAGTTACACTTATGTGGATCGACCTGCACACGAAATTTAGAAACCATAGAAAATAAATGAATTCACTGAATTATTAGTTATTGAACTTATGGCTGTGGTGTGCAGTTAAATCATTCAATTTCGCTCAGGTTTAATTTTCGCGTATTTCGCGCTACGACAAGAGCGCGAAATTCAACCCAAGCAAAATCAAACCATGTAACAGTGTTTCTTTATAGGAAAACACAGTTGCGTGAATTCATGCCCCCGCGACTTTGTTTTTACGGGATTTGCGCGAAAATTCGTCCCCGCGAAATATAATGATACTGCAGTTATTTGTTTTGACCAGCAATTGTAGTACCCCTATCAAAGCTTGAATGATCACTACAGTGAAGGTCCCATAAAGATCACACAGAAATTGAGAACACAAATGTAGACCACCTAATATCTTTTACCAATTTTACCCAGTACCAATTCCAATCTTATTAGCGGTGTTTCGCTGTACATAGTTCTGGGAAATGTTGATTTTCAGATTTTCCAAACTCTAACCTCTACTTTTAAATAAAATAATGCTGAGCCCACCAACACTTTTTATCACTGATTTCATAGTAGAAACGTCTTAACTGTAGAAACTGGTCATGGTAGAGTTATGCGACATGCATGTGTTTAAAATAATGATCAATTGTTGGCATAAAGTGGCCAATTTAAAACAAAAACTAGGTTTAATTATTATTGTAAGAATGCGAGACAACATTTTGATTGACAGAAATGTTATAATTATATTATGTGTTTTTCATTGAAAATAACATATATGAGAAAAGTTAACTACTTCTAACTTCAGTATTCATGGCTATTTCGAGTGTATTTTTAATTGGTTCAATTTCCGTTTTGATAGTAAAGATTGTAGCGATTTTCGCTCGCTTTATGTAATACGGTGGCGCCGTTTTACATAAATAATATTAAACATAGGAATAAAAATGTAAAAGTAAAATGTATAAAAAAATCTTTCTGAAAACGTTTCTGTAAATATCAAACGTTGTTTGAAATAAAGCTTCGCTGCATTTTTTTCTGAGGTTGCTTTTCTTAACGTGATTTAGATTTAGTTTTCTGTGTATTATAGTTGGATGAAATCTTTATACAACGAATAAAAATACATTTCAACGCTTATATCTGACAAAACAAACAGATCCCATACATTTGAATAAAAGCGAGTGAAGAAATAAAACTTCACGGAGCAGTTGTGCTTGCTTATATAAACTAAACTTATAACATTCATTAAAAAAAGACATTGAGATGTACATATCGAATGTATAAATTTGAATTAATTGGTCCTGAAGTAACATAACCTTGGGAAGATACGGCAGAAAAATATTCTATATCGGCCATGCATTGATATCATCCTATTTCACATTTTCGCTCAGTATATAAATCTTCCTTTTAATCTTGAGATTTTCAGTAACATGTTTTTATTTAGCGCATATTATCGTTGAACTGACCTGGGAACGTTATCTTTCACGCATGCGCACCAAATGTTGCAGGCGGAGTTTCACTTATCGCTTGATAAGCGATCGCTGGGAAGGTGGTCTTTACATTTCTTTGAATTGAAATGTCCTTATTAAGAAAAATAACGCTTTAAAATGATGCGTTTTTTTAAATTATTTTAATTATGTAGATAAGTTTATTTTAGTCTGCAGATTAGATACCCCGTTAAAATTAAAAATGTTTTCATTTAGAATATAACCCAACATTAAACCATTATTCGGGGTTAAAATATTACTTATGCTAATAAAACTTAAAAAATGGCGGTCTCTAACAATACAGAGATTATTTGCACAAATGTAGCTACATGTAATAAGTGTCAACTTATAAACGTGTTTCGAAACACTAACTTTCTAAATAAGTTACATTTTAAAACGGCTTTTAATGGACATATATTTGTGATTAACATGCGAGCTGTTCTAAATTACCATGGCGCAATGAAGAACAAATTTTATTTTGATTTAGACTGCTCATAAGTCATTTGCACGCCAATTTAAAGGTTAAAAAATTATTTTGTTCAATGGAAATCCAGTATTTTTCAATTTTGGGGGAAATTTATTTCTTTATTTCTCTACTAACGCGTCATTGAATGATTTCCCAGTATTACTAAGTAAATATGCTACCATGCTGAAATAAGGTAGCTAGCTGAAATTTTGAATACATGTTCTTATATTAAAGTAAAAGAAAACAACTTACAGCTAAATTCAAATATCTATTTTGTTTCATAATTCTACAGTTTATTGTCAAAATCATATTGATATTTAATTTCATAAATGCCTATGTATAATATACATGGGACATGATAAAATAAATTACTACAAAGAATTTTTATTTAAATACGGATGTTCATTCATATAAAATAATCGTCAGGCTATGTATATAGGTTAATGAATTTACGGACTATAATCAGCATAGCGCAGCGCAGCCGCGCGACCAGCTAAAGTTTTAGATCGCTCTGTCATGTATACGCACTTACCGACTTAGTGGTTGAAATTATAATTGGTAAAATACTAGTATTCATTTTATAACAGGTTTCAATCCGTCGGGTTTCTGTCGACAGTAAAGAACGCAAATACACCTTCTGTATTTATTTCTGTAGTTCAATTTGATTATTAAAAAAATAGATAACTTAGTCTATTTAATTCTGTAAACAACATTTGTGTCAGGGTTTTCACATGCTTAGTAAAATTAATGTTCAATATAAAGCTTTATTTCCAAAAATAATAATGCAGTTCAGATGAGCGTTTTTCTGCTAATTTTTAAATTTAGTTCTAAGTTGAATGTATTATTACGCATGTAAAATCCCTCAAATTCCAGTAAATTATCTGCCTCGAGCAAACATTACCATGACAACTTTTAGGGATATGGCCATCTTATCAGTTATAAAATTATCAAACCGCTTACAAGTATGTGCAGCAATTTATTCTGCCTTTAAAGGGTTATAATGGTTGAAATTATTTTTAAGCCAATGAACCTTAATTCTCACTAAGTCGCGCGTCGGAAATGTGTTTAATAAAGGTCGATTACCTCTATATAATCTAGTGAATCTAACAGCGAGAATTAAGTGTCGATCGTGATCAGAATACACGGATGAGCGCGTTGATCTGGATATAAACTCTTTTGCCATGTTATGAATGATTTACTAATGAAGGAAATGGTAAAATGGAACTTCCATGGACGAACCCTTGTTTCTCATCCCAAGGACAGACTGCTACACAGGTTTTTTTCCTAAGAATTAGTTTGTTCACATGGTGTTTTCAGAAAAAGAAATTTCATAATTAACTTTCTATAATATTATCTCAGTACATGTTTACGGGTCATTTAATGAGAACGTCACAAAACTACTTTCAGTTTGACTATTGATCGTCTGCACACCCATACATGGTAATTTAGGCGGCGACTGTTTTGTCAGTTACAAAAATAATTTCGACCATTATATACGTTATAGTTTATTTAGAGGCTTGTATGAAAAATTAAACGGTCGCCAAGCTGCGCTGGGTCTGACCGTTTAATTTTCATACATGCCTCCAAATAAACTATAACCTATACTTATTTTCACATCTACATGTAAAATATTGATCGATTTCAAACCGCCAATATATCATTAATTACAAATGTCAATAGTTCCATATCTTTTTAGTCACTGACATATACTCGTATCACTGCTTCTTCTCCGTGAATAAACCATAAAGCCTGGCTACAAAGATCATTGCCAGTGTGGGTGCCAGTGTGGGTGCCAGTTGCAAGAATCCCACTGCAAGAGAGCAACAGCTTAAGGCCCGGTCACACAGAACTCCGCGTCTAAATCACGTACAAAAAGTCATGAAAATGTAGTGGACGTGGTCGTAAGTGGTAATTTTTGGTCAATTTTGGCTTGGCCGTGCTTTGAACGTGGTCTGGCTGTCAGCGGCTGTTCCACTGCTGAAACACTGCCTAAGCACGGCTTACCACTTCCAGCCACGTGTAAGGTTAAAAATAGGTTCGCGCGTGTTGTTCGCACCCAGATGTTCCGTACCACCCTCCTCCTCCTCCTCCTCCTTCTTCTTCTTCTCTCAGCAAGGATATGTTGGGCCTGTATCAGTTGGTTCTGTTGGTGCTGAAGCATAAAGATGAGGGCATCACGACGTTGAGGGTTCATTTTCACCCCTTGACATCTAGACTGCAAGTGCTGAGGTCTCAGAAAATTGCGGTATTTATATGCCGCAAATCAGAAGTGATACAGAAGTGATTAGGCAGTGAACAATCGTATTTAGCACTTGTTCCAGACGTCGTTTAAACGGGCTTAGGTAGTGCTATGTACGCTGAAAAATCCACTTGTCAGTGATAAGCCGCAAAACACACGCTATTTCCCATGATACCAACGCGTAACACCCGTCCGATGACCGTGCTCTGCCAGTGACAGACCGCTAAACTTTCGCGTCTCACTGCGTCTCCCCAAGTTTTAATCACTGCCGGAACACGGATTATCACGTGTGTTTCACGTGTGTTGCACGTCTTTACCACGTGTGTCGCCCGTGGTTGTCCGCGGGCTAAAATTTTGAGCAGTTCAAAACTTTTTGCCGCGTCCGACGCCGTTTCGAATTCTCCCCGCGTCCTGCCACGTCCATAAATCGACTTTAGCTCGTCTTAAACTCGACACCAAGGCGAACAACATTGTCTGCTTCACGGGAGACCACTTTTTGACGGTTTTTTGCCGTGATTAAGCCGTAAATCGCTGTGTGACCGGGCCTTTAACGAGCGGTTCCTGGCGTGTTTGTTTTTCTTTTTGTAAAACGCATTATTTAGACCCGAAAGATCCACCAGAAATGATGAACAAATAACTTCCTCTGTTAAAAATCTATCCCTCTTTTTCTTTAATACTTTTATCTTATTATCTATTTTCTATGATTATTTTTAATCACTTCTATAATCTGTCTTGTTTGTCTTTATATAGTTTTATGCATCCTAACAAAATGTTATAATATATTTATATAATATAAATATATTTTCTGCCCTACTGCATTCAGAGTGATGTTTGTATGGAAGGATGTAGACTGGCTTAAGATCCTGTTTTTAAATAAAATAAATTGACTTTAAAATTAATTGACTCTTAAAGTGTCACATTACGGTGTATATCGGTATTCCCTCAAATCGTGATGTTTAGAATTTTGTGGATACGTGTATTAAGTAAACTTATAAATACTAAATAAATTGCAATGGTTGATTTGTTAATACCTACCGTGTTTATTTGAAGTTGGAATAGGACTATATTTGTTCAGAAATTGCTTGATTGAGTATATTACATTACGTAATTGTGTAAGCTTAAAAGATAGTTACTCTGTATAACGTGGTAAACTTGAATTAATAAAACAAAGACTCGGCATAAAATTTCTTGTAAAATTGAATTTACTTAAGGTTAAGGTTGGAAATTCAGTTAACCGGGTTAGCAATCGTCGAGTTGAAACATCTTTTTGCGTGATAATATTTGCGCGAGCTCTCGCTCGTTTCCGGAGAGATCTCAACTCTATGCTCGCGAATTTCCATTGTCAATTCTGAGACAGGTTAACGTTTCAACGGATTGCTGGCTTGTGAGACTGGTCTCCATTCTTAGATTCGGGGCTTTATGTCACATGTATGATAAGGTTTTTTTGAATGCGGAACAGGTCCTAAAAGTTAAATCACAGTAAGCATATTGACCCTCCGAATGCATTTTTAAAGATTTCAGTGTAAGTGCTTTATCTATATGTGATTTTATGTTTAAAAAATCATGCTGAAATTGAGTTGCAATTTAATAACCAAGCCAAACTTGATCATTATGATTACAATGACAATTAGTATTGTGACGACGCAGACAACACGCGCATTAAAATATAGAACAAATTTTTGAAGTATACTGCGATATTCTGTTTTGAGATTAAAAGTTAACTACCTCAGCATCATACATATTCAAGCTCGGATGTAGGATTTCTGGAAATGGGGTTCGTTTGCGACAGTTGTATGATATTGATAATATCCAACTTTCTTACCAAAATCTCCATGAACATAAAACATTGCTCCCCCCCCCCACTTCTTAAAAAAAGGAGGGTTCAAACAACCTCACTGAACACTTTCTGGATTCGCCCCAGTATATTCTACTTAAAGTTTTGAAAAACAAGCGATCCGCCCCGTTTAAACTATGGTCGTTTTATTAATTAAAAAAAAAATGTGCAAACTGAATAATTTGTTGATTTATATAACCTTCACATAGAAAAAAAGTTATTGCGATATCCTGTTTTTATTGCGAATCCTGTTTTGAGGTTTAAGTTATGCTTAACTGAATTTTGTCAAGGCAAAAATTGATCCAATAATAATTACATGTATGTTACATTAGAAACGCAACTGTTTTAAACAGGAAATATATCTGGATTTATATATTTTGTGTTTCATGAAGTTGCGCTTCTAATTTATTTGACGATAAATATAACTGCTGAAAGTAATTAGAAACGCAACTTCTTTAAACACGAAATATACTTCGTGTTTAAAGAAGTTGCGTTGCTATTGCAATTTATCGATATCGACTTGCTTGGGCCTGGGGCATTAACTTGCATTCGCGGTTTAGTGAAGTGAAAAATGTGACATTTCATTATGCACTAAATAAATTAATAATTTTCACCTTTGCCGTAAAATGATACCAGATGCGAATTCAAGAAAACAAGACACATTCCTCATAACGTGTATTATTTTTTTGTGATAAAGGACTCGTTACCAGTTAGATCTTTTATCAATTGTGGACGTTTTGTACGTGGGAAATAGCAAAGGTGATTTTCATTTGCTAAGTTAATGTGTCCAATATAAAACTTTATTTCTAAAATGCATTTAGGTGAACTTTAATAATGAATGGTATTACTTTGCTCGTATTTTTAATTAAGTTGTTTCTTAATATGCGGTCACGGTTGATTATACGTATGGATGTAAAATCCCTAAAATTCCGATAAGTTATCTGCCTCGGGCAATATAACCATGACAACTTTAATGGATATCAACATCTTATTGGTAATAAAAGTGTCAACCGCTTACAAAGAATTAAAGATTATTAATTATTAAACTAAGTTTTAAACTGATATTGATAATATACTTTAAAATATGAAACACGGTGAATATTTAAATTTAAGTACACGTTATTTGACAAAACAACAAAAAATCGTCATTTTTGTGTTAGCTACCATTTTTTCAGCATAGTAGCATACCCTTCCAATCCGCTAAAGTTAAGCTCCCGCGTTACATAAATGTGTTATAGCATAATTATAACAGATAATTATCATAATTTTTGTTAGCTACCGTTTTTAGCACGATAGAAAATTATTAATTCTGCTTTAAAACGCATTTCATTTTACATATCAAATTTAATGATCGGTGTCAACCCGAATTGAGAATATGTCATTACTGGCACGTGTTCACAACTCCATTTCTCCCATACCTATTAAAACTCGATCCCTCTGATTCTATAAATTTTTATCTATTTTTCTAAGACTATTTGAAATATTTCCTATATCTGCACTAACTAAAATTATTTATTCCGACTATTATAACGTTTTGAAATGTAAACTATTATGTCTAATCTGTTAATGTTAGATAACGACAATATAATATAACAAGAATTTAATTGATCTTAACGCGTGAATAAAAACATGATGAACATGGAAATTTTATATAAATCAAACAATACTTGCACAATCACAGTTTAATAAAATTATAAAAGAAATATACTCGCGTTTTTATTGTTTTGACCGATATCATTGTTGTTGTTGTAAAATTGCTACTGTTCTCAGCGCACATAAATTTCAAATAATTCTTTCTTTCATGTGACACGGCTGTTATCCTTGAGCAAACAGTGCACATCCAGACCAGGCGGCACATCCGCGTCGTCTGATCAGGATCTTCACCGTTTGATTTTCGATACATTGTTTTTTTTTCTGACTGAGAAGTGAACAATGTATACCCTGTTTATGTGACACTTATGTGATAAAATACCATTTTTCGATGTCAATGATTGCAAGGCGTGTAGAAAAACATCTCAAAGACTTATGACACTATTTATTCAGCGAATGGAAACATGAAATTATTGGGTTTTCGAAATAATCGACTTTTAGAAATCCGACTTGAACATACATAATCTTAGTAATATTTTTAATTAATTTCACGAAACAGACTCGTGTCATTTCACAAAAATCACGTGTGAAACTATCAATAAAAGAATCGGTTTCACTTCTTGTGGTGCTTTCGGTTTTAAAAATACTAATACAAACGTTCGAACATATCAATCGATATGGTAGGGGCCTCCAGAAGTGTATTAGTTAACTAGCGTATGGATTCCAAAACTGACCATCATATCTAATGTATAGCACCCTGATCGCCTCTTGTAAAGGAACGCCTCTTTTATAAACATCAACCAATAGAAAATAAGTAACACATTAACGCGATAACGTGATTCGTGGGGCGGAGTTGTAATAATTGATGATTCGTTCATCATTTTAATATCCGCATTAATTGATTTGCGATACGAATCTAAAGTCATTAAAACTGAATTTGGTGATTTAATTATTTTATTAGTTTGAATTAACCTCGGTACGTCCGTCTTTTGGCGCACTAACTAGGTTAAAATTGAATTTACTATAACACCATAATGTCCTTGTTCATAATTGTTTTGGAAAATTCTTGTTTAAAGGGAAATGGGAACTAACAAAATGATTAGCTATTAATCTACAACTTAATATTTTGGACTTTTGATGAAGCTTTCTAAATATTGAAAATTAAATTATATAGGCGTATATGTTTACTCATCATTATTAAAAACGGGATTTAAATCTCATAAGTTAATGAAAGTGTACAAGTAAATATATTGTGTTTAATGCTTGATACTGTTTCAAACACGTCATCATCATTGTTTTTAGTAATGAACTTAAAATGGCAGGAATGTGGAAATCTGGAATTTAGCTAATGATTAATGCGTCTCATGATTTTGTTTTATCGGTTTATGATGACAGTATGTATTGAGATGATCACTTATAATTAAATATCTTTGAATTTCTGTTAATTGGAATATAACGTAAATTTTGATTGAATGAATTCTGAATTTGTCTAATAAATGTCGAATGTCGTCTAATTGTTTCTTTGCAAGTTTAATTTTTTTGATCTTATTTTAACGAAAGTTCGAATCTAAGGAATAAAAAAAGCTTTTCAATTGCCTGCATTTTTCAGATGCACATTCACATTTATTTCGAGTCTTATAAATAAAATAAGGCAGAACTCTGCTTAAATAGAGAATGAATAAGAGTATGAGAGACATCGGGATTCTTTCGGAATCGCTGGGTTCAACAATTTTAACTATAGCACTAACGACATGTATAACCCCCTCCCTTTTCCGCTGGATTCTTATGAAGAAATGTTTATATAAAAAAGAAACTTTAAAGTATTCTCTATTCCGAAAAGAAAGCGTACATTTTTTACATTAACTGCTTTTCTTAATGAATACATTTTAGCACCGTTTACACTTGAAGAATATTCGCGTGTTTTATTTGTAAAGCAATTATCACAATAATATCCTTATATACGCCGTAAGTGTTATGGTTGTACAAAATGACACTTTCTTAACTATTTAACTCCTAATTTTATTTTTTTAATGCGTTGAGTCCACTAAATAAATAAAATATGTATGAAATTTTTAATCTTGCGATTATTTCCCGTGTGACAATAGTATATAAGACGGGTTACAAACTTAAAACTGAACTCTATTTCAAAAGGAATTGGGCGCTTTCTTTTCGGTGAATTTTCTTTAACTGATCTCCTTAATTAATACATTTTTGCACCGATTACTACGGAAGCGTTTTTTGGCCTCGTCTTGTTGTATTCCTTTTGGTAGAAAACGTACAAAATAAGTCGCTCTTGTATCCGTACACGCTGAAAATAAATCAACTTTAATTTCATCAATGACTATAAAATTGACATTTAAAACGCAAAAGTCAGCTTGTTTATGGCGACTTTCTGCTTTTGAAACTCGCAAAGGCGAAATGGAGAAAGTCGCTCTATCGTTTGGTCATTGTAAATATGTTGAAATATGTTGAAATGATGTTTAAACTCGTATATTTTATTACGAACAAAAGCATTTTTCGTTGTTTTTTTTTAATTTCATTAACATGATGCAAATTCGTGAACTTGATCGTACAGCATATATATGTGGAGTTTTCGCTGAATGTATATTAAATGACCATAGGGCTGAACCGAGCATACAACAGAAAGACTTTAGGTCTGTGTCGACTGCGGTACGGTAGAACATTTGACTGGACCGACTGCAAAAATGACCGTTAGACCTAGGTCTATTGGAAAAACTTTTAGCTCAATCTCCTAGTATCTTCCAGACTCTGGATCAGATCTCGCAAGGAAGCCGGCGAATATAAACATTTTATTGATCCCACCGCACTACAACCAAAACTTAAGTTCACTTTTTAGATAAACAAATGCGGCGTAATTTATGAAACTGCCGAATTATAAACTCTGAAATAGATGTAATAATGTTTGTAGATAGTGTTCTGTTGTTTCAAAATGATAAAAATAGTTTCAGTGTCAGTCGCAGAGAAAAGATAGGAACACTTTCGCCGGAGTATAAAGGTCTTGATCGTAGAGCCTCGGAAATCGGCCGAGAGGTTGTGATTAAGCCTAACCTATATAAAGTTTTCATAACACATTGAAAGCAATTCAATGCCCGTTTTATGCCCACGGAACTGTCGTATGAATGCATGCCTTATGGCATTTAAAGGTAACATTCATTTTACCGGCACGTGATGCAGAAATCGGAATTTGGCCGAGACCAGACACAAGATATGCAAACAATCTATCATAATCTCCAGTGACAGTGACAGTACAACTGTTGCCACAGCTCCCCACCCGTTAAATCAGAGTGATACATAACTTTTGTATAAAATGAGGGATATAATGGAACAAAAGAGTGCAATATACATATCAGGAATGGCAACAGTAGACACAGCCTCCCTACACAGCCAAAACATGACAGGGACAAAAAGAAAAAGATCGAGCCTCTATGTTCTTTTTACAAGATTTCCATTAAAACTTTTATAATCTCTAAGTTCCCTTTTCATCTGTTTAAACCCATGCCACCGCACTACATATACGTTGCACAATAATGCTAACAATCTTAACATCGTGTTGCTTAAATATAAATCCGGCTAGCGCTTTTGGTCGTAATAAATCAAACGACATTCAGGAGAGGTTCAACACAAAGCCAACATATTTACAACGACTGGACGCAGACGAGAAATCTGTCGCGATTACGAAACGCATAAAGTCGCTCAAAACATGCTGACTTTTATGTTTTAGAAGTCAGTTTTGTCATAAGTGATAAAAAGAAAGTCGACTTATTTTCGGCGTTAACGGATACAATTTTGACATATGTTGTACGTTTTCTATTAATAGGAAATGAACAAGATGAGGCCTAAAAACGCTTCCGTAGATTACACCTCCCGAATATATTTGTACGGCGATTATCATTATATCCTTATACACTCCGCAAAATGTTATTGCTGTAAAAAATGACATTATCTTAACTATTTAATTTGTTCCGTGCACTAAATAAATTATGACATTTTTAATCTTGCGATTATTTACCGCGTGAAACTAGTATATCAGACGGGTTACCAAACCAGGATGTGTTGATATTTCTGGGGACAATCGTTTCGCTCTGCCGGTAAATTATGAAGACACTATGCGAAATCGATAAGATCACGGTAGGAGGTCGTCTAAACGCGATGCGAAATCCCGACTCGCATCTTTTATCGCGTTTTTAAGTGATCTAATGCAACCATAGAGTACAAAAAGGAGAACGTGCAAGTCAGGAGCATTAAGTAGCTTTTTCTTCCCGGTTCTTGTTTCATGGAGATTATAACAATGTTATACATAAAAGTTCAGAATTTAAAAAAGAAACTTAGTAAAATGATAAGATATATTTGTTTCATCGTGTTCAAACATCATCATCATCATCATCATCATCATCATCATCATCATCATCATCATCATCATCAAACTTCGTCATCACATGTTATTTTTCTTTTTATGTTTTGGCTTGCAGATTTGCAATATAATTCATCGGAGACCACGGGATCTTTGTAATTTAAATAAACTGTTTATTGTAGGTTCTGCAGATGCTGCTACTGCAGACTGTGATTATGATGATGATGATGATGATGATTATGGTGATGATAATAATGATGATGATGATGATGCAGCAGCTGCTGATGATGATGGCTGTTTTTGGTATTTAAAATTCCGGCATTTAATAGCATCTACATTGCTATTTTCATTTTCATACGCATTTATGGTAGGTGACCAATATGTTTTGGTGGCCCCCCCCCCCCCCCCCCCCCGCCGGACACCGATTATAGGGGCACAAGTTTGGTGGTATGTTTCATTATAAGCATTAATTCGGTGATTCTCACAATAATATCTGATATCGCTTATACTCTTTAGTTCGCTCTGAAATATTTTAAGCTTTAAACCTCGACATTTCATTTTTATTAGCAACATATATTGAAAATATGACAATATAAGCATCTAATAAAATGACTGCAGCTTAATCTGCTTCGACCATTACACCATATCGTGTATATTTATGTACAACACCAGCAGGTGACATTCGTTAGCCTGCGGCAATTGGCAGCAGGAAATGGACGGGTCCATTTTAAGAAATGACATCCTATTTTCAAAAATAAACTCGTCTATTTCGCATCCAGCAGTGGACGGGTACAAGTGATAAAACCACTGTACTAATAAATGCGATAAAAACTGAGGCCCGTCAAATGTTTAGCTTAGTTTGAGCACATATATATTCTTGTTACGTTATCGGCACGGAAGTGTCTTCTCGACCGGGCCCGGCACAGTTAACAGAACGATGGGAACCAGACTAGCGAAAATACTGCAGTGAATTTTTATATCGTAATTGTAATATATAATAGATGACAACTTAAGAATATAATTATCCGCATTGTGAGAAATTTGTTGTAGATGAGATAGTTGTGACATAACTTGAACAATTCTAATCTTTTGGAGATCTCTTGGGCGGGGGTTAGGCCTAGTATTCTACCGTAGACAGCGCATAGATGTATAATTATCTGGTCTATTTTAGTAATCAAAATCTATGCATTATTAAAATGAAATACACAAATACCGCTTTCAGCTTTTAGAATGTAAAACGTAGAGCTCGGAGGTGGCGGTCGCCTCTTCACCGAGGAAAAAAGAAACTCGACTTTCTCTCTTTTAAAAGAGTTTCCCGTCTTTAATAGTGTACTGTTTTCAGTCAAATTAAACAGCTATAGCTATATAGTTGGCATGGTTGAGTAAAGAAGTGCGGTAACACCAAACGCGCTACTTCCTTTCATTTTTGTGAAGGGGGAGGGGGGCACCGAACCCCCGGCGAAGAGACCTCTGGATCCATCCCTGAATCCCAAAACAAGTATATATTTATGGCGCACGAAAAGGCTCAAAAGTAAATTGAAGGTGCACCTACATACAAAATTACCGGTGCACCTGTAAATTTATGCGTTGGACGTATAAATTTACGCGATGGACGTATACATTTACAGGTGCCCTTATAAAATACCGGTGCAGCGCCATTTCAAATAGCGGTGCACCTTCATTTTTATACGTCCATCGTATATATTTATACGTCCATCGCGTAATTTACCGGTGCACCTACATTTCGATTTTGACCCTTTCGCAATTTATACCCATATTAATGATAGCCAATCAAAATGTGCCTTACATTCGCCATTTTAAATTTTTGCAGTGTTAACGATACGTTAAAAAATGCAGTGAATGTTTACTCGTTTAAAAGTGCTTAAATTGTTTATTTAATTCTGGAAATATAAAAAAAATATATTTATAATTTTAAGAGCACACAAATAAAAATAAAATAAAAAGTAACTAATTTTAATTTTTAAATTACTATTTTAGCAAAAAACAACTGTTTGAAACAAGGTTTGTGATTGGTTGATCATTTTCATATTGCCGGTGCACTTGTAAATTAGCGATGCACCGGTAATTTACACGATGAGCGCATAAAATTTATACGATGGACGTATATTTTTATCGGTGCACCGCTATTTTACAGGTCCACCTTCAATTTTCAAAAGCGATGCACCGCTAATTTACAGGTGCACCTGTAAATTTATGCGATGGACGTATAAATTTACGGGTGCACCGGCACTTGTTACCTTTTGAGCCTTTTCGTACGCCATATATATTTGGAATGATATTCCATTCGTACAAATTCCGCATTAGCCTAATGATCTAGACCGTTTCTCAACATTATATCTTTGGCTCGTGGTTCTGCAGGTCGTTGGTTCGAATCCCGAAAACGTCATAATTTTTCTTTAATCTCAAACGTTTAAATTTCTTCTTTTTTATCGAAATAAGTTAACAAGAGAGGATCTTTAACACCCAATATTAAAATTTACATATAACTATTGTATTTATCATGTTAAACAAAACACATCGTCTTTACACAGTCAGTTATGGGATTCGGATTAATAGAAAAATCAATTGCTTTGAAAATAATTTTCAATTATGAGTATGTTAAAGGTGGTTGATTCTCATTCCCCGTCGTTATCAAACACACGTTAACGATTTATTATTAACTTTGATTAACATAAATTTAAGATACAATCAAAATATAATACTATTTACCGACGACTACATTTCTGTGTAGTTGGCATTTCTTTACTTTTTGCACGAATCGCGCGGTCATTCATGCGAAACACAGCCGATATTATGTCCTATTAAAACACGTGCATTTTTCTAACTACTCGTACACTCGAATACGTGACTAAACACTTAAGACAACTTTCAGTCATCTGTATCTATACAGTCTTAATGTCGTTTGAAATACCTGTTTAATAATTTCAACAACTTCCGGTCTAATATCGCTTTAATATTGATTTTTGTTTTATGATTGTTTTTGTCTTTCGTAATGTTAATATTTTTTCTTTACACAGGCAAAATGAAAGAATTTATATAACCAGTTATGCGAAACATTTGAAACCAATCTTGTTCATTATTTAGTACTAATAAATTAATAAATAACACACTTCAATTAACTGAATGAATACTGTATTTCATACAAAATGACGCATTCAATTATATTATAGTTATGTTAATATTTTCCGATCAGGCATATGTTTTAAACATAAATTTTATACAACTACATGCAAGCGAAAATAAAACTTCTTTCGGACATTTCATTATAACTTATCATTTGATTTGTACGTTACTTGTAGATATGAACATGATGAATGTGCTTGTATAGTGCAGAATGTGAAAGAATTTTTCTAGTAGTCTAATCGTAAAATACGTATAATAGAAAAATATTTTACTTATCGATTTGAAGAAAGCTGTGTGCCTGACATGTGTTTTATAGAATTTTTGCCAAATGTATAAACTCTATTATAATTGTAATAGATCGTTTGTATCACTAAGACCAAGTTAATAACATACATCGAAGGCAAGAAAAGTAACTTATTAAATTACACTCTGTATGCGTCAATCTGATTAAAATCATTTCCTGAAACCCGTTACGCTATCAGGATCTGACTACGAGAAACTAAAACATGCTTTTATCACAACCCGTTGAACCAATCAGATTGTCGCCTTTAAAATAGCAAAAGTGAACGTAAAAATAGTATTTTAACTCATGGAAAGTGTTGACAGCTTGCGTAAGACATATTTTACTGGATATATATATATATGTGTTTATGTAGTATTGCATGCATTTCTAATGTAATGACATCTTCAGATCATTTTGCGAGCGTTATAAATACGCTTCCTGTGTTGGCATTTTCTAAAAATAGTAATCGGGGGAAAACCGCTATTACTTATGTACAGTGACTGCGGGCCGTCATCAGATCTAACATTTTGTTAGATCTGACTTTAGTGAGATTGTATATGCGTCTATGAAAAATATAACAGGACTACGTTCTACAAATTCTGAACGTGAAATACAGTCAGTTTCTAGCATTGTTTACTCTTGAGTTTCTTTTATGTTTGCTTAAATAATAATAAATTGCATTTCTAGCCTTGGAGAAACGAAGCGTAATTCAGTAAGGATCGCCACCACAGAGAATAAGAAACACAGTGACGGATGAAGTAAAAACATTTAATTTGATATATTCTCGATCTAAAATCAATAGCGCAACGAACACTAATAAATGTATTAAATACATGCACAATTATTGTTCATACTGACAGCATAGCATCGTATAAGCTTAAGCATGCTGAAAGTGGAATCAGAATTTTCCTAAGGGGAATACTTCAAGCTGGAGATCCTTTATTTAAAGAAACATCTTATTCCACATTCAAGCCTATACGTTGAAAATGCGGTACTGTTAGCTTTATGGGTGCTTTTTGTGCCAAATAAAACAAACTCGTATACACAACTGAATAAGGAAATGCCGCAATAAGTTTTTATGTTACTCTCTTCTTGTTATTCAAACAGTTAAAGAACTAAACATTTAACGGTTCATGAAAACTTGGTTTTGATCAATATCATTTCCATTGGAAATTTCATCAAAAGAAAATATTCCAGTCGGATTCATTCCTATCGGAAATACTCAATTCTGTCGGAATTCAAAATAGATCAGATCAGAAAATATGGTGAATATTCTAGTAAGACAACAGTTAAACAAATCGTTTTTTAATATAATACAATAACCAAGTATTATGACGATAAAAGTCAGAGATATAAGGATAATTATCTATATTTATGTAATGAGTCATTTTGACGAAAACATTAAACGATGTTGACGATTACAACAATGTCAAGTTGTCAATCATGACCACGAGAGTCAGATTTTGTCAACAAAATATAATAAAAATAACTTACTTACAGAATAGTGAGTGTATATATAAATTGCTATTTCAGACATCCCGAAAGTTGCCAGACCGAAGGACCTGTCTGGTAAAATTTGAGCCGGTCAGACAAGATTTCTAATGTTATCAGACCGAATGTCAGACAAAAATTTGAACTCCTTATACTTGCAAATAGCCTTATAACATGTTTCGGTCTGACGGAATTTGTTTCGGTCAGACAGATTTTCACATCTCATCTGACCAAATGTTTGACACATATTTTCAACTTTCGGGAAGTCTGCTATTTACATTTTGTTTTTCTTTAATCACAATCTTTTTTTTTTTCATTTTCACAAGGAAACACAACAACTGACTTTACTGACTGGAAATTATAAATAGGACATAAGTTGCGATTAAAATAAATGTTCGGAATAACTTTTCCCACAGGACTGATTCCGCTCGGAAAGATAAATACAAAATGAATTCCGATAGGAATTAAATAAACACAGGAAACATTCCGATCGGAATTTTTCAAACTAACAGTTCTATTATGCGTATCCATAATCGTACGAGACCATGTGGGTATCCTAATTTCATACAGATTTTAACCGAATTATTATTCTTGTATTAAACCGATCTTTTTTGTTTAATAATCATTATCTTCAAAATAATATAAGTTAAAACGTAACTTTTACATCAAATCTGAGATGATGGTAATTACAACACACTACTGTATACTATAACTTGTTCACGATTTTTATGCGCCCGTTTGAAAAACGGGACGTATTATGGGAACACCTGCGGCGGGCGGGCGGGTTGGCGGGCGGTGTCCACAGGGTTTCCGCTCTCTAAGTCAAAGAGTTTTCATCAGTTCTTTATCAAACTTGGTGAATATGTTGGTGTGCATAATGTCTCGACCAAGTTCTATAACCAGCCAAATCCCCCAAGGCACTCCTGAATTATGGCCCTTGAATTGTCCAAAATTACTGTTTCCGCTCTCTAAGTCAAATAGTTTTCATCGGTCTTTATCAAACTTGGTGAATATGTTGGTAGGCATAATATCTCTGCCAAGTTCGATAACCAGCCAAGTTGCTTCAGGCACTTAAGAGTGTTGGCTCTTTATTTATACGAAAAATGTGGCAAATTAGCCAAACTTTTTGACGGGCGTATTTTGTGGCATTTTGGCACTGTTGTTTAAAGATAATGTTGATTTTTCTTGAATTACATGTTTCTCTCTTTTTTTTTGAAAACAATAGTTATTGTAAAATTTAGGTGAAATAACAACAATAACTATATGAATTTAAAAACTTGTATTTGTGAATTTCTTTTACATTGTCGATTAAACATGTTCTCTTATAAAATGAGTTCTCCACCGATTTCAGGACTGCTGCCCAAGAGATCATATTCTGCCGGTGATTTAGAAGTTATACATGTATCCGTGCGTCATGCAAATGTAATTCAAAAACAACCAACTTATCGCTTATTAAAATAGAAAAGGATAAAACGTTTTGAAATATTTATTTTTTGACATGAAATATTGTAGTCTCGGTTTTTAGCCGAAATATCGGAAACATAACGATTAGAACCAAGTTGAGCTTAAAGTTCCCTTTTCATGGAATAAAATTTACACAAGTAAGTAAACATAGGTACCCATTTTGATTTACCGATAAAACGATGAAACTTACTATGAAACCTTTAGCTCAGTATTTAACGCGATATTTTCAAATCAAGAACACTCCATAATCTGCATTGTATAATATCAAATTAAAAAAAATGAGATTAACTTTTGTCAAGAAAATAACCGACAGGACTGAAAAGGATCAGCAAGTCTGACAAGTAATCTTAGAATATAAATCAAAAAGTACGTGAAGTTAAAAATAGAAGCATGAATGAGAAACTGAATAACGAATTTCACCTCTTCAATTATTCATACTGGAGATAACTTTATATAATATTACACACATACAAGTACAACATGTATTATGTGACGGCTGTATTGGTGCACGAGACCGTGTCTGTGTGAGCACAACAAAGGACTTTAATCTATATCATTTTGCTGTATTTCTTGATCAGCACTATCGTATTAAAAGGTAAAAATAATGGAGATATATGGATAATTATCTAAATTAATGTAATGAGTCATTTTGACGAAAACAGTAAACGATGTTGACGATTACAATAATGTCAAGTTGTCAATCATGACCAAGAGAGTCAGATTTTGTCAACAAAATATAATAACAATAACTTACTTACAGAATAGTGCGTTTACATTGTGTTTTTCTTTTATCACAATCTATTTTTTTCATTTTCATCAGAAAAACAACAACTGACTTTACTGGCAGACTGGAAATTATAAAAACGACATAGTTTGCGATTAAACTAAATGTTCGAATAACTTTTCCCACAGGACTGATTCCGCTCGGAAAGATAAATGCTACATGAATTCCGATAGGAATTAAATAAACGCAGGAATCATTCCGATCGGAATTAAATAAACGCAGGAATCATTCCGATCGGAATCACCTCTTCCGATCGGAATTTTTCCGATAGGAAAAAATTCCGACCGGAAAAATTCCGATCGGAAAATTTTCCGACAGGAAAATTCAGGATTCCGATCGGAAAATGTCGATTCCGATCGGAATCGAAGTTTGACACTGAATTTATTTTCCAATTTTCTCGAAAACTAAACAAGATATGGCATTGAAACATTCCAGTTTTTCTATTTAAATCATGTGTAATCACCTGATAAAAAAAACCGCAAGAAAATCGATAAAATAAAAAAAAAGTTTTCGGAAAATATAATATTCCGAAAATTCACAGGATCGTGTTTTACGCATTTTATCCTATTGTTGTAAGTTTATGTCAGCTTATCGTGTTCCAAATGTAAGGGACAAAAGGAATGCGATAAGGCACTAAAATAAAATTGAATCCTTAAGTCAAGTACAAACCTAGTTATAGATTATTAGTATTTATAGCGGGACGGTTTTCTTTAAAACTACCAATATCTATTTCACTTTCTCGGTACATGTCTTTTAATGAAGTTGTCAATAAACAAGTGATATTGGCCCTGTTATTTGTCATCGTGTCAGTCGTGTTGAGGCGGACAAATAACATGGCCAAGAGCAAATCAATTATTTATAAATAAATAATATTATTTAAGAAATAATCAATAGCTTCCGGTGAATTATCGCAGGACAATTCACGGGGCGGAGTTCAGATGCGTAAGGATATATCAGGAGGGGCGTAGCCCCGAGTGATATATATCTACGCAGATGATAGTTTCCGGTGAATTATCGCAGGATAATTCACGGGGCGGAGTTCAGATGCGTAAGGATATATCACGAGGGGCGTAGCCCCGAGTGATATATATCTACGCAGATGAACGACTCCCCGTGAATTATCCTGCGATAATTCACCGGAAGCTATTGATTGTTTCAATTCTAACACGACACATCTGACTGAATAAGCGAAATAATCATAACTCAATTTTAGCGCGTTGTAATAAACGCAAATGGGTTATATGGTCGGCAGTTAGTGTTTACTCCCTTCACATCTCCATAATTCAAAACTGATAATAATTAAAAGATTAAATAACAAACTTGAATACATGTCCATCCAACCGCTTCCAGCACTCTCCAGTCGTCGTTCGAACCGTATTTGTAATTCCAACGGTTTAATACTGCACCAGGAAATAACATGTAAACAACGGAAATGACGTGACGTCGTTAAAATGGCGCGTTTACGTCACCTTAACGTTGCCGCAAAAAGCGGAAAATTATTATAGTATTTTACGAGGGTTGTTCAAAATTAAATAGGACTGCGAGTCATGCTTTTTCATATTTAATTAAATCTGAAATATTTTCATATGTACGGCACTCGTGAAATGTTGTCTACAAGCCGAGCATGATTTTATGACATAATTTTGCTAAACCCAAGTTTCCTACGTTATTTAATAACCATGGTAACGCGCACCCGGCGCAGCGCGTAAAAAGTTATTGAAGATTAGATTTACTTCTAGTTTTTTTTTCAAAATTCGGCGTCCGTGTTTCCTGATATTCCGCCAACCTGTTTCGTTATATTCAGGTGTCTTTGTCTCCAAATTTGATGTCATTTGGACATGTTCTTGCTAAACAAATACGATTTGAAAAGCAGTAGTCATAGCGTTTAATGTAGAATTTTGACTTCCATTTAAAAGATAAAAATTTGCGCGATCGTTTAAATTTGTCAACATATGGGCGATATTTGTTCAGCTTGATATGGAATGTTAGATTAATGAAGGGCAATGAATCGTCGAGCAGGTCAGGCGTTTTCAGCTGGCACAGGCTATTCAAAGATGGCAAAGACGAGATCACAGACAGAAAAGGCCAATAAGAAAGCGGGATATTGACGGAACGTTAGTGACGTCAGTTGCATAAGAGCTACAGAAGGATCGCTGGTATACAGGTCGCGAGCTGTCCCGTATATTTATTGTTACCATCGGGTCAATTTTTTCGATTCTTAACAAAGAATTGAATATGAGAAGAATTTTTATACTATTTTATTGTGTTTACCCAGATCTATGAGTATTTCAAAAAAATAATGACATAAGGATACGTAGTAATTATTAGAGATATTTTCCACGATTTTGTTTCATAAATGCTAGCCTGTATTAAGTAGAATGGAATATTTTTCGATTAATGAATATTTATATTTCACTGTACATGTTCATATCATTTTTAGATCAGATGATGTTGTTTGGCATTAAAACGACACACTAATTTCATTCATATACTTACATTATAGGTCCGTGCCCATTGGTGAAGAGATGGTGATCGAAGATCACAATTAAGAGCGAAGAACGGCCGACTCCCGGGCCTTAAAAAAGTAAAAATGTGGCCAATTTTTTTCCGCGTGATCACCACAGACGAAAATTGGTTATGGAAGAGTGCCTTAAAAAAGAATGACGCTAGTGACATTTCGTATTTATTTTGCGACGTCATTAACGTCATTTGCTGTAATGTTAGTGTGCGCCGGGTTGCGTACCCCTCGTTATTTGTAAATTGCATAGATTTGTTATTTCTTAAAATTTTATATTGAATTTTCCACTGTATGTAGAGGTCATGTTCCTGTTATGTTACTATGTCTCTATGATGTGGAGATAATGATAAGAACTACAGGTTGTGTTCTAACTATGATTTAATATAGATCTTTATTCTAAGAGTGTGGGTACTAACTGACCATGTGATAAGGCATGCACAGCTTCTTATATGTGATAAGGTAGACAACTCTTTACTACCAGATACCATTACATCTCCCTTCTTTAAAAAAAAGCAAACATAATTTATTTTATTACATATATAAAAATATTCTGATTGATTAAACAAAACATTAAATCTGTGGTTTCTCAAGATTTACAATTCCTTCATGATGACTAGGTGGAACTAATGTAAGCACCTTTAGATAACACTTGAGTCAGTAATATGTTACACAATTACTGTAATTAATGAGGCACTTTTATTGCTATCAATGTGCTGTGGTAATCATTACTCCTGTAATGTCCATTTTGATTGACAGCACAATTAGAGCTACATTGATTTAATCACCATTGGTTTCACTGATCTTCCTGATCTTGTCACATAAAGATATAAATTTGGGCTTGGGGAGGATGTTGCAGGTACTTGTGAAGTAATTTGCTCTTTAATTTCAGACTCCAAAGCTGTTTCCTGTTCATTAAACAAAGATGGTATTTCTGGATCTAAGGGCTCATTGTTCTGAATGGACTCATTAGTTTTCAGCAAATCTCTTCTATTACGTCTGTATATTACACCATCAGGAGTTTGAACAGAATATGATCTTTCATCATGCTTGTGAACAACAACAGCTGGCTGCCATGTTTTGTCAGACTGTTGTATCCTGGCAGATTGACCTATCTGTAGGGGTTCTAGGGGTTTGGACTGTCTATCATAATAGCATTTTCCTTTAATTTTTTCTTGCCTAATACTTTCCATAACCAAATGAGATGGAATTGTTTTAGGTTTCAGATTTTCTGCAGTTGTTGGAAGAATAGATCGCAACTGTCTGCCCATACTTAATTGAGCTGGGGAATAACCTGACTTTAGAGGCGTGTTCCTGTATTCTAGGATACCTAAGAGGGGATCTCTTTTGTCTTCCTTGGCTTTTGTTAAGATTTTCTTACATATGGAGACATATTTCTCTGCCAACCCATTTGTCTGATTATGATAGGGACTGATTGTGTGGTGTTTAAAATCCCATTCCCTTGCAAACTCAGCAAATTCTTGTGACTTGTAACAAGGACCACCATCAGAGATGACCTTCTCACAAATACCCCATCTGGCCATTATGCCTTTCATTCTGTTAATGACTGTGGCACTTCTCATGTTTGGGAGTTCTTTGACCTCAAAGTATCTACTGTAATAATCAACAACTATTAAGTAGTTCTTGTTTTCCCAGGTGAATAAATCAGTGCCTATAATTTGCCATGGGTATTCAGGGATCTCAGTGGGAATTAATGGCTCTTTGGGATTGGAATTACGGTGTGTCAAACAGATGTTACAGTTAAGCACCATTGTGGTTATGTCAGCTGATATTCCTGGCCAAAACATTACATCACGTGCTCTACTTTGACATTTCTCTACACCCATATGACCTGAATGAACTAATTCCAGCATTTTTGACCTAATTGCCTTTGGTATTATGATTTTACTGCCCTTCATGATTAACCCATCAATACTGGTTAATTCATCTCTATAGTTCCAGTAAGCCAAAATCTGGGATGGACACTGATGTCTGGCTTCTGGCCAACCCTTGAGTATAGTCTTTTTCAATAAGACTAACTGATCATCTTGATCAGTCAAGGTTTTGATTTCTTCTAATTTTCTGTCAGAGACAGGTAAACTGGAAATGACCATGTGGACTTGCAAATCCATTCCCTCAGATAACTCTGGGAATGTGTCATTAAGGTGATTCCTACTTAATGTATCTGCAACTGGGATTTGCTTGCCTGGGTAGTGCTTGGGATAGATATCATATCTCTGCAACTGGAGAAGCATGCGTTGCAGTCGTGCAGGGGCGGAACTGAGGGGTTTCTTGAAAATAGATATTAATGGCAAATGGTCAGTTTGCACATCAACTTTTCGCCCATACACGAAATGGTGAAACCTCCTGCACCCGAAAAGAATGGCATACATTTCCTTTTCGATCTGTGCATAGTTAACCTCTGATTTGGTTAAGGACTTTGATGCATATGCTATCGGCCTGCCCTCCTGCAAAAGAGTAGCTCCAAGCCCATTTTTACTAGCATCAACTTGCAAGATAAGGGGTTTCTTGTGATCATAATATGACAATACTTGACCTGGTTGAGTGATGATCTCTTTAACTCTTTGAAATGCATCACTTTGGGGCTTTTCCCAGCAAAACTCAATATCCTTTGACATTAACTGTCGCATGGGGGCGGTAACCTCTGAAAGATTCAGTGCAAAGCGTGACAGATAATTGATCATACCAAATAAGGTTTCAAGCTCAGCCTTATTGGTTGGGGGTTGCATTTCTTTAATTGCTTTGACCTTGGCTGGGTCGGGTTTGAGTCCCTCTGAAGTTAACAAGTGACCAAAGTACTCTACTTCAGATACTCCTACTACGAGCTTATCCTCGTTAAAGCAAACACCCTTCTCTCGTGACCTTTGTAAGACTGCCCTGAGATTCTTATCATGCTCCGCCCTTGTTTGACCATAGACCAGAAGGTCATCTACAATCTGGACTATACCGTCTAAACCTTCATAGCATTCATCAATTTTTTGCATGAATAAATCTCCACTACATACCAGACCAAATGGTAGTCGAAGATAACGGTACCGGCCATACATTGTATTGAAAGTTGTAAGGAATGATGCGTCCTTATCAAGCTTCAAGGCCCAATATCCCGATCTAGCGTCCAATTTCGTGAAAAACTTGGCGCCATTGAGTTGTGGCAAGATATCATCTATAGTTCTCATAGGGTAATGGGGGCGCTGGATAGCTCTATTTAGGTCCCGGGGATCAAGACATATTCTAATATTACCGTTGCTTTTCTCGGCAACGACCATAGAGTTAACCCATTGTGTTGGCTCACATACTTTGGTAATGACACCTAATTTCTCCATACGGGCCAGCTCATCTTTGACCTTTGCATGTAGAGCTACAGGGACTCTCCTGGGTGGATGGACCACGGGTGAAACTGAGGGGTCTACATGAATTGAACACTCCCCTGAAAATAGCCCTATTTCTTTAAAGACGTCGGAATACTCCTCTAGATAGACAACTTAGTCAGAGGGGTTTGAGGAGATTCAGACTCTACTGAATAAGTGAACTCAATCAAGCCAAAATCAATACATGATTGGAGTCCAAGTAATGGTGTAGACCTAGTATCTACCACATGATACTGTACATTTCTTACTTGACCAGTCCCAGGGTGATTACTTCGGAATGCATCCCTTCAAATCTAGCTCATTTCCGTTGTAAGCTGACAACTTTGTCCTAGACTTCTCCAGAACAGACTGGACCCTTAGACTCTGAAATACCCTATATGGTAAAATATTAACTTGGCTCCCAGTATCAATTTTGAATTTGATTTGCGTCTTAGAAGGACCTACCTCAAAATCTGCAAAAACCTGCCCATTTGTAACCCTTGACTCTACACTATCAATGAAAATATTATCCTGATTTGAATTTACAACATCCTCACTTTGAATTTCATTCACACTCGATTTGCACATAAATCCAAAGTGGTTCCATCGTTTGCACTTAAAACACTGCTTTCCTTCTGCTGTGCAGAGCTGTGCCTTGTTATGCGGTTTTCCACATTTCTGACAGCTTCTGTTATCCTGATTAACGCTGCCGTTGGCTTCTGTCTGTGTGCGCTTTGATGTCCCATTCTTTCCCTGGTCTGAGGTGTTATGACCAGACTGGCCTGAGGTGTTGTGACCAGTATTCTTCTTCCTCTGTTGCGGGTTTGATCCTCGCCGTTGAACAGCATTTACTGAACTAGCTGCTTGATTCATTTCTCGCAGCTGCTCCTGAGCGTATTCAAAAGATTGGCAAATTTGAATTGCTCTGTCTAATGTTAATTTGTCACCTTCGTTTATAAGCTTTTCTCTGATTTTCTGTGATTTCACGCCAAACACTAGTCTATCTCTAATCATTTCATCTTTGTCTGTGAAATTGCAATCAACTGCTAGAAGACGTAGCTTGTTGAGAAATTGTTCAAATGATTGTTCATTTTGAATTTCATTGTTGAACTTGTATCGTGAAAATATGTGATTGACTTTAGGTTGAAGGTGATGCTTGACTGCTTGGTAAATTGTGTCAAGTTTCTTCCTCTGTTCGGCTGACAACCCAAGTGTCCCATATATATCACGTCCTTGTTCTCCCATCCATAGTAACAAATAAGTTATCTTCACACTCTCCTCCTTCCCTTGTAATGGACCATTAAAGATCAAATCACAATGTTCTTGGAACTTTCTCCAGGCCTCAGGAAGGTTTGAACTTGACCAGTTCATTGATGGTGTAGGTACACCATGTAAATCCATTGTGAAATATGAAATTAAGCACTGATGTCTTATAATAAGAATCCTCTACCTTGAATGTTCGAATTCACAAAATAAATTCCAAAGTTGCTGTGAGTTCAATAACTCCTTTATTCTGACACCATGTTATGTTACTATGTCTCTATGATGTGGAGATAATGATAAGAACTACAGGTTGTGTTCTAACTATGATTTAATATAGATCTTTATTCTAAGAGTGTGGGTACTAACTGACCATGTGATAAGGCATGCACAGCTTCTTATATGTGATAAGGTAGACAACTCTTTACTACCAGATACCATTACAGTTCCGATATTCGTTGCTTCCAAAATCGTGTAAGTAAATTAAAAGGTGTGAATAGTAGAGCCGCAGTCCTATTAATTTTTGAACAACCCTCGTATATAAATATATAAAATAAACATTATTCTATTACTGTGGTATCATCGTATTACGCGCGGGTAATAATTTCGCGAATTATGTGCTTTCTTAAATGCGCGAAATTAAATCCCAGCGAAAAATACAATTGTCACGTGATAAGTTTATACCGACAGGTATTTAGTTATACGGAATCGACCCTACGATTTCGACGCATGAGCAAAACTCTATACCAAGAAACTTTGAGACATCGCTTTCCGGTTTGCAAAATACCCTGCAAAATACGGGTGTTTTGATTGGACAATAAAATACCCTGCAAAATAGGGGTTTTTTGATTGGACAATATGACTTTCATCCAGATTGCTTGCTCCCGGATTTTAAAACTGAAAAGCCGTCATTTTGTTTCTCGATTCAGTAAGGAAATGGTCCCTTTCTTAGATGGACAATGAACGTAGACTTGAAGTGGCCTCATCTATCAAGCTAAAGATGATCCGGTACCAAATTGAGAACCCTACCCGTAGTGGATATTGACAGCAGACCTTTCGCATAGTTGCTGTCTTACGGTAATTATTGTGTATTTGTCTTATTTCTATCCCAACGTGACGTGAACGGTGTCTCACTGGAATTATTTATGGCATGGCTGTCTTGAGTAAATGTTGTCTAAAGATGGCATTTCCAATCGAAAATGGATTTGTTGCTGCGAATTAACAGATAATTGGAACGAACACTGTAAGAAACTTTCGCTTGGGTTTGTTTGTTTGAAAGGTCAAAAGAGACGAATGATTTTTTTTTAATTTTAGAAATCGTTTCAATCAATACTTCAGTTTAAAAAATAAATACACCCAGAATAGTAGATAGACCTCCAGTAACAGCGGAAAAGGTGAAGGATTAGATAATTTTAGTCGTGCAAAGGCATAACAAAGAAAAGATCTTGATATTGTAACAGTTTTTATTGCAAGTTGAGACAGCAATAGCAGATAAATTTCAACAATAACTTGCAACACGAACCACTTGGCAACTGTAACAATTATAAAGCGGGCACGGCGAAGCCGTGTTTTCCAAGGAGAGAAATGCATGTTGAGACAGAAATTACCATGTACAGATAAATTTCAACAATTACTTGCAACAGGAACCACTTTGCAACTGTAACAATTTTAAAGCGGGCACGGCGAAGCCGTGTTTTCCAGGGAGAGAAATGCATGTTGAGACAGAAATTACAGATAAATTTCAACAATTACTTGCAATAGGAACCACTTGGCAACTGTAAAAAATTTAAAGCAGGCACGGCAAAGCCGTGTTTTCCAAGGAAAGAATTTGCAATGCCAATGAAAAACTGAACACTTGCAGTTTAAGTTTGAATTCTTTGCACAACCAAGCCATGTTTTATTAACTTTTAACCCTTTCCTCCATAGATACACCATTGTTGTGTGTGCGAATAGTTAATATCCAGATCTGCCTGCACATCTGTCCATCTGAGCAGGATCTAAACTGTTCGGTTTTTTATTCATTAGGTTATTTCTGAAAAAAAAATGTGACCTGTGCAGATCCTCATCTGATGGCAGGGATGTGCCAGCTGCTCTGGATTTATATTGTAACAGTGTTTATTGCATGTTGAGACAGCAATTGCAGATAAATTTCAACAATAACTTGCAACACTAACCATTTGGCAACTGTAACAATTTTAAAGTGGGCACGGCGAAGCCGTGTTTTCCAAGGAGAGAAATGCATGTTGAGACAGCAATTGCCTGGGCTGGACAAACCCACTAGCCCGACGCCCTGAACAAGCTGAAAATTGTATCACACAATCTCAAAATTTTCTATTTTAGCACCACGTGTTTTACAACAGAAATACGTTTATTACAAAATAACATGTTTTGAAATCTGTTTTAACAATATCAATCCCCCATGAAACGCTTTCTATTGAATTTCCTGTTTCTTTCTTTACAGTATAAATACTGACCAATCAGAATTCGCTTATTTGCGCAAGTGGTACTGGCTGAAATGTTTACCCTGCTAGTTCTGGACTAGTTACAAAAAACAAAATTTGTCCAGCCCTGATTGCTGATTAATTTCAACAATTACTTGCAACAGGAACCATTTGGCAACTGTAACAATTTAAAAGCAGGCACGGCGAAGCCGTGTTTTCCAAGGAGAGAATGAGCATTAATAGCATTATTAAATAACAGAATACTTGCACTTTAAGTTTGAATTGTTTGCACAACAAAGCCGTGTTTTAACCCTTTCCTCCATAGTAACACCATTATTGTGTGCGCGAACAGTTTACATCCAGAACGGCCGACATATCTGTGCCATCTGATCAGGATCTAAACTGTTCGCTTTTTTATTCATTAGGTTATTTTTCACGAAAATGTGACCTGTGCAAATCCTCATCAGATGGCACGGATGTGCCGGCTGCTCTGGATTTACACTGGTCACACATGCCTAAAATGGTATGTATAGAGGAAATGGTTAAAAGATACAAATTAAAGCAAACGTTTGACATATAACAATTGCAAAAGACATCTTTGTTTTCCAAAGAGACAAATTTTTACCAGAAGTTGCTTCTGTAACAAATTTTAATTTGAGAGACGACGAAGCCGTGTTTCCCAAAGAGAGAAATAGCTGCAAGAACTTAAGAATAATATTTATTTCAGTTTTAATACATAGTGAAGCTGTGTACCCAAATAGATTAATAATTATTGCTTACATGCATTCAACACTTGATGCCAAAATCTTTAAGATCAAATTTGTCAGAGTAATGCCTCTTCTTTTACATGGACTTTTTATTTTTAACCTGACTAAGTACCTAAGCAACAAATGTTTAACTAAATTCCCATCTAAATTATTGTATAAATGACAAAACAGTGTTTTGCAAAGAGTTACATTTTGATGAGCATTTTCTCATTATTTTTTTAGTTACAGGCACGGCTGTGTTTTAACCCATTCCTCCATAGATACACCATTATTGCGTGTTCGAACAGTTTACATACAGATCAGCCGGAACATTCGTGCCGTCTGATCAGGATCTAACCTGGTCACTTTTTTATTCATTAGGTAATTCTGACCATTATGCAACCTGTGCAGATCCCGATCAGACAGCACGGATGAGCCGGTTGATCTGGATCTACACTGGTCACACATGCTTAGTATGTATGGAAACTTTTTGTCAAAATGATAAATTGCCCCAAAACTGTTACCCAATATTTAAGAAAATACCTACTGTATAAGTGGTTATTTCTGTATAACTGTTGTACATAGCCTTTAGTTTCATCTATTTTTGTATGCAACCCGTTAAAAACAGTTTGTCGTCATTCGTTATTACTTTACACATTTATCAAGTCAAAATGTAGAATGCACCGTGACCGTTATAAAGTTCACAAAGGGATAAATATTCTAAAATAATTACTAACTATTAATTAGATTAATTGATTTACGGAATTTTCTGTTATAGACTTTCCGCGATAGCCTGTATTTTAGTATTTGGCTTCACCCATAACATACCACACTAAGCGTTGAGATTCTAGATTTTATCGATCTATTCCTGATATGCATATTAAATTTTCTTTTTTTTGTTACAGAAGAAAGACCGTAAAGTTATATAACATGATTTACCATTATCAAATTGAGTTTCTAACCATGATATATTCCGAATTCCATCAAAAGGTTGTAATGACAAATCTGTTTCCCAAAGAAATAAATTTTTTACAAGCACTTGCTACTGTAACTTTTGAAGTTGAAGGCAGGGTGAAGTTGTGATTCCCAGTGATTAATTGCTGCAAGAACTTAATGCTTTTCTCCATATATACACATTTTAACTTGTATGCAACCAGTATAGATCCAGATCAGCTGACAAATTCATGCAATCTGATCAGGAGCTACTCTGGTGACATCTCGGTCAGAAATAACTAATAAATTTTAAAGTGAAAAGTGCAAATCATGATCACAAATGTGCCATCTGATCTGGATGTATACAATTGCCCATGTAATATAATTGTATATACATGTATGGAGTAAAGGATTAACACCAACAGTTTTTGATGCAGTTGTGGATCTTCACTGTTTGCCTTTAGATCCTTTAGATAATTCAACAAAGAAGCAAACATAGTAGATCCAGACTGTATACATTTGAACTTTGCAGGCTGATTTGACTCTAATTTTTTGCTCCTGATAAAAAGCATATCTATGGAGAAAAGGGTTTAAGTGCACTTAACCATTGAAAGAGATGATTTTTAAAAATAACAACATGTATTTGGGAATGTCTTTGAATGATCCTTTAATATTTTTATTGATGTGTGTTTAATTTCTTTCCTTTTTATAAAATTTTTTAGATTATTATACCGGTAATACTAATAGTACATATTTAAAGAATTGTTGTGCAGGAAAAGTGAAATTCTTCATACAGGCATTTGATGTTTTATTAATTTCTTGCGGCAAATTTAAAGTTCATGCACGGCGTAGCCGTGTTTACCACATCTGGAGGAAATGTTTATTAAGGGTTAACTGAACCACTATTTTGTCATATATTTTATTAATTTTGGTGTTCTAAAATTTCTTTGGTATTTTGGGGAGAATAGTTCATGCCATTCCAAGGTATTTCTTGTTCAAATAATTCAGACTTTATACTTACTTTTTCTTTCATTAATATCATTTAAAAAAAATCTAACTTTTTTTCATACCCATGTGAAGCCACTGGGCTTCAAACACTTTAAACAACCCAAATGTTTTCCATACCCAAATGAAAGCCATCAGATATGGACTACATCTTAAACATTCTGTCTGATCAGAATGTAACAGCTTGCATTTAGATTCTTCAGGTTATTTCTGACAAATCGTCAACAGTTTAGATCCAGATCATAAGATACAGATGTGGTAGATGATCTGGATCTATACTGGTAGCCCATGTGATAAAAGGCATTTCATCTGGAGTACAATGTTAAATGTAATATTTACAAGATGAATAATTTCTCAACACTTCCTGTCATATTTCAGGTCCAGGTGATGCTAGAAAGATGACACAGTCAATCATAGGTTAGTGCATCTTTGACAGCAGTATCACAATGAAGTGTCTGATTCTAAGACTGGCATGATGCAAACAAAAGTACTCTTGTAGGTTTATGCTTTTATTTTTATTAAAATTCTTTTATTAATAATAAACATAGTATTGTTGCTCATAAATTTCCTTAACACATGTCAAATCTTTCACCATTCCAAATACCATTATATCTGAATATTTTTTCAATGATAGATCTTTTATTTTAAAAGTTATTTTTGTATTTCTTTATGTGCACTACAGGTGAACGTTATTCAGTGTAACATAAATGTGGTTCATCATTAATATTTTACTTTTTCAGCCAGTCTGTGACTTCAGCTGTCTGCGGCATGATTTGACAAGCCTCCACTGTATTTGTTTTCTTCATCACAAGTTGGAACATACAAAGCGTTTATATTTTGATAGTTTTCTCTGTCAACGTGGAAAATCTGCAAAAACTAAATGAATTAATGGGTAATGTATCATTAATTCTCATAAGTGGTTGGAAAGAGCCAAACAACTACTCAGCAACTTTTATGGGTGATGATGTGTTTGAAAACATTAAGTTGTTGATGAACATCCAAGGTCTTCTTTGAGAATTTGACTTCTAGCCCAGGATTCTCATTATTTTGCTGTTAAATTGTTTTTATGTGACCAGATCTTCCACTGCAATTGTTGGACAACATAGCACCACAGACTGACAGATTGAACCACAGACTGTCTACACATATATATTTAAAAACTTACTCTGCAACATGCCAACATAATGCTTCGTTTAAGTTTAATTGGAAAACTTGTAATGCTCTGAAAGATATTAAATGAAGAATTCAGACTCCAAGAATGTGTGTGTGTGGAAGAGTAGAATAAAATGACAATTGGAAATACTACAAAAAATCGCACGCTCACTATGTTACATCTGATTGGTACAGAAAGAGGGGTATCTTAGTGAAATGCTTCTTAACAGATAGAAAACAAATTTGTGAAAATGTAAAAAAATGGCATTTCACTTTTTAACCCTTTCCTCTATAAACACCCATGTGCGACCAGTGTAGATCCAGATCAGCCAGCACATCAGTGTCATCTGATCAGGATCTGCACTGGTCGCAGTTTGGTCAGAAATAACCTAATGAAAAAAAAAGCGAACAGTTTAGATCCTGATCAGACAGCATTGCATCTATATAATGCATTTTTGCTATGAGTAATGTAGACAAAATTGTTACTTTTACATATGTTCTTTACCATTACATGCATAGGATGTGTTTTTTGTATGAGTTTCATGTATGTGAGATTAATGAAGACAAAATTGTTATTTTTACATATGCTCTAAAGTACTGCATCCCTTGTACACATTTTTTATATGAGTTATGTGTCAGTAATGTTGACAAAACTGTTAACTTTGCATATGCTCTTGGATGCATTTTTGTACGAGTAATGTGTAGGTAATGTTGACAAAATTGTTATTTTTACATGTTCTTGAGCATTGCATACCTAGGACACATTATTTGTTTAAGTTGTACCGAGTTCAGTTGACAAATATTTTATTTTCCATATTTTTACTAACGGTTATTTTTACATACCATCTATTAAAAGCCAGAAGGGGTCATCGGCAACAGAAAAAAAGGCTGAAGACCGCTTTTGGCTTTCAGTAGACGGATTATTTGTTTGAGCATTGCATTGGACACATTTTTTGTAGTTATGTGTCAGCATTGTTGACAAAATTATGCCTCAAAGGCCTCGGATGCAGTACAATATGAATCACTATCATAACTCTTGATTTCATATTTATGCATTTAATTGTGTGACTAGTGTAGATCTCGATTATTTCGGACATTTGTGATGTCTGATCGTCCTTAGGACCTTCACTGATTTCATTTTGGTTAGAAATAATACATTTATTAGAATGCGAACAGTGTAGATCCTGATCAGATGGTACAACTGTGCCCGCTGATCAATTTCTATACTGTTAAGGGTTGATACCAGTATAGCTTTAATTAGATATGAACTAAAAAGATATCAAACTGTTTGTTTAATGAATAATTAAGTTATTTCTGACCAGAAAGCAAACAGTGTAGATCCTGATTACATGGCATGTATGTTCTGCCTGACCAGGATCTGCAATAAAATGTAGCATATATATAGAGGAAAGGGTTAATTCAAACATGGTTTATTTGATTTTACAAAGGTATATTTACGAATGAATAGCAAAGGATTATTGACTTGTTATTCAAATGTGACTGATTTTACAGTTGTTCAAGGTAACTTCGATTTTTTAAATTTTATTTGTGAAATAAATCTTGTGCAATACCAGGAATTATTAAAATTTCTTTTATAGTGGCAATTATCACCACTTACTGCTAAGACCGCCTTTGGGACTGGGAAATGGTGGTTATTATGGTTGAGTGGTCTTATATTTTGGGAAGGTATATCAAAACTATAAAATAGGATACTGGCTAAGTTTTCTTACTATGAAGGTGGTCTTAATATCAGTGTGGTCTAAATGAGGGGGTTTACCATATATATACTCCTTGTTGATAGAAAGTTAACACTTTGATAATAACTTTGATAATAACTAACGGCTGTAAGTAATTGATTAAATTTGAATGGCTTTATAGGAAGTTCAACATTTACTTCTGATGAAATTTGAAACAATTACTATGTTGCCACCATTCTGTCAATTTCAAGTTACCTGGTTTTCATTTTGTTGATTTTTTTTCCATTTTCAAAGGGTGAGAAAATAAACGCCAGAGTTTGTCTTAAAAGAAAACATTGGAAACTTTCAACTGTTATTATGTTAAGTAAATTCAACAGAAAATACCTGATGACAGTGAGTTACCCAAAATTGCAAGAATGTACTAGTGCTATTTCGAGATACTGAATAGTTTCAATGCATCAATGCAAATGGTAAAAGTGGTAACTTTTTATTTGCAGCCAGTTTACATAATAATATATGAATACAGAATTTTATATCTAATGCTTCTAAAGTATCAATTATGTTCACCATATCCATAAACTGTAATATAAAATAAAACATTACAACAGAATGAAATTAGTTTTAAGTTATATTCATTTGCTAAAATTCTGACATTAAAAACGTTAAGAAGACACCAACAGAATGTTAATGAGCAGCCATTGTTCACTGTAGTTTTAGTTTTCGGTTGTCGATTCCGAGAGAGGCAGTGCCTTAGTTCATATTAGCCGTGCCCACGCGCGGTGAATTATCGTGGGAAAATCGTCAAGTCATGTTAGAAATATTTATAATATATCTTAATCAATTCACTATCGCTTCTCTTAAGATAAAGAATCTAATTCATGTTTAACTTCGTTTTACACACGTGAGCTGTTCGAACATAGTATCATTGACCCTTCAGATCTGGTTCACATAAAATCGTACAGTCACGTCTTCTAACGACATTGAATTAGATAAAAGAAAAACAGAATCTTATAAACTTATATAAATTTCTATTTTAATTTCTGTTTGACGACATATCAATCAATCAATCAATCAATCAATCAATCAATCAATCAATCAATCAATCAATCAACTTCAACCAAACCGTTAATCATATTCGTTTTCACAAGCATTAATTTTAGTGTTTAGAAAAAGAGCAAATGATTCCAATGACTGGGTAACATAATTTCGAAATAATTCAAACAATTTTAGGTTTTTATTAGCTCATGTGATTCGTTTATTCAGGAAGTATTAATTGTTGCTAAAAGCAACGTGGGAAATAATGTGAGCGTATTTTATCTTTGGACCAGTGGTAAGTTTGCCTGGATTTTGTGTTCTTTAGTTGACAATCTCTCTCTCTCTCTCTCTCTCTCTCTCTCAACTTCAGTATGATTGAAAATAGACTGACTAAAATAAACATTTTGTTATGATGAATAGAAAATATAAAAACACAAACAAACATGTGATCAGAGTCACATAAGTCATAAGAATGATATTGCATCTACCGGGGAGCGAACCCGCACAGTCACGGCGACAGCGCCTAGCCATGCAATTCCGACAACGCTACCGACTGAGCAAACCGGAACACCTCATCCCCGTCCATCACCAAAAGGTGAATCGGATATTCCAGATTAACAAAGCTGTGAGAATTTTAACCACATGATCGTCCTTTGATGAGGCAATGAGATGCCGATGTTTTAACATTAATGTTACACACATGATATGCATTAAATTATTCGTATTTTTGTATAATACTTTTTTTATAGAATACTTGTCAATCCTTATTTACGTCGGTTTTTATGTACTTTCTGTCCATTTAGGTATAACCCTGAGTCTGACATTCTGACTGAAAGGACGCGCACTTGTTCAATTACGTTCTGTGAAAACTGCCTTTGAAAAATTACCCATCCAAAACATATTTAATTGTCACTGTTCAAGGTCACTACTGACCTTATGTTTAACATTGATATTAGCCTTTTGTCGTTTTTTTTTTCAAACAAACACGCAAGGCATTTTGTGTTAATTATTTGTGATGTCTATTTTGAAGTCAATAATTTTGTATATTTTTACACTGTACTTTCTACTTTTGGGCTGTGTGGGGAGGCTGTGTATTTTGGAATTGGCCATCCCTGATAAGCCTAGTTCACTATTATTTTTAACTAGACTTTATAAAAGTCTTTCCGGTAGAGCGAATATGCCTCAGTTTCTGACCTCCATTTTTGATTTTATTGACACCTTACATGTGCATGTCACTTGTAAGGTCACGTTTATAAAACACGGCCCGTTATCAGAGCGATATGAAATAGGAAACGGTTACGAAATAACATTCATTTACTTTAAATATTTCAAAACACCGAAATACACGAGTCCCTTCTGAACGCATTGAACAAAGAACAGCAAAATATGATCTGCATGCGCTGTATTAAATTCGGTAAGAATTACGTTACACATTTCTTTAACATTAATTAATTATAGACTTGAATTGTTTAAGGTTCATAAGTGTGTCGGGAGGATCAAATTAACAATACAAACAAAACTTAATATATCATTAATTGTTCAAAAGATTAACCTTAATAATAATAATTACAGACTAAAAAAGTGGCCCTTATCAAATTTTATGTAGCATATTTATTACTCCATTACCACCAGTGAACATACATGCCAAAAAAGTGAAATATGCGTATCAGGAATTGCCACATTTAGAAGACGCAGTCAAGCCTGTGATATTTCCTGTGATATTTCGATTTACATATTGTTTCTTACAAATAACAAAAAGTTGTAATTAAAAAAAAACACAACTATTTTCAGTCTTTTTGGTTTCGTCAAGATTTCGAATTTTCTGTTCTTCTCTTAAAAAGTATAACCATATTATAATAAACGTAAAGAAAAAAGAACCCAGAGAATATAGTGTATTTGGTTTAAGTTACACTTGTCTTTTAAGAACAGAAATATATATTAATTATTTTCTTCTTTTAGCACTTGTGTGTTTCTTCATCGAAACCGCTTGGAGCCAAGACTGTTCATCGTTATTGAGTAAGTTTCTATACAAACACATATTTTATCGAATATTTTAATCAACTGAGACATCAATTTTCAATGAACATGTTAAAAACATGCTCTCTCTCTCTCTCTCTCTCTCTCTCTTCTCATCCCTCCCTCTCTATTTCATTTTGTTGTTCTGCGTGTATTTCCATATACATACATATTCACTTTTCCTTTGTATTGGTAAAAGTATGCTTAAATGTCGTTTGTTTCAGAGATTGTTTTACAGTTGTAGTTTTATTACTAGGCGGCGGAGCTAACACGGGGAAAAGATTTGTGCTGGATGATTTTTATAATGCTTGGAACAAACTTCCAAAAGAAGTCAAAGCCGTCCTGCCAGGTATGTTTTTTGTTATCATTAAATGAAAAGGTACATTTGGATGATTCTAGAAACGCCGTCATAAAAGTCAAGCAGAGGTCATTTCTTATAATGCGTTTTGCGGTAAAAATAACGTTATGTCGTCAGCAGATCAGAATGTGTAAAATACATTTTATTGGTTAGGAGAAAATAAAAGAAAATTGTAATTTCTTTCCAAATATTGTAACTACAAAAATGGCTTAAATATGACTAAAGAGACTTTTTCCCTTGGCGTGTTATATACTACACCTTTGAAAATGCGTATCCATTTTGCATTTCCGAGTATTTATCTTTCAGCTTAAATTCACAGAGCTAAATTCTTTAATGGCACAATCTAGCATCCTACAGGTACATATAACCAATGACCAAAGTTATAAAACTGAGAATTGAAACCAGTCTAAAAACTTAGCATCTGATTTTCTGAAATGGTCGCCATTTAAGTTGCTTGAGGTTTGAGACAAGTTTCTAATCGGTACACAATTACTCCAATTTTTGTGCTTAACTGTAAGCTGCTTATGTAACAAAAATAAATTGAATGTGTTGTATAATTGTTTTGTTGTGGGTTTTTTTCAGTTAACACAGAAGTGGCTGCAAGCTGTAGATTTGGTATGTAAAACATGATAATCATGACAAACTTTCCATGATCGTATTTCGAAGTGAATTGTTTATGTTGTTAATATAGCTAACCAGGATATATAGAACATTAACAAGTACACTGAATCAGAGTATTAAGACATAGTATTGTTAAATTATTATAAAGCATATGATTCAATGACTCACCGAAATGATTATTTAGATAAATTTCGTAAAGTACATTCCTTATAACACAGACATCATTTTTTGTTAGTATAATTTGCAAAACTGAACATGTATGTACATGGTACAAAAACATGTTGCCAATTAAACTGAAACAATGGATAGGATTACTGTATTATATTGTCTGGTATACGGTCACACGGAAGTTTGTATGGTTTCCATTAACCTTATACATGCAATAACTATTCCGAAGCCAATTCGTTTTAACTCAGTTTGGATGGAAAAATTGTTCAGTCGTTGAACGAAACATGAACATTTTAGCTAGTCAATATAAATTGGGCTTAATCACTGAAATGGTGCATGACACATACTGTTTTGATTGTTTTCTGTTACTGAACATTCATACTGGGATTTCTGACATTCTTAAACACAGCTGTTAACACATTTTGATATATGGATGCTTATGAAGGTTTTTTTTTCCAATCGAGTGAACCTAAAAGATAACAATGCCATGTTGATGTACTTAACATTCAATTTCGACTTTTTGTAGATTTGACGAGTATGAACGATGACCAAAAGCGTAAGTACACATGCACATTAATTAAATGTTGTTTCCCTAGCTACTGACTGATAGTAAAAAAACGTTTCAATTACATTCAAATGATATTGCCTCTACCTGGGAGCGAACCCGCACCGTCACGGCGACAGCGCCAGGCCCTGCAATTCCGACGACACAACCAATTGAGCTAACTGGGAAAACTCCAAAAAAGGCTGATCTGATAGCCCTGATATACGTTATAAGCACTGCACGACATCGGTAACGGGTTATTTTACTGATAACAGTATTTACTATATGTACGGGAAGACCTCTTAATGCCACCACACTGCACAAATAGCGCTACGGTGAATTTCAAATGAAAAGTTACCTTTCCATCTGTTCCAAATCAGTTAAGAGATATTTGTATACACAGCTAGACTAAATGTAAGTATGTTGACATGCCCATACTAATAGATATCCTCGAAATAGGGTTCGGGCAACGTATTTCACAGCCCTATAAATTAATAAATTGATTCCTGTCCTCTGAATTGACAGTGCTGTTATGTTCCCTTTGTAGGCAATATTGAGCTTTGTTTAGCACAATACATGTATTTATATTTGTGATAACATTTGCGCTCGATCCGGGGCTAGGCGGCGTGGGCAGAAATATGCACTTCAGTTACTGCTCATGAACAGACACAATCATACCGAGCCTGCAATATTTTGATATTCATCGTGTTCGGTGGCTTTTAAAGATCCATTTCCATCTTTTCAAAAGTGTGTAAAGTATTGTTTATTACGTAAAAGAAGGACAACTGGATAATGTGCGCTTTCCAAAAAGCAATCAGTTGAAATAATGTGCACTTCAATTTGAAAGTACCAATTCGTTTGGCCTAAATGCTGACAACAATAACTTAAATAATATATCCACTAACCTAGTTTTGTTTTATTTATCACTTTAGAACCTGATTAAACCTTCAGTGGCAAAATTGGTTTGACACTGACCCTTTAATGGCGATAACTCCTTGGATTCTCTTTTTTTTATCAATTTCTTGAGGTGTCTCAATTTTAATTGATCATTTGATAAACCCGATTTTACTATCTTTTCCTCTCTACTGCATGGGGAGGCTGTTTTTTCTGGATGAGGCATTTCCTGATATGCATATTTCTCTTTTAACGTTGTTTGTTTGTAGAATTATTGAAAGTCTTACATCAACAAGGCTATGCAGTTTGCGTAGGATGTGGATACACAAACTCAGACCACGGACGGTGTCACAGCATAGATGTTTGCAGGAAGGGATCAGTGAGTAAACTCTACTAGTGGCGCAAATTGCTTGCCATGTTTAATATGTCTGCATATTGCATTTAAAGAAATCAAGTTCAAAACAAATATTTTGTTGTAAAAGGTTTCAAAAGTAAACAAGATGTCGATCTATTTTGTTTTTGACGCATATATATTTAACGAGGACTATCAATTTTTTAAATGATCATAATTTTAATTTGGTTTTTACTTGTAGTATATCAGCTCAAACCAACAAAACGCTTTTTATGTTTACATAGTAGACAAGTAGCTTTGAAGGCTCCATTATACAATACGGTTTTAATAACGAACTTTACAAAATCACAATTTTTACTGTTTTGTGTAATTTTAACAATATTAATTGATACGCACAAACAGGGATAAACGTCTTAACTGATGTAAACAATTGTTTAATACATCTTTTCTTTAGTTTCACAAGAATATTTTATCTAACGAATTCAAACAATATTACAGGCTCAAAAAATTATCAATTTTATATTTCCAGTCATGTATTCAAGCTTCCAATAGAGATAGAAACCCTGACTATTACTGGCACGGATGCTGTGACCCCACGGATGCCAACTGTAGATCGGTAAATGGCTTTTTTACGTATAACTAACTCAAACCGTTTCAGTTTCTGCATTCATATGACAGAACAGCAAATCGCCTGTGAAGCTCTGGAATCAAATTTAACACGTCCTTTGCGTGTACGTGGGCTATGCTTTTAAACACAAAACAAAGCACGATATATCAATTGGAGACTGTTATTTCTAATTAATTATCATTTTCATTGACATCAGGGATGTCAACTGTAAATGAAACAATCTTTTTCGTTATTTGTTTGCAGTGTCTATTTTGAAATTGATCGTTTTATTACCCATGCTGTTTGCCCAAGGTTATAAAACTGAGCATGGAAACCAGTCTCAAATCTCAAGCATCTGATTGGCTGAAATGGCGACTGGTCGCTATTTCAGCCGATCAGATGCTTGAGATTTGAGACTGGTTTCCAATCTCAGCTTTATAACCTTCAGCCCTTGTTTTCTCTCCATTTGTTGACTGTGGGGGAGCCGTGACTTTTGGATGTAGCCATTCCTGAAAGGCATATTTCTCTTCTTTTTTTTTATAAATTCCAGCATGACAAGAAAACTGTCCATAATAATATTCTCAATCGACGAGTTTGTAGTTTTCGATAAATCCAGAATGACAAGAAAACTGTCCTTATCTGATTCTCATGTCGATAAATTTGTAGTTTTCGATATATTGTGCTTGTTGTTCTTTTCTTGAGTCTTTTGTTTAGATATACCGAGACGGGTCACCGCCAAAGTAATAACATTCAAACACTGGAATCTAAAGAAAAACATTTTTCGCTACAACTAAAATTACTGTGTTAATGATTTTATGTATTGATACTGTATTATGCAATATGGTTCTACCTGTATCAGGTTTACTGTTGTGACATATTGGCAGATCTATGGAGTTAGGTGAGATCTTAAAGGGCTTACAATAATGTAGTATTTGTACGTCTATACAGTTTAGTAATATCTAAAACGGGTATCATGTGTGACATATTGACACGTCTATGCTGTATCTTGATACCTCTAATGGTATACATGTGTGACATATTGACACGTCTATGCTGTATCTTGATACCTCTAATGGTATACATGTGTGACATATTGACACATCTTGGCAGTATATTGATACCTTAAAGATACCTTAAAAAGGTTTGGTATGTGACATATCGACAAGTCTTTGCTGTATCTTGAAATTTTAAATAGATTTGGTATGTGAAATAATGACATTTTGATACCATAAAGAGGTTACATTTGTGACATATTGGCACGTCTTTGCAGTATGATAATGCCTTAAACATGTTAACGAAGTTGCATTTATGTCATATTGGCAAGTCTTTTGTAGTATATTGATAAATCAAAGAGGTTTAATGTGGGACATATTGATATATTTGTGTTGCTTTATATTACTTATATACTTATATTATGATATATTATTTAGACAAAATGTGTTTGTTTCACCGCAAAGGATTTTTTATTTTATTTCACCGTGTGAATGCCAGGAGCAGATATAATCACTTATTGAATCAGTGAACAAATCTGATTTAGTAATCCCGAAAGAAAAATTAAATAAGAGTTTCCGTAACAAACACAATTTGTCGGTCTTGTATCAAAATCTAGCGTCGACCAAATTAAAAAAAACCCACCTTTTTCCGATTGGTGAATTTACCTCGTAATTTACAATAAGAGTTTTATATATTAGGTCGACGATTTGTTTCTTTTAGTTTATCATGATAGGAATAATATATTTCATTTTATTACAAATCGTAAAATAACATTAACAACAATTGCTTTTGTTTGCAGGGAGACAACCAACTACACTTCAATGTGTTTGGGCGAGACGTAACGATGCACTACATCAAAACCACCTGCACAGGTCCAATATGTAACGAAAGTAAGAATATTACATCCTAATATGCCTAGCAAAAATGTTACTTAAAAAAGATTACACTATTGTCATAATGTACGATCGTAATTTTAGTTGGTTAACATCTGTAATCACGTTATTTTTATCACTATTATTATTACATGTATTAGACGTAGTAGTGTAGTATTAGTAGTAGTTATGTTCCGTTTTCTTCTCATTTTAGATGGATATACGGCTGAAAAGAATGCACTTGTTTCCTTTTTAACTGGTAGCAACAGCGTAGCGACCACTTTACAACCAGCACCAACAACAGTAGCTGTTGGAGGTAGTATTCCATGTAGTACTATATAATTGTTACATTTGACAAGAACTAACGTTTTGCGTTTTTTAATATATCTCTTCGGATAGTGTGCGAACGAAAGACAATCGAAGTTTCAATATGTATTAAGTAATTTTATGAGTTTAATCGCTTTTTTTGCGCGAATATGTGCTCGCACTTAAATATTATTCACTAAAATTCGTCCACGGGAAACAAAATGAAACTTCATTTATTTTAAATTATAAACAAAGTATATTTAATCACATATTTAATGTTCATCATAATGACGATTTTATTTTACTTTTTGGAAGAGTGTATGTATTTGTTAGGATTTTATGTGTTAATTATAGACAACAGTGTGTTAAGTTCGAATGACAAAAGTTTAATTCACGCAATTATATTCAGACCTTCTATTTATACGAATTTATTGTTTCACAAAAGTGAAATATTAGACGAAATTAAAAGTCTTTTTTATTCAGAAACACTTTCTAATCGACAATCCTTGTATTAAACTGAGAGCTTAGCTTTTTTCGCTGCAGCAACCAACGTTATGTGGTGTTATATCTTCAAGTATTTTAATTAGAGAAAATTTAGATGTTAACGATTTCTTAAATCAATTTAGGTCAGGTAGATGGTGGTTGGACAGGATGGAGTGCATGGTCATCATGTGATAAATCATGTGATATTGGTTTAACAATCAGAACGCGGTCCTGTACATCTCCCGTTCCTCAAAATGGCGGCAAGTACTGCGAAGGACTCGATAAGCAGACAGAATTATGCAATGCTAACCCATGTTAATAATATTCTTTGGATGTCTGATGTTTTTTTCGTTCAAAATACTTTTTCCAACAAAACTGAGCCAATGCAAAATCAAGTACCTCAATTATATTATTCACTGTAATTCTGTTGTCTGTAAAAAGTTATGATTTCATTGTGCTATTGTTTAATGTATATATTTTATGTAAATATACAATGTCTGATAAATAAGTTGTTTTGTTTCAAGATTATTGCTTTGCTTTGTTATTTTATTACATGTTTAGTACTTTTTTTCTTATATGGAACGTGTTACATATACTTAATATTTCCTTCCGAAAGTAATTTTAAATAAAATATGTTTCGTGTGCCTGTTGAAACATTGCCGAAAACATGTATTAACTGCAGTAAAATCACCAAGCAACACCGTGTTCGTGTTTGCATAGTAATTTTAACTGACCAGTCCTTTCAAACACTGCATTTTCTGGTTTACCTTATATGGAAAAAGTCAGGGGGAAAACTTTCTTTAGTGATATTTGATATATTAAAATTTACAATTATATAATTATGTTTTAGCCTTTAACAACGTATCGAAGTATCTTGATGATTTGTTAATATAATAGACAATAATCATTTTATGTTACCAGAACTTTATTTTTTTGGTTTCTTAAAAAAGTGGATTACGTTTTTTAATGCTAGAATTAATGAGTTTTTTGTTTGTTAAATTTCCACTTGAAGATGTTAATGCACGACGGTGTCAGGTGCTTAGGTTCTCATTAAAAAAATATAAGTTGTCTTGGTGAACTAGCTCCAACCCACCCATCAATTCGACTGTGTTGCATGTAAAAATGAACGCACAAACGTATCAAACATAAGAAGCATATTTCATTGTCGAGCGAAATAGTTAGGTTGTTATTGACCTTACAGATACCGGAACATTTTGAATCAAATCAGCAAGAGCACGATGGCTGGAATAAAGGAATCAAATCGAGCGTCTACGTTGTTTTTAATTGCGTAGAAACCTTCAAAAACACCTAAATCCTTACAACCGTGGTGCAAATAAAGAGTTAATAATTAAAAGAGAAATTTCGAAAGCAAATGTATGCAATAAAATCGCGCTCAAAAATGTCCAATTAATGTAAGAAATGAAAACCTCGCGCTAGAATGAACTGCAAATGGAGGGAATTAGAAAAAAACAACACGCATTTAATATCCAGTAAATACATATATTGGAAATAAATACCGAGCATTAGAATGTCTCGTGAATGTGGGATTACAGAAATGAAAATCACGTATCCGAATGTCCCTTAAACGCAGCAAAAGAAAAACCCTGTATCAGTATGTACCGTGAATGGAGGTACTGTGTGCATTTCAATATCCGTAGATGTAGGATATAAAAGCCACGGATAATAATGTAATGAATTTTTAACAGTTAGTTCCCGCTAACAGTTCATTTTTTGCGTTGCCGTCTGTCTGTCTGTCTGTCTGTCCCTCCGTCCGTCCGTCCGACACGAAAACTTAACGTTGGCTAGAACTTTACCATTTCTTAATATTACTTCATCAAACTATCAAAATTTATTGCTTATGCAACACGCTCGTGATGATACCACATTCTTTAGGTCAATGTCATATTTTGGGAGTTATGCCCCATTTTTATACGGATGTTTACACGAAAACATAACGTTGGCTATAACTTTGCCATTTCTGAATATTTCTTTATCAAACTTTAAAATTATATTGCTACGCTCATGATGATTCCAAGTTCTTCAGGTCAAGATTGAGTTATACCGCTTTTTGTTCTTCCATTTTATTCCGACAAAGTACCAGAGGGAAACATAAGTGCTCAACCAAAAACCCATCTAGCTTCAGTTATAAACAAACACAATTTCACATTTTTGCTTTATATTTCATACATATATTTAAGGCTATTTATCATTCTATATCAAACTCATCCCTCATTTTATTGTAAAAACGAATATCATAATAATTTTTTATTATAGCATCATTCAAAAGCAAAACGATCGTCAATTATAAATACACTAACATTAGAAGCAATAGCCATTGTATGGCAAGTTGATATATAATGGCACACTAGAAATAAATAAATACATGTAATAATGTTGATTAATTGATATGTACCTAAAGTTGTTAACCGACTGCACAACAAGTATAAGCATTTAATGACAAAAAAGTGGTTAGTACAACTTTTTAATCATTTAATGAACATAAGCCGATTCGTTTCAGGAAAACATAAAACTCGAAAACTATAACTTCATTGCAGGTTTTCTTTGATTTAGCATTAAAAAGGCAGTAATAAAAAGGCAAATCATCGTCAAGTATGATTTTTTCACTAAATTCATACAGTTTCACATTTCTTATTGCATTTAACACTAGAAATATAACACTATAATTACTAAAATGGTTATCAAAATAGTTATACAAAAGTAGTGTCCCTTTTGATTTCCTTTATTGTTGTTTACGGATAAAGTTTTGATCAACTGTAAAAATTATGTAATTCAATTTGTTATGAACCTTTTTAGTGTAAATCTATTGTTTACGCTAGTAATAACATGATTCAAATACTGGTCAGTCAATAGAATAAATTAGATAATCGATGCAAAGGGAACAAAAAGATTTTATTAATAACAGTGTCGTGGGGCGGCTGTAAAGTCCGCGGGTACAGTCAATCACTGCAGTTATCAGTACTATTTCTCCTGTTAAGTTGATTTCAAAATTCTTTATCCGTCTATTTATCTGTTATTTGTTAAAATCTCTTTATAGATGTAATTTAATTAAACTCGCCTTCCTATTTGTAGATCGGGGCTTTCAATTATATCTAGTCAATCGTTAAACATGTTTATAGGAAAATCTAATGAAGACAAGTTGTGTTACTCAATACAAACTGTTCTAAGACTTAATATTGTTGAGAGAATAAATGAGTAGGGTATGTTCATCACGAAACTGTAAAATATTGAATACATTAGAAACAAGTTGACATAAATCGCTCACCGGAAAAAACTAGACATTATTTACTTCACATCATTTTCTGATTTAAGCATTTGCGCGTATATAATGAAACTAAAGGTGAAAAACTAGACAGTATTTACTTCTCATCATTTTCTGATTTAAGCATATGTGAGCATGTCATGAAACTAAAAGATTATACAATTATTTGAGAAATCAACATTCTAAACATGACATGTATGCGTTGGTTTAGAGTCTGACCGCCATGATATGCATTCAAGAGGGACAAATTTTCAAGATTTTAATCAACATAAATGTAAAGTTTCGTTGGAATGTCCAATATTCATAGAAGGTATAGCCGTGTTCAGTAGATAGGTCTTAGTTAATAATATGTTAAATATCAGAAAGACACCTTAACAATTAACGGAAAATCTAGATATTTTAGTGACGGTGAACTCAAATAGTAAGGTTTTTACAGTACATTTACATGTTTGGAAACCTCATCACAAAAGCTTGCCCCGAACTTTTCTCGGCGAGCTTCAAATATTTTAAATAAAAGTATTCAAGACTGCGAGATATTGCGTACCTTTTTAAAAAATATGCCATTATTATGAATGCCATTTATGATAAAGGAATATTCTAGTAGCCGATACATTTTGTAAATGGAAATTTGACATTTAATAAATAATACAGAAATTAACATGATCAAAACGATGCGCTGTTCTCTGACGAGGTTCTAGGGTTCGCTGAGTTCTCAGCATCAAGAATTAAGTATAAAGAAATAAACAATGAAACATGCATATCAGGAATAGCCACATTCAAAATAAAATTATCGAAACTAATGTATGCAAAATAAATAACAAAAACAAAACCAGAAGAATTGCAACAACTATTACAATTAAAAAAAATAAACATGATATTAATTATTTAAACAATTGTAGCAATAATGTAATGAAAGAGCATATTGAATCGGTTAAGAACAGTTCTGAGCTAAAATGAAAACTTGACATTTTAATTCGAAATTTTTCTTGATTGATGCTATATTTTATCCTTTATTTAAGATGTAGTATTTGCAAATAGCTGTTCAATTGACAAAGGTGTGTTATTTTTCACAAATGTCACGGTCATCTCCTCTTTCCGCCCGTCAGCACTATTACATACTTGCAATTCCGGGTAACTAACTGCCTTATCAGGCTTTTTTTGCTGCAAAATTTAAAATGATATTGCCTCCAATTGGGAGCGATCCCGCACCATCGCGGCGACAGCGCCTATCCCTGCAAAGCTCAATATTTGATAGAAACAATAACATCAACAGAACAAAATTGCATATCGGTCAATGGAGAAACGTGTTAAAGGCAGTGTAACGTTTTCGACGTGTCAAGGAAAGTATTTAAATTACTAAGAAATTCAAAGTTTTAATGATTTGTTTTAGACAAAATATGAAGTTTAGAAGGTAAACGTTTAAGTAATTGAAAAGGACTTTTGAAGACCCTCGACCACAACAAATATGAAAATATTGCAGGCTCGGTTTGATTGAGCCTGTTCATGGACAGTAATGGAAATGCATATTACTGCCCACGCAGCCTAGTCCGGGTTGAGCGCAACTCAATATTTACACCAATAAACAGTACAATTTTGATCCATCCCAAACGATGGTATGCATATGGCGTTGAACATGGAACCTTCAATGGGGTATTTTCAGATTAATACCATTCCATGTTCAGCGGCGTATGGTCCCCAGATAAAAGAATGGGTTTGCCCTAAACGAGAAAACTATGGGCGGAACTAAACAGAATAGAATTTTGAGAGGGGGTCTTAGAATATAAATCCTGCATATCACAGACGACAAAGGCAAAATTTAAAAAGCAGGAAGTGTATCCTTGGGGGTGATTGAACAATATCCAATTTTATAATGGCTGGGATATTGAAACCAACTATCTTTAAACTGGCCGAAATATTAAAAACAAGAAGTAAATTTAGTACTATTGACGTAGTACATAAATATCGTGCTCGGCGACCTTCAAAGGACGTAACTGATAACAGCACTAATATTTTAGCTGAAGACAGTCGAGAAATTTGCAGAAACTAGAAATAGGCTTAATGGTGGTAAAAACCGCAAGTGTGTCCCTTTTCATCTATTTTGATCATTGTGATTGTTTCGAATTCCGTCATAAGTAAAACTTTAATTTTGAATTCATATACAGCAATTCATATTTACAGCTGGTAGTAATTTCAAAAATGATAACTTTCTATTGACGGTGATTATTATAATAATATGATCGATATTTTTACACAAGTCTCATACAGTTTATTTGACTGTCAATTTTGGAATGTACTGTAACAGAAGATAACTCACAATAATTTAAGTCCACTGATGGAAAGACATAAGACGTACAGTAAAATATCATGTTTTTCAAATTACCTCCCATTTAATTAAAGAAAGAACACAATAAAACTAATCCAACTGTTAATATGCCATTGCCAAATATTTTTTATATTTTTTTAACCGATAAATAGAACAATTGTCAACATTAGTACTGAGCCGACAACTTTCAAGATAAATATATTGATGATCAAATTCCTAAAGATATTTACATTCACTGGCATCACTGACGTAATAGGAGTTTATCATGCTATTTTGTTAAGTTCTTATTTTGGCCCAATTTATATAACACCGGTGTATTTATATACTTGTGATAAATAGTACAAAACGTACAAATGGTGCAGTGTCAAAAACAGGTGTCATATTTTTGTATAAAATAACATGGCATTCTTGTGACTTTGTTTAAAAAACATCGGTGTTTCTTTTTATAAATACTAAGCAAAAATGAAAACTTTACAAAAATACATGGGGACACCCCTTTTACAGTAATAGTGCCAGCGAAGGAAATATCTTGGGAAATGAAATTACTTATATATTTATCTTGGAAGATGTCAAATTAGTTTTATCGGATTACAAAAAGAAATATTCAAAAGAAGGGAATTTACAAAATCTTATTTCTTTGATTTCGGTAGCCTTTAACTAATGTGTTTTTCCTTCTGTTCACAATTAATGTGCAAATACCACAAAATTAAACTAACTTTAAAATATAGCATCAATTAACAACTTTTGTTTTATTTATAAAAGGGTATAGTACTAGGTTTTCATTTTTGCTCAGTATGTTAATTATAATGCAACGTGTGCAAAAGTACAGAAAACAAAAAATGCAATGAATCATAAATGCCAAAAGAAGAAAGTTCATTTATTCCGTTAGATATACGACTTTTTTTAGCAAATTCTATATATCTGCCAGTTACATTTTATAAGATTTACAGAACGAATTTATGAGCAAACTAATACATTGCGCTGCAATTGACTACTAGTATAGGTCATCATAAACTCAGGGGATAAAGAAACGCAGAGTGACATCATTTGCAATATGTTGATGCGTTGATCAAAAACAATGAAAAATTGCCAAAAAAGTGAAAAATGCGTATGGCCACATCCAGTAGACACAGCCCCCCCCCCCCCACAAAGCCAAAAAGTTGAGAGGAAAAGAGAGCATGATATTACAATAATCAGTTTCAAAACGCCACAAACAATTAACCAAAGTGAGAACCCGAGGGCTTACCGCCTTGGAACGGTCAGTGGCAAAACACTTTGCCACTGGGAGTATAAACCAGGTTCTAGGGCGCACCAACATCGCACCTGCCCCAACAGGTTTTGCAAATTTTATGTCAATAAAGTATGTCTGTTCTATTTCAAAATTTATCTCAATAAATTATTATGAAATACAGTTTTAACATCAAACAGTTTGACGTAACTTTAAGTATATAAAACATTATTTTAGATAAATTTTCAACGGGTTACGATTATAATAAGAATTGCTAATTGCAAATTTTATGTCAATAAAATATGTCTGTTCTAAGCAAATTAACATATAATACATGTACATATATTACCAATGATTGACTTGTATTTCTTGGTACCCTGTTTCTGTTGATATTTACAACATACTATTTTCTCAAACGAAAAGTACGAGATAACAAACTTGAAAATTACTACTCCGGTAAAAATTAGAACTTAATCAAACTTTCAAAAAATAGACTTTACAATAAGGAACGCAGTTTTATTAAAACAAATTGATTTTTCAGCTGAAATTTTAATAAACATTCCAAAAATCTACACTTATCAGATATCCCGAATTTGGGTCCGATTTTAAAACACTGTTGTTGTTGTTTTTTCATACGTTATACAGAAATTAACTTATTTATTTGTATGCATTGTCAAGTTTAAATATAATAACTTAAACGAACTAATGTCAAACTATTTGTATTTTATGTTTGACAGAGTAAATAAAACCAATCTATAATTTTGATACCCAAATTCCAGTTATACAAATTTTTGTTTTCATATGTATTGAATTTCGGCAGGTTTTCTTCACCTTTTTGTACTATTGTATTATCCCTTGATTACATAAACTTTGAAATCTTCTAGTATTATAAATTACTTATTAATTGTTTTTGCATTTCATTTTCTCTCTAAGTTAAACAAATGCATTTATTGAATTTCAGAACTGTTTGAACAAGCAACTTAACGATTTCAAAAGAATTACATCATGTCGACATTGTTACACTTTTTCCATCAAAGGCAAAAAAGCACCACCGCAACATGACCAAGCAGTCAGGTCCTGACTGCTCGTGACATCCTGCTCCCTTTGTGTTCTAGAATAATTCCTAGCCAAGTGGCGTTTTTGAACAATTTCACTCAAGTAAATCGAAATGTTAATCTTACTATCGAAATATGTGTATTGAATGCCAAGAAATCTATTAGATTTCTCCATTAGATGGTCTTCTCATGCAATCTTCAACACTGCACGTGTTTGCTGGACAATAACCTACTTTACAATTGGCGACACACCATTGATCCATACCCTCTACACCTTGGAACTCTGCTATAGCATGGCAGCTAGAGTTCTGAGACTTGCCTTTATCTTCGCAAGAACATTCACACATAAACGTTACACAGTTGCTTGCTCTGCAATTTATTTCACACCATCGGCTTATACCGGGACTCTGTTTGTATATTCCTCTTGCCTTACACCTGAACTCATCTGAATTGATGTCACACGCGACAGTACCTTTTCCATTAGTACTTTGCGATCGCGCTAAGGAAAATATGAGTGGTGCCATATAATTTGGATAGAACCTGTCAAGTATATTGCTCACCGAGACAAACTGTGTATTTGGGACTTCGGGTTTCTTTGGCTGTGATGGAAATGATTCTCCCTGAGGAGTAGGACCTATTGATGGTCTGGAGGTCACGGTTTGCACTTGGCCAGCATCTGATGGAGGAGCAAAGAAAATCTTCATACTGTTTGCGATATCGTTTCCAAGTTTCTTCACAATTTCTCGACGAATTGCATCTAATGTTAAAACTTGCTGACTAGTGTTTTGAATTAACGACGAAGGCGCGTTTTCAACATTAAATGAAGATGTGTTTGATAATTTAGTTGTAGATATCGACTGAGCAATGCTTAATGTAGGACTGGTTTGTATAAATGGAACTTTTGAACTAGATGTAACAGAGGTTGCAAATAAATTAGCAGATGATAAATCTAGAGATGATACAGGGAGCGGCTCCGTGGTGTCCCCAAATGGAAATGTCAAGGGGCTAGAAGGCTTCGAAGAAGAGATTGTCGTTGAAATATCACTAGCTCTGGTGGGGTGTATATGGTCATGTCGTTTGGGAGAAAAACCGGTATCCCGAGGTTTTGTTCCGTCCCTGAAAAGAGATAAAATCTGGATCTGTAACATTCACTTAATACTTATCTTGTACGTGTAAATCTATGGTGATCAGATCTGTAGCACCTAATATGCTAGTGTCCAAAAGAAACGATACCACTTGTTTGCAAGGACATACAAAAAAGAACTTTTGGATTGATCTATTTCTTTCGAGAGACCTTTTAACAGCATCAATCATGTGTACAAAAATCAATTTCATCAACCCTGTACAAGCATAAACAGAATTTAAATATGGATGAGATTTTTAACAAACATTTTAAAATTATTGAGTATATAGTTTGGTATCTTTTCTTTTGGACACTAGTATATATTTTGAAATGAATCGGTTCAGGCTTATTGCTAAAATAGTAAAACCCTTGACTAATGAGACATTGAATTCTAATGATTGCTGAAAATAACTTTTTATTTTATGCTTTTCAGTGACTTATAGAATTTTCCCGGTGAAATAAAAGTGGTATTTCACTGTTTTCAAACAGTGGAATATCATTTTTATTTTCACTGATTTTTTCACGTTGGTACTCAAACTTATATAAAATTCCGAATAAGAACGTTTAGAAAATGGGCTCAAGTTTGCGTATATGACGTCATGACGTCATGTCATAACGAACGTTTTTGGCGCCATTTCATGGATTTTTTCTGTCGAATTCACACAAATTATGCACTTAAAACATAAAATAAAAAGAAAATTTGTTTTTACCAGTGAAAGATAGAAATATATTTCACTCGTGAACTCCGGAATTATATATTTTCACTCGTGGCTTCGCCACTCGTGAAAATACCAATTCCGGAGCTCACTCGGTGAAATATATTTCTATCTTACACTGGTAAAAACAAAAATCCTCTATATCTCGGTGAAGTATTGAAATATATATATAATCAAAGTACTTAGAGCAATATTATCGCGCATTGCGTGTGACTGTAATGCTAGAGAATATAGGAAAAAGAAGTAGTTTTATAACGTATTCATAAATTTCTAACAAACAAGCAAAAATCAAAATTTCAGTGGATTTGTTTCAACAGTATTCAACACTTAAATAATCAACATAAAGATAATCTTATTGGTTAATGCGTATAAAGATATACAGATGGTGAGTTATACATATCGTACAACTGGCACATTTGAGGCATTGTAATCATGTTCATTAATGGTATGAACAATGCAGTAAGTGGAAAACAACATTCGGATACAATAGAAAAAACACATGCACATGCGCATGCGTGATGACTACGTACTGACCACCAGGGAGATTTTAGCAAACTTTTAAGGTTTCTGGTATCCAAAGCCATAAAATGATGGAGAAAAACGTACGACACTCTCTGTCACATAATAAAGATTATATAGTTATTTGGTTTCTTGACAGGGAATGTGGGGATATATTGCCGGTCTGGGTGTCATATTACCCGAGCCGCAGGCGAAGGATAATATGACACCCAGACCGGCAATATATCCTCACATACCCTTTCAAGGAACCAAATAATTGTTTTATTATACTGCAAAGACTTTTTCAGACTTAATTAATAAGAAAACATCGATTTTTCGATTATTTCGCTTATTTAATGCCGAACGGCTTAATTTCCCTCTGAGAACCTCAATAATTACATGTCTGACGTCATTAATTTACCTGCATGACGTCACTTCTGTAGAAATTGAATGGACTATCCAGTTGATTTTTATTTACAAAATTTGAGAATAATCTGATTGTTTTCAACGTTAAAAACAAAACAGAAATATTTTCTGTAACAACTTTAGTAATCCCTAAGCATAACGCTTTATAATTTCCAAGATCGGCTTCAAATTATGCATTTTTACGGAATTTCAAAACAAAATGGCGGACGACAACAAAAGGTCGGAGGCCAGACGGGGAAATAAAGGCACGTGCAGTTCATATCTACGGCCGATCCGTAAATACGGATATACATCAGCGGCAAATTATCCAATCAAATTCAAGGAAATTTCTTTGCAGTATGATAAAAATTGATATGCGTTAGTTATATCTGCCTTTATGTCACTTGTACAATAACTTCGCCAAAGAAGTTTAAAATAAGTTCACCAACAGAAAATTTACCTATTGAGGTTGCCTTAAGATCTTACAAATACACTTAACAACTTTTCAAAGTATACACCTTCGTACTGGGGCATTACTGGCTTGATAATTGAGCTATTGCTCTTAAACTTTCAATAAAACATGCAATAAATACTAACTGATTAATCAGAAAAATTGGTCGAATTTAACGGGCATATTGGAAAACTAAAAGATAGGCGACTACATTTTATGCATTCAAACTGATTTGCTGAAAAAGTGGGTTGGACTATAAAGAGTTAAAACATAAAGATTAGAATGAAAATTTAATGAATTTTATTTAACAGAAATAGAAGAATAGCATATTTCTAGGTTCCGAATGTTCATTTATATGTACTCGTAATTCGTTTATTACGTTGAACATACGCTTCATTAACTGATTTTGTGAACTTGTATTCTGTGGGTGTCAGTATTCTAAATGATTTTGAGCAGTCAGTTGTCCGTCAATTCAAATGAAGTTTTACTAATAAATAAGTTAGTATTAATTGCATGGTTTATTAAAAGTTTTATGGCAATAGCCCAAAAATCAAGTCAGTAATGCCCCAGTACGAATGTGTATACTTAGAAAAGCTGTTAAGTGTATATTTATTGGAGTGTATTAAATGTGTTGCATAATTATATTTGATACTATTCTGTGTTCATTTTCATACTTAGATGTTGGTTTAAAGCAATGTTATGTTTTAACATGCATCTGCCAGTTATTTACCAATGTCTGTTTTGAAAAAAAAACAAAACAAAACAAAACAAAAAAAAACAACAACAACAAAAACAGATTTATAGTTTTAAAAGTACATTAACTATAAGATGTTTATAACTCCCTGAAACTTAATATATTATTATTGTAAAACTGATTCGTTAGTTTACGAAGGTCGGCATATTAATCAAAGGTATAGTAAGTCAATGCCTGGAGCAATAGAGCAGGTGTTAATATACATGCTGGTTATCAACATCAGTGCCCAAGGTTATAAAACTGAGCATGGAAACCAGTCTCAAATCTCAAGCATCTGACCAGTCGCCATTTCAGCCAATCAGAAGCTTGAGATTTGAGACTGGTTTCCAATATCAGCTTTATAACCTTCAGGCCAGTGCATGCAAATCTCTGCTTTTAACAATGTAAGCATTATTTTATGCGATTGTGTATTAAATTTCCATACATATGGTGCACTTTCAACATAAAGGCTCATTAAGTTTAAACACATTTGTCAAAAAATGTTTAAATATTGACAGATAGTGAACACCGACCTACACTGTGTCGAAAACGATATGTTTTGCTTTAAAACTGCATTTTCTCATACGTACTATAAGCTTTAAACTTTTGAAATATCATTTATTTTCGCTCGGAGCAATTGCAAAAGGATATATTCGCGCCGAAATGATTTCGCGCATTTTTTTTTTCTCTTAAAACATATTATTACTTGGTGTGCTTGCTAGTGTTTAAATTCGCGCATTTATCCTAGCGCGAAATACGCGAAATTTAAACCCGCTCGATTTAAAATAATAATACAGTATATTATGCAACATATTTTAAGTCTAAAATCCGTTTTATTATTTTGCATAATGTTAAAAATAAATTTTGATCAAATTGCTGAACTGATTATCATAGACGTCTAATAAAAAGCATAAACATTTGCAAAAAAGGAAGGCCATTTGAAAACTGATAACAAATTATGTTCTGAGTATTTCGTTTATATTTTAAAGATCATAACAAAAATGGTTGACCGCCTTATTGTTGCAAACAAATACATTAAGTTATTGTTCAGATTTTCAATTATCCCAAATCCATCGAAAGTTCTTATAATTGGTTACATGTGAGATTTTGTACAAAAGTTTGACATCATAATGGGAGCTTTCAGCTGTAGACAAATCAACATTTCGTGTCTTTAAACCTACCGGAAAATCGGCTTTCAATGCTCAATAAACAAGACGTAAACACTAAAATGAAAAGAGAGCAACAATGATCAGTTTCAACCGTAAGTTAGGTATTTGGCTAAGATTGATGATTTTTGTGACAGAAAATTTAATTGCGCTGATAAATGTCTGCATGCTTAACAAAAGGAAGAAACCTGACAGATGCTGTTTTACCTTCTTTCATGGAATCAAATTTATGAGATATGTAGAATGATGTAGTTGGAAATAAAAATTGAACAAGATTGAACCTATTTTTGCAATTTTATAAAACAAGTGTTTTAGCCATAAGTCTTTTATTGAGATGTGTAATTATGTGGTATGTATATCTGTATCTCATTTTAAGTTAAGGTAACAGTATCAGGTTTCTATTTTTGTGCTATTCAATATGATTTTTGTGTCTTTGTAAGTTGTATTCTAATTCTCCTTTACCCGCATGATGCTATTCTTATATATTGCTTGCAACATGCACATGTTAAAAGGCAAAGCCTGTATGCGAGCTCTTACTATGTTGAATAGTATTGAATACTATATTAAATATAAAATATCAGATAACCTTAAATGAATAGAATAAAAAGGAGTGTACGAACATAAAAATGTATTACTCACTATGGATATTTAAGCAGTGCATTGTATATTGTTTATATTGTCAATCATTATTTCACAAAAATCAATTTTAGTTTTCCCGTTATGTTAATTCAATAACATTGTTAAGAACAATCTCTTTTAGTGTCTATTAACAGGCTCAATCGGAGCTTGCAGGGTTTTGATTATTGGCCACGTTTGGTGTCTTTCAAAGCTATGTTTTCATCGATTTGTGTATCGCGTTTGTAATATTTGTGTCGCGTGAAAAAACGGCAGTCAAAAGTCTCCTCATACATTCAGTAAGTGCTGTTATCAGTAACCATCTTTGAAAACCGTTGAGCAAAAAGCTATTTTTTGTGTAAATATTGAGTAGCGCTAAATCCTGTGCTAGTCATTGTGGACAGTAAATTGCTTTATGACTAACTGTTAGAAACATGGCTTCTTTCTAAATACAAAGACATGTTTTATGTTTATATTAGCTTGATATGAAGAGTGTCTGACATATTTATAATATAAAGAAATTTATGATTATATACTAGGTAAAAGTGTTGTGTTGTACGTTATACATGTCTTCTAAAGCCTCTCAACAAACATAAATCAGAATAAAGTACAGTGACTAATGAACATTACTTAAAACATAACGTTAGTGTCTGCATTTAAAATATAATCATTGGCTGGGTTAGTGCGCATGCTCAAATGATTTATTTTACATGTGTAAAGGACAAAAACAAATCTTACAACACATCGAAAAAACATCGTAAAGAATGTTTTTATTGCAAGTTGCTAATACGGTTATGTTTGCGTAATAAAATAAATTGATAATCAAGCACCAACAGTAATTTTGCTCATCGCAAAATATCCCGTCTTCTATTACCATAGTGAATCATCTTTTCTCAAGAAATTCGTAGCGAAATTAATTGGTAAATATGTTTAAAAATATATATAATGGTTGAAATTATTTTTGAGCCAATGACAATGCAGTATTTTTCAAATATTTCGAACCTTAATTCTCATATAGTCGCGCGTATGAAATGTGTTTATTATAGGTCGATTTCCTCCATAATATTGATGGAACATTTATTGATAAACATGTATAGTTCGTCGACGATCTCCTACAGTGTTCAAGGAGGCGTGACTTAGAAAGTCTGAAAAAGGAAAATCTTATAAATATTTTAGCTTTGACTTGTTTGGCTTATGATAATCTTCTTAAATTTCTTAACTCTTTATTTCATATATACGTCTGTTATCACATAGGCGACCAGTTTAGATCAAGATCACCTATTAAATCAATGTCATCTGATCAGTATTTTACACTTTTTTGTCACAAATAACCTAGTGAATCTAACAGGGAGAAGTGTCGGTCGTGATCAGACTACACGGATGAGCCCGTTGTCCAGAAATAAACTATTTTACCATGCTATAAAATTAGGGTAAAATGGAACTTCCACGGCTGAAACCTTGTTACTCAAAGCAATGATAGACTGCTACACAGGGTTTTTTCCTGAGAATCGGTAATGTTCACATGGTGTTTTCAGATAAAGAAATTTCATAATTCACTTTCTCAAATATTCTGTCAGTATGTTTACGGGCCATTGAATGACAAAACTACTTTCACTTTGACTATTGATTTTTGCATACCAATATATGGTTATTTAAGCGGCGACTGTTTTGTCAGTTACAAAAATAATTTCGACCATTATATACGTTATAGTTTATTTTGAGGCTTGTATAAAAAATTTAAACGGTCGCCCAGCAGCGCTGGGCCTGACAGTTTAATTTTCATACAAGCCTCAAAATAAACTATAACCTATACATTAAATGCTTCAACAAATCGTTTTCAGTGTTTTAAGCAAGTGCTGACACGGCTCAAAATGTCATAAGAAAACAATGGGGCAGTTTCTCCTCAATCCTCTTCAGATATTGAAAAGTCTTAAAGTAGGAAACAAGAACTTTGAAAGATTTCAGATTCAGATTGATTTAGTTTGATTCAGCATGTTCATGAAACGATAATGGAAATGCATATTACTATAAATTAAATTGGCCGTTATTTTTTAATTAACTACGAAAAATAATACTAAGTTTTTTACAAAAAACAATCTGATTTAGGCTTGTGTAGGTTTTGTTAAAATAAACATCTATCTCAGACAGGCTGATAGGCTTAAACTGAAGTCTGCGCAATGCCTAGCAAACCTTGCGAAGTATATTTTATTTGGGCGGATTATAATTCAGTTGGTCTGCGTGTTTCTAAAAGTGATATTGTCTAAGTCCAATGTAAAATGAGATTAATATTATTAAAGTAAGTATTAGGATCGCTACCCCACTTGGCTGCTTAACCCTACTCCTTCATGGTTTGTCTTTTTTGTTTATTTATTTTTGTTCCTTTTTGATTTTCTTTGTGTATGTGTGATTTGTTTCTGTTGGTTTGCATCTTGACTAGAAACGTTAGTTATTGTTTTATTATATTGAATTATGTTATATCCCTATGTTGAACATGTAAAGAACCTGGGAGAAATAAAATATATGTTCTGTCCTGTTCTGTTCTGGTTTTCACTTAGGCATCTGCTGGTTTGCATGGAAACCATTGAAAGTACTCAGACGACAAGTAAAGTCATTAGTTTGAGTAAGATCTAACCAAATACAAGTTATGATAGTTTAAGAAGTGGCTTATCTCAAACAAAAATGTGAACAATAAATCGCCTTAGTACAGAGTCGTTAAACATACTACATTATTTAAATAATTACCGTGGCGCAATAATTAATCGCCTATGTTAGTTGTTGCGTCAATCCGTAGAGGAAACTATTGGGGTCCCTAGGCGCATCACGTCTATGGTACAGAAAGAGCGACAATAAACGACGGTTGAGGTGATGAGTGATATAAATATTGGGATACAATTATCAATACACGTTAATAATAGTATCCCAATATTAATATAACTCATTAACTCCCCCTGTCGTACATTGTCGCTCTTTCTTTGTTACGTGTACATATACTGAGTCTTTTGTGTTGTTGTTTAATAACTGTTTTATTGTGATCACGTCAATATAAATATGCATTTAATGTACAGTTCTACATGCTGCATACTTGTATGCCTGGGATGTAAAGTTTCGTTCTGTTCTATTCTGTTCTGTTCTTTTTGTCAATGTTTGATAACGATATGGAAATACTTTTTAATGAAGCACCCTTAATTTGGAGTAATGACATGAATCGGACAATGCATAAGTACATCTAAACGCTTAAATGCAGTCAACTAATTTAATCTTGTTTATTTCTTTATATGAAAGATAATTAAATTCTAAACAAATTGCAATATTTTCATATTTGTCGTGTTCGGTTTTTCAATGTTCCCTTGTCATCTATTTCTTAAGTATTGGAAACATGGGCTGGAGGTTATAAAACTGAGATTGGAAACCAGTCTCAAATCTCAAGCATCTGATTGGATGAAATGGCGACTGGTTTCTATGCTCAGTTTTATAACCTTGGGCAATGGCACACGAGTTACATTTATTGTTTGCAAGTGACTATTTGTTTAGAGTCAACGAAAAGTTAGGAACTGAAGAAATCAAGAAGACCTAACCTAAGAAGCATGCTGGCTGTAACACATGTATGTGTGAAGTTTTAAATTAATGACGTGAGTTTACGGCTTTTTGTAAATGATCGAACGTTTAAATAGATGAAAAGGGAACTCTGAATTTCATCGAACCCGAAAAATACGAAAATATTGCAAGCTTGATTTGATTCAGCATGTTCATGGGCAGTTACTGTAATGGAAATGTATATACTGCCCACGCCGCCTAGCCCCGGGATGGACACAACTCAATGTTTACACAATGAAAATACATGTAGTATACTTTTGATCCATTCCAAAAGGAAGTATGCATATGGCGGTAAACTAGGAACCTTCAATGTTATCATAGGCAAACAACTGCAACAATGTATATACTAGATTTAAGGGTTAAGCGATTGTTTGTCCAACATAACATGATGGTCATTATTTGTATACATCTCAATTAATTGTAGTGCATTTTTGCAACATTTGCTTTGCTTGAAAATATTTTTGAAACATCTCACTCCATGGAACAATTATTTGTTTGATTTTATATAACGTGTTGGCTCAAACGTGGTTTGCTCTAGTACACTGTAAAACCCCCAAAAGGGAGGTAATTTGACAATCTAATTTTAATCTCGTATTGTTTGTGATTCCATTAGTTTATGAATTTGTCACATTTTAAATCTGAACTATATCTACGTCTATCTCGAATTGGCTGTAGGTTAGGTCCTCGGGTTTCTGAGGTGTATTTTTCTACATTTATATGTCACCCGGCTAGATTTAGTATAATATTTATTGTTATCTGTTGACATTAAGTTAATTATTAATAAACTACCGTTGCCAAGAAGTTATTTAGGACTAAAAGAAGTAACACACACAACGAAAGTTGTTTTTAGAATTTTATTATCATCTAATGAAAGAAGCAGTATTTGGCATTGGTTTTGAACTCCAGATTTAGGCTAGTAGATTATGATACCGGTATCAAACGATTTCCATTCTTGAATCATTTCTGTCCTGAAATAATCAAGCACGTTCAAATACAAGAACCAGTCGCGGGACTTTCCGTCACTTGAAGTTACTGTATGATTACCCTTGGCAAATTGTTTTACCACTGACTGTTCCACGGCGGTAACCCAAGGGGTTCTCTTTTTCGTTAAATATTTTTGGTGTCTTATTTGAAATCGATATTCTTATAACCACATGTTCTCTTTTCCTCTTTACTTTTTCGCTTCGTGAGGAGGCTGTGTTTTGAGAGTGTGGCGATTCCTGATATGCATATTTCACTTTTTTGTTTTGATTCTATCCATTTCATTTTCAATCGCCAGTTGTGCGACTTTAAATAATGATTTCCATTTCCAATTATCTCCATTCCTGAATAACTGGTTATTCAAGCAGTTCAAATACCAAACTCGGGCCATTCCGCCACGAAAAAATAAAAGCCCCTAGCCGTGTAATTATGTAGAAAATAGCATACATTGTATTCGCTTTGCAATGAGAAAGTCTTTAAGCTAAACAAGTCTGACAGTAATATCCACAACAGTTAGAGCATTAGATTTCAATTACGAGTGTGATGCATACCACGAATGATGTATTAACTTCGTAGAAAACATGTTTATCTAAGTAACTAATAATAGTTCCATGGACAAAACGACAAAGAAAATACTCCTGCTTCTATTCGTTTGTGACGAAGATCGTTCATTTTCGTAAATGGTTCTAGAAGCTGTATTTTCTTCAACACAATCTGATTTAAATTCGATCACCAAATTGTTTAATTTAAATAATTTAGTAGCACCCTTTTTACTGGGTAGTTAATGTCACCAATATAAGTGGGTTTTCATGGCTTCAACTCAACTTGTGTTTCAATCGTGCAAGTCATCGTATCATCATTTCATGCATGTATGTGACCATGTTTTCATTGTGGGATCTGCCTTGGTAGATTTACTGCATTCAGTAAATTAAAAAAGAACATATTTTAGTCGGTATTATTTAAGTGATACCCACACACTTAATGCCATCTAATGTTTAATGCCAGAGTACAGTGATATCAGAGGGAAGTTTTACGGTTAGGATCAATAAATTGTCATAGTCCCAAATTCAAACCTCACATATCAACCACAGTTATTAAGAAATGTCAGGCAAACTCGTGTCGTGGATATAATTTGTTGATAGTTTTTGCGATATATTGTTTCATTCTTTCAATTTACTATGACGAAGTTTGACCTTTTTCTGATTTACAGACCAGTCCTATACACTGTCATTTCGCCAAGAAAAACATACAAATACTGACTGGCACATTTAATTTCCGCAAATGACATATATGTAACATATGTGGTATAAGCGGAAATAATTAGTGTGATGATGCAATTTCTGAAACCCTGATCACGGTCAAAGACAATAGGATAGGAACTATTACATTAGAGCGAAGCTACTACCATTTTGGTTTGCATATGGCATCTTTGGGTACTAATATACACTAGGCGGTAATCAGACGAAGCGTCAGGTCGTAAACAAATTGGAATGTGGCTGAAACAATCATAAATTATGATTTATTAAGAATAAGACGGCATTTATGAACAATAAATCTTCATTTAAGATTAACATTTAATTTATACGATTTCTTTTCACAAATTTCATTTTATCTATCTATTGACCGTCGCGCAATATTTAATCGCTTGCGTCCAAAAGTCAATGCTTCGTCTTTCTATCCGCGACTTAGATTGCAGAAATCCGTACCGGCGTGTAAAGCAGAGCAGAAGTCAATCAATTGAAAGCACTTGATATCAAAAATGGATTGGTATTTCACTGAGGAATATGGTGAAAAAAATAACCATGAATGGGAATTTGACGTAAATTGCAAGAAGCGTTTGGTTGACATATTCAGTATGGATGGTGTGACATTTATTAAATGAGTTGCGTGATTTAAGATACGTAAATTTTATTTTCCCCCGAAACCCCTGTGATACTGATATTTGGCACATGTACTGTCATTTGGCAAAATGATAAAAAATTAAATGTTACGATCGTGAACTTTTTTTAAAGAAGCCTTTGGGGATCATAGTAAATTATAACTACTTAAAGATGTTCATTTGTTATTGTAGATTGTTTCCTGAAGGAAACAAAGCATATGAATTTAATTTGTAATAAACAAAGTGTTCATTAAAAGAAACATTTATATACATGTATTTTAATGTATCTCGTATTGTTAATTAGAAACAGCACATCTAAAGTCAAAGGCGAGTTAACTCTATTAGTACAGTCATGTTAGCAAAGATATGTTCTACTTTTGCTGAATAAACATGTTATTAAAACTTTAAGTAATGAAGATTATATGAGCCGCACAAAACATAATTGTGTCTTCAAGAAGTGACCTCATCCTTGAATGACGTCATAAATGACATTTCTCATTAGATATTACCTGTTTATATTATTTAATATTAGTCAAAATGTTACAACATCTCCAAAATAGTAAATGGTTAGTTATACAAAGTTAGAATCTGTATACCATCCACATCCAGAAGAAGAAGCCTCCTCATAAAGCCAAAAACTAGAGAAAAACTTCAAAACGCTTCCTGAAAGACGTAGCTTCTATAAGGAGGATCAGATAAAATGGAAGAATGAAATGAATGAAATAAAAAGCAAAAAGCAGCGCAGCTCTATCTGACATGGAAGCTTTGCTGCTTACCCCTTCCATACCTTCCAGGACCCTTAGAATCCCTCGGCCAGCCTTCAGTAGGGGTGATTTCTATATCAGCACAGTTGATATACTGTTCTTGTTTACCACAGCCTAGACACTTGCACGTTTCATCCCCATTGTAACGATAACCTGGAAATATTATCGATATTCAATCCTTCTTTTCCTTCTATAAATCATTTTCTAACAATTTTTCCAGTTGGAAAACCGATTATCCAAATGAAATCCGCCTTAGATAATTAGTTAATATTAAATTTTGGACCCATAATGGAAAAAAGTTGTTGAAGGTGATACATGTGTTCTACACATTTTGTTTTAAATGTATTTCAATAGAAATTTTAATTATCTATGATTTTCTCTAGCTTAAAGATAATTGTCATACAATCTGATAAAATATAACTTTTTAATGCGAAGAAAAGACTAACATTCAGGCCTGATATCAAGAACTGTGACATTTACAATTTATTGTTTGTTAGCATTTAGCATGACTATTGAGCCGATAGATTGCTTCTTATACTATACTAAATTGTGGAAACAACAACATAATTATGTATTTTATATATGACTCCACATCAGCGCCGAATACGAACTCCCTTTACAATGAAAATGATTTAGTTGAAACTGACCTATGTTACTCATGCCAAATGTCAAGCGTTGTTTAACTTATTTTGATTTACTAATAGCTATGAGCAAGCCGTGGTAAAAAATATGTAGATCGAATAGTTTGGAATGCGTAGTAAGAAATGCGAAACCATTTTCACCAAAAATACATAAATAAATTCAGGGGAATCACCAAACGAAACTCACTGAGCAGTTACAGTGTAATATAACAGTTGACATTCCTAGTTGTTCCATAAGTTACTCTTTCGCGTTAACAGGGCATAGGTTGACTAGTGTTTATCTAGAAGGTTTAATCAAAACATAAGGAAGACGGCCAACCGGACGATTTAAAGATTTAGAAAAGAAAGAGGATTGCCGACTTGTATGTATTGCATAATGCAATATGTCTAACAAGTGATAAAAAGACAAACAAAACAAGACTCAGTCAATAAACCTCAGTCAAAACCGTCACGTTTTAACTGACAGTTTAGCGATTTAACCAATACTCATTTGCCAATATATTGTCAGCTAATATAATTCATACGGTATATGTATTAACTTAATATTCTATAAATTTAAATTCCTGAATTGTATTCTTTGACCATGACTTCATGTTATACAAAAAGTAAAATACGCATATCAGGAATAGCCACATTCAGAAGACACAGCCTCCCCACACAGCCAAGAAGAAGAGAAACGACAGATGGTTAATAAAATTATCAGTTTCAAAACACACACCACCAATAACAAAAATGACAGTTTTTTTTACTATACATGTATTTGTAGTAAGTAGTATAAAAAATCAACCTGTCTTATATTTCCACTGAAGAACACAATTTCTACACACTAAGCCTCCTGGCAACCGGATGTGTATATCATAGATGCCACCACGTGACCCGATGTAGTAGCGCGTGCCATGTGATTCGTCAATCCACAACGGGTACCGGTCAAAACAGGATTGTGTAAGTTGCTGGTGGGAAGAGTTTCTTGGGCAAAGGCGGAATTCTACGTAACCAAGGTAGTTACTGCTGACCTGAAAAAAAAATCAAAAATGTCTAAAACACTTAACAACTATTCCAAGTATACACCTCCTTACCGGGGCATTACTGGCTTTATAATTGAGCTCTTGTAACTCACTGTTCATAAGCATTTAAAATTATGGCACCCACAGAATACAAATTCACAACGCGTTTGGCCACCTTCATCTCAATGAGGTTATACAGCTCTGAATGACTCTTTCGGCAAAACTAGCTCATTTCGTACGCGCATTCCAAGTTCAGACCACACACGTATTTTTAATTGCTTGAAGGTGTTGAAGGACACCGGGAACAAGGATTTTCGCTGATATTCCTCAGAATTTAAGCTCCCTTAGATTAAAACTGCCGCAGTCTCCGAAATGTACCTGCAGTATTGAAGTATATAAGTAAACAGTGTATACTCAAGGCTTCTCTGTCATATGAAAGGTAAAACAGTCATAATTTCGGTCTTACAAATATAAAAAATATCGGGAGTAAAATAGTGTATACTTAGAACTATTGTTAAGTATACCTTGCTTCAAAGATCAAGGATCGTTTTTGACATTTTTAACCATATCTTATAAGAGTTTTCTTTATACATTTGGAATATAAAATTATATTATGATCACGAATTAGCATTGTTGCTTGTTTAACAATGTTATATCAGTTCAAGGTTTGATTAACGTCAGCTTTCAGTAAAAAATGCCCGTGACGTGCTTTTATACCTTAAAGTTGGTATTGTTTCTAACATGTGACCGAAAATGAGATCTGTTTCAAAACTTACAGATAGCAAAATGTAAGCTATGAGACTTTTTTACTCCCAGTCATTCTTAATAATAAAGTCTTTTCTCTAAAATAACGTAATAAATCAATTCATATTAAGATGCGGATGGTATCTGTGTCTAGATCTGACCAGTCTCTTATATCAATGAGCTTCGTTATATCAAGTGAAGCTAAGAGAAACCACGTCGGAACTGACCATAGCGAAATGAACATGGTTTCTTAATTATTAAAACTTCACTTAATTTACTCCAAATAACTTTCCTCATTAATTGCCTCAATTTTACCTTACACTTATCAGATATGACGTCATAACCTTATGAATATTCAGTTCTTAATATACACAAAACAATTCATTGGTTAAAGCATATAGTTTTAGCAGATAAGAGGCGCAGAATATTTGAAAGTCTGTTTCAGTGATTGATGGCAAATTGTGGTGAACACTAAATGTTGTTTGAGTTCGTAATTTTGCCACAGTAAAAAATCATATCGCCTAAAATTGTAAACAGGTAATGGGCATTGAAAATGGCCAACCATAATGTGCATTCTGCGAGTTTAATGTATTTTGACAATAAAGCTACACTCTTCAATACCATCCTTTCTGTAAAATTAATTCACTGTTGGTAAGTACGTTAATGTAAAGCCTCCCATGCACATACCGAAACTGACATACAATGGTTTACATCACTTCGGACAACTAGATATATTGTAGAGCATCTTGTATGATTTATGTTCCGAAAGAGAACATGAAAAATTATGATAATTCATCCCACACTAACGGTGACTCTCATATTGCTTTTTGCAAGTAAGTAATAGATTAAAAAAAATCAAAAATATGAAATATGCATATCAGGAATTGCCACATTCAGAAAAAGCCGCCTCCCCACACAGTCCAGTCAAGAAGAAAAATAAGAAGAAGAAGAAGAGGAAGAAGAAGAAGAAGAAGAAGAAGAGAGAGAGAGAGAGAGAGAGAGAGAGAGAGAGAGAGAGAGCATGGTTAATAAAATGAGAACTTTCAAAAGTCCCAACAAACAATAAACAAAAATGAGAACCCGAGGGGTAACCACCTTGGAACGGTCAGTGGCAAATCAATTTGCCACTGGGGTTTAAACCAGGTTCTATTGTGCACCAACCTCACACTTGCCCCAACAGGTTCTCATATCAACACATAAGTACAAGTTGTTTTGGTGAAAATACTCCAACCCACCCATCAGCTCAACAACTTTGCTTGCAAAAGCCCACAACATATAAAACAAAAGAAGCTAAAAGCATTGCACAGCAAAAGGGGTGGAGACTCAATGATCTTACCGGAATCAGAGCTCCAGAAGTCAAATCAGCAAGAACACGATGACAGCGATAAAAGAAACAGATCGAGCATCTAGGTTCTTCTACAAGATTTCCCCAAGAACGAGAATGAGTTTATTATCATGTTGCAAAAAGCATATTTCAGAGAATCATTAAAGTGTCAAATTTGAAAAAAGTAATAAATGCATATCAGGATTTGCCACACTTACGAGACACAGCCTCCCCACGCAGCGAAAAAGAAGAGAGGGAGAGAGAGAGCATGTTTCTTATTATAAGTATGTCAATATTCAAATAGGACGCCACAAACAATTAAAGGAAATGAGAACCTAATGCAGTTTGCTAATGAAAACAAATGTGTATATAACGTGACTCTTATCATGTATTGCTGCAGCGTATTAACAATATTTTAACACTTGTGTACTAGACCAATAAATATATGGGTTGTCGCTTGCAGTGATAATAAATAAAAAAACAACTATGTTTACAAAATACCACATCGTAGGCAGACGACAGGAATGTCCTAATTTTCAGAGTGATAAATTTCAGAAGAAGTATTTGGACAAAAGGCACTGTTTCAGCATTATTCTCAGGAGGAACACCATATTATATTCCTAACAATTCTATATGTTTAAAATAGATGAAAAAGGAACTTTGAAAGCCACTGAACCCGACAAATATAAAAACAATGCTCGGTTGGACTGAGTCTATTCATTGTAAATAATAAAAATGCATGTTACTACCTACGCCGCCTAGTCCCGGGTTCAGCGTAACTCAAATATTTACATTAGTCAAACAGTACAATTTTAGTCCATCTTAAAAGATGGTTTTGCGGTGAACGTGGTACCTTCAATTTGGTATTTTTGTGAAAAGCAACTGCGACCTCCAGACAACTATAACGAAAATCTCTCAGCCATCCTTGACAAGAGGAATGCCCAAGGTTATAAAACTGAGCATGGAAACCAGTCTCAAATCTCAAGCATCCGATTGGCTGAAATGTCGCCATTTCAGCCAGTCAGATGCTTGAGATTTGAGACTGGTTTACAATCTCAGTTTTATGACCTTCAGCAGAAGTCAAATGTGTATAATGTAATTATAACATCAGAGAAAAGGTAGAGCAGGAGACAGACATATTTGGTTTTGAGGGATCAAACATTATCTTTATAAAATATAAATTTTGAAGAAAACAAGAAGTGACAGACATTATGTATTAAGGTTGAAAACTTAACACCAGGCCCATAACGTTTATATAACTAAATGGGTTAAATAATCCGTAGTTCTTAAAACCCAACTGGATGGATGGCAGTAGGTCAATTCTTTATTTCCTCCAATGTTGAATTTTACATATACGAAGACGTATATTTGTTACAATATTAAACTTAATTAGATAATTATTATTACAACAGATTCACTTACTTAATACCATGACGGATTAAGACGCGACAGGAATGTCTTAATTTCAAACATTAATAGTTTTAAAAACTGCGGGCATATGTTACAACAAAAATATTAACTCTCATTATAAGGTGGTAATTAATTTTTGTCAATTTTAGGTGTTCTCCTGAAACATTAATGGTTAATATAGTTAAGATATTTGCATAAGAAATCTTTGTACTTGCTGCACTCGCTGGCATTCAAAACAATTACAAATTATAACAAAAAATACCATCTAAGAGTTTAAAGTACTTAATATTAGGGTTTGGCGTTCTTTGTGATATGCGGGAATTATGCTCACTGATCCCTATCAAATTTAAATATGTTTAGTCCCGTCAATTATTTTCTAATAATGAGCAATTTAACTTTTTTATTTTGGGTCATGTCGTTCTTTAGAATAGAATTTAATTAATATACAAACACCGAATTTTAGGTTTCCAATTCGAGATCATTTACAACACATCATTTGGGATGGATCAAAGTATATAGTTTTTAATTTTGGTGATATTGAGTAGCGCAATTTTATACAGTTATAGTTTAAAAAACTGCGGGCATATGTTACAACAAAAAACTATCATTATAAGGTGGTAATTTTTTTTGTCTATTTTAGGTGTTCTTGTGAAACATTAATTGTTAATATAGAATTAGATATTTGCATAACAAGTGTTTGTACTTGCTGCACTCACTGACATTCAAAACAATATCAAAGTATAACAAGAAATACCATCTTAGAGTTTAAAGTAGTTAATTTTAGTCTTTGGTGTTCTCTTTGATATGCATGAATTATGCTCCCAAATTCCTCAATTATCCCAAATTATTAAATTATTTTCTTTCTACGAATCCCACACATGGAATGTTTGGTGTAGGATAAAAGTATTAGCTAAAAGATTTATGATGATTAATATAAACGGTTGTAATGTCTTCATGTGTGTTTTTGTTATGTCGAGTACAGCGAAACTGGTGTGTACTCAATGCCGTTACTGAGACATAGGCTTATGCAAGAACAAGAAGGCATGCATTATAAAAACTGCTTGAGTTTTACAATCGTTTTCGAGATTTCAATAAACCTCCGCAGGATGCAGAATCTCAATGGTCATTTTGATATTTTACGGATATTCTGCTAAATAATTGGCAAAAATATCCATATTTTAAGGAAAATATGACGCTTCAGCTGAAATCAAAGGAGTCAAAATCATATATTTTGGAAATTTCAATAGTCAAAGGGTCATCTACCTGGTAAAACCATGCCTTCAAAACCTCTGAACCACTTCTACCGTCGTGCAAACAGTTCGGTAAGCAAAGATATCAACTGTTTATAGGGTAATGCCCAACGATGCAAAGAGTGGTAGAATATCATGATAATAACATTCCTTTTGTGACAAAGCTAAATTCTTTGTCACATCACTATCGCACATGAGTCACACTCAGTTCATGTTTAGTAGTGGAATAAACAGATTACAGATTACAATTATTAAATAAAGAGGGGTTCAGATATTGTTGAAAGAATAATTAAAAGTGTTAATATTTTTAAAAATCATTTTAAAGCATAGCTGTGCTACATGTTTGTACAAACATAAGTAAACATTTGTAGAAATAATATAATTGTGATAAGAAAATTATTAAATAAATGTTTGTCACAAATTCCCGTTGGGACACTTAAAATTTACAGATTTTTTACATTGACACTTTTGGATTCATTTCAAGGAATTTGCTTAACTCGGAGATATATTCTCACATGGTGTAGCTCATTAACAAAATAAGGAAGTAGTGTTTAAAGCCACAATAAACTTGCCAAACAGCATATTTTGTATTAACCAAAACATTTTAGATTTCACCTGTATGAATAATAACACAAAAAATAAACCTTACAATAAGAAAAGGGTATTATCTTATTGATTTACAGCATGTTTTGGGCGTTTTTCGGATCATTTATTTTGTTTACAAAACAAACAGCAAATCTTTCCGAGCTGATTCTCGGCAACTCTCGGCAGGCGAAGGTCGCTAATTATACAGAATGACCTCACTGCGTTCTTACGGTCCACTTACGGAAAAAACCGATAACTTTTCGCCGAGTGATTGTAAACATTGGTTAGTAAATTTGTGGGCTACAAAAATACTATTCGGACCGGGTCTCAATGATTGGGGATTATTTGAGGACATAAATAGTTGGTCATTTATACTTTCTTTTGAAAAGGGTCAACGTGGTTAATTAATTTTCACAATGAAAGAAAAAACGTTTTGGCAAGTTTATTGTGGCTTTAACGAATGTAGGCCTTAAAGCAAACTTAACTATTATTAATCGACGACCGTTCGTAGGTTTGAATTTTCATGTTTCTTTATTGTTTTCAATGTAACGTATTCCACAGACTTTTCAAAATAAATAGGTTCGTAAATAGACGGTTTAATAAACACTGTGATATATGAAAACGGAATTTTAAAAGCCACCGAAAACGACACATATGAAAATATCGCAGGCTCGGCTTTGATTAAGCCTGTTCATGGACAGTGATGGAAATGCATGTTACTACCCACGCCCCCTTGCCCGGGGTTGAGCGCAACTCAATATTTACACCAATAAACAGAACAATTTTGATTCATCCCAAACGATTGTATGCATATGACTTGATGTCGTCAGCAGCGGCGCTCGTAGGTTTATATTTTAATGTTCCCTTTTTTATCATTGAAATGTATTTCACATACTTTTCAAATATAAATAGGTACATAAATAGACTGTTTATCATTAATAAACATTGTGAGCTCGTCAGCTGCGGCGCTTAAATTTTATCTTAAAATTGCTTATTAAACAGTTCAGGTGGTTGATTGATGTCGTTCTAACGTTAGCTAAACTAGTCCAGTAGTTTTGCACTCCATCATTATTGTTATATGACAGTTTTATCACTCCATCAGATGCACAATCCAACTTATCATTAATCAAAGAGGAGACTGACAATTCATAAAATTTATTTAATAGGGAAAAATAGGGGAAAAGTAATAATGTATGGATTGATACCTGACTAACAATTCCGATAGTTTATTAAACAGGGAAATAGTTTCTGAGTAGAGTATAGTATTGATAACTAGAATGATAGTGATGACTGAGTGACCATCCGAAAGTTTATTAAATAGGGAAAAATATACGGTATTGATAACTGCCTGACATTTCAGAGGTTTATTTTTCTTGATGGAAATGCATTATTTATTCTTGTTCATCCCACTTAGCCCTGGGTTGAAAGCAACTCACTATTTACACAATTATGTATCGTTATCATAGGCCTTCAAAAATGGTTAATGATTACAATTAACAGGAATTAGTTCGTTTTACAAAAGCTAAATGGTCAATAAAAAGTAGTTCTCACGTATCCACCTAATAATATTCAGCGGAAGTTCGTTTAACAAAATCTAAATGGTCAATAAAAAGTTGTTCTCACGTATATACCTAATAATATTCGGCGGAAGTTCGTTTTACAAAGGCTAAATGGTCAAAAAAAAGTTGTTCTCACGTATATACCTAATAATATTCAGCGGAATGCCAGCGGATGTCAAATTTATATTCAGTATAGTTGCTACCACGGTAAATTCCGACGATGGGATATGTCAGCGGTGTATTGTCAACGAGTAATAAATGAAGTTCAGTAAAGATTTAAAGTACTGTTATGTAACACTTCCAGTAATATTAATAATAACAACAAATCCAGAATTCCAGATAAATAAAGCAATTGGGATTCCAAAATTATTCATTAAAATTTAGCGTGCGACAGTGTTCTGTCCACGAAGGTTAAAGATCGAAATACTTAGCGAGGCCGCCGCCGTATCAGCTCGGACCCACGTAAGTTACCACGTGATAAGATCCTTAATCATAAATGTGTCAGACTTTAACTTACAAATAATACAAGCCTGAGGCGATTATGTCTATGATAACAAATCTTGTCGACAAAGGAAACATAAAACTGCTAAAACTGCTGTGATACTAAAATATTTTAACATTTAAAGTAAATTGAAATTGTATACTTTAGATATATAAGAGAATGATAATATAAGAAAATTCCTAGCTTTACTTTAGCACTGGTATATAGTACGTATCCTTAGTAAGTTATAGAAAGTTTATTTTCGTTATGAAAATAGTACCACGTGACTGTCTAAATATTAATAATCAATTATGCGTTATCTTTTTGTAGAAGCACTGTTGTTAATAAATTATTGGTATATCAATAACGTTTAATTGACATGCAGACATAAATCAAAGCAGTATAATAATATAATATAATATATAATAGAATAATAATTACTTTGATTAAACTCAGTCTTTAAGGAGGTACGGTATTAAATGACGTTATAATTATTTTTGCTTGACACTTTCAACTCTTTTTCGTCAACGATTGTTTTCTTTTAGTTGTCTATTTTAAAACGACACACTGGAACGTTTTAATAGATTTATTGTTCCTTTTAAAAAAATCGGTTTCGAATCGAAGGTTTTTCAAAACCAATTCATATACGTATAGTATATTCGAACTCCAAACAAGCCGACGTGGTCAAGGATACATGTAGAATATTAATTTATTGAATTTTGCTCAATCCATTAGAACTGATATTGCCTCTACTAGGAAGCTAACACGCACATTACAAGAGCGCCTAGCCATTAAATGACAAAGGCAAATAAGTAAATACAACTTTTTCTCATATTTCCCCCTATATTATTGCGCGGAATGCCGGAAATTTCAAATTTATATCCAGTTTAGTACGTATCCTTAGTCAATTTTAAAGGCATTGTTTTTGTTATAAAATGGTACCACGTGACTTCTAAATATTAATAATCAATACGTTATCTTTTTGCAGATGCACTGTTGGTAATAATTAATGGTATATCAATAACGTTTCATTGACATGCAGACATAAATCAAAGCAGGATAGAACAATTATAACTTTGATTAAACTGAATCTATAAAGATATATTATATGAAGAGACGTAAATAACTAGTTTTGTTTGACGCTTTTAACTTTTTTCCGTCAACGATTGTTTTGTTTTATTTGCTTAATTTAAAACGTGGCACGTGAACGTTTTTTTAAATTAATTTATCTTTTCTTTTTATAAACTCGGTTTCTATTGGTAGATTATTTAAAACCAATTCAAAATACTAATAGGATATCATAGAACAATAGCACTCCAATAAAAAAGACGAGGTCAAAGCAATATCTATATTTTTTTATTTTATCATTCAGGCGATTAAGTAATTTTGTTGGCAATTTCGAAATCAGTTGAAAACTGAAATAAATTATTATTTTTTAAATGACAGAAACTAAAACAATTTGAAAAAAATAGGTCAAATTTCATTCAGTGGTTACTTCCTGATTAAGAAATCTATATTTATCATCATCACCTGGTTTATTGCCAGGTTGTTGTGTAAAAAGATCTAAAGAAAGATGTTGAAATTTATCTACCCCGTTATCCGACTGGGACTCTTGGACTGAAAGTTAATGGCAAAGTTAAGAAAATTTAAACTGAAAATTATATCAAAGTTAAATGTAGGTTTACCTCGAAAGTGATGTTTATGTAATGACCATCTGTATAACGTCTCACAATGATACCGCTGTTGTAAATGCCATCAGCGTTATGCTGGGTGCCATTCCACAAGTCCCCACATACACCACAGCGGCCTCTGTGCACGCCCCATTGCCACTGAAATGTGAAACAAGCGTACAATTATCATAAAAAAGGCAAACTGTATAGGCGAACATTTTTTTCACGATCAATAGACATGTCTTTTCTTATTATTGTAATGAGACATGAAGCCATGTTATACTGTCTCTCTCTCCCCTTTTCACATTTTATCTCTCTCTTTTCTCTTTCTCTCTCTCTCTTTTCTCTTTCTCTCTCTCTCTTTCTCTCGCTCTCTCTCTCTCCCTCTCTCTCTCTCTCTCTCTCTCTCTCTCTCTCTCCCTCTCTCTCTCTCTCTTTCTCTTGTGTAGAGACTGAGTGGTTCTTCTCAAAATTAAGCTATGATACTCTACCGCCTTTTAGCGTGGCAATGTAAATAAAAAACAACAGAGGTCACATCCTGCCTTTCTTGCCTAAACTTAATCACATAAAACAAATTGACGTTATTGAGTTCTCTTGCCATTAAGCTGTGCGCTGCAATAACAAGTATACACACTACATGAACCTAAACAGTTGCTCAGGATATTCATTCATTATCATAAAATATCTATAGATGGTAGAGAACTTTGAAGGCCATCGAACACTTCAAAATGTCAAAAAGTTGCAGGCTCGGTTTGATTACTTATTTTCATGTGCAGAAATTGAAATTCATACTACTGTCCTCGCCGCCTAGCCAGGATTGAGCACTACTCAGTATTTACACAAATATATATACCGTGCTTAACAGCCTTCAAAGATGGTAAATGTTAACAGACTGTTTAAATGTACGGGGAGACTTTTTACAGCTACCACACTACACAAACAGCGCTTCTGTGATCTAAATATCAGTTATTTACGTCAAAGTGTTAACAATGAGAAATTAATAACTGACGATGCTATAAATTACTCTTAAACATCAAACGGCACTATTTTTCTATAACAAAAAGGCCTTAAGGGCACGCCTTGTCTGCATTGAAATATTAAGTTATGTGAAGGAATTTAATTAAATATATCTTGTTACCCTGCGGTGTCTCTACGGGGTCAAGCTTTCCGAATACAAATAAAATACAATACAACATCACAAAGCACAACTTATTTACATATCAAATGTTAAAGTGACCTACACTCGGCAAGGTTGTACAACAGGACCATTAATTTGTAAGTGATAATGTATTTAATGCATTAATAAATGTTTAACAGAAAAACGTATGTTTAATTGTCATATGGCCGTAAATAACACATGTTATGTGTCGATATAACGTAAACATCAAATGTTCGGACATGTGAGGTAATTAATTTTAACATGAGTTTTCTTTTTACAGTGCATTGGAAGCACTGTTAGAAACGTGCTAATATTTGAATACTGTCAAACAATGTAAATATTTGTTGTAAATTAATATCTTGAAAGTTATATCCATTTTATATTTATGGTGTAGGTGTGTTATGTGCATGTTTTACTGATGAAAGAAGAAAAAGACCGGTCACGTTTATTTTTTTTTTAATTTTGATACTTTAACATATAACAATTTATTAAGGAATTTAAATAAAATATAAATCAGATAGCTACTAAGAAGGCGTCACACAGGTGATGTCCTGGTAATTTAAGTGGATATTGAAGGGCATTGTGTTACTTGAAATAAAATGATGAAATATTGTTTTCAATGCAAAAATGTTTTTAAAGAAAATGAATAATGCGAATGTTGTACATGCAAAATCAGAAGCAAAAATGACAGCCTTTTCGAACTCGACAAAAGAGAAAAGAGAGCAAAGTTAATTTAATTTTTTAATTTACAGATAGATTTTGCAAACACACAAGGTCAAAATGATGTTGCCTTTTTATTTACAATTGGTAAATCAAAACTCCACAGAACATTGATCTCAGTGGTGATTTTAACTGCGGATTTGTATTTATTTTGATATCAGCGACGAAAATTGCGATACGATTTTCTATATCGTAACTTTGAGTAACCGATACCGGCCGGTTACGCGCAAAAAGTTTACTTTTTATGCCAGGAGTACTTCCCAACATTGTTATAAGCTATAGGAAAGCGAGAAATAGCTGTAAAATATAGACCCTGTAATACTGTTTTGCCCCGATATTATTATATTTATTGTATAATTATAAGGTTGATTTGCTAGTCTGATTGTTTTATTTTATGAAGCAATATGACATCTAGATTGGCAATATTTGCCCGCATACTCTTTCAAGAAAACATGTAATTATATAAAATTTAAGTTTTCGCTCAGTATATCTTGAATCATGCTCCAACTGTCCATATATGAGTATAAACAATCAAAAATTATTAAGCCATTACATGCATCTTTACTTTGAACTACCAGGTGCCTAGGTTATAAAACTGAGCATGGAAAGCAGTCTCAAATCTCAAGCATCTGATTGGCTGAAATGGCGACTGATCAGATGCTTGAGATTTGAGACTGGTTTCAAATCTCAGCTTTATAACCTTCAGCCCAGGTGATTAATATCACAAAGAAATGAATATCAATGAAATGTTTTTTCATAGAATTATAATAAAGTTTTAGTGACATTTAGGAAAACAGTTTTTTTGGACAGTAAATGTCAAAATACTGTTTAACGCATTACCTGCCTTTTATCTTTGGTCAGATATGTTTAACAAGAAACACACACATATTCTCTATATTATTCGCACAAGGTATGTATTAATTTTAACAATTACTCAGATACTTTGTCAACAAAACACTGAAAGTTTGTTGAAGACATAATGATCAATTGCAAGGTTTAGTTTTCATGATAACTTCCACGTACAAAAAGGAGCATAATGTCGTCAAATATGACTTTGACTAAAATATTTACTTCATCACAAACCTGTTTTCGTAAACGTTTTTAAAATTCACGTTTTATAAAGAACTAAGAAACTTAGAAATGACACAGTTCTAGCCAACGTAAAATTTTCATTAAGAACAGACCAAAGGACAGACAATGAGATCTCTATGCATCGTTTGCTTTTGAAAGGGTGACTCTGTAAAACAAAGAAAAAACATAAACGTAATGTGGTGAAGTTGCCCGTTGCGTGACAAGCGGACCGATCCGACCATTTCGGTAATTGAGGAATGCTGGGATAGCCTCTTGGAAGACGCAGCCGCCATTGCTGGTTACCAGTGATACTTGCTGACCTAAATCCTTGATAATCTTCGTGTGTTGTCGTGTATAAGTGTTGGTAAGTGTCCCTAATTGTTCCTAAATAGTCCCTTTATTGGGCCGCGATTCTACAGTAATGTTTCACTTCAATGGCTGTACCAAATAACACAGACGATAACCGACTGACCTTCTGTTGTCATTCAGTTAAATTTAATTAAAATTTTGTGAACTGATCATATTACCGTTTTTATACACGCCAAACAAATGTACTTGTTTAGAAATGTGAAAGGAAATGTCCTTTTCTTATAGAACTGAATTTGGATATTGAATAAACAGACACTTGATGCTTTGTTTAAATTAATAGTAAAAACAACTGTTATGATCTCAATGCATATATGATCAAAATAAATACAATTTTATTTACAATATAATCGAATTTCATAAATAGGCGAATTCAATATTTTTTCTAACAAAAGAAATATGATGAAATCGAATTTATACAAATTTGTGCCGATAAATAACATTTTAAATGCCTGTCACGTGACTGTCCACTTATCGATAACATACTATAGGTAGTCTGGTATCAACAAAGGGTCGAGACCTCGGGTAAGAACAATGTAAAGGAATGTCTGACAGAATCGTTTTATCACCTGTTCATAATAGATTAACAGATATAGATTAATTCAAGTACAGTAAGTAATGTTACATCTGTCTGACACATGTGTCAAATGCCCATGTTTTATGAGTCGTAAAGTTTGAAATCTTAATTTGCCTCATTTCACGTTTTAATCACTCTTAAAACAGTTACTATGAAATTCTCGGCCGGCCAAGTTTTCTTGTTGATAGTCGCGGTACGGTAGTTTTGCATTTTACTGTTATTCACTGTATGTTGTATTATTGTCCACTTATTTTCCATCGATAATATTAAGGATGTACTTACGCTATGAACAAAACATAAATAAACATGAATTGCATTTCCAAATTAAAAAAAAAATTTTAGTATTTTTCATATGATTATGACGGATAAATAAGATTTTGAAAAAGACTGCCTCTAGCTTTGAGCAAACCCGCACCGTCACGGCGACAGCGCCTAGCTCTGCAATTCCGGCAGCACAACCAAATGAGCTAGCCGGGACAACCCCTAAAAAGGTTGATCGGATAGCCCTAATATACGTAACCCTCAGTGCATGACATCGGTAACGGGATATTTTTACTGATAACAGTATTGACTATATGATTATATGTATTAAGAAATTGTCAAAAAGGTGAAATAATTTACCAAGACAGTGTGTACTTATGTGTTTGTTCATTTAACATAGATGAAAACAGAACTTTATTCATCAAGACAACGTGTACTTGACTGTTCATGTGCGAAACTGTTTTTGCAAGTGTGGCTTTGGTGCGCCCTAGAATCTGGTTTATTCCCCCCCAGTTTCAAACTGTTTTTCTACTTTTTCCTAACTGGTTGTGTGTCTTTTTTAAATTGATCATACCCCCTTTCCCTTTCGGCATTTAAGCATTTTGGAAAGACAATGTTTTCTAAGTCCTGTTATCCATGATATGCATGTTTCACTTTTTGCGGAAAATCATATTTAGTCCTTTGCTATTATATCTACAAAGTGTTTTTAAATTTACTAAATAATATATGACTAAATAAAATTAATTGTGTAGTTGTATGTATTTAAAACTGGTTGCCTCAGACAGAAGCATTAAAATTGGTTTTCTCTGACAGAAAGATTAACATCTGTCTCTGACAAAAGCATTAAAATTTGTTGTCTGACATAAGCATTAAAAGTGGTTGTCTGACAGAAGCATTAAAATTGGTCTCTGACAGAAGCACTTAAATTGGTCTCTGGCAGAAGCATTAAAATTGGTTGTCTGACAGAAAAATAAAAATTGGTTGTCTGACAAAAGTACTAAAATTGGTTGTCTGACAGAAGCATTAAAATTGGTCTCTGACGGAAACATTAAAATTGGTCTCTGACAGAAGCATTAAAATTGGTTGTCTGACAGAAGCATTAAAATTTGTTGTCTGACAGAAGCGTTAAAATTGGTTGTCTGACAGAAGCATTAAAATTGGTTGTCTGACAGAAGCGTTAAAATTGGTCTCTGACAGAAGCATTAAAATTGGTGTCTGACAGAAGCATTAAAATTGGTGTCTGACAGAAGCATTAAAATTGGTTGTCTGACAGAAGCATTAAAATTGGTTGTCTGACAGAAGCATTAAAATTGGTTGTCTGACAGAAGCATTAAAATTGGTTGTCTGACAGAAGCATTAAAATTTGTCTCCGACAGAAGCATTAAAATTGGTTGTCTGACAGAAACATCAAAATTGGTCTCTGATATTACTTTATTACTTATTTTAAGGAATAAACATAAACACATGGGCCAAATAAATTGCAAAAGTGATTCGGATTTTCAATTAGGATATGCCCAAAATAATTTGGAAGAAAACTCAAACAAAATGCCAGGATGAACTGCACTATGTAAGGGGCGTCCATGTTATTTAAGGCGTATCGGTTGACTCTCTGCCAGTGGTATGTATGATATCAACGCCTTCTTAACACGTAACAAACTTTTTTGGCATGAATGATGAAGCTTTTTCTTCCCTCATATTTAGCACCTTTGCACTTTATAATACGCAGGTTTACTTAATAAGGAAATAAAAACCATGTAGTTAATTGAAAATTGTTTGTTTAAAGTACAGTTAAGTGACATTTAGATCCAAATTTCTTTCAGATTTTATGTTCGATCTGCCGTTTTACCTCATATAAAATGTCATTTATTTCATTATATCCTCAAAACTTGACTAGGTACGAGGAAATAAGACACATGTTGAATTTATAAGTAAAATAGCCTCAGACCTGTAATTGGTTATCCTAGCAAATTGTTTCGTAAGATTTAAATAGACGGAAGATAATAACAATTTACATTATTTATTATTACCTGATACCTTATATAAATTTAATTAGGTAGTTTTGACTGTTTTCTGAAATTCTAAAAAGTCGATGTTTGCGAACTGTTGACCGGTCAATAGTTTCGACTGTTTCCCTCAGTGTGCTCTGACGTCATGACGTCACGTGGAACAGTAAAGAAACAAATTGACTCCAATGATTATTTCTCCATAAATAAAATGTGGTGAAGTATTTTAACAAATTAAACTTTTGTCAGCAAATGACAGTTTCCTTTAGTTTTTTTGATGAAATAACAGAGAAAAACAATATGAAAAACTACTGACATACAAAGTCTTGCCAGTGTGACATAGTGACAAGATTGTTAAATTTAAAAAGTTTAATTAAAAACATACTTGCAAAATTATTTTCTTATTCCTTTTTTCATCTGTAAGTACTGTTCAAACAGTAATTGATCAGGTAATTAAACAGTTATTTCATATTTGATTTTTATGAACAGTCAAACAGTTGTCCCTCGGTGATAGAAAAGTTTTACTCATTTGTAAGTTCTATTTATAATGAAAATATCTCCAAAAAAAAGGCAAGTTAATATTTTAATCGTAAAGACACTTTAATGCTAAATGGAATTTAAAACCGGCTATGTTGTTGCACCATTTTTAACTCGTCAGATCAGACATAAGTAGACCGTTAGTTTACAAAATGATGAGAAAAGGAATAGAACTTACAAATGAGTAAAACTTGCCTATCAGAAATACCGGCACACAGACAACACAGCCTTCTCACACAGCCAATGAAAAGAGGTTAAAAAACATGGGTTAAATGATCAGTTTCAAGTACAAAAAAGTGAAATATGCATATCAGGAATCGCCACACTGACAAAACAATATGGGCGGTAACGATACTCTGTCGAGGTACCTCGCGAGACAGTTTTTTTCTTCGAGAGCCGAACCAACCATACCTGATCGATTTGGTAGTGGTTTAAGAAATCTTTTTCCAATAACCGTACAGTATACCAACTGATCTGGTATGCAAAAATACATTTCGCTTCTGTACTTTCTAAGACGGTTACCTCGCATGTTGTTGTAAATGAAATGTTTGTGTTCTTAAACTTATAATGTTAAAACTATTATTTTTGTCAGTATATAATTACACACCTAATTTGCATAACAATTCAGGTGTTAACAGTTTGACAGTTTAAACATCGATGGAACCGAAAAATTTAATACTTGGACAAACATTTTCCGTATACTTTAGTTTATTCATTTATTTAGTAGTTGTGGTTAGTGTGTACTAATACCGCACTCTGAATAACAAGCTACTTCACCGAGTTATGAAACGCCATCACATAACCCACATAATAAAATCAGATACGTGTTATTCTGAAAAGCAAAAAACAAAACAACAACGTCACAACGTCGTATCTTTATCATTGATTATGCGGGGTTTCTTCTCCAACAAGTTTGGTATTTCCTGATTCCTGTTTGTAAATTTCATTTAAGTCCTAACCTGTGACAGTCACACCACGCGTGTTTAGTAATTCCCAAACCACAATGACGGACATCAGTTTGATAAGGAATAGTGTGTTTTTTTAACATAAATGTTGTGTAAAATTAATGTTTATGACACTGCATATGTCATTCAAAGATCTTTATCGTGTTTTAATAGGGATATATTATATATAGAATCACGTAAAATGCCTGCATTTCATTAAGATGAACATTAAAATCCTGAAATGGTTACAAAGTATTACAAACAGAAGATTTATACATAAAAATATAAAATGCTCAGCTTAAATATTCATCAAAAGAAATATTTGCATAATTTTATGCAGTGAATTGGTCTCCATTGCTGTTATCAATTTCATAGCGCTTTGAAGGCCGTTGACCATGGTACGTATATTTGTGTAAATATTGACTTGCGCTGAACCTTGGAATATACGATGTGAGCAGTAATATCGTCTATAGCCAGCATTTGAAGAAAGAATGACGATAAGCACGTTCATTACTGCTAAAGAAAAGAGTTTTAAATAGTTTGATATTTGTCGTGTTCGATGGCTTACATGGTTCCTTTCACATCTATTTGAATCAACGTGCATTTGTTTAAAACAAATTTTATGACAGGTTTAACACAATGCCTTTTTAACATGTGGTGGGAGGCTGATTATTTCTAAACGTGACTTCTTGACATGTATTCCTTATTTTTAAATACATTTATATATTTGAAAATTGTTGATGCTATGCGGTTGGTGACCGCAATGATATTACTTAATTATAATATTGTGATATATATGTTGAGAGTTAAAGAAACAATACAGTTTATATAGTCCCTAGTTTGTTATGACCTGTATTGTGTGCATCTACTCAATCATGCGCTCGTTCAGGAATGTGCCGATTTATAACCATTTAAATATTTTAAAGTATTCCGTTTACAGTTTATATGATTAATAAATTGAAGCAACTATTCAGATACAATGTATTTCAAAAGCAGTAAAAACCAACGCAGACTTAAGTGAAATTTTAAGGTCAGTCAATCAGATCAACATTTTCTAGATACACATTCGGTGCAAACTATTTAAATTCGTTACGTCTATCAACTAAAGAGTTTTAAGTTCATCTATATAAAATAACACTACACAATCACAGTATCAGAAACATTCTACTACCGATAAGAACATTAAATTGAAAAATACAAAGTACTGATCATCAATAAAATAGTGTAATTCATATATGGAAGAACACAGAATCAAACCTGATAACAAAAGGTATATAGAGTGGTTTTAGAGTCGGAGCACACATAAGCACATGTAACGTTCTGTGTGTCAGACAGTCAAAAGTCAACAATGTAACTGAAAGTGTTTTCTTATTCTGAAGATGGTTTTTAAGACAGAGAGAGAGAGAGAGAGAGAGAGAGAGAGAGGATGAGAGAGGATAAAGGCGGAAGGGATGAAAGTTCAGAGAATTAACAATTTGAAAGCCAAAGATCAGAAAAAGACAAATTGTGATAACAGAATAAAAGTCATGCGTTATTTTCTCAGGATAAACTAATAAAAGTTTTTTCTAAACTACATCCCATCTACACATACGACAATGAATGTTCCAAACAATTCGTTTTAAACTAAAAATTTGACATCTGTTTAAAGGACCCAATGACATTGGAGAATCAAGAAAACATGTGATTTTGTAAAACAACAAAGTAACATAATTCGATGGTTTGCATAAAAGATGATTTAGTAAATAAAATCAGAAACTAAAACAGGATATGTTCAAAACTCTGTTTCAAACGTTTCCTTAACAACGTGAATAAGAGAGATAATCGCCAAGGAACAATCATTGGTAAAACAAAAAAATGTTAGGCACCGGTCTGGGGGGGGGGGGTTAAACCATTTATATGCGCGCGGTGTTTAAATGTGCAGTATTGATACCCTATTTCGAAAGATGTTATGCAAAATTTGAATTAATTGAAAAAGCACGAATTTCGATTTGTCATTTTCCCCTTTTCCAGCATGCTGGTGGCTTTTTTGGTATTTCCAGTTGTTCTAACATCTATTACAGCAGAGTGCGTTACCAAAATGAAACAGCCGCTCACATTTAACGCTAAAGAGATTTGAATTAGATTTGCAGTTTAAATGCAAATGCACTGCGAAAAATCCAACAAAAACGTATAATTAAAAGCAAATATGGGCAAGTTAAGTACTATAGGCTAATGATAAACTTTAAATTGTGTGGATAGCTTACTTGAAAGTGAGTCACTGGTTACAAATGTCACTATATATCATTCTGAAGTGAAAATGTAGGTAACATTTATAACTTTCTCACCTTTTAAATGAAATAATCTGGGAAATTATTCAAAGTAAAACATTTTCACAAAACATTCTGCCAATTTTACGAAACATTTATTGTAAATGACGAGCACCTGCTGAATGTCATTTCTGCACGAGTTGAAATAGCATGAATAAGTGCATTCAGGTTCGGCTAAACGTATTTGATCTTTTTAGTTAATTGTTGATGACATTCTTTGATCTATGATATATATTTTTTTTGTTATTGGTATATATATATTCTTTATTTTCCTCCAAATATGAAGAGCACAAAGACATGTATAACAATGATATATACATAAAAGCTATAACATTGATTCTTACAGTGATAGCGCATACGCACATACAAAAGAACAAGAAGGAACAAACACAGAGTAAACAAGGAACAAATAAATAAATAAATAAAATAAAAATTTAAATTGGAAAAAAAACATGATCTACGAGTACGCTATTACAGTAGCATACAGCATACTAACACAGCATACTGTTACGGAAATGCAGCATTATACCGCACACTAATACAGGATAACAGCATCATAGAGCACACTTATACATAATTAAGATATCAAACAGCACACTTATACAAAGTTAAAACATCATACAGTACACTTATACAAAATAACAGCATCATAATGCACACTCATGCAAAATAAGGGCATCCCACAGCCCATTATACAACATAACAGCATTATGCAGCACAAGTATACACAATAAAATCATCTTACAGCACACTAATACAACGTTAGAGCATTATAAAGCACACTTATACAAAATTAGAACATCAGTAAGCACACTTATACAAAATTACTCGTCACGCAGCACACTTATACAAAATAAAAACATCATACAGCACACTAATACATCGTTACAGCATCATAAAGCACACTTATACAAAATTAAAAGATCATAAAGCACACTAATGCAAGATTAGATCATCATGCAGCACGCTTATAATAACTTACAATATCAAACAGCACACGTATACAAACTTACAATGTCATAAAGCACATTAAAGTACACTTACAGCATCGTATAGCAAACTAATACAAAATCGCAGCATCGTACAGCACACTAATACAAACGTACAGCATCTTACAATACACTAAAACAGAGTTTGAGCATCATACAGAACACTTATACAAGATAACTTCAGCATAGAGTACGCTTATAAAAAAAAATACAGCATTGTACATCGCACGTAAACGAGAACATAGGAGCATGCAGCACACTAATAATAGTTTAATACAGTGTTAGGTGGCTTTCTTCCCTGCCGCAAGAGCCTTGTGCGAAACGAAACTACAAGACTCACCGCGGGAAAATAACCACAACACATGATTGATGCAAAATTGAGGTTTATACAACTTTTATATAGAATCTTCAAACCTATTTAGTTTGGGGTTTTTTTTCGTAATTATTACTCTATATTTTAGTCCCAGTTTTAAAAAGAGATGAGTAAATACAAATTATTGGCTCATTTGGTGAACAGCGTTAATAAACGCTTTAAAACATAGTACTCTTGTAGTATCACTTAATTCATATGAATGCAATCCAATATAAAAAATGAGTTTGGAAACCAGTTTCAAATCTCAAACTTCTGATTGGCTGAAATGGCGACCAGTCCCCATTTCACTTTTCTTAAAGTTTTGATTGTATGTACCTTTAAATAAATGAAAAGAGACCATTGAAAACCGAGAACACGACAAATATGAAAATATTGCAGGCTCGGTTTGACTGAGCCTATTCTCGAGCAGTTATAGAAATGCATTTCTGCCTACGTCGTCTAGCCCCGGGTTGAGCGATAACTTTATTATCTTCTTCTCCGTTTTATAGGGCGTCATGTACTGTACTCATAGTTACTGTATCTGATTGGATGACAAAAATTAAACTGTACGTACTAATTGGTTACCTTTTAACCTAATAAACATTTGATCGCGTCTGGCTTTCATTTAGGATAATGCTCTTTAAAACTAGTACATCTAAAATCAGCTCTTTAAATTGTTTTAAAATCCAGATTGAAGAGAAAAAGCCCGACACGCACGAGTTAGTTGTCTTCATTTTTAAAATGTATGTGCCATTGCAAAATTCCAGATGATCCCTAGCATCACCCGCAGTGGAATTCAATTTTCGGACAAAATTGAAAGAGCTATATCTTTATACATGTAAGAACCTTACAGCATCATACAGAAAGAAATGAGTTTCTAAAGCAGATACATAATACATATGAACTAAACAACATTTTGTGTAACAATTTCTTTTTCCAATCCATGTTTAAAATTCTGGTTTGTCAAGCTTAACAACAAATGAATGACTTTCATTCAAACAAACATTTAAAAATGATCAACCGATACTGCACGAACTGCACTTCTTTTCTGTTAAGGGGATTTGACATGGTATGTTTAATGCCTTACACGTCTGATCTAGATCAACACTGCTCGCTTCTTGGTAAAAATAAAACTCTAATGGAACCTTCGTATCCCGATATAAAAAGCACTGGCAGCCAATATGAGTCACAAAAATCCCATGGAGTGAAGGACTAAATGACCTGGGTATTGATTATAAAAAAAGAGAAAAATAATCATTTTTAGCATAACAAAAATCTTAAATCGCGTATATTCCAAACGGGTGTCTTTAGTCACATTTTCCTATACTCATGTTTTCTTCTTTAAGATAATTTTAAGATAATTATAAGAAATAATACTGCTATATTCCACTGTTCTTTTTCTGAATCAAACACAACAGAAATGATCATATTACACGCCAACATAAATCATAACAGAACAAATGTGGACAAAAACAATTTAGAATCGTCAACGAAGGGCAAGAGTGCAGCGACGGTACAAGTATAAATGTCGATGTCTGTAAGCACAATCATAAATCTACATCCTCCTCCAAGCAATATTCTAATGTTAACGTTAAAAATACCGTTCTATTCAAATTGCTCCAAATTTCAATTGACCAGCTAATTTTTATTTACCATTGGGTCAAGTAAACAACATAAAGTTAGCTTAGCAACAAGAATATTTGTGTACATACATTCTGGTGTATGCCAGTTGTGGTCTTATTTTGTTACTTTTTATTCATCTGATTTATGGCTTATTATACATTGTAGACAACTATTTGAACAATTGTTATGTGTTTTCGGGGAGTTAATTTTGAATATGATTGGACTATTGGGGATGTGAAAAAAAGCGTTTTTTCCAAAACAAAAACAACGATCGGTGAATGCTTCCAATGTTTATGTATTATGACTTTCGCAGTTGCTCTTGACTCAGCCATAAACATTAAGTCTTTTAAGTGAAAATAAAGATCTTCAAGTGTCTGGTACTTATATTTATTTAATACTCTTAAAATGCAGGGTCTCCTCGTTTGCACGAATGTTGTTACATTCCTAGATAAATAATGACCAGCTTATTATTTTACACGTGTTTTTGGGTTGTCAGGCAATTTAAATAATCATAAACAACTGCAACATAGTGTTTCCATCCAAGTTAAAATTTGGCAAAAACATGTAGAGATACATTTACTTTTCTTAACGTTTTATGCATTTATTTTTGCACTTAATTGCCACAAAAGTTTGCAGTGTAGTTGTGCTGATATCTTCTGTGTTTAAATATTACACAGCCACAAAAAAGATGTACATCACAGAGCCAAGTAAAACTTCAAGGAAAGGAAGAAACACGATAAGGTATTCGTGTCTCAAGTTGATTGCAAGCAAGGACTAAGCATGACAGACTAAAAAGACGACTTAATAATAGAGTGCATTTCCATTTCTGCCGAAGAACCGGCCAATCAAACCGACGTGCAATACTTTGATTTTTTGTCGTGTTCGGTGCCTTTCGAAATTCCTTTTTCATCTAATTAAATTTCACAGTAGCGTTGGGGCGGCTTTGAAATGTTTCCCCATACTTTCAAACAGTGCATTCATCATTTAAGCCATTTGAAGACCGTTGTGCACGAAACATAAATTTCTGTCTTAATATGAAGTTTCCATTACTGCCAATGCACAGGGTGTACATGTATCAAAGCAACACGTGTATATCATTTTTGTTATACTGGACCACTAATCTTTAAATTCTTTTATACCTTGTAAAGGTTCGAGTTAATTTGCATCTTGCACGTATTTGTTCATACGAAAATTTAATAGGAAACGTGGTGAGTTTATTGTTTCCTAGAACACGATTGTACACCCCAGAGGCAGAATCAACTTGCATTCTCCTTTTTCTTTATTTCTTGTGATGTTTTCATAAATATAACCTCTGAATTTGTTGTGTTTTGCTGTGTATTGTGAATGCTTAAAAATAGGCTAACTTAGCATAAACCGAAATATGAGAATATAATTAACAAAACCACCATTGATATAAACAATCATCTAAGGAAGGATTTTGTTGCATGGCGGCCATATGATTGCTACAAAAATGTAAGAAATAGATGAAAAGGGAACTTTGAAAGCCACCGAACACGACAAATATGAAAATACTGCAGGCTCGGTTTGATTGAGCCTGTTCATGGGCAGTAATGGGAATGCTTATTACTGCCCACGCCGCCTAGCCCCGGGTTGAGCGCAACTCAGTAAATACACCATTAAATAGTACAATTTCGATCCATCCCAAACGATGGTATGCATATGGCGGTGAACATGGAACCTTCAATGAGGTTTTTTCAGATTAATACCATTCCATGTTCAGCGGCGTATGGTCCCCAGATAAAAGAATGGGTTTGCCCTAAAATGCATTTCAGAATTATTTTGAAGTAATTCAAAAAAATCGCTTAAAAAAGGAAAGAGTGTGAAAAGATATTGCACATACATCTAAAACATAAAGTCAAACATCTAGGACATTAATTCAAACTTTGATTGACTGACATCCATATAGGGTGTTAATTCATCATAAAATGTAGCAAGTAGCGAGATTACAACTTTTGAAGGAAATTTCAAATTTTAAAACGGTTCTCTCATCAACAATGCAATTAATAGATATTCCAATTTGATACCAGAGGCCTAGCTAGGCCTTTTTGAATTGTAGCACAATAATGGTTTAACATGGCGACTGCCTCGTAGAGACACCTTTACACATTTTAATATGACACATACAGACGTACACAATTTTCAAATTGACCCTGAATTGATTTCGTTGAGTGTATATGCACATTAGCATCGCAAGCCTGCAACTTGAACAGTTATCATGGTTATAAGCAATCAATGGTGAGGCGCATCACCGGAAAAGGTACGTTAGGACAGTTGACTTCAATTTTGGAATGACGTCATAAAGAAAAGCGAGCAAAAGACATTACTTATCATGAATTTCGCGGTTTAAAAAAGCATTATTTTCAAAGTGTGTAACAAAATCTCCCATTAGTTAAGACAAAATAAAAGATAATTGTAAGGTTTATTCCAAATAAAGGAAGCAACTTAAATTTAAGAACGTATTACCGAAGACTCTCTTACCCGTGACCTGCCTGTTTATTGGTGTAAATATTGAGTTGCGCTCAACCGGGGCAAGGCGGCGTGGGCAGTAATATGCATTCCATTACTGCCCATAAACAAGTTCAATCAAACTGTGCCTGCAATATTTTCTTATTTGTCGTGTTCGGTGGTCATTAAAGTTCCCTTTTCATCTATTTCAGTATAACGTTTGCCTATTGGAAAAACTCATTTACTAAAAATGAAATGTACTGCACTTATTGAGTTTTGTTTTTGCTCTTAGCAGTCGATACATTCTATGCAAATCTGTGGTAGATCTTTTGCAATGACTAGTCTTGGACACTGTATTAATACTTCTCAAACAATGAAAGGGTAGCTTGATAATTTCCCATCTGGTTATATTCAATAAGCCCATTTCCTGATGGTTTGAGGTTTTCAAGAAAACACACTTAAGTTTCAAGAACATGTTTTCCGATTAAAAGATAATATTACAACTTTACCAAAATTAAAATGCTTGATTTCACTCTTTTTATATCTTACGTTTCGGCCTTACGGCCTTTATCAAATTTAACAAATCGCTCAAGCTTCTACATTTTGATAACATACATATAAGCCATTACCGGAAATAAAAACAACCGATGTTGACGTTGACGTCGACGGCTTCATCATATCAATTAATAATGAAGCCGTCCGGAATTATTGTCTCTTTCAAGCATTTCTTAAAAAATATTCATGAGACTTGTATCGTAAAAGCTTATCTTGTTCCGAAAATTTCTTGCGATAATTTTGTCATTCTAGGAGTGTTGTAGTAATTTTTCATTAAAATATCCGAAGCCATATTGTTGCCATATGGTAAAATTGTGTGACATTTAGCTGTTTTCGGAAAAAAACTTAAAAGTATCAATTATTTTCCCATAACTTGCAGGTTTCCTTTAACATTTGGATTTTATTTTCGCGAAAAAGCAATGTCTTCATTTCAAGTGTTGATGTCAACTGTTCGAAGATACCATCTCCCGCGACGCGCCCGAAATTTTCTAGACATCCTAAACAATTGAAAATATAAATTGTAGACACATACTAAGATCTTGTTTGAGCATTGTATTATAACAAGTTTTTTTATTAAACCCATATTAATTACATATTATAATCAAGTGTATTTTCTTTTGTTCGTTGCCAAAGTCATATAAATGATGAGTTCAAATAAAAGTTAAAGACAATTAGCCTGGAATGCTGTATTTTCGACGTACTTAAAATTATTAACGATTCTTATGCAATTCAACATTTGTTCATTACAGTACAAAATTTCATCATATTTTTTTATTTCGGCATAACAAGGTAAAAGTTATCAAATATTGAAACTCAAAATAACTAATTTATGTCGGTAATTAAGTTGCGTCGATAATACAGAGTTCGAGTGTAATACAACCGAATCTTTGAACAATAATGGTTTACTTACGTCATAGCCTCCACAGTTTAGACCGTCGTCTCTCAGATTGACCGAGGTGTTGTAATTGAACCTCCAGAGACTGGACCTGTGTGGTGGTTCCACCATGATGGCTCTAGCATCACAGCAATACTGTTTGGTGTATGTCATCAGTGATAGTAATAATACTGTGAGTGTCACACTAAGTTCTATACTTTGGATTTGTATCATCTGTCCAACTTTAACATATCCGATTTTAACTCTTGTATACTTGTCCTCCACTGGAAAAAATACTCACATATTGACGTTATATTTTTCTTGTGATTATTTTAAATTTACTAAATTATAAAATTGAAAATATTATAAAAAACGCTGATATTTTTAAAATCCATAACTTAGAGATGAACGCAAGATTCCAAAACGATGTTTTGCCTGTTGCATTATATACGCTCAATTTTATTGTTTGAAATAAGGAAGTAACGACTTTTGTCGTCCAATGCAACCAGCCTTGCATTGCGTGTGCACACGTTTCGATGCATTTCATCAAACCACGACACTCACGATAGCTGGATATTGCAAAGTAATCATGATTTTGAATGTCCTAACAGACACAGATTGTTTGCTTCACTATCCCAAATATAATGGTTTAATTGTAAATGATAATGAAGATTCATGTATTCAAATCACAATTTAAACTAAATATAATAAGCCGTTTTATACACAAAAAAGTTTTTACTGTAGACATCACTTTGTCTGATAATTCATAGTTTATTATTCAAATGAGCGGTCTCACACATAAATTTATTTCACATTATTTTGTCTACACTCTGTACCCTATTATTCCGCGAAACGTTGTAAAGTTTATTTACACTCATGAAGTTACGTTATTTCATGTTGGTTGACACTTATTTATATCATTTATCTAGTTCATAAAATACTTAACTTAACCTAGTTGCAGCGATTATTCGTTAATTAGATTTAATGTTAGCCGCCCGCTAATTATTAATTATGTGTCATGACAAAATTCCTTCAACGTCAGAAGGTTTTTTACTTGTTTTTATTTAAAGTACACTGTAACGCATGTGTCTGTAAAAATATGAACTGCCGTTTTATCTTATTTATGCACATTAGGAGCATTTTCGGCTGATACCAGACGTGAACATAACGCTGCGTTAAATACGTTATTTATTCTTACGTTACGTCGTGGACATTTTTGAACATGTTAACATTAATTTTGTTCTAATCACATAAAATTGTTTGGAATTAAAAGGATTAAAAATGATATCGTCTCTACTGGGGAGCGAACCCGCACGCTCGCGGCGACAGCGCCTTGCTATGCAATTTCGACAACGCAACCGATACACTTTATCATTACTTCATGACATCGGTAACGGATTATTTTACTGATAACATAACAATGGACTATATATAAGGGGTGACTTTAATTAAAGAAATTTATTGTTCAAAGGTTCATGGCTTTTTATTACAGTCATGTAACTTTTTTTGAACTGCATATTTCTGATTGGCTTATCAGGGTCACGTGACCGCGTCTCATGAAGCAGCTGTGTATTCAGACGACGGTATTACTATGCGCGAATGTACACAACATAATCAGCAAGAAATCTTAAATTAACTGCTTCAACCGCAAACATTAATCATGACATCCTTCAGTCAATATTCAATGTGTGTGTTATTCATTAGATTTCCCGCATGAATAGGCTTCAGAAAAAAACAATAGATGTTATTTTTTGGTAACTTAATATGTGAATTGCAATATGAAAGATAAATATAGACAGTAACCTAATATGTGATTTAAAGTATACATTAAATGTACTGATAAATGTAACCCCAAGACCACAGAAAATCTTCGAAAACGCCTTGACAACCATGCATTACACAGATCTATAAAACATAACATCCGTATTCCCAAACAGATTGAACAAGTACGCCTATATACTGCCACCCAGTGATACTATTATCAAGCATATCGCCACCAAGGAAGGTAATTGAAACTGATAACTACACTGAGGTGAAGTACGGGGAGAAATGCTTGTTATTACTCTCTCAGGCTGTAACCTATGTAAATTATACTATAAAAGGCTTATTATTGCTCTTCCAGGCCGTATAATGGTCTTTATTTTGGGGTGTTGAAAAAGGCCTAAAGTATGGCATCGGAATAGTGGTTTAATAAATAGATGAACAGGGAACTTTGACGACCCTCGAACACGACAAATATGAAAATATTGCAGGCTCGGTTTGATTGAGCCTGTTCATGAGCAGCAATCGAAATGATTATTACTGCCCACGCCGCCTAGCCCCGGATGGAGCGCAACTCAATATTTACAACAATAAACAGTACAATTTTGATCCATCCCAAACGATGGTAGGCATATAGCGGTGAACATGGAACCTTCAATGCGGTATTTTCAGATTAATACCATTCCATGTTAAGCGGCATATGGTCCCCAGATAAAAGAATGGGTTTGCCCTAAACGAGAAAACAATGGGCGGAACTAAACAGAATAGAATTTTGAGAGGGGATCTTAGAATATAAATCCTGTATATCACAGACAACGTCAATGGCAAAATTTAAAAAGCAGGAAGTATATCCTTGGGGGTTGATTGAACATTATCCAAATTTATATTGGCTGGGATATTAAAACCACCCATCGTTAAACTGGCCGAAATATTAAAAATAGAAAGTAAATTTAGACGTACTATTATCCAACAAATAGTTTCACTGTCCTATATGAGTTACTTCCCGTGTCCGGAAGTCAATCTAAAACGAGGCTGTCGGGGAAACCTGCATGATCGAACTATGATTCTACGCCTTTCCAATAATAATAATTTCAGATTAATACCATTCCATATTCAGCGGCGTATGGTCCCCAGATAAAAGAATGGGTTTGCCCTAAACGAGAAAACAATGGGCGGAACTAAACAGAATAGAATTTTGAGAGGGGATCTTAGAATATAAATCCTGTATATCACAGACAACGTCAAAGGCAAAATTTAAAAAGCAGGAAGTATATCCTTGGGGGTTGATTGAACAATAGCCAAATTTATATTGGCTGGGTTATTGAAACCACCCATCTTAAACTGGCCGAAATATTAAAAAAACAAAAAGCAAATTTAGAAGTACTATTAACATAGCTCATAAATATCGTGCTCGACGACCTTCTAATGACGAAACTGATAACAGAGAGAATTTACTGTAATTATTTTACTAAACGGCTAAGTGTGTCATATTGAATAGTCTTCTTTCACATTTTTCGACTAAAAACCCTACGAGCAAAACGATTGAAAATTTGTTTTTGCGATCCCAGACAGTTTATTATTTGAAAGTTTAACAAGTCAGCCACAACATTTTATCACTTTGTCCTAGTGTTGACCTTTAGTGTCTTTGTATCAGTAATTTTCAATCAAACACTTTATGAAAATTATTATTTCAACCTCAACGGCACGAGATGCATATATTGTTTTTAGGAAATTAAATAAAGTTGTGGATTAAACAATGAGCCAATTTTGCTACCTTGTACATGTGTACGTCAAGTGCAAACCATTTAACCGCTTTTTTTTAATCGATTCGTTTTAATTAAATACTGTTTGTGGGTCGTTCCGAAATGCGTATTCGTCGAATTTTAAATATTAAAACAGATGTTTTTGATCTGTTTACAAATATGATAATATATTTAGTCTCAAGTAATAAGAAAATGTCCATCTTCACTAAAAATAGTCTGAAAATCTCGATTCAATAAAATCCCTACAAATAATAAAATGATAAAATATGCTCCTGAAAAAAGTTGAGGGCCGCACAAGTATATCTGTTTGAAACTGTATTATTTTCTTAATAACATTAAGTATACAACGAAACAAAATTATCTCAGCTTCAAGTATGTTTCATCCAGATTTTCACGCAGTCCGATGCGTTTTACTGACTTTCATTCATCTAAGGCATATATTTGAATATAGTCGTTTCTTATCTGTTAACTAAAATCGCAATTTTAAGCCAAATAAAGGTATATTTTCAAATGACCTTTTTAGTGTTCAGTGCAGTTTTTATATAATTTTACTTTGTTATATTGTCTATGCTATATACATTGTATAACAGGAAATAAACTTATGTTCTTTCTGTTATTTTTTTATCAACGGATACCTATACTACTCCAAGGTTGCCAAGCACCTAGTTAATTAAACAACATTATGAAGCCTACAATATTTAGAAATAATTCAGTGATGTACCCCGAACCTTAACATAACCTTAAAGGATTGTCATAGAAACGAAGTGACCTGTATTTCATAGTGTTTGTATTGAGCTGCATACATGTACCCTGCATTCGTAGGGAACCAGTCTTTACTTTTGCTACCACGGTAAAATCCGACGGTGGGAATTGTCAACGGTGTACCGTCACTTCCAGTAATATCAATGTTTACATATAGCTAACAACAAATCCAGAATTCTAGATAAATATTGCAATATATTGGAATTCCAAAATTATTGATTAAAATTTAGCGTGCGACAGTGTTCTGTCCACGAAGGTTAAAGATCGAATGACTTAGCGGGGCCGCCGTCTTATCAGCTCGGACCCACGCTAGTTACCACGTGGTCTGATAACATCCTTAATCATAAATGTGTCAGACTTCAAATTGCAAATAATACCCGCCTGAGGCGATTATGTCTATGATAACAAATCTTGTCAACGAAGAAAACATAAAGCAGCTAAAACTGTCTTGATAATAAAATATTTTAACATTTAAAGTAAATTTAAATTGTATATTTAAGATATATAAGAGAAGGATAATATAAGAAAATTCCTAGCTATACTTTAGCACTGGTATATATCCCTCCGGTGTGCTAAATAAAAACGTCCTCGTTTTTCCGATTAAGAAATATTTGCAGACAATAACCGTTTAAAATTTAGTCTTTGTTAAGAAATAATAAATATTTTAAGAAACTATAAGTTTGTTGATCATTCATTAATGCAAAATACTCAAAATGGTGTCCGGAAAAAAGCATAAATTGGAATATCAAGTGAATTTCTTGCAGTTTTAAATAGAAAAGATTCAAAGTCATTGTCGAAATTCTTACACCATTTAAAGTAAGTTAATTAAATTATTTCCAATATTTTAGTTCTTCGTTGACTTCAGCTTGTGACAGTTGAATGGCACCAACAAATGGGACTTCAGATCTTCTGGCAAACTTTGGCATGAACTGATTTGGATTTTCGAAGAATAATTTATTGTTAATAAATTACTGCAATTGTCGTTCAATTGTTTTTGAATAGTAATACAGTTCCTTGTTTCTTCCAAAACGCTATTTGATGTTATCTAAATTTTCCATTGTTCGATGAAGCGAATCGATGCATTTGACCAAGACGTTCTTTTTATCGGATAAATGTTCTTCATGCTCCTCTTGTGCAGCTTCTTCCTGGTCCTCGAGTTTGGTTTGTAAACTATCGATAACAGTTTGAAATTTGTTATGAACACGCATTAATATGTGAAGTTCTTCGTTGTCGATCAGAGCAAACGGAAATGGAAGTGTCTCCTCGACCGGGCCCGGTCGAGGAGAATATACACGTAGGACTGTCTCCTCGATCGGCTCCGGTCTAGGAGAATATACAGGCAGGACTGTCTCCTCGACCGGTTCCGGAATAAATAATTGATAATAAATTGTGTTGAACTTGAACATCAAACGCAACAATCCGGAAAATTAATTATACCTTTTGTAAAACATGTTTGTTTGTTTCTTTTATTGAAAGGTGCTTTCACATGTGAAATAATAATGGAAGTTATGTTTTTGCAGTTTTTGCAGTTTTGTTAAATGCCGTCGTTCACAGGGTTGGTAATTAGCCTATTGTTTGTTGTTACTCAATGAAATAAAACAGATATGTTTTTATCATTTGGTCCTTATAAAAAAGGAACAATTTCATATTGGCACAATTATTATACAGTATCTGCAAATTCATTTGATTGCGTTTTATACTTAAGTGAACTTTTATAAATAAAGCGTAAAGTTGTTGAATAAAATCTGTGATATTTATATGTGATATATATTGATTGGCGTTCTGTTACATGGCATGTTTATATTCGCATTGATATAACTATATCTATGATATTATCAATAACTAAATGTGCTAATTACTTCCTCCCAAATGCTTGAACCAGCGGCATTAGTTTTTATACATAAACTTTGTTGAATTCTTCATGGTTGTTCTTCTAAAGCTCTAATAATCTTGCGTTGTATTTAAGTGTGTGTCTGCGTGTATATGTTGTTTTTTTTCTCTCTAGTTTGCATGTCTGTATGTTCGTTTGTTTTGATTACTACATATATTTATGTCTTCATCTTCCATTGTTAAGGGCAAAAAACTGTATTGTTTATGCCGAATAAAATCTTGAACTTGAACTTGAACTATTATGTGTTGATTCCAGATTCGAATCGTATTTCGTATTCGTAATAAACATGGATGTCCGAATATATTATTTGTGCTAAAGTTTTTCCCCAGAATTTTCATTCACCAGTACAAATTTTTGCACTATATAATACAATCAAAACAAATAATTTTACTCATTACTCACATGAGGAGTTACTTACATTAGGATAAAGGGATCCCCATAAAAAAGATCTTCGTTTACAATTATCAAAACTCTCATTTATAGTTTCTAAAATGAAGTTAAAGTTGTACTCACTTTTGTATGTCACGTGTTCATCCTTTCTCAGAATAAAAGATTCTCATCCAAGTTTCACGCATTGTTAGACATGTCTTATAAGAACATTCAAGAGAGTAACCAAAAGTGGTCTTTGAAGACAGATTGTCTTTGTTCACAGGTAAATATGTGCGTAAAATCAGTCAGTGGGATAAATACAGTTCAACCTACGCTGACGACCAACTAAAATGTTAGACCACATGTGGATAAAGACCCTTTGTATTTGTGACACCGACTGATTTAAAGAACATATGCACCTGTTATTAAAGACCACGTGCTTTCAATGACCACTTTTTTGTTTCCACTTTTGGAGTAACGCGCCAATAATCCAGATGTATGTTGAGGCATTTTGTGACAGACGGCTGTGAAAAGATTTTTAGCGTACATCAAGTGCAAGCAAACGGACGCTAAAATATTCTAAGATTAAAATGACTGAAGATTTCTCGCTCACAATTATTTTGATAGTGTCACTTATAGTGAAGGCTGTAGTTAGTTGGAAGATATTTGAATATAATTTTGACATGATTAAACAACGTGTCAGTCTACAGTCCCTTCCTGCCGGGATGTGTGAAATCAGCCCGAGTAATCGTGAATATACATGCAGCTGTCAAAAAGTACGTGTCGATCACAGCAAACATAACAAATTGAAAATTATGAAAGTAGCTGCCACAAATTTTATGAATATCTGCGTTTCTTAGTCTCTATGTGGTAACCCTTACCAAAATCATAACCGGTTAACCGTTTTAAAATGCCGTCAACAGGTTAACCAGATACATCCCTAATAAATATAAAAATTTAACAAGAAATATCTTTAAAAAAGATAAACGGCGTTGATGGAAAAGATTTTTTATATATAAGAAAGAAAGAAATAAAGACCGTGCAAAAATTTCGTCTGGTGATAATACGTCGATTAAAGAAGAATGTCTAACATTAACTGTACATTCAGTTTCAATAAAATACCTATTGTAGAGTTAGCACTTATGATGAATAAATGTCATTAAAATACAATAAATGAAAATAATAACAACTTGTTACAAGAGCGAAATCTACCAACTTTTACGTAAATTAACTTTAAAAGAAAGTGTCCCTCCCGAGTATTGAACCCGGGGCCTCCGCTTGAGAGGCGAGTGTGATAACCACTACACCAATGCTGTTTGTAATTCTTGTCTTGAAATTAACAATCAGTATCAAAGGAACTAGAAAGGAACCAGTAAGAACCAGAAATATCTGCACTTCTCTGTCGTTTTACACTGTGTATTGTACTCGAGTGTTTACCTGACACCTATGAATATTCCATATAAAATCGTATTTAAGCCATCAATTGACTTAACTGGTTATTTATACCGTAAATATCTTTTTCTCCAATACAATTAACGCTTTTTAAAACGAAAATGCCCGAACATATAAGCGCCGGGTAAATACTTACACACAATATAAAAATCGTTACGGTAATCATTAACAAGACCCACTAATAACCAATCAAAATAATCTATTTGATTTTCCCGCTGCATAATAAATTTTATTTACAATATTTCATTGGTTGAAAAACTAGGTCAAAAGTGAGCTTAGACAGCTAACGCCGAAAAATCACTATAACAGCAACATGCTGTTCACTACAGCTTTGCCTAGATAAATGTTAGTATTGTATTTATTTCACAAAAGTGAACATATTGTTGTCAGTTTCACATCATGTTGGCATTTAAATTGTTGTTTTGTGATTTAAGAGGAATTTGATTTTTGATTTTTTATCATTGGCAGTGCAATAACGACTGCGAAATTTGCGACATTTCGAATTTCTTTATGAAATTTGGTATGGTATTTATTGACAACAAACATAATTAATTGAAAAGTATGAAAGTAGCTGCCACAAATTTTATGAAATATCTTCGTTTCTTAGTCTCTATGTGGTAACCCTTACCAAAATCAACCGGTTAACCGTTTTAAAATTCCGTCAACAGGTTAACCAGATAATCCCTAAAAAATGTAAATATTTAAAAATCAGTATAACAGCAACATGCTGTTTACCAAAGCTTTGCAAAGATAAATGTTAGTATTGTATTTATTTCACAAAAGTAAACATAATGTTGTCAGTATCACAACATGTTGGCATTTAAATTGTTGTTTTGTGATTTAAGAGGAATTTGATTTTTGATTTTTTTTTATCATTGAGAGTGCAATAACGACTGCGAAATTTGTGACATTTCGAATTTCTTTAAGAAATTTGGTATGGTATTTATTGACGATGACTCCAGCAAGAAGCCGCAAACCGTGTTTCAAGTAATCAAATACATGTTTAGATATTTATCTTCACAGTTAGCTATGAACGTCAGTTTTCTGATGTGACGTCAAAGACGTTCGCCGAACACCTTTTCATGGATGGATAAAAATTGTGTGTTTTTTTATTTAATGTATACCTGAACAGATAAACTACCGCTTAAAATACATTTCCGGTGATACAAGATTCAACAATATTGTGACCACATTGACCGTTGTGTACCGTAAAACGGCGTTTTTGCGTTAAAAATGACGTCTACTTTTGCCGTTTTTTATCGCCTTAATTGTGAAAATTTCTGAAATGAAATATTTGATTTGTTCGAATTAAAACTGCAAAAAGTAATTCTATTTGAATGAGCGAATTATATTTTGTATTGGTAGTTAACTTACCTTTGTTCATGTTAATATGTTGTCGAAAACGGTGTTTAACGGTAAAATTTGAAATTCGAAAAAGTGTTCGGCGAGCGCTGTTAACGTCACTATAGGAAACTTAATAGCTATCTTTGAAGGTAAATATCTACACAACTATTTGCATATTAGAAAAATGATTTGCAGTTTCTTGCTGGAGTCACCGTCAATAAATGCACTAGGTTCCATAAACAGCCCGGTCGAGTAGACACTTCCAACGGAAATACGTGAAGGGATTCCTTACGTCGGTTATATTCAGCCATTCGGGGTTGATCTCGGCGTTTTCGGTTAGGTGACTTCTTTCTGTTTCTTTCAACGTTTATAGCATTGACATAAGTGGAGGGTTTCCTCTCAAACGAAGCACGTACGTTCCCGGAATGTGCATAATTGTGCTGGTATAGTCGTTTTCTTGCGGAGCTTTGCAGGTTAGCTGCATCGCAATTGTGAAAATGTTCCAACTGGCACATGCAACATAGTTGATGAACATAGGCGCCATAACGATAGTTCATCGATAGCTGACGAGATTCCGGCGACCACGATGAATTGCTGAAACAGTGCTCTGTTTCATTCTTTGGAGCATACGGTAAACGGTGATCCATTACCTTGAACAAATGAGTTTCTTCTGCGCTGGGGATAATGTAGCTTGGCATCTTAACTGTGAGAGGTAAATCCGGTTGAATGATCGTACTCGCGGTTCTATCACCAACTGCTACCACGGTAAATTCCGGCGGTGGGATTTGTCAACGTTGTACCGTCAACGAGTAAACAATTGAAGCCCAGTAAAGATTTAAAGTTCTGTTATTTAACACTTCCAGTAATATCAATGTTTACATAAAGCTAACAACAAATCCAGAATTCTAGATAAATATAGCAATATATTGGAATTCCAAAATTATTGATTAAAATTTAGCGTGCGACAGTGTTCTGTCCACGAAGGTTAAAGATCGAATGACTTAGCGGGGCCGCCGTCTTATCAGCTCGGACCCACGCTAGTTACCACGTGGTCTGATAACATCCTTAATCATAAATGTGTCAGACTTCAAATTGCAAATAATACCCGCCTGAGGCGATTATGTCTATGATAACAAATCTTGTCAACGAAGAAAACATAAAGCAGCTAAAACTGTCTTGATAATAAAATATTTTAACATTTAAAGTAAATTTAAATTGTATATTTTAGATATATAATCATTAATGTGTCAGACTTCAAATTGCAAATACCGTAATCACCCTAAGTATTGGGACACCCTAGTTATTGGGATACCCTTATTTTTCACGAAAATAATTTTTTTTGTGTCCCTAAATTTTGGGACACTTTCATTACCAGTATTTTTCGGTGTCCCTCAGTTTTGGGACACTTTCATAAATGGTATTTTCGCGTTCCTAAATTTTGGGACAAGAGATATCTGCTCGGTAACCATGCAGGTCGGCCCATGTTCTTCAGACTTTCACCATGTTATTGCAGAGTTTACCTTACTATGCCGTGTATTTGAAACAAAACTTTTAACGTTCACAGATATCTACCCCGTATCCAAAGAATTTTACTCTCGTTTTTCGATCTGTTTATTGTCAAAAACTAGCTAAACTGATTATGCAAGTGCAAATAACAGCTGGGGCGAGTGTCAGTGTCAGTCCTGAGTATTTAAGTTAATTCTTATCAATACAGCATGTCCAATGACCGACACAGGTGTGGAAACCTCCCAATTAAGCCACCTGTTTCAAGTCGGCAAGCATGTGTCATTAAAAACATGCAAAGGGATTAACGGAATGTCAATTACCACTTAACGAAATAATGCTTGACAAGTTTTAACACAAAAATGAATCATTTTAATCTCCAAACTGTAGACAGAAAATAATTACAAAACTATTAAAAATTATTTGATTTCGTATAATCATAAATATGTAACGGCTGATCCCTCTATGTTGACTTATCTATCTATCTATTAATACTGCCGAACTCCCAAATGAATGGAGTTTTTGTTTGCAGAAGAAGAGATGTTGTCAATATGTTTGTTCCATGAAAGGTCTTTGGATAATGTTACCCCCAGATATTTTGCTGAGTCAACATGCTCTAGTATACACTACTCAAAAGTTCTAAACCGCCACTAGAGACATGTCTATTTTTTATTGTAAAGAAAATGAGGAATGATGTGTTTTCTATTATAACTTGCAAATCAATAATATTTTCACGTTTATTCAAACATTTTCTTCAAATCATATTAATATAACATACAAAAATTGACGTAAACGTAACGGACCCCAAAATGGGAAAATCACAGTTTTAGCTTAATACGGAATGTGGCCACCACCAGCTGCAATGACAGCCTGGCAGCGACGTCTCATTGACCTGACACAGTTTAACAGGTACCGCTGTGGAACAGTGTGCCATACACGGGCAACCAGACGTGATAGCTCCTGCAGATTGCCTGGTTGTGGCTGGCGTCGAACGTCCCTTTTCAACCAGTCCCACACATTTTCAATGGGATTTAGGTCGGGACTTGCCGCGGGCCACGGGATCGTACGAACACGGTTAGCTGCCAGCATGTTAAGGGTTGCACGTGCAACATGGCATGGGGCATTATCTTGTGCTAAGCACATACCGCGGTTTTCTTGAATATGCGGAATTAACACAGGCTGAATGATTTCATGTTGGTACCGTTGTGCGTTTAAATTTCCATCGATCTGAACAAGTCTTGTACGTGTGTGCATTGAAATTCCAGCCCAAAACATGATCGAACCACCGCGGTACTGGTCGACTTCAACCAAGCAACATTCAGCATTTCTCTCCCCGCGCCTGCGATACACACGTGAGCGTCCGTCGTTGCCTTGCAAAGAGATACGCGTTTCGTCAACAAACAAAACATTTGCCCAATCCGCCTGTGTGAGTCGCAGGTGATGTCGTGCATAGGCCAAACGTGCTGTACGGTGTCTGACTGACAATTTAAAGACTTTTCGTGGACGTCTAGACCGTAACTCAACTTCTCTCAGACGGTTTCGGACAGTCTGTGAGCTTATGGCGCGGTTGTGGTTTCCAAAATTTACACGAGCCGTAGCAGCTGCAGTGTGGAACCGGTTTCGTAGGTGGGAAACAACAATGTGCCGGTCTTGCCTTCTTGAGGTAACTCTACGCCGCGGACGCCGCCGAATATCCATCACACTTCCGGTCCGTCGGTATTTATCAAACTTTGAAACTTTGAAACTTTATTATTTGATTAAACGCCTATTTCTACATACAAAGTATACATTCAATGGCGTTGTACAATGATTAAAAAATGAATATTAGTAAATAAATTGCATGTCATATAAAGATACATTATTACTCAGAAACAACAATACCACAAAGCACAGTGCTCTTAGAAAAGAGAATAATAGTTTTTGAAAAAATGAGTCTTTAACTGCTTCTTAAAAATGTCCACAGTTTCACTCTGTCTGATTTCAATGGGAAGTTTATTCCACAATCTCGGACCTACTGTGCTGAAGCTCCTATCTGCAAATGTTTTATTTTTATTAAATGGCACAACAAAAGACCCTACAGATGATTGAGATGATCTTAATGAGCGTTTAGCGGTTTGAGGAGTCAACAAATCAATTAAGTATGTTGGTGCTTTTCCTACAGAACAATTATACATATAAACAAGGATCTTGAAATTTATACATGCTTTGATGGGAAGCCAATGTAAATCAAACAGTGCTTGATCTGAACTCTCAAATTTGGTTCGGTTTAACACTAATTTCGCACACATGTTTTGTATCCGTTGAAGTTTTGAAAACTCACTTTGGGAAATGCCATACAGAATGACATTACAGTAGTCCAAATGAGATATTACAAGTGATAAAACAAGTGTTTTAGTGGCATCAGAAGACAAATACTGTCGAATACTCTTGATCTTAAAATAGCTAAGCATAGCAGTTTTACATTTTCGTTTGATATGTTCTTTAAAACTTAATGATTCATCTAAAAATGCCCCAAGATATCTAATACAATGCTGTTTTTCAATGATTTTGCCACAAATATTAATATCATTTGCATCACATTTGTCTATTTGTTGGCGGCTACCAAATTTAATAAATTCAGTTTTTGTACTGTTCACCTTTAACTTATTCCCATTCATCCATTCATTTATATCTACTGCAAAGTCTGAAAGTTCCTGTATAGCAGTCGCTATCAGATGGTTTAAAGCGTCTATTTGCTGTATGGTCGTCGGCAAACCCATGAACCGAGATAGAAGGAGGCACAATGCCAAAGATTGTCCCTGCATAGGCCAAATAGAGCCATGGGCCTAAACAACTACCCTGGGGGACACTACAGTCCAGCTCACGCACTGACGACAGGTTCGAGTCCACGCTCACCCGACAACTGCGCGGTCTCAAGCACGAGTCCATCCATTCCAGAGCGGATTTACAAACACCATACTGGCAATCAAGTACATCAAGTAAAATGTTATGGCCAACAGTATCAAGAGCAATCAAAGCAGTGACTTCTTGGTGTTCCATGCCTTCAAGAATATCATTCACAAGACGGAGGAGGGCAGTCTCGCATGAATGAGACTGGCAATATGCACTCTTATTTATTGGTAAAAGATTATTGGCACTGACGTGTTTACTCAGTTGGTAAAGTGCAGCTTTCTCAATAAGTTTTGATAAGAAAGTTAAATTACTGACGGGTAGATAGTTGGCAAAAATTAGTTCAAGACCCGACTTTTTCAACAAAGGTCTGACTACCGCCATTTTCCACTTAGTTGGGAATACGCCTTGTGTCAGAGAAAGATTCACAAGCCGAGTGATCGTTGGTAAGAGCTCATTTAGAAACTGTATTAAAACCTTTGTAGGTAATACGTCGATCTCACAGGACTTTGTTTGTAACTGGCTGATTAGTTTCTCGATCTCATTCTCTGTAAGTTCCGCAAAACGATCAAACGATGGTACATCTTTACGTGATGGTTTAAAGTTTTCAAAGTCTTTCAAAGAATCTCGTATTTTAGCGATCTTGTCCATAAAATGGTCTGCAAATTGGTGTGCAAGTGTGTTCTCATTGTCCACTGGTGGCATAGGATTATCGGATTTGCTACCGGTGAGCTCCTTTACAATTTGATGAAGTTTCTTCGAGTCACCTTTTGCCTCCAAAACCTTTCCACTAAGAGTACGGCATTTTTCGTTTTTCAGAGCAGAGTGATATTTAAAACGAGCACATTTGAATATTTCATAGTCACGTGATTGCCGGTGTAATCGCCAAAGTCTTTCAGCTCGACGCATCACTCGCTTCAGGGTCACAATGCTCTCGCTAAACCATGGTTTGGGCGTTCTAAAGATTTGCACTTTCTCTCTTATTGATCCATGTGTGTTTAATAGTTTTTCAATGTTGTTTTCAAACTGATTTACATATTCGTCAACGGTATCATAGGTAATTGACATTTCTCTCAGATCTTTTGCAAACGCTTCATTATCCATGTTTTTGAAGTCCCGAAACGAAACAGATTTACTCACAACGTTTTCCTTCTTAATCTTAGTGACGCATTTAACAACACAGTGGTCAGACAAGAACGAGCCTGGCTCGCATGAGAGTAATTCAATCCCATTTGCGAGCTCAGTACTGACGAGATCCAGACTTTGTCCCTCGATATGAGTTGGGAAATCGACATGCTGTTTCAGTCCAAGAGCAGTCAATGAATTGTTGAAATTCAAAATAGAACTAGTTTTGTCATTTATGTGTAAGTTGAAATCGCCCATTACAACTAGGTTCGAGTATTTGGCTACAATGTCTTCCATAAACGGAAAAAATTCATTGACAAATTGATTTGGCGTTGCTAATATGGGAGTTGGATGGTAGAATGGTGCCTGTGGAATCTCCTAGCAACCTGAATCAAAGGTACAAATAAAGACAGTAAATAAAACTTAATTTGACTACTTATTAATGATAAAAATGCGACTGAACAATTGATAATTGACATACCTGCCTTACAGAGGTACCAGCTTCGATCATTCCAACTGCAATACCGCGTTCTTCAAGCGACATTCTCGCCATGATTTGTGTTTTTCGTATGTCTTAACATCAATAACAAATGAAACGAAGACAAAAACATGTGTAGCTTATTGCACGGGAATTTCGTGCTCATTTTATCGAAATAGCCACTTCCGTTCCGATTCACCGCACATTGTTAAAACTGGTTTCGGTATTGGCAAAATACGATTCTGTAACTTGTACTTGACTACCATACAAGTTTTCGTATTTGTAGGTGAAACAGTTTTCAAGTTATTCTATTTTTAATAAGTGGCGGTTTAGAACTTTTGAATAGTGTATGTCCATGAAGGGAATAGTTAAAAAGTTTGGTGCGCTTGTTCCTACTTATATTGATCACTTGACATTTACTTGCATTGAATTCCATATCCCATTTCTTTTCCCAAAGTTCTAAATTATTTAAATCGTTCTGAAGTGGTACAGTCTTGCTGCTTTACAATTGCCAAGTATACAGCAGTGTCATCCGCAAACAGCCTGACCTGGGATTGGATTGAATCAGGCAAATCAGGCAAATCATTTATGTATAATAAAAATAGCAATGGGCCGAGGACCGAGCCTTGAGGTACGCCGGATGTGACCGGTACTTCAGATGAAAATTCTCCATCAAGGACTACACGCTGAGAACGACCAATTAGAAAAGATTTTATCCAAGAGAGAGTACAGTCTGTGACACCATGTTCATGTAATTTATACAATAATTTGAGATGGTTAACTTTATCAAAAGCCTTACTTAAAAGTCTAAGAGTATGAGGTCTTTCTATATTGTTTTTAGACATAACTTGTGCATGCATGCAAATCGACCCAAAATAATAGGACACTTTTTGAACAAATATTTTTATGCGACCCTTAATATTGGGACACGAAAAATTTTAATTGTTTTTAACTGTATCAATATTTTGGGTGATTACGGTAATACCCGCCTGAGGCGATAATGTCTATGATAACAAATCTTGTCAACAAAGGAAACATAAAGCTGCTAAAACTGTCTTGATAATAAAATATTTTAACATTTAAAGTAAATTTAAATTGTATATTTTAGATATATAAGAGAATGATAATATAAGAAAATTCCAAGCTATACTTTAGCACTGGTATACTTTCACTTGACAGACCGAATGCTAATGACTGATTACGGCGAAGATAAAAAGGCATTTGTCCAGACAGCCATAGATGTTTTTTTGCAAAAATTGATTCTTTTTCACAAATATCGACATACCAATCGAAAACATTATGCCATTCAAATTCTAAATAAACCCGGGAACACATTGCATTTTTCTAAGCAATTCGGGAGCGTAAAAACATATAAAACCTATAAACGGTATTTAGCAAACAAATGAAATATGCATAGCATGAATGGCCTCATCCAGTAAACACATGCTTCCCACACTGCCAAAAAGTAGAGGGAAGGATAGCACGGTTTTACAGAGATCAATTAATTTGAAAAAAAAGACAATTTACAGAACTAATCTCGGTGCTGAGCAATCTTTGTATATGGGGCACGCCACGGGAAAAGATACATTCGGTCATATTTTGTGATGTTTTAGTTGTTACTGTATTTAGAAATAACAATCTATCATTTTCAAATAACGAAAAGGTGATTTTTTTACAAATTTTGTCAATTAGATATTTTTACCGCGAAATACATAATAATGAATGTCGTCTGATCGAATATACGACGTCTTTTCAATAATTGACGGCAACTGTCCGAAGGTACCTTTTCCTGCGACACGCCCCATATGCAGCTAGTTCGGTTGTGCTGGTGAAGGTCAATCAATAATTTGATACCATGTCCCACTTACCGTTATTTATGAGACTTCCGGTAAGTGTCAGACTGACAGATGTCGGCTTGTGGTTACACCTTTTGATTCAAATTAAACTATAAACACACATTTTAACACAAACATTACCGCTTACCAGTTATAATAAATGGTAATCAATTCATATTTTTATATTTTTATCTAGTTTGAAATTATATTTTGCACATAGGAGACACGTTCGGTGAGGATTAGGGCACTTTTTAGTCAGCATAAAACACATGTACGAGTTCTATTCCAAAAACATCGAATAAACACTTGTGTTAAAACATACATCCAAAATGCATACTTGTCGCTATAAAAGCACAAGAACAATGATAATATCACCGCCGCGCGATTCTCTTGTCTCCTAACACATGATATAAAACTATATAATCTAACGCTTCTAATTTAAATTTATGCATCGGTTCAACTGCAAATATTGAATGTATCGATCAAACTGTCGGCCAAATGAAGAAGTGACAGTGTTGAAATGGTTCATATCACTGCAGTTCAGTTTTAATTACGGTGTACTTTGTTGTTTTGTTGCACATCTGTCATTACAGGTCTGTTAATGGGATGTAAATCTTACCCTTTAAGTCATCAAATTAAGCAAAGTACACTTGCTTTAACTATTGGTTAGTGGTCTTCTTAAAATATGGTCATATGCTATTGCGACAGGCATGGCGGTAAAACCATTATCACCTAAGTTACAGTTAACTGACCACACGAACTACAAATAATTTTGGTTTAAAATTTGATTGAAAATCGGTCTAAAACTTTCGCATACTTATTCTTTTCTAGCAAACCGACCGACTTAAAAGTTGTACCAAGTGTAACACTTGCCTAGCTCCACCTGTCGCTAGTTTCAGTTTTATCGTAGCATGCTTGACTGCTTTGAAATCGCTTGACATTTACTTAATCATTTAAAGTATACTGTGATTAAACGTTTTCAGTTTATGATAGATATTTAAGGACAAGTCTCCACATAATTTAACAAAAATGTTAATAACCACTGCCCTCTTTTCAGCAGATCTTTTATTTGAAAAGTATAATTTTAACGCTTGATTTCTACGACAGCCCTTATCTTAACAGAAAATAATGTGATAAAATTTCAATGCCAATTATCAGATTTTATACCAAGACATACATGTACTTATTTGATGTTTTAAAATATCGATTCAAAAAGAAAATGTGATTAATCAACCGAGTTCAAATTACAAGTTTAATTAAAGAAGAATGTGGATGGTTTTCTTTTAAAGTTTTGTCCATAAGAAGCAAAAGAAACAATTTTATTTTGAAATTTTGCTGTTGATAATTTGTACGTATAACATAGTACATATCTTTACAGTACAACACTCATTATGACAATTCCTAAATTAAGACCACCTAAAAAATAAGATATTCATAACAGTTAACAAAATGATCAAGAGACATACTATTAAGACCACATTGTCCAGTCCTATTATGTTGAAAATAGCGGAGTTTACCATAAAATTAAGTCAATAAAACGGCATGATTTCTTCTAGTTGAAATGTCGTCTTCTGACCTAAAATGACTCCTGTAGGTATATCAAATTGACAGTTTGTTTTCTATTTAATTTTGTGTGTCAATTTTCCTGACCAATTATACAACTTGTGCTAATTGCATCCATTGGCCCATTTTAAACTGTCTTAAACATGCAACGGTTGTCAAATTTTCAGTCAAAAACTGTAATGCACGCCCAAATGAAGACTTAAAATGTGCGTTTGTTAAAAAATTAAATCCTTCATTAACATATCGCATTAATTTTGCCCTTATGCACTCCAAGAAAAAAACAACAACATCAAATCTGTTGAAATTATACGTCGGATATTGACCAAAAAGAGCGCTGTGCCGTCGGCATTCTACTAGGCGGATCATACCGTTCAACCCGTTAACTGGAAACCCGATTGTTAACCGGAAAACAGATTAAGAAAAAATTACAGACTCGACACCAGGTGAGTTTAATTGATATTTTTTGCAATTTAGGCCAAGGTTTCCATTCGGAACTGGTAAGTATTGTTTCAGACGAGAACAGCGAATCTTGGCATATACATTTCGAGTGCAAAAGTGTTATATCTTGGAAGAAAACTCTGTGTAAAGTGGGTTTCCTTTGCATTTTTGTGTTTGGTAAGAAATATCGTTCTTCATCCAGCGATTGCAACGAATTTAGTAACAGAAACATAAACAACCATCATTTATCTGTAGTCGGGCCAATTTTCACTGATTAATGTTTTGTTTCAAAACGTCAACAGCGTTTCAAAGCTGACATGATGAGTGAAAATGGTTAACTGGAAAGTCCGATTTAATTTTGAGTGGTTAACCCCGAAGCCAGATACAAGCCATTCAATGTTAACCATGAAGCCAGATACAAGCCATTCAATGTTAACCATGAAGCCAGATACAAGCCATTCAATGTTAACCATGAAGCCAGATACAAGCCATTCAATGTTAACCATGAAGCCAGATACAAGCCATTCAATGTTAACCATGAAGCCAGATACAAGCCATTCAATGTTAACCATGAAGTCAGATTTCAAGAAAATTCTGTGTTGATTTTTTATGCGTTTCTTATGACACTGTTTCATGGTTAACGTTTAATGTCGTGTAAAAGTGATTGATCTAGACGCAGTGATTCTTAAATTATGTGACAATCCTTTTTTTACTGAAAAAAAAAGAAAGCAATACATATTTTGTGAGATGAAATTAAAAAAAGGGCAAAGTTGTAAATTTCGTAATGTACACACGAACTGGTATATGCACAACGAGTACAAAGTGACGTCATCTGAACAGTGTTCAGTATTTTATAGTATATTTTAGATAGAATTTTCAAGAAGTTTTGACCTTATTTTTGGTACACGTTGCTTCCTATTCCATTTCGAATGTTTTAGTTGAACTTAATAATGAGGCGATAATGTCATCAATCATTCGAATATAACAGGATTTCTTTATGTTGCAGGGTTCCGCATCATGGATAACGACGTAGACATGGAAAACGCTCTTATAATGGAACCTTTGGATGGATCATCGTTAGATGCGTCAGTTAAACGTGAAGCTGTGTCCACGCCAGAGAAAACGTTTGAGTGCAGAATTTGTGACGAAAGATATACATCCAGAAACAATCTTAAACATCTCATCAAGATTCATGACGACAAGTTTCAGTTTGTATGCAGAAAGTGCTCCATTTTCTTCGAAACAAAGGAGGGGTTCGATAATCACAACGAGATGTTGCACATAAGGAAATTTCTATGTGTGGAATGTGGAAAACAATTTTTACCAAATCTAACCGTAGTTCCTGCTTAAAGCTTTTACATTCCATGAGTACACCCGACCCAGGAAATGCACTCATTTGTCCGTTTGAAAATTGTGGGAAAAGTTTCACGATTAAGACAAAGTACCATGACCACTTGAGCTTACACTCAGGTTTAAAACCTCACAGCTGCTTAAAATGTGGAAAGCGGTTCTGAAATAGGTACAGCAAAAAAGGGTCACGAGAAGATTTGCTGTGGTGAGGCAAGAATAACTTGTCATGAATGTAACGCTGACTTTGCAGAAAGGTCCGCCTTAAGGAAGCACACCGATGCACAGCATAAGAAACGTCAACATATCTGCTTAGACTGTGGCAAAACGTACATCTATGTAGCTTCTTTAAGTCGGAAGCTTAAAGCATAAGAAGCAGTAGATAAAATTGAAATGTAGTCTAAGGTATAGAACTTTGTTAGTGTTTTGTTTTTTAGACGAACACCAAGTCGAAGCCATTCAATGACTGTCTGGTATGCTTTTTCCTGAGCAACTATTTTTTTATACCAAAAATACATACATGACCCAAGATTATAAAACTGAGATTGGAGACCAGTCTCAAGCATAATTATGATTGGCTGAAATGGCGTTTAGTCGCCATTTTAGCCAATCAGATGCTTGAGATTTTAGACTGGTCTCCTGAATAAGTTTTATGATCCTCGGCCCTGAGTTTTTGTGGGCTATATTGGAATCACGGTCATTGTCCGTCGGTCCGTCTGTCCCGCATAATCCTGATTTTGCTTCCAGCCCATAGCTTTGATTTTAAAGTAATCTGGTAGAGATGATAACCATAGTTGCCTGACATGTTTTGTTTGTCTGGTGCATTCCATTTTTGTAGGGGTGGAAAATTTTCTAAAATCTTCGCAAAGTCCCAGGTTTCAAATAATAACTTCAAATTGTAAATTTATCTTTTGCCTACAGTGTAGATTTGCATGACAGGGATTTCAGTTTACAGAGAACTTGTTAGCATTTTGCAGTTGTTTACTTCTGTACACAATGTTGCAAAGCCAGAAAGTGTTTTAGAATCATTCATTCCTTTTGTGTAGTGATATTTAAATAATTCGTTTTTGAATGTATGTAAGACAGCATAAAGTTATTTAAAATATGCAAGACAGCAAAATAATTACTTCTTTATTTCAACGTTATCATTATATTGTGATAAAGTATATCTTTTTTGGAACTATATGTCAGGTAGCATACAATTATTTTTTACTCAACTTTATGTTCATGACCTAAACTTCCATTGGTTCATTGTTAATTTAATTTTATACAATACAAGTGTGAAGTAAAAGCACTGACAATTACTGGTTTATATTTTTATTACATTCGAGAAGAGTATTCTCAATCCTTGCATCAGTATGATAATCATCTAATTTTAATTTATATCCATATTGTTTTTGTCTGTCTGTCTGTCTGTCTGTCTGTCTGTCCTATCCGTCCGTCCACCCGTCCGTCCGTTCGTCCGTCTGTCTGTCTGTCTGTCATGATAGAATTTTTATTTGCATATTTAGTTACCATGTTACTGTGATTTTATCTGTGATTATATTTATTAAATTGTTTCTGAAGTTATGATAACAGTGTTTAGAAATTCTTACTTCTTTACAATAACAGAATAAACCGTACTTCACTCACTTGTAGTATTCGATATTGGCTAGGTAATTGAAAGTGAAAACCATTTTTACCTCGTTTGAGATCAATTACGTATATCAGTTCAGATTAAATGATGAGACAGAAAAATATCCAATTATATACTTTAAATACATGGAAACAAAGTTCTGTGAACTGAATTGTTAGTGATGTCTCTTTTGAAACTGATCATTTTATTAACCATGCTCTCTCCCTCTCTTCTTCTTGACTGTGTGGGGAGGCTGTTTTTTCTGAATGCGGCGATTCCTGATATGCATATTTCACCTTTTTACAAATCAGTTTAAAATTTTTAGATATTTTCGCTTTAACGTATAAAGAACAGATTAAAACATGTCATTACACCATGACGAGTAGAACGTCAAATCCACTAACTGAAGTAACGGAAAATCTACACTCCCAATTGCAATAAAGCAGATACTCTTAAGAAGACACTGGTATTTATTTTTATTATATACCCATTTAGGATTTTAGCATAGTGCTTAAATACCTCATCTCTGAAATACTGTTACAGGAAAACTAAATTAAATCAATAATATCAAGAAATATCAGAAATCCTATATTTGACATGGGAAACGTTTTCTGTCGAATCAATTCACAAAAGTTTTTTAATGTATTTAAATGACCGTTTTCCTCCAAGTTCGTTAAGACTGCTGGAATACAGTCAAATATTTACATTCCTATTGATTTCTTCGTTTAAAAAAATTCGGTTCATTTTGCATGAACCGCATGACCCGTAATGACGTCAGTAACGTCATGGCTGTTACTATTGAAAACTCCCACGTATTACTCCCCCTTTTCACTTAATACTAATTTTTGAAAGCGTTCGACTTAAGTTTATTTAAAGAAAAACATGAATAAAATGTAAATATAAGTAATGATTCTTATTTTGGTGCGGTTCATGCAGATTGGACGTGCACGCGAGAGCTGGCAAATTTACCATAAAGCGCTAGCGCGCTTTATGGATTTGCCAGCTCTCGCGTGCACGTCCAATCTGCATGAACCGCACCAAAATAAGAATCATTCCTTAATTAACTTGGAATATTCACCTCTATGTGTTAGTATCTGTATCTGACAGCTGATCTGTAGGTGTTGTGGACGCTTCCGTTTCTATTGGTTTTTAGACTGGCGCGCATGCGCGCCAGTCTTAAGTAACGATGTCGTGAACACTGCGACGCGCAGTCGTTAACTTCGGGTGTATCATTGCGACCACGAGAGCGTATCAAGTCAGTGGGGTTTTGTGGTCACCGCGAGAGCAGGCCGGAATGTTCTGCACAAGTCTGAAGCACAATGCAGCACACCATTCCGCGAATGCTGAGCGATTGATAGTAAGTTTCCGTGTAATTTTGGAGCATCCATGCCCAAAACGCCAACTAACAAATGTAGAGTGAAATCACGACCAGCTACGGCAGTGAACAAGCAACTGGATATGCATGAGTAGTTTAGTTACGCCTGAAAGATAACGTAGTTGTGTGGCATAAAAGGTAGTGCATTTTAAGAAAATACAAATATTGCGAACTTTGAAAGATAATGCTACAAATAAAAACAAGAAAACAATTTAATGTTGTTGTTCGAACAACTATAAAGGGTATAAGAAGGACGATTAAAAACAAATCAGTCACATGACAAGCGGGAGATAGCGTGGGTTGCCATTTTGGTTAGGTTGGAGTAGTTGTGGATCGAGATTACGCTCAGCTTTCAAGGACCGGGTCGGTTGTCGCGCCCGACAACCGTTAACAAGCTTTGATCTATTTCCAACAAGGGTTAAATTCGCCGAAATCCGTTTATTCAAAATCGACATGTCATAATTTTCTGTTTCTTGCATTGTAAACACAGGTCGCATTTCAATACACACCTCATTCAAGGTTCAGCAATGGGCGATTTGACCAATCACAATCGATTTCTTTACTATCAGCTGGATAACTCCGCCTATCCACGTGGTAGAATTCGCAAGTATGTCGGTGTCGTCTGATCGTATTTTGGCTCTGCCGACTGTTGATATTCTCAATCAAAAGCGGGTGTGTTTGACATAATGTTAAATAATTTTAATGAGATGCGATCGTGAGTAATAATTTGGTTATTCTTTGTTCTGTGATTAGAAGACAAACACTTCGAAAATTGTACTGTATACATGTATGAAAATAATTGCGCGATAATTGATTTGTTTTAAACAAATCTATTGGGAAGTTGCAGTTAGAACTTAAATTGCAAAAGAAATGCATTCTGTGGCATTTTACTGCGCTATCATCGTACCGATCAGTTCATTTTCGTCGGACACATTTTCAAGTATGCATGCGCGAAAGAACGACGACTCGTCGATTCTATCTTATTTCAAGAGAAACCGGCCTTGTGAGGCTGATGCCAACTCCATCGGGCATTCTGAACTTCAAAATTCTAGAAATGAGATCGAGATCATTCCGAATAGCCCTTCAAGAGCGACTCTGACGACGCCATGTACCCCTTCACGTCGTGAAATTACTCCGACGCCGGACGCGGCACCTCAGCATGCCGAGACACTGAATCAACGCCGGCTACCTCGAACAGCCAGTTCGATCCAGTCAGGTGTCGATTCTAAGTGGTAGAAAGTCTACTCCTGGTTGCAAGAAGTTGGCAATGTTTTTATATTCATAAATATATTTACTTAGCCTTGTGACTTGCATTAAATAAATAAAATAACTCAATTTCATGCTACTATAATAAAAAGGGAAATATGCATATCAGGAATCGCAACACTCATAAAACACAGCCTCCCCCTGCAGCAAAAAGAAGAGAGGAAAATAAAAGATTTGTTTGTTGATTGTTTAACAAAAAAGAGAACCGTATGGGTTAGCGCCTTGGAACAGTCAGTGGCAAAATAATTTGCTACTGGGGGTTTATACCAGGTTCTAGGGGTGCACTATATCATTTATTATACCTGTTTGTGTTAACTGAATACCTATTATGATATTATTTTTATATATATGAAGCTGTCTATATGTTTACTGGTATCGTAAATTAATTTAATTTCAGATTGTGAGTGGGGTTTTTCCACCTTATCAAGAGTGAAGACAAAGCTTAGAAGCAGGCTTAACAATTCAACATTAAATTCATTGTTAATGATATCCATGGAAGGTCCTGATGTACTGAAATTTGATTATAATAAGGCAGTCAGCACTTTGGCCCAAGAAAAAAAGAGGCGTCTGAAAGTTTAATCCTAATCCTGTCAGTTGTAATGAAACACTGAGTTTGATATGTGTGAGATATCTTGGACAATGAAGGTGAAAAACTTACTATACAGAGTATGTAGTTGACATTGTAACTTGAAGAGATCAGATCAGTTTATGTAATTAAAACACATGTTGACATTCTGTTTACACATTGTTTCACATTATTTATGTTTTTTAACTTTGTACCTTTCTTTGCTCTAAAGAGATAAAAAAAAACATCTATGTACTATATACAGTAAACTTTGGTACAAAAAATAAAACTGTATAAAATGATAGTTAAAAAATAAAGTTTCACGAGCTAAAATCACGAACAGTCCAGCGACAACCATTCCAAAAATCCTGGGGAGACCGTTAGTAAGTTGGAAATATTTTTGTTAATGCATTGTTGCGATCGACGTAAAAATTAAGATTGCAACTGTTTCAGTCTGTTAAGGTACGTGAGCCTTGTGCATTTCATTGTTGACACTACTCAGTTGTGGCGGAGCCTGATCATCGTTATTCTAGCAAAATTTAACCACTAATCATACGCTCCTGCATCAAAAAGACCCCCTACCTAAAAGTGGAAAACCTAATTTCCTTGCATCAAAATACAACTACCTGCATCTATTGAAATCCCTGAATATACTGAATTATTTTCTAATGTTGATGATAGTAACTGTCACAAAATTTAACGAAAAAATCATACATAGTTTCATATGTTTGAAGTAATGATATCTGTGCAGGGCAAGTTCTCTTGAACCAGCGCGCCAGTCTTTCAACGCTTTCAGCGCTTTGATTCTAGACACTTAACTGGTGTGTTAATTTTTGTTTTCTTATTTTTGTCTTCTCCTCGATAAATACCAATCTTGTTGTCGGTTGTAATAAATACTTCTCCTTCAGCTGGAATAATATTTTGAAATTCTTTAGTTCTATAACCTCTTCTGCCAGTTTCAATATCCAGCTCGTATTCTCTGTATTTCAAACACATTTTTGGGATGAAATTCGACCAAATTGCCGAATGAGGATTTCATATATGGTAAAAGCCAGAGCGCAGTAATAACATTTGTAGATATCCATGGCTGTGTGTTAGACTCTGGAAAAAAATAAAATGCCCAAAGATAACATCCCGGTCTACACAAAATATTATATTATTTCTAACCTTCCTGGTTAAAAAAACATAATTATTTTATAAAGCACATCATTCAGACCCTTTGTCTTTAAAGGCTTGGTATAGGACACAAAAAATGTATAAGTCTTGCTTTCATTCTTTCAGTTTAAAAAGGATTGTCACATAATTTAAGAATCTCTGCGTCTAGATCATTCACTTTTACACGACATTAAACGTTAACCATGAAACAGTGTCATAAGAAACGCATAAATAATCAACACAGAATTTTCTTGAAATCTGACTTCATGGTTTACATTGAATGGCTTGTATCTGACTTCGGGGTTAACCACTGAAAATTTAATCGGACTTTCCAGTTAACCATTTTCACTCACCATGTCAGCTTTGAAACGCTGTTGAAGTTTTGAAACAAAACATTAGTCGGTGAAAATTGGCCCGACTACTGATAAATGATTCTTGTTTATGTTTCTGTTACTAAATTCGTTGCAATCGCTGGATGAAGAGTGATAATTCTTACCAAACACAAAAATGCAGAGGAAACCCACTTTACACAGAGTTTTCTTCCAAGATATAACACTTTTGCACTCGAAATGTATATGCCAAGATTCGATGTTCTCTTCTGAAGCAATACATACCAGTTCCGAATAAAAGCTTTGGCTTAACGTGCAAAAATATCAATAAAACTCACCTGGTGTCGACTCTGAAATTTTTTCTTAATCTGAAATGATGTGGTCATCCAAAATAATTCACTGCATGTCATTTTGTGACAAACCCACCTTACGTTATCTTTAGGAGAATTTGCACTGTACCATGAGAGCATTTTCATTAATCAATTATTCAATTTTAATGCACATTTGTATCATAAAATAAGTATAAATTATAAAATTCCTCCCCTCATAACTTTGCTATGACGTAAAATGACACTTTCACATAATTACGGCGATGAGTACTTAGTCCGGTAATGAGCTGCGTATTTGAAATGTTTAATATATTAAAAGGAAACATTGTGTTTTATATGTTTGTGTGGTTTCGCATGCAACATTGTCGGGGTGATGACTGGGTTTTAACTAGTTCACCAAGAAGAATTTTATTTGATGTTTACCAACAGTTATTTAAGTGGAGCAATTTCAAAATATGATAATCTGATTGCTACCCATCGTAGGCAGCTACAACTTTATCGTGGTTACCATAATTCAGTAATAGTAATACTTACCATTTTATTATTATTATTATTATTATTATTATTATTATTATTATTATTATTATTATTATTAAATTTTTATTACTACTACTACTACCACTTCTACTACTACTCTTCTACTACTACTACTACTACTACTACTACTACTACTACTACTACTACTACTACTACTACTACTATTATTATTATTATTATTATTGTTATTATTATTATTATTATTATTATAATTTTTATTATAATTGTTGTATTTATTTGTAGTAGTAGTAGTAGTAGTACTACTAGTAGTACTAGTAGTAGTAGTAGTAGTAGTAGTACCAGTAGTTATTTTAATCCAGTAATATTAGTACTAAGAATGGATAGGTCTTACCTAAGTGAACGAATTATATTTAAAATTCTATATATGTGAGTTGTGATACGAGACAAATAATGCTGTCTCAGTTTTTCACCGTTATAACATAGGCTAATTCTATTCAAGCATCGTGTCTTAAGAAGGTGACAGTGTTGAGTTGACAATATTCGCTGTGTTACTGAGTGCTTGAAATGAATGTCATCCATGGTAGGCTTTTGTCTTCAAACATGGCTATTTCATACGTCAAAACAAACAGATATTCGTGACAGGTTGTGAAATTGTAAAATATATTAACGCAAAAATGCAATTAGGAAAACGTATTGCTGTGTGTATTAATAAATCAAAACTGGTCTACAAACCCACATTAAGAATTCCCTTGAACTCTGGTATACTTTGACACTGTCTCCTTTAATTTTTTATGCCCCCACAAAGTGGGAGGCATATAGAGTTGAACTCGTCCGTCCGTCCGTACGTACGTCCGTCCGTCCGTACGTCCCCAACTCTTGTGGCATCAACTCCTCCTAAACTATAAGGCGGATTTCTTTTAAACTTGCACAGATGGTCAACCAGGATGTGTAGATGATCGTAAAGAAAGGAATTTTTCCTGCGACCATTTTTACCAGAGTTATGGCCCTTTGTTATTACAAAATTTGTTGCAGCATGGGGGCATCAGTGTCCAAGGACACATTCTACTTAACATATTTTTAGCCACCAAAAATCTGGTACTCTTAATTATCTTTTTAAAGACTTTTGATACTATTTGCAGTGCCCTGAAAACTGGGATAAGGTTAATATTGTCTCAATTTATTTTCGACCTCAACAATAGGTGACGCATGCAATAAGTGCCCTACAGAATATTCTTATAAACACAAAGCCTAAGGAAATTCGCTTTGATAGCATTCTTTGGCTTTCTTATCACGGACAAACAACTCGAAAACATCAGTACTGTTGAAACGTATTCATTTGAATAAAACTAAGCGACTAACAGAAGTTGTGACATATAAACAACATTGTATCTGGTTCATAAGATAATAAAGAGTAATTATACACAATATGGTAAAAACCTATCATAATGCATTATTTGGAAATGCGTTCTTTTTTGCATGTGTTTATTATCAGTCAAGTAAACAAATATTAAAATACAGCACAAGCGTTTAACGCATTTCTCGGAAATAAAACAGAGTAAATAATTATGTGCAGGCCGTTTGTTTAGTTAATCACTAGAAACTAAGTGGTAAGATTAGTCGAAATATAATGACACTGCATGGTGCTAATGAAAGTGAACCATCTAACCCTTATATGTGTTGTTGTTGGTATTGTTGGTGTTGTTGGTGTTACATGTTGGTCGATTGACGATTTGAAAATCCCAGACGACGTTTTAAAGAAGCTTAAAACTAACAATCTAAAGGCGTTCTCCTTGTCAGCGTAAGTTTTTCCCACATAGTACACTTCCTTTATCTTATACTTGAAAAAGAATTATTTGACAAGTTTTTTGCTAATCAGTTTTCAGGGGAATAATTATAATGTTTTACTGTTTTCAATGAAAATTTAAACTTTATTCGTACTTTAAGCAATCAGGATGACATAAAAACAGTCTTCAACAAAAACATCGCGGTATTTGGACGATTTATTAGATTTAAGAAATGACAACTTTCCAACTTTGGTAAATAAAATATTTTCTCATGAGACAAATACTTCAGACAAAGAAGCATTCCTGACCTTTATTCTTATACTGAAATTCGTATTTCTGTCTGTATTTTATCTAGTGACAAAATACAAGAACAGACTTGTTTATACACCAACTCCAAATCATGGTTTTCATTGCTAATGATAAGCAGGATCCTCGATGTCCGGGGCCCAGTATCATAAAACTAAATGTGGAGAGATTTAGTTTTATGATAATGGGAACCGATGGTCGTTAATAAGATCAGGTCCCAAAAAACATATTGTTACTCAACACGGGATAGATAATTTGAATTCTGAAGATATTTACAGGATTAATCAAATTTTCTCTTCATTATTAAGTTTTTCTTTAATATTTCAAATCATTTTATTAACCATGATCATTCTTTTTGTTGTCTGTGTCGGAAGGATGTGTCTTCTGGATGTGCCCATTTCTGATATGCATATTTCACATTTTATAAATACAATTTTGAAAAACTGCATTTGAATTTCCACATTCTGAAGACACAGCCTCACCACACAGCCAGAAAAGAAAAAGATAAAGCATGGTTTATAAAATGTTCAATTTCAAAACAGACCCCACAAACAATTAACAAAAAGTACGAACCCGAGGGGTTACCGCCCTAGAATGGTCAGTTGCAGAACTATTTGCCACTGGGAGTTTAAACCAGGTTCTATGGTGCAATGGATATACAAAAAAATTTAATAACACGTAGCACGTACATGTACCAAATGAGAGATATTTACGCTATTATTACGATATTAGCAATTAAAACAACAGATTATCCTGTATTAAGTTTCATAACCTTTTCACATTTCATGAGCTTTTATGACATAAGTAGTTGATATGGTCTTCTTGTTTACCCAAACAAGTATCAACATTATTATTTCATTATATTCAGAAATTCAACTTCCTCGACGCAGATCAAGATTAGAAATATATATCGATGGCTTAATGCGAAACTATTCTATCTGCATTTTAGAAAACTTTTCAGGAGAAGCAAAAACTGTTTTATTTTGTTAAAACTAAATAAAAATTAAAGTTATCCATAAATGTTTTTCATATTTAATGTTTACATATAACCAGGTGTAAATTTTCAAAAAATATTTTAAGAAAAAAGTTATTTTGCTGAAAATGTCAAATAGAATACTTTCGCGCTGAAAAATGGGTCTACTGGACTATAAATCTTAGTGCGAAACTATTCTATGTGAAAAATAAAATTCTTTCTTTTAACAAGTAATTGAATTATTTTATGTAAATCTGAGTTAGTTAATTATATTTCTGCAATAATTTGAAAATATGTCACATAGAATAGTTTCGCACTGAAATTTCAAGTGGCATGTCTTGTTTTTTCAGTGCGAAACTATTCTATATAACACTGACGTGATGCTTTTACAGTATTTTTTGACAAATTATAACCATAAAAAATGTTGTTTTTAAATGAAAAGTTTTATATAGGTAAAGTAAATATGAAACAAATTATTTTATTAGCATTTATTTCATTTTTTTATAACAATCTTTTGTTTATAATTAAATCCTAACATCAATTGTATAATACGCTCAATACCAAAGATAGAAGACATGTTGTTTTTTTAGATCTTTCACATTTCAATAGAATGTTCAAGATCATTGTTGTGCCACTCATATTCTTGGTAATACTGTGTTGGATTGATACAAGCAAATGAAAGACTGGTCATGATCAATGCCTTTATTTATTTAAAAACAAATGTGTAATTGAAAGCCATATACAACATGTGTAAATAATCTAAACATTTTTTTAAATCAAAAATAGCCTTGTTCTTCATTATTGTGTCAGACAAGGAAGGCAAAATAATTTACTTATCAGATTCAATAAATGACATTGGTTTTGACCTTACATAGAATGGCTTAGAGGGAGACTTGGGAGAAATAGTCTCCTGATGCCCCAAACTTCTCCCAAGGGAGAAGTTTTTCCCTATATATTTCATAAAAAAAGCTGAAGTCAAAGGTAACTTATCCCAATATTTGGAAAAACTTCTCCCTGTTCTGACAGCCGAAGCCAATCCCTGCCTTATACTTCATGGATATATGGCTTATATCCCATGTCCTACCACTGTAGAACCAGATCAGACAACATATCAATGCTGTCACATCTAGGTATACACTGTTTGCTTTTTAGTCTGAAATAAGCTAATGAATCCAAAAGCAATTTAGACTTTAGATCCTGATCAGACTGCATGCATGTGCATGCTGATCTGGATTTACACTGATGCAAATGCAGTTTATGCCTGTCATATCCACTGAGTAGAAGGTTAAAGTTTCATTTACCTTTCATCAGCATTATCTATTTAACATCTAACTTGTACTTTTATATGATATAACTAAATATCATATTATTTATATATTACAGTACTGTGGTTCTCCACTGATGTTAACTCAAGATTTGAAAAATAGGTCTCTTACACTTTTTCTTTGTCCTTGATTTTATTTCTTTCCTCATGGATTCAGTAACATAAACAAACTATCACCTCAATCACATGAGATAATAAAATTATAATGATTATTAAATCACTATTAAATTCTTTAAATTAAAAATAACTCACATGTAAATAATTTAACTAACGGCTTGCTTTTGTGTTTAATATTTTTCCCTTTTACATAAAAAATAATTAAAAATAATACACAGGCTCCTAAACAACCTCGGTATCAGCGCTTGGACTGCTAGACACCGAAAGACTGAAGACTTTTGACTGGATCAGAGCCTACTGCTACTATGAGCAGCTTATCGGTTATTTGTAATAGCTCTTCAAAACCTTTTTCCACTTCTACCTGTTCTTTTATGAAAACAAACATAAATTTTGAAAAAAGTAAGTGCTTTTCTGTTATCGATGGTAATAATTTGAAACTAATGTAACACTAATTAAATATTTTAATTCAAGAAGTATCTCGATGAAATATTTAGACATGTTAGATGCATGACTATTCAGATTTATTTCTTTAACCCTTTCCTCCATAGATATACCTTTATTGCAAGGGCGAACAGTTTAGATCCAGATCACCCGGCACATCCGTGTCGTCTGATCTGGATCTAAACTGCTCACTTTTTGATTCATTAAGTTATTTCTGACCAAAATGCGCTAAGTGCAGATCCTGATCATAAGGCATGGATGTGCCGGCTGATCTGGATCTACACTGGTTGCACATGCGTAAAAATGCGTATTCATGGAGAATATTGCAAATCCAGTCACTTCAGTATTGCAGTATTGAAGGTCAATTAATTCTAATTGCAAAATATGAAAATGATTTAATGCATTTCCTTCAGAATATAGACCAATTTAAATATCAATAAAAAGAAAGTGAAAATATATGAAATAGTAACAAAAAAGGAATGGAGTGGGGTGCAACGATCATTTGGAGCACATCATTAATGTAAAAAGAATTGGAATGCCATTGAAGTGGAATCGGATTGGAATTGGAGTGGTTAAAAGTGATAAGCTGATACAGCAGGTAACCAACCGGAGCAGAATCAGCAAAATTGTTCATTTCAGGATTTCCAGTACTGTTTATCTAGAAAAATACTCATTTTAACTACAACATGAGTACCTTAACTGAAGTTTTATTAATTGGTACATGTAACTTTAATAGACAGACATACATAAGGCTCATGGAATATTAAGTGAGTGTCTTCTCTACCATACTACCATTGTTAATTCTTTCATGTATATTAGATTATGTATTCATATTGAACCAGGAGTACTTTTATGACACTTGCTTTCTCATTATGCAATTATTTAACCTTTCTACCTATTTAAACATTGCAAATCAAATCATTTGTGCTAAAATGAACAACTAGGGAGCATTTGCTTCTGTATCAGTTCTAAAAATCAACTTTCTTGAAGATTTCTTTTTAATTTATTAACTTTTACATTACTTTTCATATGCCAGAGACAATATCAATAATCATAAGCAAAATATTTTTTGCTTTTATTAACAAAAATGTCACATAGAATAGTTCCGTAATAAACAAAAAGACCAAAATCAGACAGAATATTATGACCAATTTCTCTTTCAAAAGTCATTTTTTAGAAAATCATTTAATCATTTAATTAACCCGTTACCGATGTCATGCAGTGATTGTTACGTATATCAGGGCTATCCGATCAACGTTTTTTGGCGTTGTCCCGGTTAGCTCAGTTGGTTACGTCGCAGGAATTGCATGGCTAGGCGCTGTCGCCGTGACGGTGCGGGTTCGCTCCCAGCTAGAGACACTATCATTTGAAATTCACAGTAGCGCTATTTGTGCAGTGTGGCGGCCGTAAAAAGTCTCCCCGTACATTTAGTCAGTACTGTTATCAGTAAATTAACCCGTTACCGATGTCATGCAGTGATTGTTACGTATATCAGGGCTATCTGATCAACGTTTTTTGGCGTTGTCCCGGTTAGCTCATTTGGTTACGTCGCAGGAATTGCATGGCTAGGCGCTGTCGCCGTGACGGTGCGGGTTCGCTCCCAGCTAGAGACACTATCATTTTTAATCCTTTTTACAGGACATGTGTCAAGGATTGGTGTATCCTTTTCTGCAAAAACATGATTTTTGGAAAAAAAGTCACATAGAATAGTTTTGCGCTTAGCCCTCGATATCAAACAAACAAATAATTTTTGCTTAAACATAAAATTATTCAAATAAATAATGACATAGGTTAACAATTGCATTCGTCCATCCATGATACCGACACTTTCGTCAGCATAGCGGTGCACCGAATGCGATGTGTCATTCTGGATTACACTATTTGAAAGTAAGAATGTTGTTATGATAGACTGAGTATGTTTCACACTTCCTGAAATTTTGGTTTACGTTTCAGAAGTATCATAATATATGAGAAACAGTGGGTGTTTTTATGAGTCACCTAATTGTCGTTTCCTTGTTATCTTCAGCCGAAATCAAGAACAAAATTTATGGTGTATTTTGTGTTTTTCGTCGATACTTGTCATACAAACACAAATATGCAAGAATTGTAAGTAAGTATAATTTCCTAATAAAACTACTTTCACTGTACCTCAATTAAGCTCAATAACTTCTTCAGTTTATAGATAGGTGGTTTCAATATCCCAGCAAATATAGATTCGGATATTGTTCAATCACCCCAAGGATGTACTTCCTATTTTAAATTTTGCCTTTGGCGTTGTCTGTGATATGCAGGATTTATACTCTTATGGCCCCTGTCGAAATTCTATTTTGTTAAGTTCCTCTCAGTGTTTTCTTGCTTAGGGCAAACACTTTCTTTTATCTGGCGACCATACACCGCTGAACATGGAATGGTATTAATCTGAAAATACCGCATGTAAGGTTCCATTTTAACCGCCATATGCATACCATCGTTTGGAGTGGATCACAATTGTACTGGTTATTGATGTAAATAATTAGTTGCGCTAAACCCGGGGCAAGGCGGCGTGGGCAGTAATATGCCTTTCCATTACTGCCCATGAACAGGCTTAATAAAACCGAGCCTGCTATATTTTCATATTTGTCGTGTTTGGTGGCTTTTAAAGTTCCCTTTTCATCTATTTCGATAATTGTCTTATGTATGCAGATTGGAGAATTATTATATTCTCACATCCCCTGTCAAGAAACTAAATTCCATATACTAATGAATAAGTTGTAATTGTAAGTTTAGGCGCTCTTGAAATGATTTCCAATCGGTTTATCCTGCTCAAGAATAAAAAATGAGATTGATATAGATCTTGTTACAATCGATTACTTATTGAATAAAATATTATCTTATAGATACAAGCATTATCTCTTAAATATTCATTTCCATTACTGCCCATGAACAGTCTCAGGCCCGTTCCAAGGCAATAACCCCTCGGGTTTTCATTTTGTTAATTGTTTGTTGTTTCTGTTTTGAAGCTGATCATTTAATTAACCATGCTCTCTCTTCTCTTCTCGTCTTCTTGGCTGTGTGAAGAGGCTGTTTTTCTGAATGTGGCAATTCCTGATATGCATATTTCACTTTTTTCAACCAAACCTAACTTTCAATAGATTGATATTTGTCGGTGCTTTCGGTTTCTTTTTTTCACCAATTTAAATATTTGTATGTTCTATCTCAAAACAACTCATAAATAGGAAGTGCATAAATATGACAAAGTATGTTGACATATGTGCATTAGTCTTACAAGCAGGTCATTTGTATTAATTAAATAATATTTCGTAATTAACGCAAAATTAATAGCACACATTCTAACAGTGTGTTTTTCTGCATTTCTTGGAAATGAAACAGGAGTAATTAGATAATGCAGGCAATTTCCATAAATAAATAATTACACAAACCCAGTTACCGAAAAGCTTTACAGTCAAGGATTTATGTCAAGAAGAAGATGTGTATAATATGATGTATGAAAGAAACATGAGAAAAGCAAATGCAAATATAATAATTTCATTTATAAGCATATTAATCCACAAAGATAGTTCAACTTAAATATCTCATGATTATTGATGCAAAAACTGACTTCCCCTGATTAAGAACATGTTAAGGAAAAAAGGTGCCTTCCGTCTTTGACGTTTTTTTATTTCTTTCTCATAACAAAAAAAGGACTTTGTCCCACATTTTGACTGTTAAATGTTATTTTTACCGCCGATTGCATAATATGCAAGGTGCTCTGTTCAACTGTATGACGTAATTTCAAAGAAAGAATGACGTCAATTTTTCAAAGATTATTATTCCCGTGCCGCATCCCATACATGTATAAACCCATTCTAAGTAGTGAGAAAAGTTTGACATATTGAAGAAAACACGAACCATATTGCAAATTTATTTTTTTTAAATATTAAACTTTGGTATTGACCAGTTCTTAATGAAGACAAAACATATTTCGTCACTTTGTTTCGACATATTTCAATTTATTGGTGTTCATGTAGCGCTTGTGTAATTCAGCTATTTATCATTATCTGGACATAAATTCTAATACGAACGAAACGCGTTTTCAGAGTTTGGACAAATTTGTATGTAAATGACTCGAACATGAATACATTTTATTCAGATTACCGACTACACCTATCATGCTAGACAAGCAACTAAAATGTCTTCAATTTAAATTTATAACTCATGAAAAAAAACAACAGATTTTTGTCATACGCAATAAAATATATCATGAACTCGAGACGTTTTTGCGTAAGCGGAACTAAATTATCGCGTTTTATCATATTTCTATGATCATAATTTCCTACTTATGAAACAAATAACGGGCGGAAACTGTAGATAGATATGTTTCTTTCATCTGAAAAAAAGACTTCAAATATGCGGACAATTAATATTTCAATATGACATCATTATTTTTACATTTTTAAGTAAACATATGTGGAGTACTCATGCTGATAATTTATTTTTAAATAAATATTTATGTTTACTTCAATAGGCTTTCACTAGAACAAAACTTAATTCAGTTTATATACAGCCAAACCTGTCTTTAGAAGCAACCCGAGGGAGTAACAAAAAGTGGCTGCTGAAGACAGGTGACTGTAAGAAATAAGAACAAACTCCCAGTTTAGGTCATATGCAAACCGGCTGTTTAAGGCAGGTACTTGCTTTTTGCAGGTGGCTGCAAAGGCAGGTTTCACTGTAAAATAAAAGAATAAGGATTTGATCAAATTGAAGATAAAATTTAAAAAAAATTGTAAAACTATATAATAATAATAAACTATGTTATATTATGTTATAAATCAAGTGAATTAATTTGGCCTTGTTATTGTGACAAGGACAGCCATACTGGTTCGGGGAGGATGGCCGAGGGTAAATACAGCTGCACGAGACCCAATAACAAGCCTTTATGAATTTTCTCGAATTATGACACTTTTACATTTGTATTATTTAAGAAATATTTACAGTTTTTGATTTAAAAAATACTTAAAAAAGAAATGATATTTCAACTCTGATTTTAACTTCTCTTTCTAGTGTCTAGGCTGGTAAAAATAGATGAAACAGTGACTTTTGAAAGCCACCGAACACGACACATGTGAAAACATTGCAAGCTCGGTTTGTTTGGGCCTTTTCGAGGTATAAGCTACCAAGGAAATGCAGATATGAAAGTTGTTTCTTTATATTGGCCCAAAGATACCAGATTTTGCCCCATTCAGGCTTCATATTGATGTTATATTATTCAATATTATGCCAAATTCCATTATAGTCTATCATTATGCTTACCTCTTTAGTTGCACGACGGTGGCAGGGGTTTAAGAGTTTATGAAAGTTTTTGGGGAAATCTTTTCTAAAAAGAACCCAGAAGCTCGATTTGTTTCCTTTATCCCTGTCATCGTGTTCTTGCTGATTTTACTCCAGGTGCTCTGGTCTCTGTAAGATCATTGAGTACCCGCCCTTTGGCTTTGCAATGCTATTAAATTCTTATGTTTATATGTTTGTATGCTTTTGCATGCAACATTGTTGAGCTGATGGGTGGGTTGGAGTTATTTCACCAAGACAATTTGTACTTGTTTTGTGATACGAGAACCTGTTGGGGCAAGTGTGAGGTTGGTGCACCCTAGAACCTGGTTTAAACCCCCAGTGGCAATTTGTTTTGCCGCTGACCGTTCCAAGGCGGTAACCCCTCCGGTTCTCACTTCCGTTATTTGTTTGTGGCGTCCAGTTTGAAACTGATTTTTGTAATACCATGCTCTCTTTTCCTCTCTACTTTTTGGCTGTGTGGGGAGGCTGTGTATGCTGGATGTGGCCATTCCTGATATGCATATTTCATTTTTTTTTCTAATAAATTAAAAGCAACTCTCAAGAAACACAATTAAAAGACTGTTCACAAAAACACAAATTAAATCCCAACGTTTCAGGGGGATAACCCCCCCCCCCCCCCCTTCTTCAAAGGGGCTTTTACATGGATTTCACGTGAATTGAAATCCATGTAAAAGCCCCTTGAAGAAGGGTGGTTAATCCCCCTGAAACGTTGGAATTAAATTTGTGTTTTTGTGAACAGTAAAATTATCAAATTCAAAATTGCAGACCTAAAAAAGACCCAAATATGAAATATAAAATGTCTTTCCAATATATAAATATAGGATACAACATGAGTGATCATTTTATACTGAAATTATTAAACGAGTCGTCTAAATCGATATAAAACGAGGCTTTTGCCGAGTTTGTATCGATTTAGATGACGAGTTTAATAATTTCAGTATAAAATGATCACGAATGATGTATTCTATTTATCACATACCCTGAAAAACAAGGAAAATCCATGAATTGTCCCTTTCTATCGCCTAGTATAGAGCGAAATTAAAACGTGTGTAATTCGGTCGTATCGGATGTTACATAAGCTAGTTCCCAAAGAATTTATCCTACCGTTTTCCCATTTGCCAAAATAAGTAAAAAAATAAATAATATTAACTGCGCTAAAGTCTAGATAAAAGAATTTACCAGTTATAGGCTTCTGAAGTTGTGTTAATTAAATAAATCGATCTTCTGTATGACGTCATTTGTGTAAACTTTCATAGCGGCATATGACAACATTGAAATTTGCTGAATATAAACTCATAATTTGGATTGAAAAGGTGTTTCTCGTGTTTCTTTTTGTTTCGGGGATGTTGTAAGATCACACCGACGATGTTCTGGAAACGATGTCAGCGTCCGGGTCATTTTGTGTTCGATTTAAACGAAATGGAAATGGCTTTGTTGCTGTTGTTGAATTTCACCATAGACTTTCGGCGTATTGCTATCTTACGGAGTAAATAAGATGTCAGAAAGTTATATTTTCCGTGGATATTATCAATAGAAGGGATGCTTAAGTTCCTTATAGAAGTTGATTGCTTGCCTAATGTGGTCAGATGGCAGAAGTAAGTCATTTTCATAAATTTGTTTTGATCGCTGATAACGCGGATGAATAGTGATTCGGCTACGATATATAACTAGTTATATATCGAAAATATATATAACGGGTGTTATTACACTCCCACACCGGAAGGTATGTGATCAACATTATTAAAATTTGCCATAAAGTAAACCAATACAACAACAACAACAACAATAACACTATAAATCTAAGAAGCTAAGACGTACATGTACGTGTACCCATGTTATTTTGTACTAGTTCAGTTTATTTTACATGGACGTTTCAATTAAATGATTCCTAAACTTTACCAATGTTCTAACTAAACCAATCATACAACTTTAATTTCTATGCACGGAATCGGAGTATTATCCCTAAACTTGACACAAGACATTTCATTCTTAGTATAAATATTCATCACCTCGCCTTCTTCTTTCGAAACCACTGACGTTTACATGTATCTAGTTTTTTTGTGAATGTCATCGAGTAAGGTTTGTCATTGCGAAATGTAAGCATGATAATGGCGTCCAGACACCATGGTTTATGCGATACTTTCTAACAACACTCTTCATAACAAATCTTCTTGAAGCCTCAAAGATTTGTCCGATTTATACTAAAGTCAACCAATTCACATGGAAAGAGTTGTATGAAGCTATAAAACATAATTTTGCGTAATGCGTATCGATGTTGTATGCATTGAATCCAAGGAATACGCGTCTCTACGGATAAATTTCAGTGTTAAACTGTCCGAACAGGTCATCCTGGTCGGTGAGATAGCCACTGGTCGCATATTGAAACCCTCATAAGGCCAATTAAGCAGAAAATTTCCGCTCTTAATGGATAGCCGTGTTAAGTGGTTTCGCCACAAATTCACGCATTTTTGAACGAAGCTTGATCCCTACTTTAACGGTTGACATTCTGTAAAGGAGTATTTTAAGGGATTAGAAGGGTAAAGTTTTGTCTTCTTGTCAGATGTTCAGCAACAGTAAAAAATGACAACCAGAGAGAATAGAAACCGTTTATGTGAAGTGTTAAGTATTTGAGTATGAGGTAATATGTTCTTGATTTTCTGGATAGTGGAGTGAATTACAAGCATATATTGAGGTGGTTTCTTGCCTAACGTAAACTCGATTGTGTTGTATTGCTGGTAAAATTGCAGTCCAGGCATAAATTTCCATAAAACATAACCATCAAGACCCAAAGGCCAAGATTCTTGTGTTGGATATTGTTAAAGGCATCTCTGACAATTGATGATCCGAAATATTGAATAATAATGATGACGTTATACAACAACGAGGAATTTTTAACAAGGTCTGAAGAGTTATCCCCCCTTCCAAAAAGTCACACATTTGAAGACAAGCTTGAAATGTATGAAATTCATTTAAATTTAAATCGCAGGACAGTTTGGGACAGGAATTCTCGGACAAAGGTTACTTTTTTCGGGAATTCGTACAGGAATGATACAACGACTCAAAACATTGCATGAAACTGCATAGGTCTAATAGTAAAATATGCAAATAATCAATTCACGCGAATGTAAATAAACTTTTTTCTCAGTTTAACGACATCGGTAGCATTCAAATACCACTGAACCCATACACATGCATACTTTAAATACACGTATATTGTGATTCCTTACTACTGAGCTGCATATCTGCATCTGTACTCATGCCGATGTTTTACCATATAAGCTAACCTGGCACTTATTGACACCTTTAATCAGTCGAATTAAGCCCCTAAACATGCATGTTGAATGTAATAAAAGCATCAACGAAATATTAAGTTCTTTAGTCCATTTAGCATGTTCGCGTCCAGTGTTTTATTTGTTTTCTTTACAAAAGTACTTGTTTTTAAATGGAAATATTTCTCCAAATAAATTACAAACAGTAACGTCCGTGGAGTAACGTAACGGACGAATACCCTCGTACATGTATGTGAAAATAATGTGCCGCCCGGGAATCGAACCCGGGTCGCAAGAATGGGAATCTCGCATGATACCACTATACTAGCGGCGCTTCTTACAAGATCTTCAAACTCACGGAGGCCGAACACTACTTCTTGAAAAAAATGTAATTGGGCTGTAGGAGACGTGGGGCTTACTTGTTTGATATCCATAAATCTCGATCAGTCATTAAACAAATGTCGCATATTTTAAAAATTGACCCATTGGGGTAAAAAATATCGCATGGATTAGTACTGTGAAGTTTTGCGTTAGGATTCCTTAGGTTAAGCACTGAGTACCAAAAAACAAAACAACAAAATCTGCGTACCGAATATCTCAAAATACATTTTTGCACTGAGCTTAATCACCATAAGTGCAGTGAACCAAAAATAGTGGGTACCGTCTTCAGTAATCGGCGTTATAAAAAAGGACTTGTTTTTTATATTAAAATATTGCGCCGCCCGGGAATCGAACCCGGGTCGCAAGAATGGGAATCTTGCATGATACCACTACACCAGCGGCGCTGTGTGTAAATTAAGATACCGTAAATCTATGTTCTCACTGAAGTCAGATCTAGCAGAATAGATTAGCGCTTTTCGGAATGTTGGGTCTTTACCTTACTTTATAGCATAATTACTGTACGGATGGTTGTGTTGGAGTTATTTCGCCGAGACACCTTGTACTTGTTTTGTGATATGAGAACCTGTTGGGATATGTGTGAGGTTGGTGCAGCCTATAACCTGGTTTAAAACCCCAGTGGCAAATTGTATTGCCACTGACCGTTCCAAGGCGGTAGCCCCCGGGTTCTCCTTTTCGTTAATTGTTTGTGGTGTCCAAATTGAAACTGATTATTCTAATACCATGCGCTCTTCTCCTCTCTACTTTTCGGCTGTGTGGGGAGGCTGTGTATGCTGGATGTGGCCATTCCTGATATGCATATTCCACTTTTTTATGAAGTAAAAAGATTTTGAGATTTTGATAATTTTCTTTTTTATCAATGAGCAAACAAGGATTAGTGTAGTAAACTCTTAAAGTACATAATGTTATCCTCAACGGAGAACAAATCATGGAGAAAAAAATAAAACGACAAAGACTTGTAATTTGTTCTTTACTTTAGCGGTTTTCGTTTTGCATTTTGTCTTTCAGTGTTTATTTTATCCCATCGTGATTTTGCGTTTGCTATCAGTTGTCTAAAATATTTGTAAACTGCTTTCTCTTCTACTTCCTTGCCACTTTTCATTACAGGTTCTGACCGGAAGTGAAACACCAGCGCGTCACGTGGCATAACATGATATCTCTGTGTTTCGACCGTCCCATTCCGGTATTTCCAACAATAGTGTATACCCACTGTGTCTATACAAGTTGTATTAACAATATATTTTGATCTTACATTCTTATCAAATATGTATTCCCGTCTTGTGATACGCAGTAAGAAGTTAAGATTTAGCTCCCTTGCCTTCTGTTTCCCTTCATAAACGGCTTTCGTCTCGACACCCATAAAGCTACTCCGTACGCTATACTCACAGTGCGTGTTTGGAAGGGAAGTCATTAGTTCATTTAAGGTCGTCATACCTTTTCTGGGTACAATTAGCTCGTCGATGTCTATATTTACCATATATCGCGAGATTCTATAGTTCCGAATCAAACAGTCATTTATAGCTGCATTTTGTCCATAATAATGCAAATCCGTATGCCGCGGTAGTTTCCATGGTATCACCTTGACCCAGCCTTCTTTTTCGTAATGGCTTAAAATTTCGTCAGTTCCAGGTTGAGTAGAATAAGTATAAACCATGAATAAATCAACACCTAAAAGCCTGTTCATTTCAAACCATTGTACTAGTTCATATTCAATAGAATTATTGAAAAATATTGGCGATAAGCAAACGGTGAAATTACGCAGTTCTCTTGGCTGGTACAGAACCGGAAGTCGATGTAGTCGTACCGGTGCTGGATTGGACAGTCGGGGATCGTTTGGAATGATCGATATGTAGACTGGTATCTCGTCGTCTGGCAGGGCACAAAACAGGAAGACGGTCTTAAATCTGTAAAACAGGGTAAAATATGACAAGTTAAAGGAAAAGGTATCAATGACATTTTAGTTAATTTATATGGAAATGACTTGAAGTTAACAATTATTTTCTCATTACTAATAATAAGGCGGTTTTCTTTAGCTTATATATGTTGATTTTGTACCCCGAAGTCCATGATAAGCTTTGTTAATGAGGACTGCTTATATGTAGGACTTTATTTTAAAATTGATCAATTGTCCGAAGGCGACTTTTCCCGTGACGTGCCCCGAATGAAGTTCGTCACGAATTATTATGGACCAGTTAATGAAGGTGAGGGCAAAAAGTAGGTCGCTCTAAGTAGTGAGTCCACTCTGAATTATCAAGGTATTCTGCATGTGGAATACGCCTCATGTTCTCTTTATCGTAAGTTGTTTGTGGTGTCTTCTTTGAAATTTTATAAATCTAAGATCACTTTTCCTCTGCCTTTTTGGCAGTGTGGGGTGGCTATGTTTTCTGGGTGTAGCTATTCTTCGTATGCATGCCTTCCATGCAAGAGACAGATACAGTTCAAGTAAGAAAACCAGGGCCCAGGATCATAAAACTAATATTGGAGACCAGTTTCAAATCTCAAACATCTTATAGGCTGAAATGGCGACCATTCGCCATTTTAGTCAATCAGATGCGCTAGATTTGAGGCTGATCTCCGGATAAAGATTGATGATCTTGGACCGGTACTCACATCATCTCATGGTGATCAGGAAGCATCCAGAGTTTCCCTTTGGTTGTGACACTGTCAGCGTGCTCATACGTCATCTCACAGTAGAACTTCGGTAAAAAGTAGTTTCCATTTATTGCCAAGGCTTTGATATATGGCTGCCCATTAATTCTGTCCACGAAAGCAGAAAAAATCATGAACGTCCCGTCTGCTGATATATTCTGCCACATAAGTTCTTGTGGAATAGGGATATTTGGAATTTCCAGGTTTTTTACCACTTCTACATTAGGATATTTGGATTTGACAAGTTGAATATTTGTTGACTTTATCTTCTTAACTTCGCTTGGAACTACCTTGTTGTCAGTTTTCTCATTGCCTACATTAGAATTTATCTTCTTTCTAGCTGGATTTACATCTTCTATTTCTTTTTTCTTAGCAGAATGTTCTTTTATATCGTTCTTCTTTATTTCTTTCGTAATGACTACATCATTCTTTTGTGGTTCTCCTATAAAAGCTGGATTTGTATCTTCTATTTCCTTTTTCTTAACAGAATGTTCTTTTATATCTTTCTTAATGATTTCTTGCTGAACGACCTCAGCATTCTTTCTTTCTCTCATAATGGATGTTTCTTCATTTAAATGTTTACGTTCACTTGGACGAATGTCAGATATAGATTTTGAGTCTATGTTAGATCGATTTGCGACACCTTCCATTGTTGTTTGGCTGTGCTCATCATAGTTACCGTGATCTTTGACGTATATATTTCCATTTAAAGCTAAGGTCTTTCGCAAGTAGCTTTTACTGCTTTTGTTTCGCAAAATTTTGTCCTGTGACAGTCGAATATGTGATGCTATAACTACCAACAATGTTAGTATATATAAGTACGTCATGATAATTCCTACACTCCGTTTATTCACGTAATGACTCAAAAGCAGCAATTTATCCATCTTTCTGTCAGCCATATTTGTTTTGATTTTTAATAATTCAAATGTAACGTGAATGTTTAACGCTGTAAGCAAGTCCTAAATCAGTTCAATAAACAATCTGGAAACTGTTTTATTATACTAATGTTAAAGTTACATATAAATTTAACAGTTATATCCTCAACATTATACTTAAAATCGAAAATTCATTGCATGCACAATATTTCCATTAAATTGTGATTTGAAAAACACGCCTAAAATAAATGATTAGGATCCCGCAAGCGTCCGTACAGTAATCTTGTTGACAGTCTAAAGCCTTTTCAAAATATGCTAATTTATCGACTCTAAATAACGAGGTAAACCCTCCTTAACTTGCGCATCACCTACGTAGTAATCAATAGTTATGATTTCCAGTTGCTGGGTACAATTTTTACATTGAAGTTTTATGTTATTGGTGTTTTGGGGGAAAACTGAGATCTAAAACAATGTTGTGTTAATGTTACGTTAAACTGCCCCAGTCTTTACTGGACTTTTTAATTACTAGTACTTAAAATTGTAATAATGTTAACTTTAACCGACCAAAATATGTATTTATTGAAATGTATTGGGTACATGTATTATTGTTTCAGTAAAATCAATTACGTGGCGAAAACGCAATAAAAAGTTAATGGAATTATTTAAACAAGACCAGTTAGAAAGATGGTAAATATCTCGTGCAAATGGCCTTTAAACAGTCCGCACTCTTTATTCGATAGAACACTCGAAGTCTTACTTACACAGCTCGCTTAACGATAAAAAAGCGAAATCTGCATATATAAATCAGAAGTAGCCACATTATATGTGGGAGGACAAAATACTCAAAACAAATCTAAATAATTACTATGTGTCAGTGTATTTTGACCTCCCATATATAAACTAAAACTAAATAACTTACGATTTCTTCACATTTTTTGAAGCCGTTTTGGTAGCTGTACTTGGTGAATGCCAAACATTTACACACCTGTGCGATGGAATTGCCGTTTTGAAACCACTGACGAGTCATTCATTAAATAAAACTGATCAAGGCTTAGAATTTGAACTGGATGTTGTGGGAAGACAGGACTATACGATACTGTATCAAAAATGAATAAATTTGCAGTACTTACTGAGTATTTTACGTTTTATTTAGACATTTGACATTTTTGAGTCGAACTTTCGCGTTTTACTCGCAGTAGTTTTTTTGTTTCAAGATGAAATGTTGTGGCACTTGCAGAACATAGTCATTATTTTTTTAATTACCAGGGTGCTGATATGTTTCATTTTTTCGTGGGTTTTGCATTTGTGGAGATACAAACGAAATACTTACACCACCTCTCCTATAAAATTCTTTACCGAGAGCTGTATGTGGGAATGCCACCTGTACTTGGGAGAGCCGATACCAGGATGTGAAATAAGGCTTTAAAAAGATCATACAAAACATGAGGGGTTAAGTAAACTCCGCAATATATTTTATATCCTATAAAAATTCTTGAATGAATATACATTGCCAGGTTTTTTTCCCGCAAGATTTTTTTACGCGCAAGATGTATTTATGAGTATTTTGCGCGTTTTACAGTTTATTAGATTTGTCACACGTTTTAGAGGTTTTATTTATTCACATAAGCAGTTGTACTTTGTTTCTTTTAAAATAGCAAAAAAGCAATTTTTATTATGAACTAAACTCCTTACGTTATACTGCAGAAATACAATTATATATACTGATATTATCATATATTTTAGACAAAATATTACTGTTAACCTTAAATTTTCTTTTGATTTTTAACAAGCAAATGGTTGATCATCGAATAACGTTCAATATCAGTGCCCAAGGTTATAAAACTGAGCATGGAAACCAGTCTCAAATCTCAAGCATCTGATTGGCTGAAATGGCGACTGGTCGCCATTTCAGCCAATCAGATGCTTGAGATTTGAGACTGGTTTCCAATCTCAGCTTTATAACCTCAGGACCAGTTTAAAAAAGTAATAAAAAAGGAACTAATGTCAATGATTCATAACATTACTGTAAAATTGAAATATTTTTTTTTATAATTTCATGGCTTTCAATTAAAAAAACAACAACATGTGAACTAAACTGTCCTGAAACATAGACATCGGTGAATCCTTCTAATCGAGACATACCTAACCATTTGAATATTCATTGATTGTAAACTTAGTTCGCAAAACAGAAGTAGAGGGGAAAATGTAGGCGTTGTGTACCAGATGATTTTTAAGTAAACATGACTTGCTGTTCAACTGTGAGTACCATTGAAACCTTTCAAAATAACTTTGTTAAGGCTTAGTTAACTAAATGATACAAGCGCAATAACGATAATCGATACAGGCTCGATAACGATAAAACGACTGGTCTCCAATCTTAGTTTTATGATCTTTGGCCTTTATCCCCAACCGGAACAAGTATCCACAGTAACGCCGATATCTGCCGTCACCATTATGTGACACGGATGACTGAGTAAAGTTGATGAAATAATTGGGAGCGATTTCACTTTTCTACTAAATTGCACTTTTACTGCTATTGTAAATCGTAAGAGGGGTAATCTAAATGATGGCAGAACACATTTTATTTCCCGATATCCCATTATTAAAACTTTGATTGATGTTTATTCTTCGTCAAATAAAGAAGCTACTAGAATAAATATTTTATAGGCGAATATTTGTCAAATGATTGTCCCAGAAAAAAAATCCCATTTTAAAGGTCGTTTGTCACGTTTTTTTCATTGTCACAAATATGGCCTTATTAGTGAAAGACCTTTAAATTATGTTTTAATATTAAATCGGTTGCGCGACAAAGTTATATACTCGTTGTTTCATAGTTACAGTAGAACGCGTAATGAAACCGCCTGACGTATACAAAGTATAGAGCTACGTCACAACCGAGCGCGCTGAAGATAAAACTGGGCCATCACACGAAAGCATTTCAATGTTCTTCGAAGAAATTTTTAAAAAAAATGTATCAACAATACAAAATTTATATAAAACAATGCCTGTTTTAAACGTGTGGTATTTTCTGAAAAGTCCCGCTGAATTCGGATAAACTACCTTTAACAATAATTTTGGAAAATGTCCATGAACTTGAGTTCTGGGTCCATTATAATCAAACCAGAGCCAAAGACCAATCTCAAACCTCAAGCATCTGATTGGCTGAAATGGGGCCCAGGTATCTTTTGCATTTAAAATTGAATTTCGTTCATTTAGTCAGAGAAATATGCGACGCACCATTACAAAAGGTGCCTTTATTTTGCGACAAGTGTAGACTATGATTAAATTGCGGACATTCACGGTCTGAAAGGGTCTATGCCCAAGGTTATAAAACTGAGCATAGAAACCAGTCTCAAATCTCAAGCATCTGATTGGCTGAAAGTCGCCATTTCAGCCAATCAGATCCTTGAGATTTGAGACTGGTGTCCAAACTCAGTTTTATAACCTTCAGCCCTGAACTGTTTTTATGAAGCGTTAAGAATCCTTCCGTAAATGAATGGCTAACTGTGTATACCATGATCTGATTGCAATAGTTGCAAGGACCATAATCCTCATTTTGTCACGAACCGTCACATATAAGAACAGTGTGAAATAAAATGCTTTTAGTTCTTACATTAATAGGCAGCAATGGTAATTTGAAAGCTATGAAAGTTCTGTATATCTCATAATTTTGAGCTTATGTTATGCTTTGTTATCGTCTGTTAACAAGCTAAAATGCAGGGTAGTTTCAGTCAAAAAATCTCTATTAGAATTCGTAGTTCTGTATTTCACGAATTTAAATATCACTTAACCCTTTACTCCATGTATACATCTTTACTGCATGGGCGAACAGTGTAGATCCAAATCAGCCAGCTCATCAGATCAGGATCTGCACTGTTATTTGTGAACAAAATACGACAAATGCAGATCCAGATCAGACAGCAGAGATCTGGATGTACACTGCCAGCAGATACGTAATTCATTTCAGGCCTTTGCGTGTCCATAAAGTCTTCAGGCCTTTGCGTGTCCATAAAGTCTTCAGGCCTTTGCGTGTCCATAAACTCTTCGGGCCTTTGCGTGTCCATAAAGTCTTCAGGCCTTTGCGTGTCCATAAAGTCTTCAGGCCTTTGCGTGTCCATAAAGTCTTCAGGCCTTTGCGTGTCCATAAAGTCTTCAGGCCTTTGCGTGTCCATAAAGTCTTCAGGCCTTTGCGTGTCCATAAAGTCTTCATGAATATTACGAACGCGCGTTCGTGACTTTGACAGATCTGTGATGCTTACAGATCTGGAACAAATACATATTAACCCAGCAAAGATCATCTTTATCGTTTCAGTTAGACCAAAATATTTCGGTTAAAGTACATATGTTAAACAGATTCGTGTGGCGCAATGCATTAAATGTGTCCGACGTCTGGTGTAGTGTGAGAAACAGGTGCATATTAATGCATTTTACTTAGATCTCGTTTAAATTTATAAATTTTGACACAAACTAGCATAATTATTTGAGAACCGTTTAAATGCAATGCATGTGAGCGTAAAATTGGATTAGATTGTAATTTTGATTTTACGTGAAAATGCCTAAGGTTTAGTTACATTCATGCAAATATGGGCGTCACGGGAAAAGCACGTCTTCGACGATACATGCATTTTGTTAAATATAAATTGTTAATTTATTTGGAAAGAACATACACATATTGTTATTTCTTATAATAAATAGTCAATTAATAGTCGAATTTGTCACATATACATACTTTTTACTATATACAAGTCATTATTACCGCGAAATGCAAAAAAGCAACTTCGTTTGCTCATGTTTAGAAGGTCAGTCAGTTTTCCGGTTATAACTTTTCCGGTGAAAACATTACTAATACACAGTAAACAACAGTACTCGTATTTAAGCAACAAACATATCCTTAATATTTTATAAGACCCTTGGTTATTTTTAGGAATACCTTTCAATCATTAAAGCAATGTAAATGGTAGATATTTATAATTAATATTTAAACTAGGTAAGAAGCTTCCTATTTATAAGATCTGCTTTGCTGTAATTTTTTTCTATTTTTTTAATTAAGTTAAAAATTGTTCCCATTTTTTCCAGCGATATAAACGACTGTTTTAGGTATTTAATATTTAAATTATGTCAAATTCTATAACTGCTGCTGCTGGGCAATATCATGACAAACAGTTCTTTCATATCTGTAAATGCAGAACAGACTTTAGGCCAGAAGTTTTATTAATAGATTAAAAAAGGTTGACAGAATACCCACTTGAACTGGAAAACTCTCACAGAAATTGATGGAAAATTCTCAAAGAAATTGATGGAAAATTCTCACAGAAATTGATGGAAAATGCTCACAGAAATTGTTAGAAAATTCTCACAGAAATTGAAGAAAAACTCCACAGAAATTGATGGAAATTTCTCACATAAATTGATGGAAAATGCTCACAGAAATTGTTAGAAAATTCTCACAGAAATTGAAGAAAAACTCCACAGAAATTGATGAAAATTTCGCACAGAAATTGAAGAAAAACTCCACAGAAATTGATGGAAATTTCTCACATAAATTGATGGAAAATGCTCACAGAAATTGTTAGAAAATTCTCACAGAAATTGAAGAAAAACTCCACAGAAATTGATGGAAATTTCGCACAGAAATTGAAGAAAAACTCCACAGAAATTGATGGGAAATTCTCACATGAATTGATGGAAAATGCTCACAGAAATTGTTAGAAAATTCTCACAGAAATTGAAGAAAAACTCCACAGAAATTGATGGAAATTTCGCACAGAAATTGAAGAAAAACTCCACAGAAATTGATGGGAAATTCTCACATGAATTGATGGAAAATGCTCACAGAAATTGTTAGAAAATTCTCACAGAAATTGAAGAAAAACTCCACAGAAATTGATGGAAATTTCGCACAGAAATTTCTCATTTTATTACCCATGCTCTTTTTTCGTTTCTAACGTTCGCCTGTGTGGAAAGGCTGTGTCTTCTGGATTATAAGTATCGTGCATGAGTGTGAGGTGAAGAAGGAAAAATCTGTCACCGAGGGTTAACTGTTTTGCGGGAACGAGGCTCTGTTCCCGCCAAAACAGTTCACCCGAGGTGACAGATTTTTCTATCTTTACCGAATTTCTCATGCAAGATACTTTTTCTTGCATACCTTTTATTATTTATAACATTTTTGTGTAAGTATACAAACTTATTTATTTTCATTATGCTGAAATATTGACGTTAAAGCAATCTTTTTTATAAATGACGTCACTAACTTGAATATATTACGTCAGATATTTGAAGACGTGACGTCACTCACGTGACTCATTCTACATGGGCTGTAGGATCGAAATTTCCTACACGGGTGAAAACACCGGATGACCTGATCTGGTATGCAAGAAGTGTCCATTCCTGGTATTGCATATTTCACTTTAGCACAAAATATAAACATAGTATGTTTATAACTTAATGTTCGTCATTTCACCACAAACCGGTATTTTTCGTATTTTTAACTACTCATTTAAAATGAGGACCGAAGAAAATGATTCTGAAGAAATAATTAAAGGATTTATTGTAAAGCGTTTGTTGTCCAAGCCATTATTTCATGCGGCTCCTGAACGCGTTCTGTCATACATTCGTGTAAACCATTAGACTTGAATATTATTTAAAATTAATTAAAACTTTACTAAGGCACGAATGATGTTTAATGAAAATTCCTTACAAAAAAGTTAAAATGATGTATCTCAACGTGTTTCAAATTTTAACAGTGTACCACAGTGTAGGTTAAGGCCCCTATTCCATACCTCCGTGTACGTGGCCGTTCCGCGTCCGTGTTCGTGTCCGCGACGTGGAACGGACACGGAGGTATGGAATAAACCCAATGTTATCTTTGGTGAGTGAAAAATCGCGGACACGGACGCGGACGCGGAACGGACACGGAGGTATGGAATATACCCAACGATATCTTTGGTGAGTTAAAAATCGCGGACACTGACGTGGACGCGGACACGGATCACGCATCACGGAACTATGGATTAGCGGCCAAAGTGTACATGTATAAATGACCACACATATATCTCATTTATTGGTAGGCCAAGATAAATTTGCTATGTTTACATTTTATTAATAGAATGAAAACTCTGGTTAAGACAAATTTACGCGCTAAAACTACTATCTTTCCTATTGATATTACATCGACTCGATAGCCAAGTGGTTAGCGCACCCAGCCGGCACTGGCCTAACCTTTTTACGACACGGGTTCGATTCACACTGACACAAGGCTTTTAGAGATATATTTTAGATTTATCCTTTTTTTAGTTTTACTGCAGTTATTTTAAAGTATGTTATTTATTTTGATTTAATTTATTTTATCGCGGAAATAATATTGTGTAAAAATAACGCCAATGTAAACAAACCACCGTAGATATTAGTATTAAAGTTTGTCCAATTATATATTATGCTTTATGATTCAATATTCGAAGGAAATAAATAATGATTGATGATTCGATTAAACTGACATTGATAGTTAATAAATGATCACTCGCTCATTTACTGTGGACTTTATAATTCAATACGTTATGCAAAATGACTACATGTAATCTAAATAGAAATATGTAGGTATTTATATTTAAATGTATTTATTCACGTGAAAGTTCTGTTGCTAGGCGTCTTGGGCAATGATTTGCATTTTTATTACTTCCCAATCAAACAGAGTCGTTCGGTGGCTTTCAATTTTCCTTTCAAATGGTCGATAATGGGGTATTTGATTCAATTGCACCATCGTGATGACACTGTAAACAGGTGTAAAGGTGTGACACCATCCATACAATTTATCAGATAATTTGACAGGGAAGCATCTGGTTAATGAACCCTAGCGGTAAAACCGGACGAGTTTATATGTTATGTTTGTCCTAATTTTGGTTACGTACATAAACATATAAACAATTGTTGTTTCAGCATTATAATTTAATTACAACTACACATATTGTGTAATACATATATATGTTGAATCGTCGTTTCCAATTATAGTATTGTAATTGCTTATCATATTGTATTATATTTCAGGTTCTTGCAATTGTTCTTTGTATTAAGAAACTTAGCATGTAAATAAAGTTTGAATTTTTTTAATTGAAACTTTTGAAAAAAAAAACACATTTCAAGAAAAAGAAAACTGCAGGAGACGCGCATTTTAACATAAGTAATATTATCATCAGACACTTGTACAATTACCTTTCACGGTGGAAACCATATTTTGTACCCATATTGAAACAGTATATCATAAGTTGAATTCTTAAAAACAAAGTTATTCTCTGTACCCTTAATGATAAAGCCTTCCCAAGTTGAATTCTACAAATGCAATTATAATATCAGAATTCCATTGTTTTTATCTCAATATTTTTAAGATAAGCATGCGATTGCAATACGTAAAGAGTAAAAATATGTACATCAGATAAAGCTTCTTTCAGAAGGACACATTCAGAAAACACAGCTTCTCTCAGAGCGTACAAGTAGCGATAAAAATATCTAGCATGAAAACGCTTGGCTTGACGGTGCGGGTTCGCTCCCAGGTAGAGGCAATATCATATGCTCTCTTTTCCTCTCTACGTTTTAGCTGTGTGTGAAGGCAGTGTTTTCTGCATGTTGCTTTTCCCGGTATGCATGGTTTACCTTTTTCTAAAATTAGAAACAATGTTTATATAACCAACAGCCGCGGCACACAGTTTGGTGCACGCCTCAAAGAGCACCACGCCATCTCCCCAAAAACAACGTACAACTTATAAAGCATATCACAATGTGAACTTTAACAACAATTAGTTTGCATCCCTAATTCCCTCGTTTCGAGTAAGGAAGAACTAGAGGGATGGGAACTGATTGACTTATGATAGATAAATTGATTGATTGATTGATTAATTGAATGTTTGAATTGATTGTTTGATTGTGTTTTTACTTTTTATTTTTGTACGTATGTTTGATTAATTGATTAAGCGAATGATTAATGGATTGATTGATTAATTGATCGGTTGGTTGATTGATTGATTGAATGATTGATTGGTTGGTTGGTTGAATGATTGACTGATGGTTAACTTCACATCTATCATGTTTTCTATATATTTATAAGTATGTGTTTATGCCGTCTTCTGTAATAATGATTATTTTGTAATATATTATGTTTAATCTTGTATATAATGCTGATGTTTCTCGCATCTAGTGGGACTTTTGCGTATGTAAATAAAAGTTAAAAGAATGAAATGATGTATTCTGACGGCCCTCTCACTGCAGAATAATGTTATCATAGTTAATAATAAATGAAAATCTGTCTATATAATAATAAAATACGAATAAACTACATAAAATAACACATGTTATCATTAAAGGTTTTGTGTGAATATATGTTCTCACACTAAACGCGATTTTAAACGTGCGTGCTTTCGAAAACTGTATTCGTTTTGTGTGCATGTTGCAGTGCTAATTTGTTGTCCGCGTACTGTCCTGGTTTCAGAAATATATTTACAATAAGATACTTGACATTAGCGTTGTCACATTGTAAACATTTTATCAGGATACCTTCATGTAACCATGACGACGGAGTTGGAAAGTACAAACCGAATCTTTGCCAGCGGTGATGATTATATCTTAATGTGTGCTTAACCTAACGAATAAAACCGTAATTTGTGTTTAACCAAACGAAAACAAACGCACTTCATCAATTTTAATTGAGAGATTGTGTAATAACAGGAATGGAAAGTGTTTCCTTACAGTTTCGACAAACTCTGCATAAAAGAAATTAATTAAGCATAAGATCAAATTTTGAAATGGGTCAGACTTATTTTTAATCCACTTAATTTCACGAACGACAAAAATGAATTAAATGATCTTCGAAACATAGCGTATCTTGTTTTCTGACTTTTAAAGTCTGAAATTTTAATTTGATTTACTTTTTTTATTTTAAATAAAGCTACGCATTTAACTACCTAATCTCTAAATGACATTGCAATAAATAGGTTTACTCAATAAAAGTGTTTATTACTTGTAACAGCCGAGCTAGAAAATAAACTCAGTTTCGGGTGTTATAATATTATCTGTGCCCAAGGTTATGAAACTGAGCATGAAAACCAGTCTCAAATCTCAGCTCTATAACACTCAGTCCTAATCAGTAGAAGTCACGATCAACAAACAACCACAAAGTTGATTTGACTTTCACAAACTTCGATTTCATTGAGTAAAAAATCGGCATTTGAGTCATCGACCCCGTAACACAGCGGTAGCTACTGCCCAAAGAAAACATTCACAACCAGGCGGGTGTGACCGTTACACTGCCACTCCGGCGTGACGGTTACTCCCATACATATTTGTACTAAGCGAACCAACAAGATAAGAGATATACATGCATATTTATTAGATTAAATTAATCTTATTCATTCATTTCAGCCACATAGTGACTCAGTTGAAAGAAACTAAAATGCGAGTTTTACGTAGAACAGAGTCCGGTGAATGTTCGCGAATCTGGGGAACAGCCACGCCCTTTAAATCGGACACATTTGTTTTAACATAAATATTGCTCACGGTTAAGGATCAAATTATTGGAAACTGATTGCTTTTATAGTTTATCATTGACACTTCGTAAACAGTAATTGGTTAAACACAAAAATCGTTTGATTTGAAACGCCATGGCCTTTTCCTGGTGCTGTAAACACGCCGTAAATGGCCATTGAGAAAGAAAAACACATGAAAAGTGCATGCAGAGATGAAAGTTGTATGAAGTACTCCCATCCTATTAGTCAGGATTATTGATGGAGCATAAAAATAGACTACTTTGACTAAAATACAGTAATACAGGCAAATAAAAATTGCTCGTTTGAAGATATTGTGTAAACCCACCCATGTCACTGTAAAATAACAATAACTCAGACTAGACCAAAGTTTGTCTCGCATGACGTGGTAGTTGTGAAGATTCGACATAGATGGCCTTGATCACGCTATTAATGGATTGTACTGTATACATATTACCAGTTTCATTTGAGGAATAAAATTCGATTTCATACATAAAACATTCGTTTTCAAACAAAGTTATGTATTGCTGTATAATACCAGGCTTTGCTTTGAAAAATCTATCAAACCAAAAGTGAGTTTTATCTCTTTATGTTTAAAAGCTGTACAGTTTTGTTCAGAAAGCACGCATACACGTGTATTTAATTGACTAATATAGTTTCCGGAACATAGAAACCAATAACAGACAGTGAACAAAATGTAAGCTGCATCAAATTACAAAAAGTAACACGTTAATTGATTTGTCAATACTATATGAAGAACATTTTAAATTTTACATGTGCGTATCTTTACAAATTTCAAGCAAAACCAAAGCAGAAAGATGATAAATTTTCTTGTTTAGCAATTAAAAAACTACTTATGTGCTCAAATTGCTGCTTTCTTGGATTTTGTATGGCTCTGAGCAATGTTAGAAATGCCGAAAAGACTTTGACATGACTTTTTGCCGAAAATTTATTACATCCTTTACTATTTTTACTCTTACAATTTAAATTTAAATTAAACCATCTACAACCATCTTCAACCCATTCCTTCAACAAGTTAGTTATACTGGTTATTATGTACACGTACAATTTACACCCAAAAGACAACAGTTTTGTAATTACTAACAGCAGTAACTGAATGCAATATGAATGGCTTCATATGAATATAACGTTTTATTTATGGCGAATTTGAAACAATCATTATAATCAAGATTAAAAACACGCTTCTGGTATTTGCACCTTTAAGCCTATTTTCCGCTTTTCTGCAAACTCCCTCTGCAGTCAATTAAACCATTCTTAAACTTTGGCCAACTAAACAGTAAAGACTAAAGTAAAAGAAAACATTAATAAAATTCTGTTTTTTTTATTAATTTTTATTTTTCACGCGACACGAAGAAAAGGAAAACAGGCTTTAACATGTTCTCTTATTGGCTGTTATGCAATTTTGTCAGGTTGATTTTAAAGATTCTATCAAATACTGATCTTTTAAATTTTGGCAGCAGAAAATGACTGACAAGACTTAGTTAGCCAAAATAACAAGTTATCTATTTCAAGGAATATAATTATGTATTCTGTACAAAAGCAATTTAAGAGGCTTTAGAATAAATGTGTCAATTTTGTTATCTTTACAATATTCTTAACGTGTCAACTCATATAGGATTGGTTTTACAGGCATTATCAATTAAAGAACCCCATAGTTTACCGCAAACCATTACAAAAAGCCACCGTCCATGATGTCCACCCTGTTTTTTCGTATTGTACGTGTTATTATGAGTAGTTTCATAATATTTAATATTTGAAATTACATTGATGACATTATTGTGTAAACGTCATTATGAAGTTTACACGATTCTAACATGGTACTTGTCACGCATCCTACGGCGAGCTCGATTGGAAAACCTAAGGTGATTGTCCGGCAAAACAGTTGGTTATCGGGGATAATCTGGAAATTACTTTCGCCTACACGAACATTATATTGTTTGGAAATGATTAACTAATTATGTTTGAAAGTCATCATTTGTTTATTTTTCCTTTTTAAGCATAAATAATTTTATAATAATATTGGTGACACCTTTTTTTACTGATATTTTTTTACAGAAAACATGACGGATTGAATAAAAATCATGACACGACTGCCAAGCCTTATCTCTCACAATTAGAGAATGTCAGAGTATATAACCTCTTAAACTCCGGTACATTGTGGAAAAGGAGATTGTAATTTATTTAACAGTTATTACATCGAATGTCCATATCATTATTACACTTCATTTATGATCTATAACTATGCCAATCATGCAAATACGAATTCCGGTGCTCTCTCGGTATTTTAAACCGGTAAAAGTAAAATAACATCCATCTATTATTTAAAGTGCTCACTCGGTATCTTAAACCGTTAAAAGTAAAAGAGCATCCATCTATTAAAGTGCTCACTCGGCATCTTAACCCGGTACAATTAAAATGTCATCCATCTTTTCCAGTGCTCACTCGGCATCTTAAACCGGTGAAAGTAAAAGGTCATCCATATATGGGGCACGTCACGGGAAAAGGTACCTTCGGTCATTTTAAGTGATATTTTAGATTTTACGAAATGTAAAAAAGAATTTAAAACAACAAATCAATTTCTTATAACTAAAATGTAATTTTGTTACACATTTTGACAATAAAATGGTATTTTACCGCGAAATGCATAATAAATAAATTCGTCTGTTCAAATTTATGACGTCATTTCAAAGATTGACGTCAACTGTCCGAAGGTATCTTTTCCCGTGACGCGCCCCATATGCGATTAATTTAAATCAGTCGCATTTCTGCAGGGATCCTTTCCATATGCCCAGTCAACAATGTCTTTAATCCGTTTCGCATACCTATACTGGTAATTCATTCTTTCGCATAAATCACACATTGCCCGTTGATAAACTGCAGTGTAACCGGGTGAATAATATTGACTTTTGGTTTTTAACATCTCCGCATAATCGTTTAATGACCACGACAGTTTTCCAAGAAATTTACCTAGACCTTCTATAGAAAGAAAGTCATCTGTTGAAATAACAGTCCCTTTGGGAAACTGTGCCTGACCTTCCTTGAAGCTTCCTCCACGTACAATGTTTATAATGTCATAATTAAAATTTTCAAATATTTTCTCGGAAAAATATTGGTGACACAATGCGTTTTCGAATGCCAAGAAAAACTTGTAGGTCGTGTTAAGAAGATTGAAACATTCGTCATGTACGTAGTGTGTCCCGCAGTTCCACGGTTTCCCACATTTGCCCAGAACATCGACAGGTATAAACTGACTGAGTTTTTGAACGAACACTTCTCTATTCGAAAGTGTTGGACAATGTGAATTAATCATTAAAGCACCCTGCGTCTTTTGCTTGGCGATTGCTTTAAAATCTCGGTTAACGACTTTCGTGTGTTTCCGTAACTCTCCGTAAGGTAAGAAAATATCCGTGTTGTCTTTATCATACGTCATTGTCCAGTTAAAACCGTATCTCCATTGTGGTTGTTTCCACCAGGAGCCCAGCTCTTCGTACACAACCGGGGCCTCGTGTGCGGCAAATATCCAGATTTGGCCTTGTGGTCTTTTAAATCCAACTTTTTCAAAAACCCAGCGACCATCAAATAAAACGGCGTCGCTTTTCTCTCTATCATTTCTTTCTAATGACAATTTGCAATTTTTATATTTGCACTTTTCAAAACCACAATGCAAAGCATCTGGTTTATTCTTCAAATAAGGGGGTGGGTTATACCAGTTAATCAAATATGTTTTAGTACTAAGAGGAATATCTTTGGTTTTAGCTTTAATATCAGCTGCTTTATTAACTACAATTTTCTTTTTAGGCGGTTGTACCGGGAGATCCTCGATTTTGATTTTTTCTAAACTCTTTGGTACATCAAACGGATTGAACTGTTTTTGTGGTTCTGGCTGGACAACCTGCTTGCTCATCTTCATCTTCGTCTGAAATATATGGAAACGAAACATGACACATAGTGTTGCCGGTAATATGTGGTTAAGCATACTCACGGAATGGAAATGCATATGTGCATATTACTGGTCACGCCTCGTAGCTCTTAGTTGAGCACAATTCATTTTTACACAGGTAAACAATACTCTTTATTCATTTTACACAGGTAAACAATACTATTTATACGCGTAGATATCCAAAACGATGGTAGGCATATGCCAGCGAACGGCAAAATTGTAACGAGATTTATTTTACAAAGTACTATTACTAATTATTAATATTTAAACAAACTTCTATCAAAACTCAAAAAGGTAAATATAATTGTATTGAATAATGTTTTTTGCACAAGAAAAACAGCGTTATATCGCACTCACTAGATTCTATGCCTTAATGCAGCGCCGCTTCAAGCGAAAACGCAATAACAAAATATAGTAAAGGTCATTGCTTTTAGAGGCTTGTTTAAAAATTAAAAGGTCAGGCGCAGCCCAAGTTAATGATAACGTATACATTCCTAGTCGGAATTAAGTTTGTTACTGACTAAACATCAGCCGCCTGAATAACCAAGCATTGGTATACAGAAAAGTGAATTAATCATTAGAGCAGCTTGTGTATTTTGCTTGCTATAAGACTTAAAGTTGTTTTCGTACGTCAAATGATGTTGATAATAAGAAAAAAACTATCATGCAATTGTTCTATCTTAAAAACAAAATGGTATCATATATGTCTCTCGATCGAAAACCTGTCAAACTTTGTGCGTTAAAAAAAATTACTAGGCTGGTCCTGGTCCCAAGATTAAAAACTGTGAATGGAAACCAGTCTCAAATCTCAAGCAAAAACGGCGATTGTTCTCCATTTCAACCAATCAGTGCGTGAGATTTGACACTGGTTTCAAATCTCTGTTTTATAATCTTAGCCCTGTGTCCAAGGTTATACAACTGAGCATATAAACCAGTCTCAAATCTCAAGCACCTGATTAGCTGAAATGGAGACCAATCGCCATTTAAGCCAATCAGATGCTTGAGATTTGAGACTAATTTCAAACCTCAGCTTTATAATCTTCAGCCCTTCAGTTCAAGATCATAAATCTAAGATTTGAGATCAGTCTCAAATCTCAAGGATCTGATTGGCTGAAAAGGCGACTGGTCGCCATTTCAGCCAATCAGATCCTTGAGATTTGAGACTGATCTCCAGATTTAGCTTTGTGATCTTGGGCCCAGGTGCGCTTGTTCCGCATGTCATCATTTCAAGGGGTTCATCAGCCATCTAATCTATGCTCAAATCACGATGATTCCCCTTGCCACTCACGTGAACGCCTTCTTCGAAACTTTAAAAGATTGTCAACAACATTACCAGCTTTAACATTAAATATTAGACCAAAAATATGTAGCAACTCAAACTTATAAAAATATCAGACGTGCATAAATATGAAAATTTATGTTGGAAAATTGTTGTAAAAAAATGCAGTGGCTTAAAAAAATTCAAACAATATCAGTATTAACAAACTTGTGTCAATCTCAAAAGATGAATAAATATAACTCTATCGAATACTTGTTTTTGTACAATAAATAATTTCATCTTTTACAAGTTAAATTTTATCTCCTATTACACCGTCTCTATGAGGGTAACCCATCAACAAAAAGAAAACAAGTTTTTTTATAAACGTTTTTTTTTAATTTCAAAATAATTTCTTTTTTGAACATAAACATTAATTTTAATGTTCAGTTAGTTATTCTGCTCATAAAATGTTATATAAAATGTAATGTGTACATTTATTTGCTCTTTTGTTCAGTGACATAGCGACGATCCATAAATCGCTTATAATGAATTTCGAAAGTGAAAGGTTATTTGTAGTGCTTTTGTTCGTTTTTATATTGGCCTGTACCTTTATTACCTCGTTACGTGGCGTTAGATGCATTGTTGTTATTGACAAGTGTGTTTATGTTTTGAACTCGACCTCATTATTTTGTGAGTTCAGGGGAGTGTTTAGTAGTCATTGCATTTCCATCGATTAAAAAATATCAAAATAATATGGTACTGAAATCAATATGCGAGGTACTTTTGTCTAACAAATGTATACCATGTCTCAAACATTTATTCAAATTTAAATATATTGTAAAACTTTTGTTGTGTTAAACCTTGAAAAGATAAAAGATGATGTGTGAAAATTATTGAAAAAAAGATAAACATGTTGATTTTTGTCTTCGTAGTTGAATGTTCGTTTAAAAAAAACACACACTAATTGTCATTAGCATATTACTCATGTAGGTATTGATGTTCTGTGTTGCTTAGTTTCTATGTTTGGATGTAAATAGAACTTGGTGGAAGGTTAAGATCAAGCCATTATCTTTACTGTTCTGACCATACAATATCTATGTGCATTTTGAATTGTGTCTCAGTTTATATGTATTTATAATATGGGGCGCGTCACGGGAAAAGGTACCTTCGGACAGTTGACGTCAATCATTGAAATGACGTCATAAATTTCAGCAGACGATATTATTTATTATGCAGTTTGCGGTAAAAATTGTATTGTCAAAATGTCTAACAAAATTTAGTAATAAGAAAATGATTTATTGTTGTAAGTTCTTTCTAAATTTAGTAAAAATTAAAAACGAATCATTAAAAATGACCGAAGGTATCTTTTCCCTTGACGTGACCCATATATGCGATTTTTATTTAGAGCTGTAGTTAGTTCGTAATAAAGCTTTCAGAGGACTGCATATCAAGAATCATTTAAAAAAAAAACAAATTAAAAATAGTTTTGTAATAATTTAAAAAACCGACATCCAAAAACGTTAGACAGTTAGAGGGAAAGTATAAACCTGTTCAATTTCCTTTAAGATTTCTTGTTCCTTGTTCTGCAATGAGGAGTTGATAGTTATTGTTGCTACCAGCATCATCAACACGACCGCCCATATTGCTGAAATATAAACAAATAGACGATATTTGTTTTTACTAGTGTAATATGGAAATATATTTCACTTAGTAAGCTTCGCCACTCGTGAAAATACAATTCCGGAGTTCACAAGTGAAATATATTTTTATCTTTCACTGGTAAAAACATTTTTTTATGCTTTTAGTCCACAATTTATGCGAATTGACAGAAATATTTTATGAAATTGCACCACAAACTTTGTTTATGACGTGTCGTCATGACGTCATATACCCTAACTTGAGCCCGTTTTGAAAACTTTCTTATTCAGAAAGTTATCCAAGTTTGGTTACCAACGTGAAAAAATATGGAAGTAAAAATGATATTCCACTGTTTGAAAACAGTGAAATACCACTTTTATTTCTCCGGCAAAATTCTATAATTCACTGAAAAGCATAAAATAAAATATATTACTGAATGATTTGATATAAAGCTCAAGACGTGTGTGATCTGAAGGAAGTATGGGCTTAAAAATAAAGCTAAATTCGTGGTTACTAATTTGCTGAGGTGCAGTTTTCCCCAAAAAGTGAAATATTCGTATCCGGAATGGCCACAACGAGAGGACACAGCCTCTCCACAAAGCCAAAAGTAATAGAGAAAAAGAGAGCATGGTTATAAAATGATTAATCCTAAAATAGGCGCCACAAACAATTAACGAAAATGAGAATCTGGTGGTTTACCGCCTTTGAACGGTGAGTTGCAAAACAATAGCTAAGGGGGGGGGGGGGGGGGGGTAAACCAGGTTCTATGGTGAACCAATAAAACACTTGTCCCAACAGGTTCTCATGCGCAAAAGCGTGCACAAGTTGTCTTGATTAATTAACTCCAACCAGTCTATCAACTTGACTATATTATGACTGCAATCTATGTTCTAGGTATGTAAAATCAACTTTTAAAAGATATCAGTATCAATAATATAGAATTGTATGTTAACAATTTCAGTAGTTAAGTGGTTTTCACTTACCTGCCTGTAAGGAATACCGGCTACAGCAACGTACAACGTTCCACACCTTATTTTTCGCACACCGAAACATTTGAAAAACACAACAACGAGTCATTATTCCTGATTCTAGATGTACCGTGTAAGAACAAACTGCTGTACGATCTTAGTCATTCATAAAACACCTCCAAAAGTTAAATTCAATGTACATGTTCTATATAAAAAAATTTAATTTAACAAAAATATTGCCTTCAAGTTATCGGGGGCATAAAATTACTCCTCATACATGTAAATGTTCACGTACTGTATATACTGAGATGCAAAATCATTGTATCCTGTTGCGAAAATAGAAGATTATACAACTGTTTTGCACTAATGCTCTGATCAATGATCGCGTCCACCTCCCATCGTGTTCCGTGATTTCGGTTAAGGATTTATTTCCATATCAATATATTCTTTTCAAACTCTTAACGATACGTGATTTAAGATGCTTAAATAGTCACGGTATAATTGGATATACAGATTAATGTAAGGGATGATCAATTGTTGACACTCAAGGCGTGGAACGTTAAAAAGAAACTGGTTGGTGAGTTTCTCTCTTCCTCTATCTCTCTTACTCTTTGACTCTCTCTATCTCCCTTTGACTGCCTGTCTCTGTCCCTCTTCATCTCTCCCTCTCTCTCTCTCTCTCTCTCTCTCTCTCTCTCTGACTCTCGCTCTCTATCTCGTTGACTTTCTTTCTCTCCCTTGACTGTCTCTCTCGCTCTCTCTCTCTCTCTCTCTCTCTGTCTCTGTCTCTCTCTCTCTCTCTCTCTCTCTCTCTGTCTCTGTCTCGCTCTCTCTCTCTCTCTCTGTCTCTGTCTCTGTCTCTCTCTCTCTCGCTCTCTCTCTCTCTCTCTCTCTCTCTCTCTCTCTCTCTCTCTCTCTCTCTCTCTCTCTCTCTCTCTCTCTCTCTGTCTCTCTCTCTCTCTCTCTCTCTCTCTCTCTCTCTCTCTCTCTCTCTCTCTCTCTCTCTCTCCCTCTCTCGCTCGCTCTCCATTTATTCTCCTCCTCTCTCTCTTTATGTCTATCTATTATTGTTTCTTGTGTCTTGATTGCCATGTTTAAAATTTAGTATCTATGGTTAAATGTTTATAAATGCGTCGCTCAAATACATTTTATAAAATGGTTGCTATATGCATGCGCCGTGTTTAGTCTAAAGAATAAATGACCCCTAGTCCTAGAACTTACTATTTGAAAGACAATCCAAAGCCTACTAGATAATTACAAATACCTCATTGGACCTCTTCCGAACCTATGTAATTCACTGTTAGATATATACATATATAGAAACTAGATGCCGAATTATTTCCGCAATAACCTTAACGCTATTCACACCGAGGGAGTCGATCAAATACGCTTAGCCAGTGTCCAAGGTTATAAAACTGAGCATGGAAACCAGTCTCGAATCTCAAGCATCTGATTGGCTGAAATGGCGACCAGTCGCCATTTCAGCCAATCAGATGCTTGAGATTTGAGACTGGTTTCCAAACTCAGCTTTATAAACTTGGGCCGTGGGAACATGAAAGCTGCGTGGCCTAGTGAGAACTTGATCGAAATCATGAGTTGCGCTTTTATATGTGTCGTGTTCGGTGGCTTTCAACGCTCTCTTTTCATCAATTCCAATATCACAGTAGCGTTGTTAATGCAGTGTGGCGGCTGTAAAAAGTCTACCCGTACATTCAATCAGTGCTGTTATCAGTTACGTCCTTTGAAGATCGTTGAGCACTATACTTATGTACTATGTTAATAGTTCTTCTAAAATTACTTTTGTTTAAAATTTATTTAGGCGAGTTCATAGATGGGTGGTTTCAAAATCTCAATCAATATAGATTCAGAAATTGTTCGATCACCCCAAGAATAAACTTCCTGCTTTTTAAATTTGCCTTTGGCGTTGTCTGTGATATTCAGGATTTATATTCTCAGATCCCCTGACAAATTATATTATTTTTTTAGTTCTGCCCATTGTTTTCTAGTTTAGGGCAAATTCATTGTTTTATCTGGGGACAATTCGCCGCTGAACATGGAATGGTTTTACTCTGAAAATACCGCCTTAAAGGTTCCATGTTTACCGCCATATGCATATCATCGTATGGGATGGAACAAATTCGTACTATAAATTGGTGTAAATATTCAGTTTCACTCTTTCATATTTGTCGTGTTCGGTGGCTTTCAAAGTTTCCTTTTCATCTATTACAACGCAGAGCTGCTATTAAAAATTAAAAGTTTTAGTTTAATTTCTGATATATAATTTCATAATCCTGCAGACATATTCGCGCAAATTGATTTTCGCGCTTCAGTGCGTGAAATGGTTGACCAGGGCGTTTCCACTTTGTCATTCGTCATATTTTATTATTATGGAAAACGAAACTTGACCAACCCTGCGCATGTTCAGCTCGTTCTGTTCTGCAAATAGAGCAGACTAGTACATGTCTCAGTAAATAATAGGTAAGTAAGAAAAGAGGGCGACATATTTACATGTAGCAATAACCTAATTCTCAATATGGCTCTCTTTACAAGCATTAACATAAACAGATAATCAGGATAACCATAAAAAAAAAACAATATCCCAGAACACAAAAAGATGATGCTATAATAAGAAATGAAACTGCAAATGATGTATCTGTATTAATGTTTGGATGGTGCTGCATGCAAGAGAACCTCGCAGTTATACATGTACTAGTTCGGACTTTATTGCATTATCATTACAGCTTCGAATCTTTATTGCCCTTACTGTATTTTATCTTTTATAACTTATTCGTATCTTTTCAAATGACAATTTCAAAAGCAAATGTATCGCAATTAAATCCGTTAATCAACGATTCCCTTAACAAAATAAAGCAATGAAAGGAGGCGAATTTGAATAAAATATAAATAAACATAAAAGATACATATAAATATCACGGAGAGAGCTCAGAAAAACGCGTAAATATTAGCTGGGCATAGTGTCCAATTAAACACGTGTTCGGTGTAATTGTTCGACTTTTACAACAACAACAACAACAACATTCATACGCACTGCACTAATTTACTCTGTGTTCCGAAAACCACGTAAATATTCGCCTTCGTATACATATAGTGTCGATAGAAGCGCTTAAAATTAGATCACAACCCGTATTACGAAATGTTCGCTTTTGAATACGTATTGAGTACATTATACGATAAAGTCGCGTCAATATTCGCCTTTTGTGAACGTTTTACAGCGCGCCAAACCGTGAGATACGTCGCGGACACCCTTTGGCTGTGCATAGCCAGTAAATAATAGCAATTGGCTACGGAGACGTTGCGTTAGATATAAATAATACTAATTGTGGAATCATAGTTTAAAACCGATAAGTTTTGGGACAATTTATGTAGAACACTTCACAATAGAAAAACGTCTGAATAGATGTCATGGAAATTTAAAAATTAATACAAATTGTAGTTAAACAAATTATTTCGATAACAAAAAAAGCACTATAACTTGTAACAAATTTGGTATAGGCTAAGTGTGATGCCTGTTTTCCAGTTTCGGTCATTATGTGCATTATAACGGATGCGCCCAATTAAACAAAACGTAACGGAAACGTAGATTCACAATATAATTATGAAGAGAATATTTAGGTCTGTAAGGAATGTTTGTTTCATTTTCCATTTTTAATATTATCAAAACACAGATTTCTAAAGACTTCATCCATGTATTTTTATTTTTAAATTATATTTTAAGTTCGTACTTAAAAAGAAAAGTTTGATTGATCCACGCGTAGTGGTGTAACAGCAATTACGAGGCGTCTACATAAATTGTGCGGCATGTATCTGCATATACTTACCATATTTTTTACATAAATTGATCTACATTTTTAAGAGCATGTGAACCTGTATGTCCCGTGAATATTATTTGAAATATTTATATAAAGTACATTAAAAACCTCGAAGGTTTTCTATCTTAGCTGCACATTAATAGGTATGCAATTCAGAAGGATAAGGGCGCTATATCTTATGCCTGTCTCACAAAGAACACGGTTGGGCACACGATTCCAATACGGTATACTCGGTTATACACGGTTTGACTGGTACGAGTATTGAGCTCCAATCGTGCCTGGGGATCAGTTAGTACGATTTAGACTCGAATGTAGCAAGAGTATGTACGAACAAAGTACGGATATATTCGGTCAAGCAAGGTTTGTCACGGTTTGAAAACGATTTGCAAACGATTTTCATACGATTGTTGTTGTCGGTCATCCTGATGACCGACATATAATAATAGACCAAACTTGAGCTTTCTACCTGAACACCGGTTAACAGTGATGTAAAGCAAAGATCACGTTCCAGACGGAACGGATAATTTAGATAATTAGACTCTTACTCAGTCGTTATTTATGGATAGACTCTTACTCAGTCGTTATCTATAAAAACCTAGAGGCCTCGTATTGGCTGTTGAAGGACGTCACATTTGGAGTCTGTACCTATTCTTAAATCCTCTCTCCAGCTTGTTATCAGCTAGGCTTATTACTCATTAGGATATTTCCGACAACGAAACAAAAAACATATACATGTACATGGATTTTGTCTAGTAAATGTACACTGTGTATGATAAACAAAAGATGTACAGCTTATAAATTTATTAAACCAAAGCAAATAAAATGTGTAGAGAACAATGAAAAGAGATTAGCTACTTATTTTGTTGACCACGAATCTACGAACTTGTGCAGCATTTTGTGAAACTCGGGGATCAGAGGTATCCCAGGGAATGTTTTACATGGTTTAGCTAGCTCGATATGGATACATTCGTCGGTACTTTCTTAATAATTTTGCTTAACTGTTATCTTGTATTTTGCCACTAATCAACTGGTTGCTAAAGTTTTATAAGGTTTTGAATGTAAAAATTATCTTTGGAACACCAGAACACACAGTTTTGCAGAAATCTTAAATCGGGTAATGAAACTGAAAACAATAGACACTACAAGTTTAAGCTTTACTTAGTTGTAATTGGTTTTGAATCAACAAAATAATCTTTGGAACATGCGAATACACATACTTTTGCAGAAGTATCACATCGGGTCATGAAACTGTCAATATTAATAGACAATAAAAAATTTTGCTTTCCAAAAAGCTAGTCGGTCATTGGCATAAGCTTTTAACAAAAACGACGGCGCTGTAGTGCATATTTTTTGCGAATTTGAATTCAATGCGTTAGGTTGTTATTCGAAGTCATGAGACATACTAAGTGAATACCAACATTCTAACGATATTGTTCTAGATCAGAAAGAACAATTTTATCATACCTGTGAGTCCCTGACAGACTGTTCACGTTTTTCTCTCCCACCTTATGACTGTGAAAAAACTTTGGTTTTTTACATATTCTGTAGCTTTTGATATATATTTACAGCTTGATAATCGTTGCTTTTTAAAACTATCTGACACAAAAATATTGTTTGACAAACTTTCCCATTTTGGTTTACTTCCAAGAAAATTATTAACTTGTTCGCAAACAGGGTTAGATTTATTACCAGATTAAATACATCTCATTCGAAATAGGGAATACCTATAAGTAAGCTTACATTTTTGTATGGCATCCAATAAAAGTGCCTTAAAATTCAAACTTTTCTTCCGTCTTGTTAAAAGGTTGTGCTAATGACCGACTAGCTTTTTGGAAAGCTAAAACTTGTACGGTTTCAAGTACGGTCTAGTACGGTCTGTTACGGCCTTGTACGATTAAACATGACATCATATCTGATTTGATTCAAATCTAATAGCTTTAATTGAAATGTCATGCTATTACAATAATAAATTACACAAATCAGAAAAACCGCACAACACCTATACATACAAATATATACAATACTGACAACTACTTAACGACATCAAACGATTCAAATACAAATCTATTAATCAGTAGTTCTGACAAATACTACTACAACTGACCAAGTCGGCATAATTAACTCAACTGCTGTCAAATAATAACCATGCATTTTCATTGCTTAATTAATCAACATTAATTTTTTATAACAAGCACACTGTAATCACTCACTACAAACCTAGATTGCCTTATAACTAGAAATAATCAATTTGTAGTAAAATAAACAAAACATTATGCTCTTCGACATTCTAAATACAAAAGCATATCAAATGCACAGTAGCAAGCAAACAGCAATTAACATTATGCATACAAATAACAATAGGAAAACATTCTAAATACAAAAGCATATCAAGTGCACAGAAGCAAGGGAACAGTTCTAACAATCATGCATACAAATAACAAAAAGAAAAACAACATTTTTAGCCTATGACTGGGGTTGGGAGGGTGGGTAACGAAAAATTTTCACAGTGAAGAGGAATGCGCGAAATTCAACTATTATTTGAAAAACGGACCAATTATAACCCAAGAATCTCCAAACCAATCATTTTTCTCGTCTCATAAAATGAATCTAATTCTCAGAAATTACCGGCAATCGTCATTTAATTAAATATTTTAAAGGTATTAAAATAAACCAATTAAATTCCTTATCGGGGTTTTTAATAAAATAAAATAAACTTCAAAAAAGAATATATTTGATCTTTTATTTGTCATATCTGATTTGATTCAAATCTAATAGCTTTAATTTAAATGTCATGCTATTACAATAATAAATTACACAAATCAGAAAAACCGCCAATCACAGGCCAAACAAAAGGAAAAAAAAATTAAAAAAAATAAAAATAAAATAAAAACACCACAGCAACAACAAAACACAAAGCAAATTAATCAAATAATAAAATACATACATTTCTGTTTGGTTAAACAGTCAAATTAATGTTCGAAAAAAAAACCGAAAAATTTTCACAGTGAAGAGGAATGCGCGAAATTCAACTATTATTTGAAAAACGCACCAATTATAACCCAAGAATCTCCAAACCAATCATTTTTCTCGTCTCATAAAATGAATCTAATTCTCAGAAATTACCGGCAATCGTCATTTAATTAAATATTTTAAAGGTATTAAAATAAACCTTTCGTGGAAATATGTTTTCTTTCTTACACTGTTAAATACAAATATCCTCTAAAGCATTATGTAATTTTATGAAGTAAAAAGTTTGAGTTTCAACAACTAAAGCGACATCATAATGTTAGGTAATACCGTAAATTATCGTTAATTACCGAAATTGGTTTTTACATAAAATGTGATTGCACAGGTTAACATTTGTACTAGTATGTAGAACCAGTTAAACATTCCCAAAACCCCAAAACGTAAACAGGCTCCAAGGTTATAAAACTGAGGTTGGAATCCAGTCTCAGATGTCAAGAATCTCATTTGTTAGTTCTGATAATGTGCTCAGTTTCAACCAATCAGACTGCTGAGATCTGAGACTGGTCTCTATTCTCAGTTTTATAACCTTGGAACCAGATAAATCTGAAATAAACGACGAACTTGAAGAAAGGGAGAGTGAGATGGTGTGTGATACGTGTCCTTCTGATATGACAAATTTCTAATTCCTGAACTCGGAAACAAAGTAAATTAACCTGGAATACCTCCTTAGTGCAGTCTTATGCAAAAGATATTTACCAGCGGGCTTAACCAAGTTCTAGGACCTGGATAACTACCTCCCAACTTCCCCCGCAGTGTAAGTTTTCTTTCAACTTAGGTTAAAAGAAAAAACAGGTCTACAAACATCTCAAATCCTTTTATAATTTTCTTTCTTTTATTTCCGTGCAATAAATTTTACATGATGGTTAATAATGCAAAATACTTTCAATTGATCATTCAAAATTGTATTTGTTAATATAACGTCCTTATAGAAATACGCTTTATTTTGTATTTACAATCTACGATAGTAATCTTGATTGATAAAACCGGCGGAATGTTTGTTGAGAAAATGTGATCTAACATGTCTATTAGCTCCTGAAAATTGTATTATTTTCACACTTTTCGTGTATCAAAGACTAAAAACTATTTGTTTGTTGAATCTGTCAGTTTGGCTATAAAAAGCGAATCTCTAAGCCGTATTCAGGGCGTAGCTATAAAATAACATTCTAACAGGAAGGACTAATCCTTTCAAAATAATAAGATAAAGAGCTATTTTCTAGTTTAAGGATGGCCTTATAATTGTACAGAAAGAATATAACAGGTTTACAGTGGTTCGTTTGAACTCTTGAAGCCAGTATGTACCTGTATATGAAATGATTACATGCGTCTTTGATTTTTAATATTATTCGTACCACCCAATAATGAGGCGTGGCTTTAAAGGTTCAGGCGATGCAATGCACGTGCGGTTCTCATCATTTCATTTGTGATAAAAAGCGAACTATGCATATCAGAAATGCATGAAGTCACACCCGGAAATCACAGCCTCCCCACACAACCAGAAATCACAGCCTCCCCACACAACCAAAATCAAAATTAATTGCCAGATTCCTTTAAATAATAGTCATCTAAACTCTTCAATGAAACCATGTTTTCTTTTTGGAGTTGCAAAGACATCGTATTCAAGTTTGAAACTGATAATTTAAATTGTTAAAATGTAATTAGGTAAAAAAAGTTACTTTTTTTCTATTAAATTACGATTTCTTCAAAATACTTTTGAAAACGAAAGGATTATAAAGCGAAAAAGTTGAATTTGTTTTATTTTTTTTCGTCCTTAACGTTTGCAGTGACCTATTTATATCATAGAAAGAGCCTCACAAACCCATCTTTTAATTAATATATACATGTACCATCCAAACATCAATATATGTTTCGACATACAGCTGCATTTGCATAACATTTGAAACGCCCCTCGTATTTTCAAGGTCAAAGAATAACGTCGAGACTCTCCTCGTATAAGTTGCCTTAATGGTTGTGGACGATTTAGATATTTGGAATCCGGGTTAGGTTACTACTTCGGTACCCCCTGGTCTATAACGTACCTGTGTATGATACTGTAACATCCACTGATATCCTTACTTGGAGTAAATCGGTACTTGTTTAGAGCGAAACACTTTTCAGATTTCAAAATTTCTGGCATACAATAGTATTCGAACTAACGACCTCCAATTTCTAAATCAATAACGTTACAACTTGACAAGTTCGCCACCATTCTCCATGCTATCAATTGAAAATACCAAGGAATATATCTATGAGTTGGCAAGCAACTCGTGAAATTTGTAGATAGATAGATTTATAGGAAACGTTTACATATACATATGAACAATATACAATGAATATTACCAAAATAACAATCGTATACAATGTTTAGAAGCAGAGATAACTATGGTATGGCTCAAATACCAAAGATGACGCAAGAAAGTGCAAACACCATTTTCCATTGCGGTCCTATGGTGTGACAACAGAATTGGCAACCAACACGTAGGCGGATGCATATAATAATCTCGTATAAGATAAAAAGTGGAAATCTATAATACCAAGGCCCACATATAAATTTAAATTAAAATAGTTTTAATAGGCCTTTATGATGTGTTCACTAACAAACACATACGCAGGTTTTCTGTGATCATTTTCTTAATGAATGAAGCTAAATTATGTAAATTATAGAGTATCCAACAGTGCTTGTGCTGTAAACATGCAAACATTCAGGATATTATGTAAATTGCATAGCTATGAAAAGTGTTTTAAATATGCAAATGAGACTGAACTCTGAAAGGAGATTATTGAGTAGATGGTACATTTATAGCAGGGCAATCTTACACCCATTGGTTGCATTTACTTATTGACATGAAACGGGTCTAACATCACCCTTACTTGCTGTATAATACTCATCAAAAACGATTATTTGTTGTTGTTTTTTTTTAGAAATGGCAATGTAAGATTTGTCCACATGTTGCAAAAACACACTAAAATAAACATTATATGAAACTCTTTTTTCGTAAATTTGTTTATCGCCAATGAATGCTTGTTAACCATTTTGAAACACTTGAATTTTAAAAAAAGGTGAAAATGCATATCAGAAATTGTCACATTCTGAAAAAAACTTCCTCCCAACACAGTCAAGAAGAAGAGAGAGAGCATGGTTAATAAAATGATCAGTTGAAAAAAAAGACACCACAAACCATTAACAAAAATGAGAACCCTAGGGGTTACCGCCTTGGAACGGTCAGTGGCAAATCAAATTGCACTGGGGGTTTAAGACAGGTTCTAGGGTGCACCAACCTAACCTTTGCCCCAACAGGTTCTCATATCAACACACAAATACAAGTTGTCTTAGTGAAATAACTCCAACCCACACATCAGCTTAACAATATTGCATGCAAAACCACACGAACATATAAAACCAAAGAACCTAATAGCATTGCAAAGCCAAAAGGGTCGGGTACTCAATGACCTTACCGAGACCAGAGCTCCTGGTGTCAAATCAGCAAGAACACGATGACAGGGATAAAAGAAACGAATCGAGCTTTTAGGTACTTTTAAGAAAAGATTTCCCCATAAACCTTCATAAACTTTTAACCCCTGCCACCGTCGTGCAACCAAAGAAGTAAATAATCATTAAAATATCGGAAGGGATATAGGATATAAATATAAAACACAGTTGATTTTCACTGAGTTTTTTTTTCTTTTTTTCTCTTTTTTTCTCTTTTTTTGCAAAAGAGTGAAATCAAAGAGGTAAAGATAGTGATCAACTGTAGATGGGTCAATCGCCAGGCCTGCAGAGCACTGTCAAATATCATGTTGGTAACTTTTTTTTTAATTTACAGACGGTTTTATTGAATAACCGTGAAAAATTAACATTGCCTTTTATCTTCTTAACTTTATAAATTAAATCTCCATAAAAAAAACTGGCTGTGAAATACCATTTCTTAAAAGTACCATTTTGGTCATTGGTAAAAGTAAGGGTGAAAAAGAGATGTTGTTAAGTAGTGAACTTGAATCTGTAAGTGAGTGGCTTACTTGTAATAAATTGTCCGTTCATTTAGGAAAAACAGAATCTATTCTGTTTGGATCTAAACAAAAGGTTAAATCTCAATCTACCCTAGATGCTTCTTGCAAAGGTCAAACCATTCAGTCCAAGGAATCTGTCAAATATCTTGGTGCAACCTTGGACCAAAGTTTGTCATTTGAATCTTTGGCTGTTTCGGTAATTAAAAAGGTTAACTCAAGACTTAAATTTCTTTATAGAAAAAGGGATTATTTAAATTTCCATACTAAAAAGTTACTTGTTATGGCAATTGCTCAGTGTCATTTTGATTATGCTTTTACAGTTTGGTTTCATTCTACAACTGAAGCTATAAGAAACAAACTGCAGGTCACACAGAATAAACTAATCAGATTTGTGCTGAATCTTGATTCTAGAGCTCATATTGGTAAAGAGGAATTTTTATCTTTGAACTGGTTACCTGTGGCTAGTAGAGTTGATTTTAAAACCCTATGCCATGTTTTTAATATCTATAATAAATCTGCTCCTTTGTATATGATGGATCATTTTGTTTTAGCTAGTTCTGTTCATAGCCACAAAACAAGATTTATAGATAAAGCGATTAAATGTGAGAACGACCAAAAGTTTTCATTTGTAGAGAGTGTTCGTTTCTCCATTCCCAAGGTCAAAAGTTTTGGGAAAAGTCTTTTGCTTAAAGGGGATGTTCTTTGTGGGATGACATTCCACAGTTTTTAAGAGATTCAATTTCATATAGTCATTTTAAATACAATGTCAAAAACTACTTATGGAATCAATCCATGTTTATTTTTTTTAATTTTTAATTATGAATTTAGCAAATAATATACTACTTTATAACTTTTAAGTAACTGCCATGCTTGTTTTTTTAAGTAAATGGTGTATTTATTTTTAAACTATGAATATTTGATCTGTGATAAAATTTTAATAGTCTTCCTATGTCACACGGCGCTATATTTCAAGGACCACAATGGAAATAAGAGATCTTTTATCTCTTTTGTTGTGTTATCCTTAATATACAATGTTGGTTGACATGGTATACTAGTATTTTTTAAATCATACATGTTTCTTCTAAACTCAAGCACATGTGTGTTTTAATTGTTGCTCAATTGCCATGTAAACTATCATTTTATATTGAAATAAATCTATCTATCTATCTAGAGATTTTAAAATGCACCTGTATTTTTGAATTATAATTGGGTACCTGCAAGAGGTTTCCCTTAATTTGAGATACTTGTTTTAAAAGTGTTTTTGTAATGCAATGATTACGTTCATTGAAATCATTTACATCGTGGCAAGCTCTTATAAAGCGAACAAGCTGTGAGATATAAACCCCGTAAGATGTTGCACGAGGAACATCGACGTCTAAAACCGGAAAATTTACTATCTTTAAATTAAAATCATCTCTTTTATCATATATTTTAGTGGTGACGTAACCATTTTCAATGGACAGATTTAGATCAAGAAAGTTTGTTTGCTTTTCCGAAGTGTTCGCTATATTAAGCTGAAGTTCTTTAGGATAAATCTTTTTAACCAGTGATGGAAAAAGGTACCTCGAGGTGTTGTTAAAATCTGTAATAATGTCATCTTGATGTTCGGTAGAAAGAGATAACATAAAGTCTCTTTCATAACAGTATAAAAACAGATCAGCAACAAGGGGTTCACAATTAGTACCCATTGTGATGCCTATTACTTGTTTATAAATAGAGGTACCGAATCGAATATTATCCAGTAAGAAAGTTAGCGACTCTGTCAGGTCTTGACAAGTCCATAAAGTATAATTATCATAAGAACCATTTGTAAAAATGCCCTATATTCATTACAAGCGATGAAGATTTTTTCTCTATGTGATTGCGATTTTTGAAAATATTTGGTGATTTAAATGTATCTTCGGCTCGTTTCATTGTGAGCTAAATAAAGCTTTTGACAAAAAGTCAGTTTTTTATGACAGTTTCACATTCGCGATTCCTTTTTGTTGGCCTGCATACAAGACAAACATTCAACTTTCGAGGAACCAGCTTTCTGATTTTCAGTGCCGAATGCAAGATTTCCAAAAATGTGGTTTTTTGGGCATTCTTAGAGTAGTTATATTCATACTTTCTTGAAAATAAAATATTGCTGCTGAACCCCACATAATCCCCCCTTATATGGTTAAAATAACTTTTATACACTCAGACTTCAGCAGTCTTTAGAGCAATAAGGTTACCGATAATGAGATTAAAGGTATTAGTAAGGCGGCTGCAGGCTGGTAATGTAGAACCAAGGTTAAGTTCTCAAACCGCAAGGTCATACCCATCGGCACGTTAACGGTACATTAGTTTGCCCAAGTAATCGGAGAGTTTTTGCCAATGCCTCACTAATAATCCTCCCTATTTAATACTTGAAGAATCATACCATGTCGCATCACTGCCATTTTTCTTAATATAACGGCGTGAAATAGACTCACTCATAGCAACTTTTCATAACAGTTAACGTAAATAAAAATACAGTTAATTGAAAAGGAATTAGGACGGCGTTTGACGAATGGGTGATTATGAGTATTAAGAAAACATCTAGTTCATACATTTGTAATATATTTAGATAACTGAACATTTCTGTCACGCAGTATAAGGTATAGAACGTTTTTATATTTGACAGACACGTGCAAGTGCATATATACTTGTTAAAAACTTTTACTAATTGATATTGCCATCGTTTTAATGCAATCCGCATTAAAAATGTCATCAATTTGTTTAGACAAGTAAGAAATAATAGATAATTATATGTTATATGCTCTTCTGAAATATAACAACATCATAAATGTCAAAATTCTCGCCAACACATTGTCTGTTGATGTGACGACAATCAGACGTAGGCAAACTTTTGTTGTTGTTTTTTAAAGAAGATGTACTGCAAAAATGAGTACTGAACATTACACATTTGGTAATATTATTAGAGACTACGGTAATTCAGGCACACATATAAATGATTGATTTTGTGATGCATGCTTCACTGTCGTGCAATGCTGTTTGTTGTTGTTGTTGTTGTTTTCTGGATGATAGACATGGTTCTTTTTATTGGGCCTATGACAAATTTGATGCTATTTTATAATGTGTTACAAATCATTCAATTGTGTGAACATATGCTACTTGTGCATGATATTTATAAAATATTGGAGATAACTCTAGCCTTCATCAACTTCTTTTGGATTGTCCTGAATTCAGCTGCATCTCTTAAATACATGTACCTACTTTTGGATCAGGCCTATGTTATTATGAAAATCATTTGGGTTTATAAAATGTGCTCATCTCAAAGGCTTTATACTAATATAAGATTGCCTTTTTTAAATAAATTGACTGTTCAGGGGAGGTAACCGAAATATTCATCGAAATATCGAAACATGTATAGATCTAAGTAATTTCCTATAACATCACAGACTGAAAATGACTTTGCCTTTGAGGCTTCAGTCTTAAATGCTGTATTTATCATACGATCTTGAAATTATTCAAATTAGTGCGATAAGGAATTCAAACGATATGTATGTAAAAGACTAAGTTACAGTCCCGACTTAACAAAGTTCTGGGCAGAAGGTTATAAAACTGAGATTGAGAAATCTCAAGCATCTGATTGGAGACTGGTTCAAATCTCAGTTTTATAATCTTCAGCACTGATTTAATTACAGTGATATTGAGCTTAGATCTGCTGACGTGATTATGAAGTGCGAAACATCATGATATAGGGTATATTTGTGCGAAGTCATTTGAAAATATTTCAAAACCTATTAAAGTCAAGGAAATTTCTATAACGTAACAGTGGTCTTGACCTTAAAATCATTCCAGACGTTAATATGGTACATATTTAGACTTGGTTACTTGAAAATGTTTTCGTGCATGCATACGTTTAGTTGAATTATATTTATTCCCTGATGCGAAAGAGGTTGAGATTAGCATTTTCAATGTAACTTCTATATTCCACTTACCAGTTTTTAACAAATTTCTTTTAATAGTTTAAGAGTCCGATTTAAAATGCTCCATTAAATTGCAATTCATTATGAAAAGAATGGCAGTGCAGCCAAATAAGGCATAAAACATGTGTGTGAAGTTGGCTCTACGTTCGACGTTCGACATTCAAAATGCAGTTCGACGTTCGACATTCAAATTGCAGTTCGACGTTCGACATTCAAAACCAGTTCGACGTTCGACATTCAAAATGCAGTTCGACGTTCGTCATTCAAAACCAGTTCGACGTTCGACATTCAAAATGCAGTTCGACGTTCGACATTCAAAACCATTTCGACGTTCGACATTCAAAATGCAGTTCGACGTTCGACATTCAACATGCAGTTCGACGTTCGACATTAAAAACCAGTTCGACGTTCGACATTCAAAATGCAGTTCGACTTTCGACATTCAAAACCAGTTCGACGTTCGACATTCAAAATGCAGTTCGACGTTCGACATTCAAAACCAGTTCGACGTTCGACATTCAAAATGCAGTTCGACGTTCGACATTCAAAATGCAGTTCGACGTTCGACATTCAAAATGCAGTTCGACGTTCGACATTTAAAATGCAACTCGACTTTCGACATTAAAAACCAGTTCGACGTTCGACATTCAAAATGCAGTCCGACGTTCGACATTCAAAACAAGTTCGACGTTCGACATTCAAAATGCAGTTCGAAGTTCGACATTCAAAATGCAGATCGACGTTCGACATTCAAAACCAGTTCGACGTTCGACATTCAAAATGCAGTTCGACGTTCGAAATTCAAAACCAGTTCGACGTTCGACATTCAAAATGCAGTTCGACGTTCGACATTCAAAACCAGTTCGACGTTCGACATTCAAAATGCAGTTTGACATTCAAAACCAGTTCGACGTTCGACATTCAAAATGCAGTTCGACGTTCGACATTCAAAACCAGTTCGACGTTCGATATTCAAAATGCAGTTCGACGTTCGACATTCAAAACCAGTTCGACGTTCGACATTCAAAATGCAGTTCGACGTTCGACATTCAAAACCAGTTCGACGTTCGACAAACAAAATGCAGTTCGACGTTCGACATTCAAAACCAGTTCGACGTTCGACATTCAAAATGCAGTTCGACGTTCGACATTCAAAACCAGTTCGACGTTCGACATTCAAAATGCATCTCGACGTTCGACATTCAAAATGCAGTTCGACGTTCGACATTCAAAACCAGTTCGACGTTCGACATTCAAAATGCAGTTCGACGTTCGACATTCAAAATGCAGTTCGACGTTCGACATTCAAAATCAGTTCGACATTCGACATTCAAAATGCAGTTCGACGTTCGACATTCAAATTTTTTTTTGAGTAACTGATGTGTACCTTTATTCCGAATGCAAGTGACTGTTTTTAAAGCAATTTGAATGTATATGGTGCAGTTGCTTAAGAAGGGCCAATTTTACTTTGAAAATTCTTGGTTAACTTTTAGTGACCGGAAATTATCCGCTCTGATTTTTTTTTTGACTCGGGAAGTTACGTTCAGGCAAAGTGATCCGGAATAGACCATGTTGGGGTGATCCGGAACTACCCATTTTTAGCATTTTTATTGAAATAACGCAATTTCACGTCTTATTCTAAAGTGACTAATTTTTATATTGATTTCAAATGCAAATGCCTGTTTCTTTGACCATATTGAATGATTATGGTAAAGTTGCTAAAGTATGACCAATTTTACCTTGTAAATACTTGGTTATCTTTAAGTGACCTGAAATTATTCGGACGTACTGTTTTTGGCTAGGAAAGTAATGTTAAGGCGATGGCCGGAAGTGATCCGGAATAGACCATGTAAGGGTGATTCGAAACTACCCATTTTGAGGTTTTTAGTTGAATTTAACGAAGTTTCTTCATTTACCCAAACTTAAGTCTTTAGTAAATAATTTGTACCTGTACTCCGAATGCAAGTGACTATTTCTTTGAGAACTACGGAACAGTTGCTAAAGTAGGATCATTTTTCCTTACAACTGACTATAAGTTAACTTTTTATGACAAGAAATTATTCAAGCTAATTTATTGGACTCGGGAAGTAACGTTCAGACGATCACCGGAAGTAATCCGCTATAAATCATGTAGGGGTGATCTGAACCATCTCATTGTTGTAATTTTTATTAAATTTAAAATATTTCCTTCATTTAATCACATTTATCATTAAGTAACTAATTTGTACCTGTTTTCCGAATGCACGTGACTGTTCTGTTGACCATTTTGGAGGACGATGGTAAAATTGTTAAAGTAGGCCCAATTTCACCCTGAAAATCTTTGAATATCGTTTAGTGACTGGAACATATTCGGGATTGTTGTTTTTGACTTAGGCGGAAGTGATCCAGAATAAACGATGTTGGGATGAAACGGAACTGTCCAAACACATTTTTAATTAAACGATTTTTTCATATACTCGTGTATTTTATACCGGATGGGATAAACCATGTTTAAGTACACGGAACGCAATCAAAACGCATCACTTAATACCTGAATGGATATATTTATGCAAGCCTCTATTTTCTATGTCCGGCAGTAGCGAAACTTCTTTATAGGAATATGGTACAGTTACTAAAGTAGGACCGATTTTAAGGTTTACTTTTAGTGATAGGAAGTCATTCTGGCAATTTTTTTGGACTCGGGATGTAACGTTCAGGCAAAAGTCAAAAGCAATCCGATATGGTGATCTGGAACTACCATAAATGGATTGGGACAAGTAATAACCTTTGTTTATCATCGAATGAATATTAGTAATCCTCGTAGATGGGTTACTTTTTTAAATGTCGTGTTTTGTACATTAATTTCAATTTGTATGATTTTGTTTGTGAACGGCCCAGGTTTAATTTACGGACTAAAAAGCCCTGTTTTGTAAATTTATTTTTTGAATATAATTAAGTCCGATATTGATGATAATATATGTGATGATTTCACATTTTTTGAGTTTAATCAAGGTCTACAGTGTTAAGAAACTTGTTTTTTGTGAAGTTCCGTCTGGTAATATAATTTTGTCAGCGTGCCCTTCATATTTTGGATTATAATTTTAAAGTTATATTTTTTAACTCGGCTTTTCGGCTACATCCTCGTCATATGGCTGCGATAAGAAACCTCAAGAGATACTGTGGTATCATTATATTGCATGCGGATTTATTTTTCGCGTAATCCGCACTAGAAAACATGCGCGAAAGAAAGTCCAGTGAAATTTAACAAAATGGATAAAAAATGATTTATGTCGGGGTTCAACTGTCTAACATTCTGCATCACCCAAATATTTCGTTTAGTACTTTTGTTCTTATTATATAAAAACTTCTGTTAATATGTCGGCCAATCTAAACAGACTAAATATTGTAACCAATCGTATTAACCCCAGGCCATCTTTGCTTTGTTCCTAAAGACGGAACACAAAACCTTCATTTGCTTGGCCGAAATATCATCTTCACTCAGTTTATATGTATGTAACATTATTGATGTTACAGTTTTGATAATGTTCTCTTTGCTTTTCATAAGGGTGTTTTTTTTCTCAGCCCAGATAAGTTAAAATAATCAAAATGTTTATTTACTTACAAGTTTATGGTATTTTAATAAATGCCCATTAATTTTATCAATCACACTAGCCTTTTGTTCTTTTCATTTACAAGTGCCACCAGCCTTTCGGTCTCTTTAGAGAACTCACGACATACATGTTAACATATTAGGCTTCTAAAATAAACATAACTGCGCAAATGGCACCGCAATGGCTTATGTGCGAAAACTGGTCCCGGCGAAATATAATAATACTATTGTAATAGTAATAAAATTGTCTTTGAACATGCTTCATTTGGCACGATTTTGCGACTGGCTCCGACGTTATGCAAATTGTTTTGCCGCATATCAAAGTTTATTGACACACTGAGCATTTTCGAAGTAGATGAAAAACCACTGGCGCTTGACCAGCCCCCCACTTGCCAACCCTTACTTATACGCCCTTGTTTTTTTTGTAAAATTGGTGTCAAGTCAATAATATTATTCCATTCTATCAAAATATTCGAAAATACACCGTCAAAATCAAAGTTCAAAAAAATGTAACATTCTATGTATATAATTGAATAATGGTCAGGAACGGCTCCAGACTCTACCCCCGTTCGAGAGGCTGTTTTTCCTACAATACGGAGGGTTTCAACCTGACAGCTGTTTGGTTCAACGCAACCGGGTCTAATCTAACATTAAATGTCAAAAGGTCTCACCAAAAGCTCGAATTACGCGTAATATTTAACAGAAAACGGCCTCCGAAATGCAGGTTATTTTTTCATAGATTCTTCTCCTTAGTGCCACTTCCGGAAATCCCCGACGCTTTTTAGGAGCGTTCTGATTGGTCGAACGATTTGTGTGCAAACTATTTCCCGGACTAAGTCAATATTTCGACTAATCAGAACGCTCCGAACAAAATCGTCGGTGATTTCCGGATGTGGCACTGAGAAGAAAAATCTATGAAAATAACCTGCATTTCGTTTGTTTGCTTTATGCGAGAAAAGGCGTGTATAGATAGGAAAGGGTTGAAAAATTCGGATTCTTTCTAAATCAATTTTACAGCAATTTTCTTTGTCTGATGCTGCTTAGTTTCGTGGTACCTTTCTAAGCAGATTGTCGTGACAGTGAAAATCGCATACTGCGCATAACCGCAGACATGACATACAGGCGTGGAATCGCCGTTCTTATAGATTTTTAGCAATCTATAGCAGGCAAGAAACAGACACGTACAGGAACCACAGTTTGCGTGGTCAGTGTGCATATCGCAGTCTTTATCGCGAAAGTACATTAAAACAAGAAAACGGAGGGCGTATTCCATACCTCAGTGCCGAGGCCTTCACATTTGTTTTGTCGTTTCTCACGGTGTGCGATTCCCATCGCCATCGACAAGCAACATACCACTAACAACTTGACGATCTCTTCTTTTGCTATACTTTTTTAGACGCTTTTATGAGAAAAATTGAACACTTCGATCAGTCATTAACGAATTTAAAATTTGCACAATAAGAAGTGCTATGTATGAAGATAAATGGAATAGCTCTAGGTACATACGTACCCCATAGAGCACCCAATTATGGAACAATAAAACAACATACTGACGTTGTAAGTAAACGCTGAAATTGTAATCAATGAGAACCATTTGAAATCGCAGCTTACAACCTCCCAAAAGGTATATATTTGCAGAAAATGATGGGGAAAATCAAACATACGAACAGCTTATTTTTGTCATCCCTTAAACTTTTTACAAGACAAAATAAGGCACGTAGAATTGATAGATATTTTTATAGATCTGCTTGGACTACGAAAAAATTATTTTTACAAAATTATTTTACGCGTCACCGCAAACAAATTTAGGCGCTACATTATTTCTTTTAGGTGCAAAGACTAAAGATTTGAACAGTTTTATTCAAATGTCTATAACTTCCAAAGAAAAAGCAAAGTTTATAAAATTATAAGTACAAAGAAATGACGATAGTATCATACGCTTTTGGAATGTTTGTTTTTAGCATTATTTACAAGATATTTTGACAAAATTAAAAACAAAGAGCAATCGATTTGATGTCATTTTTATATGATCAATCAATTCAACATCCTCTGTGGTGTCTTTTGACGGAGTTTATAATATGGGTACTTTAAATGGTAATAGCACAATAACAAAGTCGATGACCTGCAAATTTTATTCTCTTATTCGATTGGCATTGCTTTTTAAGTAAAATAATCAAAAATTAATTCGGGAAATTTTCACAAATTTGAAAAGTTGACAGAAAAAAGGCAAAATTCGGCGTTATGTTTAACGCGAAAACGGTGTTTAGCGGTCCACAGCGTTGTCAATATGTTAAATCTTACATCACTGGAAAGGTATTTTCAGCGGGAATTCATATGTGAAAGAACAAATGAATCGCATCCCAGTCCTTGACTGAGACAACATTTTTTTTACATTGAATATCTGAAGATGGGGATAAAACCATCATCCCCTGTCAACTGACCCGTTTATATTCAAAAAAAAAATAAATTTACAAAACTGAGTTTATGGGTCCGTAAATTCAAGAAATGCAATTGAAAACCCCACTTTTCTGCAAGCCTCGAAAAAGTGTTCGGCGAGCGTCGTTGACGTCACTACAGAAAACTGGCATTGATAGCTAACTTTGAAGGTAAATATCAAAACAAACTACTATTAGAAAAACTGTTTGCGGATTCATGCTGGAGTCATCGTCAGTAAAAAAAGCAAGCCAAATTTGATGAATAAATTCGAAAATTCGCGTTCCACCTTAAGCCTATGCGCTTAACACTATAAGATAACAAGAGTCAAATAAATTCCTAAAATACTTCAAACAGAGTTATGATTAGCGGACCTGTCATTCTACTATAATCGTCAAAAGATTTTGTGCATTGCAGATGTGTACATTATTTGTTTGGAAGAGGTAGAGAGACTTACGAATTATCACATACAAAAAGACTTCTGTATGCATTGTATATTGATAAGCACTAGCCTCGGCGCGCATGCTTGTGTTGATAGTTTTTTAATTTGTCTTTAAATATCAATATAGGGTCTATATAGACACAAAATGTGCCATATTCCTGTGCTGACATCAAAACCAGGATATGACATGGAAATAGTCTCATATTTATTTATTTAAAAGCAAAAGATGTATTTATAATTAACACTTGAACTCAAAACAATAAACGTAGAATCTTTTATTTTTAGGCAGCATTTCGAGGTAAAAAATAGAAAAATAGAATAATTTTCAGATTTATCCACCACTGACGGCACTTGTGCATTTTCCTTCTTTAAATCGTTACTAAAGAGATATCATTTTTTTAAAACGATATAACGTTCGCACAAGTCACACCATACCACGGTATAAGTATTTCTTAACCAAATACCCCCGCCACCCCTCACAACCATCACCAGATTGAAGTGAAGCAAGAATGCAACAAACTTGAAAGTCTGCGTACACAATGCGTTATCTGTAAATATGAATGTTGATTGAAATTATATGCTTCGTTCTGACAATACTATAAACGGAAAATTGAATTTATCGATTATTCGTATTTGTACAATTCCCAGGGAGTATATGCATGCACACAATTACTTTTTAAGGTTCAGTCCGTTATTACTACATCATTTGATTCTTTGGAGTGGAAGTGGCACGATTTACAGAGACTATAATACCTGAACACTTCTTCCAGATTTCAGATTATGTCTAGAAATAGAGTGAGAGAGAGTTTTTCAGTCACTTGCATTCGGAATATAGGTACGGATTAATGTTTGGGTAAATGAAGAAATTTCGTTAAATTCAACTAAAAACCAGAAAACGGGTAGTTCCGAATCACCCTTACATGGTCTATTCCGGATCACTTCTGGCCATCGCCTGAACATTACTTTCCTAGTCAAAAACAGTACGTCTGAATAATTTCCATAATCATTCAATATGGTCAAAGAAACAGGCATTTGCATTTGAAATAAATATAAAAATTAGTCGCTTTAGAATAAGACTGGAAATTGCGTTATTTTCAATAAAAATACTAAAAATGGGCAGTTCCGGATCACCCCAACATGGTCTATTCCGGATCACTTCCAGCTATCGCCTGAACATCATTTGCCTGAAACTTGTTGTCATCGGCCGCCTGGTTGTGCGAAAAAGAAACTTGTTTAATTCGGTCGCATCGGATAATACAAAAGCCAGTCCCGAAATAATATTTTATCCTACTCTTGGCCAAGTTGCCAAACAAAGTAATAAAAAAATCATTTTAACTGCGCTAGAGTCTAGAAGAATTGTATAACAATAGGGCTGAAGATTACAAAAATGAGATATGGAACCAGTCTCAAACCTCAAGCATCTGATTGACTGAAATGTGAGATAGTTGCAGTTTTGCGGATATACCATGAGGGATGCTTATGTTCCTTGCAGAAGTTGATTGTACATGTATGCCTGAAGTGATGGTCGGTATAAACGCAGATGATATAGAAAATATAAGCTTGTAGACAATATAAACAAAAGTATTGTCATTATTACCATTCGAGTTAATTATAACCTTACCTCTGTGAATAAAAACTATTAGATAAATTTTACATAATCAATAAATTTTATCATTAACAAAAGCTTTTTCTCCCTTTCGTCGAGGTAGCAAGGAAGGCTTAGTGACAGACGATGTAACTATCTAAATAAAAAAACAAACACGTTTTTTACCAATTCACAAAAGGAGTGTCCATAAACTATACTCGTACTTCGTACACAAATTTTCTGATTACTTTCTGACCCGATGACTGCTGTTAATGGGCGGTGACAAACACTAACATCTATCGGATTCACGCTGCTTCGTGTTGAATAGAACGTAAACGTGATTTAAATAATGTGATCGGTTGAAATCAATTCAGACTAGTCATACTGTATGTCGGCAAACCAACCATATTTTAATAGATATATGGATAATAAACTTCGAAATTTGGTAAGATTAAGCTACTTATTGTCTTTTGTTGTAATATTTATCTTTTTGTTGTTATTTAAATGACTATTGTTTATTGTTGTAACAACATGTTAATAATAAAGCCATTTGCTACACAAGCAATATAAACATTTTGTTTTGATGTGAATTTTAATAGGATTTTGAAACTTTTTACACCGAACCACACTATGTACAATTTTAATGATTTGTTATGAATAAGTAGACAGTCACGTGATGTTTATATATCTAAGCGTGATCTTATTGGTGAAATGGGCGAATTAAGTATAGGTTATAGTTTATTTTGAGGCTTGTATGAAAATTAAACGGTCAGGCCCAGCGCAGCTGGGCGACCGTTTAATTTTTCATACAATACTCAAAATAAACTATAACGTATATAATGGTCGAAATTATTTTTGTAACTGACAAAACAGTCGCCGCCTAAATAACCATATATGGGTATGCAAAAATCAATAGTCAAAGTAAAAGTAGTTTTGTCATTCAATGGCCCGTAAACATACTGAGAGAATATTTTAGAAAGTGAATTATGAAATTTATTTATCTGAAAACAACACGTGAACATTACTGATTCCCAGGAAAAAAACCTGTGAAGCAGTCTATCATTGCTTTGAGTAACAAGGTTTCAACCGTGGAAGTTCCATTTTACCCTTTATTCATTAAGAACAATTTTATAGTATGGTAAAATTGTTTATTTGCGGATCAACGGGCTCATCTGTGTAGTCTGATCACGACCGACACTTCTCCCTGTTAGATTCACTAGGTTATTTGTGACAAAACAGTGTAACAAAAAGATCAGATGACATTGATTTAATAGGTGATCTTGATCTAAACTTGTCGCCTATGTGATAACAGATGTATATATGAAATAAAGAGTTAAGAAATTTAATAAGATTATCATAAGCCAAACAAGTCAAAGCTAAAATATTTATAAGATTTTCCTTTTTCAGACTTTCTAAGTCACGCCTCCTTGAACACTGTAGAAGATCGTCGACGAACTATACATGTTTATCAATAAATGTTCGGACAATATTATGGAGGAAATCGACCTATAATAAACACATTTCAGACGCGCGACTTTATGAGAATTAATGTTCGAAATATTTGAAAAATACTGCATTGTCATTGGTTAAAAAATAATTTCAACCATTATATATTTTTCCGGTCATCAATACAGTATACTTTATTACGTACTATAGTTTAAAGTTATTCATTTTAAATCGATAGTGAAACACGTTATTCCAACTTCTATTTATTACGCTCGATGACTGCTTCCTGGGTCACGCCCAAGCCGCGACAGCATGTTTTATAATATTAAATTAATTTTAACACATCCTTTTTATGCACATGTTTTGCAGCTAGTACAGAACATTTTAATAGTCGTTAAACTAATAAAAATGTAGTTCGTATTTCGTTTCATTCTTCCTGTGTCTTCTGAATGAAAATTCTTGATATGCATACATAATTTTTTTGAGAATCTGTGTCGTTATAATTTGAAATTAATTTCTCGGTATTATTTATATTTCATCCAAAACTAGGATTATGAATTTAAATTAATTTCAAATTATAAAAAAAAACCGGTTCCTAAATATCAACAATTAAAACTTTTAAAACACGAAAGAAACTAGAAATTTAAAGTAAATTTAAATATATTACGTGTTTAAAGAATTTGCGTTTCTAATTTCTTTCAGAATATTATAAGATTGGGTTTCATCATATAGCAAACAAACTAAGATCGACAAGGTGTACTTCTAGCGCATGGATGAACAACAAAGGTACCAACGGCTTTTACAGTAATAGTAACAAAACAACAACAACAAACCATGCCAATATTTAATACACAATAAACATATTGTTAACCTCTTGTTTAGATTAACACCAGACGAGTCCAGCCCTACAGAATGGCTCCTAGATCGTTGTTCGGCCGGGCGATGAAAGTGCCCATATTTGTTCCTCCAGTGTTGATCCTCATTAATATCTACATCCTCATGAAGGACACCGGCGTCTCGGTGGAAACTAGGTTCGAGCTGGAGAGCCCACGTGAGTGTTTTTTCATTATATTTTTTTTACTGGGCATTAATGTAACAGTATTCTATGTACTTTAAATATAACCTATTCCAAAAGAAACTGTTCCCTTTTCTATTTTACGTTATTTCATTATCTGATTTTCCTAATCTCTTAATATTTGGTATTAAAAATTAAGATTAGATCTAGATAGTTTTACTATAAAATATAAATGATCTTATTACAATTTAATTACCATGTCATTTGTTGAATATTTACAAAAATACCAGCAGCACGCAGACACGCATGCACGTATATGCTCACACCGACCCATGGAAACATGCAATAACACCTAAACTTTAACAAAGATAAACAGTTAATTAATGGCAGTGTCAGATCTTATTATTGCATCATCTACACTGTGTGTTATTGTAAATGTACATATGTTTATGTTCATCTTAATATGTTTATGTTCATCTTAATATGTTTATGTTCATCTTAATATGTTTATGTTCATCTTAATATGTTTATGTTCATCTTAATATGTTTATGTAAATGCTCGGAAGGAGGGTCAGATGTTTGATAAGCGTTTAGTTAAATAAGTAACCCTTTGTAAATAAATAATATATTTACTTACTATTTTACTTACTCAAAAGTTAAAAAAAAAACAACCTAAAATGCACAATTTTCCATAACAGAGTACTATGACTTAATTTTGAAAGAAGATTATTCAAATTATAATGAATTTTAGTTCGGTTTTAATATGTTTGGAACATGTAGTAGATATTTTAAGAACATGTATCGAAACACAGTTATTTGGTCTATTTGGTCTATACCTTCAAGAACTCAGTCCAAATGGGGCACGTCACGGGAAAAAGGTACCTTCGATCATTTTAAGTGATATTTTATTTTTTACTAAAGTAAGAATAAAAACTTACAACTATAAATCAATTTTTATAACTAAAATGTGATTTTGTAACACATTTGACAATGAAATGGTTTTTTTTTACCCCGAAATGCATAATAAGTAATGTCGTCTGCTCAAATTTATGACGTCATATCAAAGATTGACGTCAACTGTACGAAGGTACCTTTTCCAGTGACGCGCACCAATTATAACGAATATCATGATACAAATAATAGGACGTTATAGTGGAATTATTTAGACAATGTATGACAAATGTAACAAATTGTATCACACTTGAAGAAAGTGTGCGCGAAATCAAACCACAGCGGATACTTACCACATTATATCTTATCAAATTAGAATTATAACTCTGTAAGAAATATGCCCGCGCGAAAATATTATTTGCGTGATATGCGCAAACATTGTGCCCGTAAAATTAAGCGATACAAAAGTACGCTAACCTACCGGCCCACCTGTACATTTTTCGTCATCAATAATATCTACGCAAATTGCAGCGTAATGCATTTTGAAATCAAATACTGTCGAAATTTTCCCACATAATGTTATTTCCATTAATGCGTATTTAATTTAATTTTACATCTTTAAAGTAACATGCGCTGCTTTTGAATTGCACTGTTGTTACTTGGCCACGAGGAAAAGTTTGGATGTCACCAGACGACGGGTGGTGCACTAAGCATAACACATTTTGATGCAAATTTGTTACATTAAGTGAAGTGGATTACGGTAGATTTCCATTGCAGAATTCATTAAAAGTTTATTTAAATAATTCAATTATGTTCAAAGTGAATCGACAGATTATTTTAATAAAAATTGCTTAAAGTTTATTATTATTATTTGTATATTGAACACTTGAGGACTGTTCAAAGTTGCATTTCATCCATTTTAATTCAACTTTGATGACACGTGAACCTACCTGTACTTTTGAAAACTATTTAAATAAAAACAATCTTTTCCACTGCAACTCATGTGAAAATGTTACATATGCAATAAAGGTTAAAATAGTTTACCAGTACGCTTCAAATCAATGTAACTTTTTTCCGTTTAGTTCAACAGAAACAAGTTCTAACAAAAATTAGCAAACATACAAATTTATGCCAGCATTTTAGGGTGTCTCCCTCCCTTGTTTTCAAGGAGCATTTACACATAATTTTTCTCGATCTATAAATATGATGTGCTCGTTAATATATTGCTTTGATTTGTTCTGTTTTTTTTTAGTTTGCATCATTTGCAAACAGAATGTATGCTTGCGCTAAATATCATTGTTTCAAATTAAAGATTTATGCTTGTTCTTTCATATTTACATGGCGTTTTGTTTCCGTGAACAGTGTTTACAAATATTAATGATAACTAAAGGCTTAATTTCGCTGGAGCTTAATTATGATCACATCCCCATGCGCAAAATATCTGAAAATAATGTCCACGCAAAAACAGAATGTTTCCACAGTGATAGAAGAGAGAACATTTAAAAGTAGTCAATCATTTTGAAATACATATATTGTGTTTGTTGGCAATTCTGTTCTGGTTCTATTTTATTTTTTTTACTATTACTATGTCCTTTCTATATAAAGGCACTAAAACTGTATGTTATAAATCAAAAATAAATGTACTTCAGATCAATTAAGAACTAATTCATGTCTAGTAATACTGTCTTATTAAGAACATTGAAACTGTACACTAACAAGCTTAATGAAATAACAGAACACTCACAAACTTATTATAAACTATGATATTTTGTTTTGTATATAGCTTTACTGTAATAAAAAAGTTACAAAAAATACTGTTAAAAATCCGACTATAAACGTTTTCTATTTTTACTTCATGTTTCTTTTATACACATGTATGGCGTACGAAAATGATCAAAAGGTAACAAATGCTGGTGCACCTATAATTTTATGCGTCCGATCTGTAAATAAGCGGCGCATCATTTTTTTAAATTGAAGTTGAACCTGTAAAATAGCGGTAGACCTACAAAAATATACGTTCGTCGTATAAATTATATGGGCTCAACGAATAAATTACCAATGCACCGCTAACCAGTGTACCGGCAATATGAAAATATGAAATGTGTTGATAATGTGTGATCTGATAACCTCTACGTGTAAACCTCTGTGTGTAGACAATTATCTACACATTGAAAACTGTCACAATATATAATATGCATGACGATGTTTCCATTGATCATTGGAAAAGGTGTCTTCTATGCTATTTTGGATGTTGCTACATTTGGAAAGAACTTAAAATTATCTTTTATTTTCTTAAAACTAATTAGTGGTTTTGATAAACAATTTTGGTAAAAATGTTAATTTTAAAGCGAAATTCATAAAAGCAATGTCGTCTGTTCGTCTTAATGACGTCATTTTAAGGGATGACGTCAACTTTCCGAAGACACCTTTTCCCGCGATTTTTTCAATTAAGTCTTAAATAAACTGCCTTCTCTAAATTGTAGACAGCCGAAGCCGAAGAAGTATCGTTTCGGAAAATGAAACTAATCTGCCAGGAGTAAGTACACTTAATTATCATGTAACTTTTAAAAGAGTTATAGCTTACACATGCAACGCGAAATGTGTCTTCTGTCCGCATGATCTATTTTGACATTAAATTTTAAGTTGTAACTAGTATTAGGATAGAATCCGTTTTGTTCATCAGAAAGGATTTCATTGGTATTCGAGTACCATCTAGTCACTCTTAATTCTAACATGAAATCTATCATCGAAGTCACCATCTCCGTGGTAATTATATAAATTGTCGAAATGTCTTTTCCGCGTAATCAACCCAATTTGTTCATCTGTAATAACATTTCCTTGATCGCCTTCAATCTCAACTGGAATCGCCTTATCCTGACGGGGGCCTAGTCTTTTAATCCTTTTTTAGAAGTCAATCGGATTATTGGTGGATAAATCTTCCATTTCTGTAGCAATATTTTGTCTATACTCCAGTTCACGTATTCTTGCAGGGCTAGTCACTGTCGCCGTGACGGTGCGGGTTATCTCCCAGGTAGAGGCAATAACTTTTTTGATTGTCCATCAAAAACATTATGCCATTTCACAAATTCCTTCCTTTGGGTTTTTTAACATTTTATCCCGACAGGTAACGCAATTAACGCTTTGAAATTTGTGTGAGATTTCAAATCGGGGTCCCAATTAGCAATCGTCACTTGCTTTGATATCACAGATATATTGTTCGCAATTATTTTGAAGCCGTACTAAAGAGAAATTCCGGACCGTCCGCTAGAATCATTGATTAGTTAACGTGTACTTAGGGAGTAATCTTTTTTTCACTAGCGAATGACAGAAACCAATCTATAAATATAAATTAAAAACAAAAGCGGCATTGATGTTCATTAAAAATATTTATAAAGTAAATATCGAATTAAATCCACCATATCTACAACATGTCTGCGTGGAGACACTTCAAAATGATGACAGCAGACGGGAAAGCGGTTAAATGTTCACAATGTAGTTCAGACTTAAGCCTACTATGCAGGAACTACTTCATGTATCTTAGGATGAAAAGTGAAACTAAGACAATCCCGAAAAGACAGAGACGAGCCCCAACAAAAGATGATCGGGTTTCAGTATTGATTTGTGTCAAGTTCGATTTATTGATTTGATTATTTAACGACATGGTATTATTCTGACCACAGTACATGTATACATGTACATTTTTCCAAGCATACGTGTGCTGTAACTTGGTTAATTTTATCTTTTAAAAATATTTAAAAAAACATAACACAATAAAAAATATAACATTTTATTTTTCATTTATCTTAATTTATATGGAGTATGTGGTTCATAAATACAGAGTAAATGCGAACGGAAACTTAAAATGAATTCGATCTCGTCCAAAATCGGAAATATTTTAGAGTACTCAAGTACTCGATCGGAATATTATCTGAGAACTCGTGTACCGATTTAACTTCTCGTTTCCATCCCTAATTTTTGAAATAGCCGAATTAAATTAATTTCTAAATTTATTCATCTTTATAATGGATTTTCTACCAATTGTATTAAATTTAAACGCGATTCTTTGAACGTTAGACTTGACTTAATACGTGATGGTGATTGATCGAGTGTTTCGTAAATAGGAATTTTTAGATTGGGTGTTATAATCGGGTTGAATCATCACTTTTGATAGACTTGAGAGCAGTTTACCGCAAACTGTCCAGGATTAGGATAATTATTGCGTTACATAGAGTGCTTTCAATGTCATCATAGTGGAAAATTTCCTTCTGGATGAGCAGCAATTCTGTATTAAGACTGATTTATTAAGAAAACCGCAGTGGCCAAAAAAGGTTATTTATGTCATATATATCATTTTAAGTCGCATAGCCTTACGTATAATTTATGTCAATGCGTTACAAAACATATATAGAAATTTAAATTTGATCGTGCTTGGACCTCTTTCATCCAAAAGTTAAAACTCTTCAATAGATAACAGTTACTTATATAAATATTAATTGGTTGAAATAATTATATTTTGTCAATTTGAATCCCAGTATTTTTCAAATTGTTGGGAAATTTATGTCTATAAATCAGTACTTACGCATCAATTAATGATTAACACAGTTAGCTAGTGAGTGAATGAAAAAAATAATTTCCAATACTTAGTCAGTTAGTGTTTATGGATGAGCATTCAGAAATTAAATCGGTCGCGCGGTTCATCCACGCTAACCCGATTCAGTTAAATTACTTTAACCCAGATCTAATTTAATAGTTAATTTAAAATCACATTAAATCTTTGAAAACTTTTACCAGTACTATTGATAAGTAAAATTTATATTTGATTATATGTATTTGCAAGGATTTGGTGCATTGAAAGCCAATTACACGTAGTAAATAATATTAAGTAATTTAATTTTGTACTAATTATTTATTTCTTTATATAATTTGCACAACTAACAGTACTGCTACAGCACTAACTGCTACCATATGAACTCGGTAGCCCTTAGAAACAACAACAACACAATCGTGTTCTCGTTTATGACAAATTTGCATAAATGCATATAACATTTTGAAAACATAAGCAACATATAAATGTTTTCACAAGCGACATATGAAAGAGTTTAGCTTAGCGACAGATGCAAACTGTGCATACATAAGCGACATAGATAAGGTTTTCCCGATCGACATATATTGTATAAAAGTTTCCAACTGTCGTCACAAATCACTAAATGCCGCTGGCCGACGTTGTAAGTGCCATTTTTCACTAAATATCGGCCGGTGGCAGGACTGCGGCAGTTACGAACGCATTTTAGACGTCGCCAGCAAGCAGCTGAGATTTTAAGAAAAAGTTAAATTTCTGGCGACGTCGTGGCGATTTTTTCTTTTTTGCAAATCGGCAGGTGGCAGGGCGGGCGCTTTTCTTTCGCGCGGTGGCAGGCAAGTGGCAGGCGGGCCGCAGGGCGATTTTTCCTCCGCGATTGAGACCTCAAGAGTCTACAAAAATCGGCCGGTGACTGCTAGAAACTAACTGCCACTCTCCAGCACCCGGCCTGCCACCGCTCTGCCACCGACATGCCACCGCCCGATTCCAATATATCGGCCGGTGGCAGCGCGGAGGCTGGGAGGCGGCAGTCAATGTCGGTAGGTGGCAGGACTGCGATCTGCCGATTTCAGACTACCAGACATTAGTTTATAATGAATTGACTATTACCATGCATAACAGTTCCTATGGCGTTCTTAATTGTACCAGATCGACTGAGACTTAAGAATAGCGGAGTTAAGATGGCGGCTTCGAAGAAAAGAACGAAGACAGCAGTTTGTTCTTGCTGTTCTTCTGCACGAAGTTCTTCTTGCTGCAAGTTTCTTGCTGCGGTCGACTTTCCTGTATTTTTCTCTTCGGGGCTGGCGCCTTGCCCTTTCCCTAATTAAGTGACTGACCTTCGACCGCATATTGTGATGTTACAACTATTACAACTATGAGAAATCAAGACCACAAGGTATGATTTATATATCAACCGAAAATCGGCCTGCAACCGTCAGATTATCGGGCAGGCGCAGAGCGGTGGCAGCTAGATCGCTCAATCGCCGGCCGGTGGCATTTGTAAATGGGCTGTCCCCCGACAGGTCGCAGGGCGGTGGCAGTTTAATTCTATCTGCCGCCGCCCTGCCACCTAACTGCCAGTTGCCGGATATTTTGGTGTGTCACGTTTCCCGCGAGCCTTTGAAACCATCTGCCGCCGACAGGGGGCATTTTGTTGGCAGTTATATGTGACTGCTCTCAGCGATGTGTAAAAAATCGACCGGCGGCAGCCAACTTAACGACTCTGCCGATGTCTAAAATCGGCCGGCGGAATTTATCAATCGTGACGCTAGCATTTTAACATGTAAAACGTGTCCATAAGAGACGTATGCAATGTTTCCAATTTATAAAAATTGCATTAGATATCTATAAACTTTTTTCTTAAGCGACACATAAAAATGTTTGCATAATTAACATATTACAACATGTACAAGTTCGCATAAGATACATAATAAGTGTTTGCATAATTTACATATTAGAAGTTTGCATAAGATACATAATAAGTGTTTGCATAATTTACATATTAGAAGTTTGCATAAGATACATAATAAATGTTTGCATAATTTACATATTACAAGTTTGCATAAGATACATAATAAATATTTGCATATTTAAATATTACAAATTTGCGTAAGATACATAATAAATATTTGCATATTTAAATATTACAACATGTGCAAGTTTGAATAGGATACATAACTTATGTATTATGAAATAATATTTTCAGGTGAGCATAGATGACGAAATTCTACGGTTAAAGCAGATTAACACTGGACGGTTAGAACATATAGAAAAGATGTGTGAACTATACAATCAAGACGAATTGTTTAGGTAAATATCCCTGCAGCAATCCCGGCATTCATCTTATCCCTTTCCTCCATATATACGCATTTTTACGCATATGTGAACAGTGTAGATCCAGATCAGCCAGCATATCCATGTGCCCGCTGATCTGGATCTAAACTGTTCGCCCACGCAGATAAAGGTGTATCTATGGAGGAAAGAGTCATTTTTCAAAGATATCTGGGTTTCATCTCCATCCACCGTGGAGCGATTAGTTTAATGTCAATCTGTCTATAGTATCATTGCATTAAAAGATCAGCTCAACTGCACTTTAAATAAAACCGTGAATATTGGTTATTTATGACGCATCGATAGCAAATTAACCCGCAACTAAAGGCGTCGTGGGAAGTAAAATGCAATACATTATTGCTCATTGATAGACCTAGTCAAAGCCAGTTTGAAGTACTGTCATATGTGTCGTGTTCAAGACAGGCTGAAGTATTTTTATATTTGACGTGTTCGGTGTATTTTGAAGTTCTTGTTTCTTATTTCATATCAAAGAAACGTTGTTTGTATTTTTCGGCGGTTATTTAAGTCTCTCGTACATTGAAACACTGTTATTATGAATTTAACCACGGGAAAAGGTTTCATCTGACAGATGGATTCAATTATTTGAATGACGTCATAAATTTGAACAGACTAACTTGCTTATTATGTATCTCGCGGTAAAAAAATCATTATCTAGTAAAAAAGTGTAAAGAAATCTTAAATTAGTTTTTAGAAAATGACAGAAAATGTTCGATACTTTCCAAATAAAATAAAAACCAAACAGTCAAAAATATCAACGGTCACCGAAGACGCAATTCGGCGTGGCGCGTACCATTTTGTTTCGATGTTTCAGCTGTTGTTGTTTTTTTATTCAGTGGACATATTTAATAAATATTGTCAGATCCCTTGTATTTTGTTCCCCTCATCGTTTTCTTTTAAAGGGCCAAACCAGCTATTTTCATCCGGGGCCATATGCCACTGTTTCATAGAATGTTGTGAATCTAAAATAACGATATAAAAAGTTTCATGAACATTGACAGTTCGAATGGCTCAAATAGTGCACATGTTTAGTTAGTGAGTAGCGCTAAAATCTGGCGACGTGACCAGCAGTTTCTATTTAACTACTGCCCAATCTAACACGGGATGCAAAATTGGAATACATTTCATGTTCGTTGACTTTCGAAGTTCTCGTTTTGATCTGTGTTAAGAATATCAACTTGTGCTCTGAAAAGAGAAAAAAGGTCATTAGGCCAGCCAAATGTTTATACATGTACTTGTATAAGTTTTACTTTGAAGATTAAACTATTTTTGTGTTTGTATTTTGACACGAGTATTGTGCTCTTTTATAGATATGTTCGGCATTATAAAGATAGTATTTAATACGAATTTACCAAACGTTTCAGTATTTCATTCTCGTCCAAAACGTGATAAAAAACTTTGATACTAAGTACTAACCTGTATTTCTCAGTCAATAGAGAGTTGGGTTTCTTAACTGTATAGAGAACTAATACAATACACATGCTGCGGCAGCACTTAGCCAACCATATAAGAGACAGGCATAGTACATACCATCCGTTCCCCTCCCCCCAAAATAAATAGTTCAAGTAGCTATATAAAGAGTCACCCACAATGATTTACATTCTGCGAGGTTTGACAATAGCATATTACCATCAAGGGAGGTAATTGACACTGATAGCTACAGTTAACTTATTAAATTTATGAACACAAAAATTTACTTTTTTCAGATTCCAGGAAGTCACTGGAGATGCACTGACCACTCCTGATAAATCTTTAATATACTGCGTAATGCCGAAGGTGGGTTGCACCCACTGGAAGCGAGTTTTCCGTTACATAAACCATGATTATGAAGGTTTCGTAAAAAGTCCCGATGACATTTCTAGAGTTTATACTCATTTTGGACCTTGGAACAATACTCAGGTGTTACCGTTGACAAATGAAACCAACATCGAAGAAATAAATAAAGGTGGGTTTAAGTTTATGGTGGCGCGTGATCCTTATGCTAGGTTGTGGTCCGGTTATTTAGACAAAATGTTTCTGCCAGACTTTTGGTGGTGGCTGGGGACAAAGATCATTAATGAAACACGCCCTAATGCAAATGAAAGGTCAAGGAAATGTGGCCATGACGTTACATTCAGCGAGTTCTTACAGTACACAGCAATTAATTTACGACGTGGCAAACATGTGGATATGCATTTCGAACCTGTTTACAGACGTTGCAATCCATGCCAAATACACTTTGACGTTGTATCAAAAATTGAAACTCAAGGTCGTGATGCGAAATTGATCATGAACGAGGTATGGAAACATAATAGAATGAAAAGGAACGTCAATACCGAAGAAAGCAAGAAGAAAGAAGAAAAAGAAAAAGTTGATAGGGCAACTGAGGAAATTAAAATGTTGACGATCTACCAATTTGATATACAAACTCGGTTAATACAGCTCGGAAAACGCGAGGACTGCTACGATCAAGTTGATATTGCTCATAGAATTTGGCAGACATTTCAGTTCAATGGTTACATCGGTGATGAATACGAATTTCCTTTAGAAGAATTTACACAGTTGACTGACAAAGAAACTATAAAACAGGCCTTGGTATCAAAGCTTCTCGCGATTCGGCAAAACACTTCTAGTCAAGTAAAAAGTTCTTGGAATGACCAAAGAAAGAAATACTTAGTTAAGGCATATGAAAATATACCGAATTACATTCTTTTAGGAATCAAACATACTTATGCAAAAGATTTCGAACTTTTTCAGTACGAAAAGGAACCGGACTTTATATTCGGTAATCGTAGTTGATCACATGCTGGAATGGATACGAGTTAAAGCAGCACCATAAACATTACATTTATAATTATTAACATTATGATTGTTTCATTGTTATTACAACCGAAAAATGGCTTGGGGAATAGCAGTCAAATAGGCTCATATGGGGCGCGTTAAGGGAAAAGGTACCTTCGGACAGTTGACGTCAATCTTTGAAATGACGTCATAAATTTGAGCAGACGACATTATTTATTATGTATTTCACCGTAAAATTCCACTTTTTTGTCAAAATGTGTAACAAAAACACACTTTAGTTATAGGAAATTGATTTATAGTTGTAAGTTCTTTCTAAATTTAGTAACAACCAAAATATCGCTAAAATGACCGAAGGCACCTTTTCCCGTGGCGTGTCCAATATATACGGTGAATTTCCCTAAACTTAGTAGCCCTATTTTATTATAAACTGTGCAATACAAACTAATTTTAGCTGTGGAAAATATGTATTACTTTATGCTATTCATGCAGAATAGCTGGAAAAACATGCGTAAATGTTAACTAAATGTTGAAGTTTTTCTTTCTCAAAGAGATAACAATAGTACCTCTGTTGAAACAATTTTGTTGGAACCATTGATAACTAATCTTGTTTAATGGCGTTGGCAATTTAATTTCAATAATAATAAAATCATACTTAAAGAGCGATATTAAGCGTGTGTTTGTGGGTGTTTCACATTGTATTTTTTTTATTTAAAATGTTCAATTTACCACTAGTATTCTGAATAAGACAAAATGTTTTGTTGTTTCACCTGGTTTGCTTCAAAATCTCGATGTTTTCGTATGTAATGCATGCTTTATTACTTATTACTGAAGTAATTGCTTATAAATTAGTGTTCAATGCATATTTTATTACTAAGTATAAATTAGTGCTTATTAATGTACAGTCCAAAATGTAATCAATCTTGTGCGGCACACCAGTGCATACGATTTAATTTTTATATTCTTACTGCCATTACACAATTACAGAAATTGTGTAATGACGGTAAACATATACTAGAATGTTCTATTGTTGTTTATATGACAATTAAATTATTAATTTTAATTCACCAACAGTTACTGTTCATTGCGGTGAAAATCATTGTTGTTGAAATGTTAATAGTTTATTGCCGTATGAATTTACATGTACCAATGTGCTATGTTATTATTTATTTTATGATTTTAAAGTGGATTACATATCCGTTTCAACTATGTCATTTTAAATTTAAAATATCCAATATCAGTTATATTTTGAAACGAACAGAAATTGAATAGGTTAATATTACTTAATATTTTACTGCATGTAACAATACTTTAGTAAAATAACTTCACAATGTTTCACGTTCACTGTCTGAGAAACCCGAAATTAACATTTACTTGCTCAAAAGTCTATTTTCATCTATCTTAATATATATACTTATATTAGAGCATTAGAATTATTGTTTAACGGCGTTAAAATAATACCAAACTGGAGTATTATTGTCTATAAGGTAATTGTCAAATAACGAAGATTACGTGATTAAGGGGGCACAAACATTGCTAATGGCGAAAACTGGCTAAATGTCAAAATAAAATTTTGGGGAAAATACTGATTGCCACCTGGGTTTTAGTGAAGAAATGTATTTGTCTAAGGATGCACTTACCTTTGCAAGATTATGTAATCTAACTCATGTTCTAATTGGCAAGCACATACTGAATCAAGAGAAAACCCTTTTGCATAAGAATTCTGAAATTTATGGACAATATACCAAAACAACTCGTACCTGAAATAAGTATATGCTGATCTACAATTAGTTGTGGCAAGTTCGGGTTTTTAAGAAAAACTTACTATCTGGTCAACTTTCGGTTTGAAGGTCTAAACATTGTGATATACTTTTTAAAATTTCTGACATTATTTTAACATATGAACGCAAAATATTGTGAATACATGTTTACGCGATCACATCTGTTTCATTTTCTAGAAGTTTTAAACAGTCGTTCAAGAGTTTTTGGGCAAACGGTATTTCTTTTTTGTGTGTGTCTGTTCTATGTATTTTTAAATAACTTGAGCATCAACTATTGCGAATGGATGCAAATGAATTTGCCTACAAAATTCACTTGTGTAAATCTTTTGCCACTGACCGTTCCAAGGCGGTTACCCCAACGGGATCTCCTTTTCGTTGTTTGTGGCGTCTTATTTGAATTGACATACTTATAACAAACATGCTCTCTCTTTCTCTCTTCTTTTTCGCTGCGTGTAGAGGCTGTGTTATGTGATTGTGGTTATTCTTAATACGCAAATTTCACTTATTTTGAAAAGAACTCAATTTCTCAGAAATCCTTTTTTTTTGTTTTTGCATTACCCCGCCCAAGGAGCATGTTTGCAAAATCTTAAATTATGTTAATTGTAAACTGTGTATAACAGAACAATTTGTTTTGTTAAAACCGTTATTGCTTTTGTATTGGGATTTTACATGTGTACTTTTTTAAGTTTATTTTATATTTTCAAGTATATGTTAGTGTTTATTAATTTGTTAATGCTCATTAATAAACACTAACCAGTGGTTGAAATTATATACTGACATCATTGAAAAACTGTGTACAGTATAGTATGCATGTGCATCATATTATACTTATTTTGATATATGCGTGGCATAACACGTGACATAAAACGGGTTTGTACGATTGTCCTTCCTTGTCTGATGTGTAAATGTAAGAAATATGATTTGTTAATTGTTGAATGCAAATAAAATATGAATCGTGTTATCTTGCCAATATTAAACGTGTATGTTCTCCATGCATAATTTTTGTGTCCGTACTTTTAGTAAATCAAATATTGATTCGTTAATATTGATTTGTAGATAAAATTTCCCAACAATTTGAAAAAAAAAAACAACAAAATTCTAGGGCCATTGGAAATAAATATAATTTCAACCACTAATGCGGGTTTTATTTATGGTTGTTCACATGGCATTTGTCTGTGAAATATACTAGAAATGCAATGTTATATAAGGCTACATACGGTGTTTGATTAATTACGGTGATTTTATTTCTATAATACTGTTATAATAAAGTTTTTTTAATATCTGTGTTGATGTTTCATTAAGTCATTTTTCGAAATTCAAATCTAATGATAGATTTGAATAGATTAAAAGGTAACTTTGAAAGCCACCGACATACGACAAATATGAAATTATTGCAGGCTCGGTTTGATTGAGCCTGTTCATGCACAGTCATGGAAATGCATATTACTTCCCACGCCGCCTAGCCCCGGGTTGAGCGCAACTCAATATTTACACTAATAAAAAGTACAAGTTTGACCATCCCAAACGATGGTGTGCATATGTCGGTGGACATGGAACCTTTAATGTATTTTCAGATTAATACCATTCCATGTTCAGCGGCGTATAGTCCCCAGATAAAATAATGGGTTTGCCCTAAACGAGAAAACAATGGGCGAAACTAAACAGAATAGAATTTTGACAGGGGATCTTAAAATATAAATATTGCATATCACAGACAACACCAAAGGCAAAATTTAAAAAGAAGGAAGTATATCCTTGGGGGTGATTGAACAATATCCAAATCTATTCAAGAAACTTATCCGTTTTTCTAAAAACAGAGAAATAACAGTATGCTTAAACAAATATTTTGGACAATTGTACCAGGACAGCGGACGAATCATGTTGTAAGTGAGAGTTTCGGTATGACTGAATGGTGCACATGTAGTGATGAGGTACAGCTATTGTAAATCAAGACGGAAAGAGCACATATACGTGAAACATGCGGTCGTAAAAAAACAAATGTATGTTTGCAGGAGAACGCGTTTCTACCAAGTATGCTATAGTACTTTATTCAAATACATGTATAAATTTTCTAGCAATATTTTAGTTTGTGGATATCGGGGTTGCATATTTTCATCTTTTCATCTTGATACAATGTACCTCATATACATTTATGTCGGCTCATTTCTACTAGCTCTTCCTTTCGTTTGAAAGACAAAATGAAAAGAACTACAATGTCAATTTGTGAGCCGGATTTGGCGCCATTCTTAACGGTCGTTTTGTCGATTTACATGTTGTCAATTATATATTCTGCAAATACATGATACAAGCTACAATATAGCTAGCTTTGGAGAGAGAGAGAGAGAGTGAGAGAGAGAGAGAGAGAGAAAAGATAGACAGACAGACAGACAGACAGACAGACAGACAGACAGACAGACAGACAGACAGACAGAGGAGGTGGAGACACTCATTTGGAAGGAGAATTACTTGTTTAACATAACGTACGTCTTGTATTTAAAGTACGAAGAGAAATCACTAAAAATATGGTATACAATCGCATCGCTCTTACCTCCCTTATTTACATCAGCGCGAAATCATTAATGCCAGTCGATATAATTATCATTATCTATGTCATCATACTCACTGAATTCAAAATTTAGTAATAATAAGTGGGAACCATCTGACACCTGGGCTGAAGATAAAACTGTGATTGAAAATCAGTATCAAATCTCAACAATCTGATTGGCTTGATGCTTTAGATTTGAGACTGGTTTACAATCTCAGTTTTATAATATTCAGGCCAGTGCATGAAATGTTTTAGAATAAAATAATAAGTAAAAAGAACGAAACATGCATATCTTGAGTAGCCACACCCAGAAACTCAGCCTGCCCCTGCAGCAACAAAGAGGAAAATAGAGTATGGGTTTTTAAATTGATCAATAACAATAAGACACCGTACACAATTAACGAAATGGAAAACCAAAGGTGGAACCGCCTACTCGTAAATACCAAAGTATTGTTGGCAAAATAAGACATTGAATATGTTAACCTAATTACTTTGAAAGCCGACGAACACGACAAATACGAAAAATTTGCAGGCTCGGTTTGATTTAGCCTGTTCATGGCAGTAATGGAAATGCATATTACTGCCCACGCCGCCTAGCGTATACGAATAAACAGTACAATATTGATCCATTCCAAACGATGGTATGCATATGGCGGTGAACATGGAACCTTTAATGCAGTATTTTCAGATTATTACCATTCCATTTTCAGCGGCGTATGGTCCCCAGAAGAATGGGTTTGTCCTTAACGAGAAAACAATGGGCGGAACTGAACAGAATAGAATTTTGACAGGGGTCTGAGAATATAAATCCTGCATATCACAGACAACGCAAAAGGCAAAATTTCAAAGCAGGAAGTTTATCCTTGGGATGATTGAACAATATCCTAATCTGTATAGGCTGGGATATTAAAACCACCCATCTATAAACTGGCCGAAATATTTAAAAAAAGGCATCTTTAGAAATACTATTAACAAAGTACATAAGTATCGTGCTTAACGACCTTTAAAGGACGTTGAAGGAAGATATCATTACATCTTAATTTCATTCCTGTGAAGGGATATGAATCTAAACAGAAGCATAGGCTTCAGCTTACCCAACTGAGCTATTGTGGTCTCTGTTTGTCGTTATTTTTGCAATATTTATATATCTCTCAAACTTCCTCGTGTCAATTGAACCAGCGGGCTAATGCCCAGAATTTCTGGCCCCAAGCCTCCATGGAACGCAAGAATCCCAAGATCGGTCTATACACTACATAGCGAAAACATTTTAGTCCTGGACCAGTGATAGCCTTACGAGTGCATGTTGCTTCGCAATGCTCCTTTCTCTCTCAAACTAACGTGATGAATAAAAAAGTACTGTTTGTTTGTTTAAAAATTGAGTTGCGCTTAACCCGGGGCCAAGCGGCGTTGGCAGTAATATACATTTTCATTACTGTCAATGAACAGGCTCAATTAAACCGAGCCTGCAATATTTTCATATTTTTCGTGTCATGTCGAAATTAGAACATTTTGAAACAAAGACCATCATTTGTTCATAATGTATGATAGCTTTCGTAATTTATAAACTGTTTTAAAAGTAAAATATGCATTTAGAAATGGCCACATCCAGCGGACACAGCCTCCCCACACAGCCAATAGTAGAGAGGTGAAGATAGCATTGTTCAGTTTCAAAGTAGACAACACGGTATGTAAACATCAAAACAGCATGCATAGCTACATAACAAACGCAAGGCAAGGTTTACGAAATAAATGGGTATTTTTTATAATAAAAAATACACGAAGAGCTCACAAAATTGTATCAGTTTCTTCTTAAAAGTAAACAATTAGCTTATTGTAGCAAACAGCAGAAGCTCGCAAATCGTTATTGGTTCACAGTATTACGTTTTGGCGTTTAGATGCATTTTGTTGCAGATGGCTTATTTGTTTGGAAATAACAATTCAGAACCGAAACGAAAAGAAACGCACTCAATAATCGACAGTCACTTGCATTATACGAACTTTTAATTTAATTCAAATAAATTGTTGTTGTTGTTGCATTAAATTCACATCTCATACTCCAGTTTTTGAGGGATAGCCTCCAATTCGTCTTTATTTGATTTGATGATAGATACAAATGAACTTTGAAGGCTACCAAACTCGACAAATATCAGATAAATATTGCAGGCTCGGTTTGTTAAGCCTGTGAGTTGTTAAATCTTATTGCTGTTACTTATAAGGGTGTGATATGGTCATTATTGGTTTCTACGCGAAGATTATAAATAAGTTAGAACAATCTTTTTAAACATCTGAACTTTAATGTGCAGCTGTATAACTTTATTTCAGTATTAAACATCAACAAGTAGAAAACGATAAAAATTGTTAGAATACAACAACCCCCATTTATATTGAAGACAATAGAATTTTAATAGATGTCATTTAAATGAACAATGAACGTGTAATCTTTATATGTGTAAATATTGAGTTGCGCTCAACCCTAAGCTTTGAGGCGTGGACAGCATTTCTATTACAGCATTAACGGGCTCACTCAACTCGAATGTAAATTTTTCTATTTATTTAGTGGTCAGGAAAATTTTCACAAACTGTTTTATATTAGTATAATATAAATATATGGGGTATGTTCTAGATAACATTAACTATGAAACAACTTTTGCCTGTGATTCCCTTGTCTGTTGTTAAATTGCGTTGAGCGTGATCAGTTCTGTTTGTGACAGCATTTTCACCATTAAGTGTGATCATATTCAGGCTCGCCTAGAACCATTTCAGTATGTTTTCCAATCCTGTCATGCTGGTTCGTTGTGGTTCCAGTATTGTTGAGCTTATTGTAGGTTTCATCAGTAACATTCATATTTAAACCAGGTTTGAGTTTCCCTGCAGGTTTGCTGACATGCGAATATGTGCCATCGGCGTCGGCATCATTCAGCATAACATCAGACTGCAGCTTTTCTGTAGCTCTGTCAACATGTGAATATGTATTGTCACTTTTTTTGTTTTTCTGAAGGTTTGTCGTGTGGGAATAAGTCGGATCAAATAATACAACGGTTGTTTTAGACATTAAATGTCCGTAACCGTTTTCATCCACAGGTATTTCGTTGTTTATGTTTGTATCATGACTTTCGTATTGATAGTCGCTTTCTTCACTGATTCCGTCGATATTTTGATTTGCCTTACGTCCAGCAGTTACACTTGCGTAAACTGGAATGTCAGGTTGGATATCTTGATCGTTGTATACTGTGTTAGAAATGGTATGATTGGCTTTGTCCGATTTGTTACAAATAGCACTAGTGTCGTTTCTCTTCTGATTTCGTCTTTTTCTGAAATAAAAGTCAAACAATACTAATGAAGTTCATATAAAGACCAATTTGGTTACAAGAAAAAATAAATGATAGGCGATAGTCATTAGCTTTTCATAGATATTATTTATTTCCTTGTTTTCTTCATTCATCCGTCGGTTCGTGTGTTTCCTGATTTTATACGAGTGTAAAAACTAAATTCTGGCATAGTTTTTATATTAAAGTTTGATTAGAATAGATATAAAACGGAACTTTGAAAGCCACCGAACACGACAAATATGAAAAATATTGCTGGCTCGGTTTGATTGAGCCTGTTCATGGGCAGTAATGGAAATGTATATTACTACCCACGCCGCCTAGCCTCGGGTTGAGCGCAACTCAATATTTACACCACTAAACAGTACAATTTTGATCCATCCCAAACGATGGTATGCATATGGCGGTGAATATGTAACCTTCGATGCGGTATTTTCAGATTAATACCATTCCATGTTCAGCAGCGTATGGCTTGTAAGGCAAAGACTGAATTCTTTTGACTTAATGTATAAGAAAATTCAACTTCGACACGACAACTGCAAGCTTGTTATGAATGTGCATGTTCATAACCTAAATTAAAAAGCAAAATAATCCCCAAGCCATTCGATGTTAACCAAATCATGGTTTCTATTTAATCTTTTTAAAAGCTTTCCGTGAGCACCATTGTATGATCGGGGAATAAAGAATAGGTTTGTCCTAAACTAGAACAAATGCAACTCAGAACTTAAGCATTAGGAGATCTTAGAATATAAAAGTAACAGGCAAAAAGATGGGAGTCATGACCTCCGGGTGTTACTACAAAACCTACAGACTTGGATATTTATATCACCTAACAAATTGATCGAATTATTCTATTCAAATAATTTTCCTTTATAGAAATGTTATTTACAAAAGAAACAAATCGTGTTCTACGACAAGTACTGATTGAATGTAAGGAAATATGCACGGGCATTAATGGAAACCAATGTCTTAACCCGACCTGTTATCTGTCTACTATGCTGGTCGACCAACTAGCGACACAGAGTATTTTGATGTTTAATTTGCAAAACAACCATATGATTGTTATATTAGTTACACTATACTTTATAAAATACAAAGAACACAATATAAACAAACACAGTTTACCTTATAATAAGAAAGGTTGTCACACCAATCGCAGGAATAATGACACTTAAGGGAGCTGATATGTAGATTGCAAGTAGACTTTTGCTTGTTTGCACTGGAACAAACACACAGAAAACACAAACGTCATACTAAATATAACAAGTATTAATTCAGGAAACTTTTATTGAAAAATAGCAAAATTGCATTTGATATATCGCATCAAACATTAACGAGCATGTACTAAACAACAACTTCTTTACAGGCGGCTAAACTAATTAAAGCATCAGAATAGTAAACTTTATGTTCATATGCATGTTATGTTAAAGAAAAAAAAGAAAATTGTTATATATAGTTTTATTCACTAACTTCACAAATATAGAAAGTAAACCAAAAGTTGTTGCATACCGGATGAGTGAACGTTAAGCTTTGTATTGTTCGCAGCAACAGTACCATGTGTTTTTGGTACTTTCGTGTTGCTGTCGGTGTGGTGCTTGAGAATATTGTTTTAATATTCGTTGTTGTTATTGTCAATATATCATTACCTTTTGTCGTTGTTGCTGATACAGATGTAGAAGATAACCAGGTGACAGGAAATGAAGATGACGATTTTGTTATATGTGAGATTGTAGGTGTGGGTGTTTCTGAAACGGGTACTTTGGTTATCAGTAGTTTTCAATAGAGAACATGAAAATATAGTGCCTACAAAAAAGGTTGATCATTGGTGTTATAAATGATTGAAAGATAGCCGCAGTGGTAAATCCATATATACACGAGCCTATTACTTGAATTCTCTCATTTAGATTTCGACGTTATGTCGGTGGGATTTTTTAAATGATTCTTTTGCTTGTTGATTCCAGATATGTTTATTGTTTTGTATTTAAGTAAAATTATTGCTCCGGAAAGTATTACGTTAAATGCCAAAAAATAAAAAAACTGTATATCAGAATATTATGTAAAAAAAATATAACAAATAAAGTTAACCATTGCAGAAATGTCCGCTCCATCCTTCAGTGCAATGACATGTGAAGGTGTCGGCATTTATGTCATTGCAGGTTGCTCCGTTCTGACAAGGGCTCGTTATACACACTGAAATGGAGTTTTCTCAATCAAGTTATTCACAAAAGATTTCACGAATCACTTCAAAGTGTTAGGTTGATCATCAAATAATGACAACTCAAGCGGATCCGCAAGTGCAAAGTCACAAGAAAAAAAAGGAAAGAAAACATTCCTCATTATATCGTAACCATCATCATCATTCTCATCATCACCATAATAATAATAATAATAATAATAATAATAATAATAATAATAATATTATTATTATTGTTATTGGTAAGTAACGTTTTTTCTCGAGGTATATAACAAGGTTTTCCTTTAACATTAGAGTACACAGACAATATTGTGTCTATGTTTGATTGTATACTTAAGGACTTTGAAAACGCACCCTTGGGATAAGTGTATATAAACATAGAAGACGCCTTTTATATCAAACATATTATATAGCTGTGTAAAGTACAACTCATTGCCGTCATTTTGATACCAAAATATTTAAAATTGGTTCATTGATAATAAAAATATCGCGTGTTCAAGACAGTAACCCTGAAATCAAAAGTAACACTTTAGCCAATACAAGCGTTCGTTTTCAATGATATGCCTTTAATTGTAATGCAAGCTCTATAGGCGTGAAGTGTTACTTTTGATTTTAGGGTTACTGTCTTTAACTCGCAATATCTTTTGTATAAATAGACCAATCTTAAATATTTTACTATCAAACTGACGGCAATGAATTGTACTTTACAAAGGTATGTGAAACATTTCATTTCAAAGGCCTTTTCCAAGTTAAAATACACTTATCCCAAGGGTGCGTTTTCAAAGTCCTTAAGTATATTTACTGATAATGTATGTATTTGTTAAAATTATTGATTATTGACCTTCTTTTTACTTACTCCATGTGTCGTAAATTATAATATGATTTTTATCTCCACATATTTCATCTTTGTTCCCTGGACATTTGTTTTTACATTCTGTCGAACTTCTACTTTTATTGTAGTCATCTCCACCATAACATTTCCATCCCTGAAATGATAACAAATTTTGTTCAGAACCTGACTATTGGAAACTTTAAAAACAGTACTGTTGTAAAACATTTGCTAGTACAACGAAATGATAGAATGAAAACTTCATCAAATTAAAATTACATAAACAAGTTTTAAAGTATTAAAAATCCTAAATTAATTACTTTGCTAGATACCAGTATGAAAAGACACTGAATTCTTATCATAAGGCCTTTGAGTCCTTATCATAAGTCATTTGAAAATGAATTTCATGTTAACCGACTCCCTGCTAGTTCTGACAGATTGGATTGTTTAAAATCAGAAGAGTTGTGGCACTAAATGCCCTTCGCGGTTTAACACAAATACAAATAAATAGATAATTATATTTGTACCTTTGTTCCAGCGTATCGTGTCAGATTAGATTTGCACGTGTTTTTGCAACGGTCCCCTTTATTGTTGTTTTTGTCGTCGTATAAAAGTGCTGGGTTTATCAAGCTATCTCCATCTTCATCCAGAAAACATCCCAAATACCCCGCTGGTTGAAGTGCTGGATATAGATAAAGTATGCATATTGCAATTGTTCAAGTTCAAAAAGGCCCAGTTCACTATGCATTTAATAGTTTACAATTGTTTTGCGATATACGGAAACTTTAAACTACAATTGTTCCATCATAGGCATCATAACTAAGTAAGGATTGTCTTGCGTCGAATTGTGAGCATCCTGTGGTAGTTTTCAGATTGTGATAAAACAAGCAGCACATAGATATGTGTTGCATTGTTTCTAACAAAATGTATAGAAAGGTATACATGGTTCATATGAATTGTCGTTTCGTTTATTGCTAACTGATCTAATAACAGAATCGATCTTTTTTTTAAATTTCTTAACATATACCTTAAACATAACGTATTAGATGATGAAACAATGTCTGAAATAATAAGTATAAGTACATTTAATGAAGATCTTAAAATTATTGTAAGCAATAAAAAAGAAATTATAACAATTTCCTATTTCTTTTTCTATCTGCCCTTTAAGAGAGTTACCAAGGAAAATAAAATCACTCTAAAAATTCAAAATAAAGTGTATGATTTAAGAAGATATAGAAGCTGATGCCGCTTTTAGTTAAAGGGTTTATTAGTTAAGTTTAAAATATATCAAACACTATATCAGACTTTTTAAACAATAATTCGTGGTAACAATGTTTACAATAACTAAGAGATTATTAAGGAACTGCTGTGAGCAGTTAAATGGTTTCTATTCGCTGCATATCAACCTATGCATTTGCAATGAACTGTTTTCGTTTTCGACCACAATGTAGGAGAAATGTCATAAAATTATTTTCGGTAATAAAATAATAAAATAATTGTAAACGATTTATTCAATACATAACGGTTACCTTGTATACCGTAAAACGTCGCAAAATAAACTGCAAGCAAGTACAATCTTCGTTCTATCGACATCTTTGACACCCGCTTCAGTACATTTCTATATAATTAAGTCAAAATATCCATGATATGGACTTAATAACGTTCTTTCGAATTTATTAGATACATCCCGATTGCTGCCAATCAGGAACAAAAATACCGACAAGATGTGGTTTAAATTAGGTCATACCATTGTGGTCCTAGAAGAGGATATACTTCATAATTAATCTGCTGATTTGATCGATTTAAGTGGCGGAAGTTGAAGTTTAAACTCCACCAGCACAACAATCTTTCAATCAAAAGCACACAACAATATTAATGATAATAAGCTGATAGCACAATCAAACGAAAAGCGTAGATACTTGATTAAACTAACGGATACCAGGCAACTTTGTTTTCCTGTTCAACTCAATTCTGTTATCAAACTTAAAATGTCAATAATATTAACAGTCTTCATAAATTAGTAAAAAAAACTGTCTCTGTAACAGTTGTTATTCAGATCAATTGTCATATTTTAGTAAAAAAGTTTAATTTATATAGCAAAAATGAAATAAAGACATCAAAGCTTCATGCTTAAATTGAGTTGAGCATTATGCTGAGTTCCCACTGCCGATCCGATCAACTCGATCATCCTAATCCCCTTAATTACTCGATTGAGCCCGACCAAGCTCGACTAAAGGCGTATACATGACTTCTTCTCGACCTCTAGTCGATCCCACACGACCCCACACGATTATTCACGACTTCTTCACGACGTTAACCCGACCATCTTACCGATTTCCGCTCGATCATCCAGACCTTTACAAGGTCGTACTCGGGTCGTAGAAGGTCGTGTACCGAAATTTTTAAAAATCTGGGGATTTTTTTTTTTTTTCTTTTTATTCCCAATATATTTGTTTGCATTTTTTAGTTTAATTTCATTTCTAACACTGTTCCGTTTTTTTTAAGTGTATTTCAGATTTTTACATATAAATAGTGACTAGCTCGTGTATGGTCGAACAGCAATCGGGAAGTGATCGTGTGTGGTCGAGTAGCAGTCGAGTAGCAGTGTAGTTAATCTGGACACCAGTTTGAACAGAGGTCGAGTTGATCGGGTTGCGATCGGATAAATACTCGAGTCGAAGTCGAGATGATTCGGATACAGATCGGGTAAAAGATTCAATTCGGCCAAACTAGATCGCTACACGATTGCCTCACGATCAACTCGATCTTCTACTCGACCAATACACGATCGCTTCCTGAACGCTTCTCGATCGCTTGGCTACTCGATCGCTACTCGAATACTTTTGACATGTCAAAATATACGGGTAAGAAGCCCGAGTAATGCCGACCGAGGTAGACCTTCCCGACCACTCCCGATCACTCATACCGACCGAATCAGACCAGTACCCGATTGCTTGATCGGATTTGATCGAGTTGATCGGATCGGCAGTGGGAACTTAGCATTAACAATGTTTAGAATCACGGGGCCAGACCACCTGGAGCTAAATCAGCAAAAAATAAAACAAATAAAATTTACAACCTATGCCACTGTTGTGCAAACAAAAAGATTTGTAAATATATGAGCTTTGTACGAAGAACGCATAACGTAGTATGATATCGTGTCAAATTATCTCTAACGACAAGATACTGATCAAAGATCTTTGCACAAGTAAATGTTATTAATGTAGTTGTTTTTTGCATATGTCGCAAAAATAGGTGAAAAACTTGATTCCTCTCGTTATAATATAAAGTTCAATGAAAATGACACAACCTTTTGTAATCAGGATGATAATAATCATGTGGGCAATTAAAATGTTATCTTTTGTGGTGCTTTTTGTGAATATGTGTAACTAGAATTTTAGGGATTTCTAGATCAAGCTACTTTGTGCAATGTATTATTGAACTGCATTTTTCAATTGAAAATACACACAAAACATACATAAACACCAACAAAATTACGAAAATCAAGTTATATAAGCAATAAAAGTCGATATTCGTTAACTGGTCACATTTTCTATAACGTTTCGAGCTTTATCGACGTTTAAAAGCATTTTGTTGCAGGTGCCTTATTGGTATTTTGGGTAAATATTAATTCAGAACCGAATCGAAGAGAAGAACACGCAATAATCGTTAGTCAATTGTATAAACACTGCATTAATATATGTGTGTTTGCTATAAGCATTTTGTGTTTGATGCAATAAACTTTGTTGTCGTTGTTGTTGATACTGTTGTTGTTGCCTCCAATTCGTCTTTATTTAAGTTAATGATAGATACAAAGGAGCTTTAAAAGCCTCCACACACGACAATTATCAGATAAATATTGAAGGCTCGGTTTTGTTGAGCCTGTGAGTTGAGAAAACTTTTTGATACTTATTAGGATGTGATATGATCATAATTGGTTTTTCCGCGAAGATTATTAATAAGAACAAATTTTGACACTTCTGAACTTGAATGTGCAGATGTATAACTTTATTTCAGTTTTAAACATCAGCAGGTAGAAAATGATAACAATATATTACAAAACATCACTCTAATTTATAATAAAGACAATAGAATGTAAATAGACGTCATCTAAATGAACAATGAATGTGTAATCTTTTTTTGTGTTAACATTGAGTTGCGCTCAACACCGAGCATAGGGGCGTGAGCAGTAATTTGCATTTCCATTTCAGCCATAAATAGGATAAACTTTATCGATCCTGCAATAATGTTTGACATCTGTTTTCTTTTATTCGGATAGTGGTTAAGTAACCATCAAAAATTAATAATGTAATTGCATTATAAATATATTGAGAGTATCTACATACTTTCAATTTTGAAGCAACTTTTTGCGTGTGATTTTCATGATTATTGTTAAAATATGTTGAGCGTGAACTAATCTGTTTTGGTGGTGTTTTACTTAGACAGTGTAATCATATTCAGGCTCGTTCTGATCCATTTCAGTTTGGTTGCCAATCCTGTCATGCTGGTTCATTTTGGTTCCATTATTGTCGAGTTTACTGTACGAAGCGTCAGAAGCATTAATATTTAAATCAGGTTTGAGTTTTCCTGAAGGTCTGTTTATATGAGAATATGTGTCATCGGCGTCCGCATCATTCAGAATTATTTCAGACTGCAGCTTTTCCGTAGAATTATCAATATGTGAATATGTATTATCACGTTCGTAGTTGTTCAGAAGGATTGTCATGTGTGAATAGGTCGGATCAAATAATGCTTTATACTTCAGATGCCCGTAACCGTTTTCATCTACAGGTATTTCGTTGTCTATGTCTTCATTAGTAGTCCCATGTTGGTAGTCGCTCTTTTCCATGGTTCCAGGGATTTTTACATTTGCCTTATTTTCAGCAGTTACTTTTGCGTATACTGCGATGTCAGTATGGCCATCCTGATCATTGTATACAGTGTTAGAGAAAGTATGAGTGGCCTTCTCCGATTTGTTATAAATGGCACTTGAGTTGTCTTTCTTCCGATTTCGCCTTTTTCTGAAATAAATTTAAATCAATAGTAATGGTGTTCTAGTTTCGAATATTTTGGTACGAATTGAAACCACCGATGCAAATTATGTAGACACTAGATAATTGCAAAGGAATATGTCATTGAGTTTTACTTCTTTCATTGTGTCTCTTGATTTTAATGCGAACATATGAACAAAGAGCTCACATAGTTTTCGCTTTAAATACTGTTTACGAGATGATAATTGAATTATTTCTCACAAATTGTTAACAGTCATATCTCCAAAGCGTTTTAATGTGTCTTCTGGTGGTCACACCAGTGACTTCCTGACTTAAAGTGAAAGAAACTTCACATTTGGAGGCTTGTTTTGAATTGACCTGTTAATGATAAAAAATGGAAAGCAAATGACCCCCGTGCCTATCGATGGTTGGCATTAAAATGATAATCTTGTACACTTCAATGCGATATTCTCGTTCAAAAACTAAAAAGTGATAACCTGCGTATGATTTTTCATATAAAAATATGTTTGTTCTATTCTAGAAAACTGAAGTTGTATCTCAACATAGCAGAAATAAAAAAAATGAGAATATAAATCAAATGGCTGGTGTTTTCCGTTTGAATGAAAAACACTTACAGCTATACTAACTAGATACTGAAAACTCCTAATCTGGAACAAAATATTCTATCAAGTGACTATCATGTATAAGAATACTATAAACGAAAATAAAAGAATTATGCTTAACGACATTCACAGACAGTTATTAGATTGTACTGAATTAATATACTAAGACATACCGCCACAATGATAAAACGACGCTAACGTTAAATAAAATAATACGAAAATGATACTTAAGTATTTCACACTAGTAATTGCTCGTGTGCATGGGCAGAAACAGAAACCAACGTCTTGATCAGGAACGTCGTTCTGTCTACTTTTTTTGGCGAATCAACTAGATACATACTTTGTTGATGTGTAATTTACAGAAAACCATATGATTGTTATAATTATAAAAGACTAATGAAAATACAAAAAATCAACAAAACATTACACACACAATCATACGTACGAATGTACGCACGCACGCGCACACATAGTTACCTTATAATGAGAACGGTTATCACACCAATCGCAACAATCATGACAGCTAAAGGAACTGATATGGAGACAGCCAGTAGGCTTATGCCTGTTTAGTTGAAAAGAAATTGCAAAATTAAATTACATATGCTTACATGAATCCTATCAACCATAGACGAAACATATATTAAAACAACAACTTCTTTGTTGGTAAATCACATTTAATTCATTGAAACATGTAAAACAAGTGTTCATATAATGTATTAGATTTATGAAATACGTGTATTTCTTTATTCACTGACTTCACAAATATGGGGAGTAAAAGAAAATTTGTTGCATACCGGATGGTTCTGTTGATTGCTTGTCTGTAGATGTTACTGTTTTGAAACGGGTATTTGAGTAATTTCCAATTGCATGTTTTAAAAATGGGCATTTTAAATATAGCTTGAACAGCATCACTCGATTCGACCCACATTATTTTTCTCAATATCGATAAAGTTACTGTAACATCCCCAGCAGCTATGAAGTAATCAAGTGTGGTTGGAGAGAAAAGGTGTTTTTCCGAAAAAGTCAAAAATCAGCCTGGGTTGAACATTGAACCGGACTTACAATGAAATAAATATCCAATACGGCAAAATAAATATAATAGTTTTTTTTCAATGAGATATAATTAATTACTAATTTAAAACTTAAGTTACTTAAGTTTACCATTGCAGTAATGTCCAGTCCATCCCATAGTGCAATTACAAGTGAATGTATCGGCATTGATGTCGTGACAGGTTGCTCCATTCTCACAAGGGCTCATTATACACACTGAAATTGAGTTTAATCAATCAATCAACAAATCAATTAATGAGTTCAATATTTATTTTGAGTTTAACATTGTTTTTATTTCTGTGTCTCGTTTGCTATATTGTTTGTTTATTTTTAAAATTATTAACTTTAGTTAGTAAATTAATGTTGTTTAAGCACACTAATATTAAAACATAAATAGACTGACATCAGTATTTAGTAAAAACTTGAATGTTTTTTATAATTTATGTTGATGTCCGAAATGAATAATGAATGAATAATACAAGGTCACGAAACGATCCATGAGACAAACCAATCGCATTTTAGAAATCCTAATTTAAAGAATATATACTTTCATATTTATGTAAAATATTAGCTAATAATTTCAAGATATCACTGAACTGATTTGAAAATAATAATAATAATAATAATAATAATAATAATAATATATTGCAATTTTTTACCGCAACAATACGCTGTATGCAGGTTAAATGGTGTGGGTTAAATGGTACATAATGAAAGATTTCTGTATTTACAACTATTTGAATTTCGATATATTCGGAATTAACCATCAGGGCTTTGAAATGTAATCGGACCCGTTACGTTAATACAAGAATTCTTTCCAATATCTTGTCATTTGTACCTTGACCTTCTTACAGGATTAGTAATTTACACTCAAAATAGAAGATGGAGACCCCGCATTCACTGTCCATTACACAACAAATTTCTTGTTTATTAGTAATGAATTCACTAAGTTAACTTGTCGCCATGCTTTATACTTACTCCATGTGTCGTAAATAACCATTAGATGACCATCTCCGCATGTTTCGTTTGCGTTCCCTGGACATTTTAAGCTGCATTCTGTAGTACTTCTTGTTTTATTGTAGTCATCTCCACCAAAACATTTCCAGAGCTTAAATAATAACAATATTTGTATTTTACATAAGGAAAATTGGATTGGTTACATTTCGTCTTTTATTCCTGTAAAATGACTTAGGACTAACGTATATGTCTTACCTCTTCCGTATTACTTACCATATCTGGGCTGAAGGTTATAAAGCTGAGATTGGAAACCAGTCTCAAATCTCAAGCATCTGATTGGCTGAAATGGCGACCAGTCGCCATTTCAGCCAATCAGATGCTTGAGATTTGAGACTGGTTTCCATGCTCAGTTTTATAACCTTGGGCAATGGTGTATGCTCTTCATCATCATTTTACCATGGCTAAACTAGTCGGATAAAAGTGACGTCGTAAGCATACTATGGTGTGGTTTGTCTAAATTGCTTCCGAAAGGTATATACACAGTTCAAAAACCAAAAGGCAAGTAAACTCCAATCAAGTAGATACTAACTTTATACAGAATCAGTCAATGAATATATTTAGAGAATGTGTTAAATGACTATTTATTAATTGAATATTTGACCTTTAATAGACTTGACCAAAACCCAAAGTACAGGTCAATGGTAATGTTTATACTGAAAATAAAACTCAATGAATAAACGGAAATGCTTGCAAACGAGTATAGCGAGTTCGGCAACTGATCCTCAAACATCTGTCTATACAGAGACTTTAGCCTCTTTGTCTTACGAAGTCAGATGGAAAAACCACATAATTTTGTACATCATCATCGGCCAAGTTATTCATAAATATTTGATTCAATTTAAAGAAGACATATGGCTTATTGTATCAAGGTAGAGGAGTCGAGTTGTTTACCCGGTATTTTGTTGGGATGCAATGACTAGCAGTTACACTCAGGAGCAAGTTATGTATAAATACAACAAGATGCATACATTTACCCATCTTATTAATAAATCTGCAAGAATTTCAAAGGACTCGCAAGAATATTTAGAAGTTCGCTTTCGTTAAAAGTAAGGATGAGTCATTTTAACGAAATTGATTGTTGTAATGAGCTATTTTAAGTATCGTTGACATTCCTGTGATGAGGAAATGGTAGAAAATGGCTCCGATCGCGTTATTGTTGTAATACGCATGGAAACATATTGTAAACATACTGTTGAGCATTTGTTCTGGATGTAGTTTTTATTTATTTTTGTAGCTATTTATAACAAAGAAAATGTGTGAGAAGACATCTATTTGCGAATGATTCTTTTAATGCAAAGGACTTAATGATCAAACGAAATTAGACGAAAATGAAACTCTGAACGCATCCGAACGGTGCCTATCATTACAGGCTTAGTAAAACTAAGCCTGCATTGTTTATGTTCATATTTGTCGTATTCGGTGGCTCAATTTTCCCTTTAGGTCTATTTAATCGAGTCAATTTTAGCAATGTTGTTCTAAAACATTTGCAAATAAAATGCCACACTCAGCCGTGTTACATATAATAAAATTGTTAAATAATTATAAATCCCTTTATTATAACTTTTTGCGCAAACGTATATTAAAATGAAAGAAAGCTTCTTAAACTACTGTTATTCCTTATACATTATCAAGCCTGTCTTACAAGATACCGATTACCGGGTTAAGCCCGGAAGTTTGAATTAAGCGAAATAGCAATAACATCCTAGCATCTCGTTATTTTACAATACAGATTTTTTATTTATTTCAATTTATTTTTTTTTATAATTTAACCTTTGTTCCAGCGTATCGTTTAGATTGAGATCTAACCATTCTTTTACAGTATTCCCCGGAAGTGTTCTGTTGGTCGTGGAACACGAATACTGGGTTTACCATGCTGTCTCCATATTTATCTTGAAAACATCCCAAATACCCAGTTGGCTGATTCGCTGAAAAAAATCACTTTATCATAATTGTAGCTATAACAGCAACCACAATGTGTTTTATAAAATTGTGTGATAAATTTTGGTTTCAAGAAGTTGGTAGAAATTCTGTATGTTATATACATGTAAAATAATGTTGATAATAGATTTGTAAACATAATATAATATTGATTAAAGTAGTGAAATACACTTTCTAAAAAATAAAAAGAAATAAAAGATGCTAAAACCATAATGAAAATTCATTTTGTCAAACTTTGTTAAATATTTAGAGGTTAGGAGGTTTGAATCATTAGAAACGAGCTTAGTTGGGTGTGTGGCGAAAGCAAAAATGTTCTTTCTGCTTGTTTTCTTGCTATAACTTGGAGACGTTTGTTTATTCCTATGACTTAGCAAAAAGAGGCATATATGCCTACGAAGCTTCTTCAAGGCTGCATAGTCTGGTTAAAAGTATTGAAACAGAATGTATGTTATAAATTGGAATTCATATGATAAGTTGAAATATAACAGTGTGTCTCTATATTAATGAAGTCAAACGAATAATGACCTCAGGACATGCTCTAAAACCCTCTCTACAATGCCTTCCAGCAGTTTATACCCTAAGCCATAATGGCAAACATTAACGGCGGTCAAAATATTAGTTAATAAAGATATTACAATACATCAACTTAATTTATTAAATTCTTCGTCTTATCATCAAGCAAATAGCTAACCTAGTATACCATTAAACGTCGCGAAACTGACAGCAAGTATGTATATCCTCCATGTTATCGTCATTTTTAACATCCGTTCTAGTATATATAACAAACATTCACAGAGTTAGTCTTTAAAACCGTAATATCGTCATTTTAACGTCCGTCCAAATATATCTTTATTATTATATATATTTTATTATTATGTATATTGTTAGATTATAGATTTCGAGGCATCTTAAGACATTCAGGAAGCGAAATTAGATATGGCCGAACTTAACACTGTCATAAATAGGTAAACACTTTTTAAACAGCATGTAATAGTTTCGCCGGCGTAAACAAAAATTGATCTCTGCATTTAAAGTGGCGGAAGTTAACACTTAAAGTACATGATATTTCTCAAGTTTAATGAAATAAGATTGCAAAAGAATATTTAAAACACAGTAAGCTAACCAAGAACTGATTTATAAAGAATCATAGCAAAATACCGGATTAGATATTTGTAGGTGGTATCAGGTCTGAACTGCCCCTTATTAAAACGTCCTCCAGTCAAAACGTCTTATTTTAGTCAAAAAGGCCATTTTTAAAAATGATTTTGGTCAAAGCGACCCCTTGTTAATATAAATAGCAGTCTGACAAGAGGCCTTTTTTGTCATTAAAAAGGGGACTGTTTTCACTTTATGAAGAGGTCATTTTGACAAATTTCGAGCCATTCTGACTGCTTTTTAAGAAATTGGGGCTGTTTTGACTTGGGAATGTGGTTGTTATGACAAAAATAAGGCCGTTTGACTTATTTACATAATATAAGTTTATGTAATCTGTATCTCTTCATTCTGGTCTCTTATTCATTACGCGAAACTAGGGTTCTTTAAAGTGCCGCTCTTCATGAAAATGCCAACTGCACTTTTTCTGTGTTCATTGTTAATTATGTGAAACAATGACTTAACATATCGTCAGACTGGAAATTGTAATTGTTTTCGAATGCCAAAAATATTAATTTAGCTTAACTTTCTCAGATATCAAGTCGCAAGAGCCAAGTTGACCCCCAACTGTTGTGAAATTGCAAATTATTAATGGTCGCAATACTGCTTGTGTTTGTTATCTCGAAGCCAAAGTGCTGGGAGGTTTGGTTTTTTAACAGTATAATCAGAGCTAGTTATACAAATGATGTTGAAGTATTTCCCGCTAATAATGCAAGAATTGTTTGAATTGAGCGGACGAAAATATATATGAGAGGAATCAGACCGGTTTCCTGGGTACATTTAGTGCGTCATATCATCGCGCTTAATAGGTTCAACAGAAAAGTATTTATTAATAAATTACAAACGCCATAAACTGCTGTTAAGCATTTTATTCCTTTAGCTTAAATGTATACAAAGAGAACTTTTAAAAAGTATTTAGACTATATGACTTTATGTAACGTAATGATAACTCCAAGCCACACAAATACGGCTGTAGCGCCTAGCCAACCATGCAAGAGACAGACACACTACATCCATATCATACACTACCATCCGTATCTACAATACATGATAGATCAAATATGCCTTTAAACGATCGATATTCTGCGTGGTTTGAAATGTGTTATCACCATCAAGGGAGGTAACTGAAACTGATTACTGCACTGAAGTGAAGTACGATTAGTAGTATTTCCCAAAAAACTTTCAGAGGAGGTGAACATTTTAATCTTTTTGTGACTGATAGTTTCTAGTCAGATGGTGCCAAAATGATTAGTATAGTCTTAAAGGGTTACATTTTGTCTTCTTCATTTTGTTTTCAGTCAATTTTGTCTTTTGTGAACAAAAGAATATCAGTTAGCCTGGCACTCGGCTAGATGGTTATATTAAAATATACTGAGCCAAAATCGAAACTTGACAAAATTACATGGAAAACTCATATTACATAACGATGCCGATGAATGTATAAATCTGGAAGAATGTGATCACAAAAATGTATCTTTGAAGTTGTCGGTTCAGTATTTATCGGTTTAAAAAAAAAAGAAAAAAAAAGAAAAATAATGAATATGTTGTTGTGGCAAATAAAGAGTTGGATTGTGTTCTTTTTTTAATTAAAAGTGAGGTAATTTGAAAAAAACGGATATTTAGAAAACTGAATCTTACTTTTTTGCATCTGTGGACTTAAACGAATGTGTTTTCCTTCTTTAAATGTCATAAACTTAAACATTTGACAGTAAACAAAAAAAAACTTCATCACATGAAATTGAAAAAAAAATATTTTAATAAAAATATAGATCTAACTTAATAAACATATTAATATTTTGGACATTCCAGTTGTTGATAATTTTAGAAACATTTCTCATTCATTTCCCATTGCTTCTTTTTTAAATTGTAATTTACATAATAATACTTATAATAATTGGGTTTCATGTTACCCGAGCCGTAAGCAAAAGTTATTATGACACCCAGACCGGCAATATATCCTCACATACCCTTTCAAGGAACCAAATAATTGTTTTATTATACTGCGAAGACTTTTCCGTGCAAAATATAGGTAGAAAACGTTGTTTTTTTATTTATTTTGCTCATTACATTCCGAACTATTTTCCCCGCTGAGAACCACAGTATTACATCTATGACATTGCTACTAAAGATTTTCAATGAACTATCGATCCTATATTTCCTTTGGAAAGTTTAGAATAATCTGATTTTTTAAACTTCAAAACGTTGACATATTTCTTTTCTCTGACACTTGAATTTTCCTCTATGCAAACTACTTAATAACGTATAAGGTCCGCTTTAGTGAATGCATTTTAACCGAAAATCAAAATAAAATGGCGGACGACAACAAAAGTTGGGAGGCCTTTAAGACGCGTGCTTTTATATCTACTACCGATCCGTAAATACGAACATACGTCAACGGCAAATTATCCAATCAAATTCTAGGAAATTTCTTTGCAGTATAATAAGAATATTACATTTTTCACAAGATGTGGCCATTCCTGAAATGCATATTATACTTTTTTCGAAGATTTTATTTAGAAAGGCGCGACTCAATTCTAAAGTAGTTGCTATTTAGGAATATATCTGGCGTAGTTGTGTGGTTATGTAAAAAAGTTGAAATATGCATATCAGGAATGGCCACATCCAGCAGACACAGCCTCCCCACACAGCCAAACAGTAGAGAGGAAAAGAGAGCATGGTGTTACAATAATCAGTTTCAAAATGGACGTCACAAACAATTAACGAAAGTGAGAACACGACGGGTAAGCGCCTTGGAACGGTCAGTGGCAAAACAATTTGCCACTGGGGGTTTAAACCAGGTTCTAGGGTGCACCAACCTCACACTTGCCCCAACAGGTTCTCATATCAACAAACAAGTACAAGTTGTCTTGGTGAAATAACTCCAACTCACCCAACAGCTTAACAATGTTGCATGCAAAAGCACACAAACATATAAAACATAAGAAGCTAATAGCACTTCAAAGCCAAATGGGCGAGTACTCAATGATCTTACCGAGACCGGAGCCCCTGGAGTCAAATTAGCAAGAACACGATGACAGGGATAAAAGAAACAAATCGAGCTTCTAGGTTCTTAAAAGAAAAGATTTCCCCCATAAGCCTTCATAAACTCTCAAACCCCTGCCACCGTCGTGCAACCAAAGAGGTAAACATAGTGATCAATTGTAGATGGGTTTATCACCAGGCCTGCAGAGCGATGTATAATATCATGTTGGTAAGAGTCTGTCTTTCGTGATTGGTAAGTGTGTAATTTATCTTACAGAGTTTCTATGTGATGGATGTATCAAACTTGGTTTCGTAAGCTAGAGAAAATGTGTTAAACCTTTATCAATAGTTGGTTTTGATCAGTTAAGTATCTACATGTTTTCGTCATTAAAGCCAAACAACTATAACACGACGGATTATTCGTCCCAAAAAGTGTCTGGTATGAATTAACAGAAAACATTAAGATTGAAGATGTAGAAAATAGCAACGAAACTAAGTATAATTGTTTAGGTATAGCAGGCGAGTCATTTTCCTCGTCGTTTAATTGTTGCCATGCCTGCTGTATTTAAAATCCTGAACCATTGCACTGTTTAAGTATTCATGGCTTCTCTCATCCACAGCATATTCACCGCATTCATCTTGAACATTTGTAGGTACAGAATCTGTACATGTATTTTGATAAACACTTTCTTCTTTATCCGCAATGACGTTTGTACTGGCTATCATTTCTGTAAATACATTGAACAATATATATCGATATTGAACTTAAATTCATTCTCGATCAATTTTATTATGTCGTATATCAACTTCCTAACTTGTGGAAAACATAAGTTTTAAGTTAAAAACAGAGACTATTAGTTAAACTTAAACATTATTTCTGTCTTGGTCCCCGGAGGGCATCAAATAAAAGAAAGATTTTGAACTATATTACTAATTTTAATATTTAACTAGTAATCACCAGTCTTTAATAGTTTGGTTAATATTAACAAATAGTAAGAAATATTTTGTTAAGCAAAGAAATATGAAAGATAAGTTAAGCTCACTTTTCAAAGGGTGCATAATCACAGTTTCAGCTAAATTTACCATATTAATATTAGAAGATATATAAAATAAATTAAATGAGATGTAGCTTGAATTTCGATGAAAATCGATCGGTTTCGGTCATTTATAGACATTATATAATGGCACAATGAATAATAACCACAAATTAGACATTGATGTATTGCACCCTGAACTGTACATAGGCAGCTTCGACATGCATATGTGAGCATTCATTGTAGTCCTTGTACATTTCTTACCATGCTGGCTGTATGTATCACCATTCACCGCTGCACTGTTCAAGTTTTCATAATTACTCTCCGGCATTTCGTAGCCTACATCTTGATCATTTAGTGGATCGATGTAGTGAATACTTCCTTCTTGATCATCTAGTGGATCGATGTAGTGAATACTCCCTTCTTGATCATTTAGTGGATCGATGTAGTGAATACTTCCTTCTTGATCATCTAGTGGATCGATGTAGTGAATACTTCCTTCTTGATCAACTAATGGATCGATGTAGTGAATACTTCCTTCTTGATCATTTAGTGGATCGATGTAGTGAATACTTCCTTCTTTTGTTGCACAGCCGTCTGAAGTGGTAGTTTGAAGTGAAAGTCTATGAACTTGAACTGTGCTATTTACTTCACCGCCGTTTTTACTGACAGCATTTCGTTTTCTTCTGAAATAAACATAAACTATTGTCCCATTATGACGAATAATCGCGGTAAATTAAATTGCAATCTTCTTTGCAATTCATTTTAAACTTGCTACCGAGAAAAAGTTAAGAAAATACTAAAACTGGTGTTTAATACTCAATATTTACACTTCAACTTCATCCTCTACGATGAAGTCTTATTCATCTAAAGAATCATGTTTTAATGGTAAACAGTGTGACGTATTATTTAAAAGGCGTGGCTACAGTAGAGCCGTTCACAATTTATTGGACGTTGCACGATGTTTTGACGTGTGGCGTCGCCTTGCACGCACGTTTTGCCACGAGTTGCTGCGAAAAAGCGTGCCGTCATTCACTTTGTCGTCAACGTAGCTGTTCCAACAGCCATTCGAAAAAGCCGTAATATTACGAATTCTTCTAGTTATTTCTGTATTAATGAGATTATTAATGAGTGTAAATATAAGGCTTGAATCAATATTTGATGGTTTCCATTTGGGTATGAAAAACAGTTGGATTGTTTAAAGTACGCGTGAAGCCCTCGGGCTTCACACACTTCAAACAACCCAACTGTTCCATACCCAAATGGAAACCATCAACTATCGATTCAATCTTTAAGCAAATTTCACAGAAAATGTATTCAAACAATAATATACATATTTGGACAACTATTAATACAATGTACATATAAACAATAATAACTTTAAAATGATGAACAATAATTACTTTACAATGTCGAACAGTAATTACTTTGTTATGAGGAACAGTAATTACTTTAGAATAACGAACAGTGATTACTTTATAATGAGGAAGGCTATGAGTACAGCCACGGCCACGACAACACTGCCTACAGGAACAAAAATGTAGATAAGTCGCTGATTCATTCCAGGTTGTGCTGAAAAGGAGGTTTATGGAGATAAGCAAATGATTACTGAAACGATAACTTCATTCAAAAAATCGTTAAGAAGAGCATTTATAGTTTCTTAAAAATGTATTTAGACTTACTTTCCAAGCACTGTTTGAATTGGAAGTAACTCTTTCTATTGAGCAAAATCACAAAACAATTACATGAATGGCACCAACCGTAGACGAAACATACATTTAAACAACAACCTCACTATTGGTAGATCTCATTAATGAATTGAAATAGTAAAGGAATGTGTGTTAGTATTTTAATACAAAGCATCGGGGATTTTTATTGACGGTCAATATAATATGAAGGATAAAACATGAGGAAAGCATAACGAGTAACTACAAAACATCGGTTACTATATTCACTGAGGTTTTGCTATTCTGGCAAAAAATTTACATGTTTGTAACTGCATTTATGCATGCATGCGGTTGTACAATCAGATGAGCATCAAAAAAGTACTCCTAGTGTATGATATCTGGATATACTGATATATAAGTATAGTTGCACATGGAAAGCACAGACAGTGTGTATTCCGTACAGTATATAAGGAATATGTCGTACCTTTCCCTTAAATATTTTTTAAAATATCTTAATTACTTTCTCTACAAATATGGACAGTGAAAGATATTGCTTCGCATACCGGAAATATTTACGCTACCTGCCTTTGGATGCGTGGGGAGGCTGTGTTTTCTGAGTGTGACTATTCCTGTTATGCATATTTCACTTGTTGTCTTGAATTGTTTGCTGTATCAGCCGTATTTGTTTTAATGATGTTACTCTTTATTTCCTTGCTGGCATTTATTGTAAACACTTTGTTTTCGTGAATTTTAATTTCGAAAACTGCCTCACTTGTTTTCGTTGTTGTTGATGATGTATCCGAAAACCAGGTGGCATCAAATGACGACCACGAATTTGTTGAATACAATGTTTCTGAAATAATCGGTAAATTTTCAGTGAAAAAAGTCAGCCAAAAGCCCACAAGGAAACAGTGTAATTTAAAATTCAAGCAATTCTACCAAGACGATTATTTTATCAATAGAAAAAAATTATATCGATTCGGCAAAAGAATGTTTCAGAATAATGATTAGTGAATTATAAAGCAATAATACATATGTTACTATATATAGTAACAAATTTACGTTGAAAAAATATTATTACTCGGCCTCGGTAGATTTTATCGTATAATTGCCCCGCACGTGGAGGGCAATTATGCGATAAAAGCCCTTGGAAAAGACGCACGTGCAATGCTTGGTTTTGCATTACGTCATTAGCGGCATTCCCGACAGCAAAATGGCCACGTGTGAGCGTACGCTGGAGTCGCTTCTAACATAATTATTTCCCTTTGCCCTGCGGGTAAGGTAAACCTCGGATTTCACCGGTACAGTTATCGAGGGAAAACTGACATATGTATTATACAGAACAATCCATGGGTGGTCGGGGGCGGATATTGATAATTGCCCCGCTAGAGATAAAATGCCCTCGGGCATTTTATCTCTTTAGCGGGGCAATTATCAACATGCGCCCCCAGACCACCCATATATTATTCTGTAAATATAGACGAGTGCTTTAACAATTATAATGTTCGTTGGGGGTTTATTAAGAATTCGAATGGGATGATGTTAAATATTGGTATGTTAATACTTGTGTAAAAAGTCAAATTTGTTCCAGAAACAACTTTCGATGCCTGCTTAAATGTCTTCTATCATTCGTATTTGCCATAATTTAGTCATAAACGTTCAACCTTTCAAGTGAATATAAAGACTATGAACCCAAACATCACGGGTATACACTACAAATCTTGGGTACATACCCTACAAATCCCGGGTACATACCCTACAAATCCCGGGTACATACCCTACAAATCCCGGATACATACTCTACAAATCCCGGGTACATACCCTTCGAATCCCGGGTACATGTATGCTGCTTCATTAAACATCGTCACATCGTTTGCATGACTGTTATTCTTGGTTATTTGTACACTTGGCACCTTCTTGATACAACACTAAATGATTTTCATTTTAAATATATATCACGTAGGCATCACAATTATACTTGGTTCAGTTGGTGCTTAGCAAACTGAGTTTATTGTCTTTCATTGTACAATTAATTAATTTTACCATTGCAGAAATGTCCGGTCCATCCTTCAGTGCAATTACAGGTAAAAGTGTCGGCATTTATGTCACTGCATGTTGCTCCGTTCTCACAAGGGCGGGTAATACACACTATAATGGAGTTTTTTTAAACAAGTTATTATGTACAAAAGATTTCACGAGTCATTTTAAAGTTCGAGGCCGATCATAGCATAACGCAAAACACAAATAAAATAAAGAAAGAGAAAAAGGAAGGAAGTAAGAAAGAAAAAAAGGAAAGAAAGAAAAGAAGAAAGAAAGAAAGACAGAAAAGAAGAAAAAAGAAGGAAAACAATAATTATTATTATAATTATTATTATTATTATTATTATTATTATTATTATTATTATTATATGATGATGGCGATGATGATGATGATTAATAGTATAATGATAATAGTATTATTTTATTACATGTATAATAATAATAATAATAATAATAATTATTATTATTATTATTATTATTATTAGTAGTAGTAGTAGTAGTAGTAGTAGTAGTAGTAGTAATAGTAGTAATAGTAGTAGTAGTAGTAGCTGTAGTTGTAGTAGTAGTAGTAATAGTATCTTCATCATCATCATCAGCACCACCAACACCACCATCATCATCATCATCATCATCATCATCATTATTATGATGATGATCATGATGATGATGATGAAGATTATTATTATTATTATTATTATTATTATTATTATTATTATTATGATTATTATTATTAGAAGAAGTAGTAGTAGTAGTAGTAGTAGTAGTAGTAGTTGTAGTAGTAGTAGTAGTAGAAGTAGTAGTAGTAGTAGTATCTTCATCATCATCATCATCATCATCATCATCATGATTGTTATTATAATTATTATTATTATTATTATTATTATGGTGATGATTATTATTATTATCATCTTCATCATCATTATTATTATTATTATTATTATTATTATTATTATTATTATTATTATTTTTATTATTATGATGATGATTGACCAGTAACCTTGTTCATACATATGTCATGATATATCGCAAGTTTTTCCTGAAATAAAATAATATGCAGATTAAATTGTGTCTATGTTAGATCTTTTTAATTGATAATGTAGTTATTTGTTAAAATTATTGTTTAATGACCTATTTTATACTTACTCCATGTGTCGTAAATAATAATATGATTTCGATCTCCACATATTTCATCGGTGTTTCCTCGACATTTATTGCTGCATTCTGTCGAATTTCTACTTTCATTGTATTTATCTCCGCCAAAACATCTCCATGACTGAAATGATAACAATATTTAAAATTACCCGAACCACTGCTGGAGTCCGGAAAGATTGGAATGTTTAAATTCGCAAAAGAGATTTTACTTAATACCCTTCGCGTTGTTTTGCAATTATATTGGTATTTAAAAATGTACCTTTGTTCCGGCATATCGTTTCAGATTAGATTTACTCGTGCTTTTACAAAAGTCCCCATCATTTTTGTCTCCGTCATCGTACATTAGTGCTGAGTTTATCAAGCTATCTCCATCGTCATCTAGAAAACATCCCAAATACCCCGCTGGCTGAATTGCTGGATATAAAACAGAACGCATATTGCAATTGTTAATGTTCAAAAAGGCTAAGTTCACTATTCGTAGACCAGTTTGCAATTAGTTTTGCGATACACGGAAACTCAAAACTACAATTGTTACATGATAGACATCATCACTGTCGAGAAAGGATTGTTTTGAATCGAATTGTGAGTGTCCTGTGGTATTTTTGGATGGCGACATAACAAGCAACGTAAAGATATGTGCTGCATTGTATCCTACATGTATATTCTACAAACTATATAGAATTGTATTCTTAGTTCGTATGAATTGTAGGATTGTTGTTTCGTTGATCGTTTCGTTTTTGGCCATCGTGTTCGTGTGACATTGAAATTAATAGAAATATTAGACCTTATTAGCTTTTTAAAGTTTCACAGTTAAAGTGAAAACGATAGCTGTTCGTCTTTTTTCTGAAACAACATTGTTGTTTCCATAATCTGAATGGCTTCCAATTGACATATAGATGTTATACGGAAGAAGTATTATGTTTTCATGATAGCTCGATCAAAGAAGTTTTCATCGGATTATCTGAAGATGCCGTGTAGAACCGTTGAAGTATTTTACAAAAAAGGTAGTTGTGAACTTTACTTTATCATGATATGACTGCATTGTATAACTCATTTATTCTTATTGCATGACCTTTTTTGTGGCATATTCTTAACTTTTAAATGTGTTTTGCCTCCGTCGTTCTTACATGTTGCCTCAAAACATTAAGTTGTCTTTTTCAATAATTGTTTGTGCAGTGTTATCTGTGCAAATAATCATAGTTCAAACCTTGGCTCTTTCTTCCTGTACTACTTACTTCCTGTAACTGTTATAGGAAGATGCCTTTTAGTGATATCGAGGGGTAAAAGCAAAAAGGTTTGTACTGTCTTTTTTTTCATAAAATCACGTTACATGTTTTCCCTAAACGGTCTATATGCATCTTCTTTGAAAAAATCATGGTTTGGGAAAACATTTGAGATGCCAAAAAGATATTTGTGCAGAAGTTGGAAATTGTTTATTCTTGTTGCGAAAACGTTTTCTAGTCTACCTGTTTCTGGTAATCTAACGATTTATTATTTACCCTTGAATGATTTTAGCATAGTGCAGCGTTAATCCGCAAGATTGACCCAACTCGACAGATAAGTATTTCCATATTCCGGAACATTATGACAGTATGCAGTCTGTAGGTTCGTATTATTCTCGTTGCATATGTAAACCACATCACGCTCAGACATCGGTCTCGCTAGATATATTTTTACATACCCAATTCGAAAAATACGAACCTACAGGTTGCAGACTGTTATAATATTCCATATATATTCTACGTCGCATTGATCAGCTGTAAAACAGGCCAATAGAATGATACACCCGTATTATGACACCGTGATGTTATTACAATGTTCTCAAGGCTACAAGTGAATGTTGGGAAAAATCACGACTAGATTGATGAAAAAACTATATATCACTGTGATAAGGATTTGAAAACTTTTTTGCTTAAGAATCAGTATGGCACTTACGAGTTTTCTGTTGTTAACCCTCTTACTCGAGCCGAAGTACCAATGTTAACTAAACCAAAACCAAACGCTTCCAACATAAGTCTTATCCCAATCAGTGCGAAGATGTATAGTGGTTGCCGTGTACATATAACCTTAAAAGACTGTCTCACAGACAAGGTGACCCTGCATTTCCAGAGTGTTTAACTTAGGTTGCATACATGTACCTGATATGTGAAGGGTACTCGGTCTTTTACTTCTCTTAAAAGACTGAATATTTTCGACGGAATTATTGCATGTTCAGGTTAGAAGGCATTTATCGGATGAAGACATCCATAGATGCTTTTACAATTTACAACATACCCATCTTATCCTATAAAAATGCTAAATAAACCCTGAAAACATATTGCAGATGCCTATATATGAATCACAAATTAGGCGCGTAAAAACAATAAAACCCATAAATGAAAAAATATTTTATTTTATGTAGTTTGAACAACAGAGTGTAAAAATATATAAAACCCACCAAACACGACAAATATAAAATATATATTGCAGGTTCGGTTTGATTGAGCCTGTTCAAAGGCATTAATGGAAATGCATATTACTGCCTATGCCATCTAGCCCTGGTCAACGAATAATTACATCAATAAACACTACCATTTCGATCCATCCCAAACGATGGTTTGCATTTTTAGAAGAAGAAACCGCTGCGAGGAGTTCGATCGTTTATATTCACTGCAAACAACCTTCCAGTTTTAATGAAATGTTTTCGATCTCGACCATAATGTTAAACTAAAGGCATAAAAATATGATCGGTTAAGAATAATTGTAAATGATTTAAGTCACTTGTATATCCTATTGAAACAAAACCTAACCTTGTATACTGTAAAACGTCGAAAAATAAACTGCAAGTAAGAAAAATCTTCGTTTAGTCGACATCATTAACATCCATTTCAGAACGTTTCTATATATGCAAGTGAAGTCCGCGATATAATTATATCGACGTTCTTTCGAGTATGTTAATGTGTTTTCGTTTTATTTCGCGGTGGTTTAATTTTCGCTTATTTCGCGCTAGGGTTAGTGCGCGAAATCAAACCCTAGCAAAATCAAACCATTGAATATCTAGTCTTGAGAATAATACAAGTGCGCGAATTTAAGCCCTCACAAAAATAGCTTTTGCGTCATGTGCGCGAAAATTAGGCCCCGCGAATTTAAATGATACTACAGAAGCTGACAAGCAGGAACAACAATACCGGAAAGATGGGGTTTAAAATAGTTTATACAACTGTGATCATAACGATATTTTATATATAGCACGATAAAGTAACTGCTGTTTTGATCAATTTTAAGTGGCGGAAGTTAAAGTTTACAATACCTGACATTTCTCATTATACACTCCTTCAGCAAGCCAATCTTGCATGCAAAAGCACACAGAAACATAAAAGATAATTAGCTAACAGCACTGTCGCGCGGAAAACGCAGACCTGTACTTGATGAACCTAATAGAGGCAGCATGATTATAAAACCTGTAATGCTCAACACAATTCTCGCTAACTTAAAATGTCAAGAACATTAACAGACTTCATAAATAGAAAATGAAGACTTCATAAATAAAAAATGAGTATCTCTTCAACAGTTGTTATTCAGATCAATTGTCATATTTAAGTTTAAAATGTTTTATTTTATGTAACAAACAGAAATGAAGCCATCAAATTTTTATGCTCAAATTGAGTTGAGCACAAAATTTTTTAGAATCACGGTTCCAGACCACCTGGAGCTAAATAAACAAAACATAAAAACAAATAAAATCTAAAACCTTTGCGACTGTTGTGCAAACAAATAGATTAGAAAAGCGATCAACTGTAAATATATAATCTATTCAGGAAGTACGCATAACGTTGTATGATATCGTGTCAAAATATCTCTAACGGCAAGATGACGATCCATGAAAATTTGCACAAGAAAATGTTATTCTATAGTTTCATTTTGCATACGCTAAAACACGTTAGAACAGTACAGATAAAGCTAGATCTAAAATTGACTAAAATTCTTTTTACATAAATTCACAAAACTTAACAACACAAAACAGCATAATACACTGTAAATGCCCTCATGATTAATAATGATACTGACAACAATATGTTGTGTCCTTGTGATTAGATATTTATACAATATGAGATATGTGTTATTAAGGTGTGTTTGCCCTTCAATTTCCTGGTCGCTTCGTGGTCGCGTAAATAGGTGAAAAACGTTTAGTTATCAGGACCATAATACTCAAGTGTGCAATTATAATAATGTTTTGTTTTGCTTACTTTTTGTGAATTTATTTAATTACAATTTTGGGGATTTTTAGGTTAAGCCATTTTTATATACTGTCCTAACTTGTCCTAACGTATGTAAAATGAAGATATAATAATAAAAATTATTATTGTGCAATTTAGTATTGAACTGCATTTTGCCAATAAAAATACACTTACTAATACACTGCCAAAATTACCTCAGTTTCTTCTTAAAATGATTAATCAAGTTATATTAGCAATCAGCGAAAGCTAGAAAATCGTTGGGTCACATTTTCTTTTACGTTTCTAGTCTTTTGACGTTGAAATGCATTTTGTTGCAGATGGCTTATTGGTAGTTTTTGTAAATAGCAGTCAGAACCGAAACGAAGAGAAGCACACCCAATAACCGTCAGTGATTTGGAAATAAGTTGTTGTTGTTCGTGTTGTTGTTGTAGTTGTTGTTTCATCAAATTCACATCTCATACTCCAGTTTTTTTAGGGATAACCTCCAATTTCTCTTTATTTCACTTAATAATAGATACAAAGGAACTTTGAAAGTCACACAACAAATATCAAAATATAGCAGGCTCGGTTTGATTGAGCCTGTGAGTTGTGAAACCCTGATTGAGACTCATTAGGATGTGTTATGGTCTATCCGCGAAGATTATTAATAAGAACATATTTTTTGACTTCTGGTTTTTTATGTGCAGCTGTATAACCTTATTTCAGTTTTAAACATCTGCAGGTAGAAAATGATAAAATATATTAGGAAACACCACTCTTATTTAGAATGAAGAAAGTAGAATTTTAATAGATATCATCTAAATGAACAATGAATGTGTAATCTTTATATGTGTAAATATTGAGTTGCGCTCAACCCCGCGCTATGGGGCATGGGCAGTAATTTGCATTTTCATTACACTATATCAACAGGCTTAATCCAATCGATTCTGCAATAATTGTTGACAGCTTTTAAAGTTCTAGTTTTATATAGTCAGATAGTGGTAAGATAACAAAATAATCACAAAATTGTTTAATGTAATTGCAGTATAAATATATTGGGAGTTTCTAGATAACTTCAACTGTTATGAAACTTTTGCGTGTGATTTCCTGTTCTTAGTAGAATTATGTTGAGCTTGAACTATTATGTTTGTGATGGTAATTTCACCAATTAAATGTGATCGTATTCAGGCTCGTTCTGATCCTTTTCAGTTTGGTTGCCAATCATGTCATGCTTGTTCATTTTGGTTTCATTTTTGTTTTTGTTAAGATTACTGTAGGTAACATCGGTTGCAGTCATATTTACATCAGGTTTGAGTTTTCCTGCAGGTCTGTTGATATGAGAATATGTATCATCGGCATCAATGTCGTTCAGAAAAACGTCAGACCTCTGCTTTTCCGTAGTTTTGTCAACGTGTGAATATGTATTATCATGTGTGTAGTTATTATGAAGGTGTGTCGTGTGGGAATATGTATTATCATGTGTGTAGTTATTATGAAGGTGTGTCGTGTGGGAATATGTATAATCATGTGTGTAGTTATTGTGAAGGTGTGTCGTGTGGGAATATGTATTTTCATGTGTGTAGTTATTATGAAGGTGTGTCGTGTGGGAATATGTATTATCATGTGTGTAGTTATTGTGAAGGTGTGTCGTGTGGGAATATGTATTATCATGTGTGTAGTTATTGTGAAGGTGTGTCGTGTGGGAATATGTTGGATCATGTGTGTAGTTATTATGAAGGTGTGTCGTGTGGGAATATGTATTATCATGTGTGTAGTTATTATGAAGGTGTGTCGTGTGGGAATATGTTGGATCATGTGTGTAGTTATTATGAAGGTGTGTCGTGTGGGAATATGTATAATCATGTGTGTAGTTATTATGAAGATGTGTCGTGTGGGAATAAGTATTATCATGTGTGTAGTTATTATGAAGGTGTGTCGTGTGGGAATATGTTGGATCATGTGTGTAGTTATTATGAAGGTGTGTCGTGTGGAAATATGTTTTATCATGTGTGTAGTTATTGTGAAGGTGTGTCGTGTGGGAATATGTATTATCATGTGTGTAGTTATTGTGAAGGTGTGTCGTGTGGGAATATGTATAATCATGTGTGTAGTTATTATGAAGGTGTGTCGTGTGGGAATATGTATTATCATGTGTGTAGTTATTGTGAAGGTGTGTCGTGTGGGAATATGTTGGATCATGTGTGTAGTTATTATGAAGGTGTGTCGTGTGGGAATATGTATTATCATGTGTGTAGTTATTATGAAGGTGTGTCGTGTGGGAATATGTTGGATCATGTGTGTAGTTATTATGAAGGTGTGTCGTGTGGGAATATGTATAATCATGTGTGTAGTTATTATGAAGGTGTGTCGTGTGGGAATATGTATTATCATGTGTGTAGTTATTATGAAGGTGTGTCGTGTGGGAATATGTTGGATCATGTGTGTAGTTATTATGAAGGTGTGTCGTGTGGGAATATGTATAATCATGTGTGTAGTTATTATGAAGGTGTGTCGTGTGGGAATATGTTGGATCATGTGTGTAGATATTATGAAGGTGTGTCGTGTGGGAATATGTTGGATCATGTGTGTAGTTATTATGAAGGTGAGTCGTGTGGGAATATGTTGGATCATGTGTGTAGTTATTATGAAGGTGTGTCGTGTGGGAATATGTATTATCATGTGTGTAGTTATTATGAAGGCGTGTCGTGTGGGAATATGTTGGATCATGTGTGTAGTTATTATGAAGGTGTGTCGTGTGCGAATATGTATAATCATGTGTGTAGTTATTATGAAGGTGTGTCGTGTTGGAATATGTATTATCATGTGTGTAGTTATTATGAAGGTGTGTCGTGTGGGAATATGTATTATCATGTGTGTAGTTATTATGAAGGTGTGTCGTGTGGGAATATGTATTATCATGTGTGTAGTAATTATGAAGGTGTGTCGTGTGGGAATATGTATTATCATGTGTGTAGTTATTATGAAGGTGTGTCGTGTGGGAATATGTTGTATCATGTAATACAGCGGTAGTTTTAGACTTTAAATGTCCGTAACCGTTGTCATCCACAGGTATTTCGTAGTTTATGCCAGGATTAGCATTCTCACTTTCTTCAATTATGCCAACGATTTTTGCATTTGCCTTATTTTCAGCAATTACACTTGCGTAAACTGGAATGTCAGACAGGGTGTCTTGATCCTTTAATGCTGTGTTAGAGAAAGTATGAGTTGATTCGTCTGATTTGTTATAAATGGCACCCATGTTGCCTTTCTTCTGATTTCGTCTCTTTCTGAAACAATTGTAAAACGGTAGTAATGGTTAGGTGATCTTATTTCGACAATTTTGGATAAAAACAACAAATCTCGCAAGTGATAGCTGACAGTCATTAGCAAATATCAGTTTTTATTTCATTTCCTTTTTTTCTTCCTTTGTCAGTTTGTATATTTCCTTGATTTTAATACGAGTGTATAAAAGTACTGGCAAAGTTTTCAAATTAAAATTTGGTAAGAAGGCAAAGACGAAATGAGACTTTATGTAAAAGAAAATTTAACTTTGAAAGACACCGAACACGACAAGTGCAAGCTAGTTTGGGCATGTTCACACCCAGATATTAAAAAGCAAATTAATTCTAAAGCCTATCGATGGTAAACAAATCATGGTGGCTTTATAATCTTCAATGAGATAGCATCTTTTTAAACCAATTCCAATAACAACGCATGTACACTATACTTATTAAATACAAAGAACAGAATTTACACAAACGCACAGTTACCTGATAATTATAAAAGTTATCACACCAAGAGTTGCAGTTACAACAGCTAAAGGAACTGATATGTAGACTGCAATTAGGCTTCTGCTTGATTGCGCTGGAATGCACAAACGACATACTAAATATAGCAATGAATATTAAGACGTGATGCAGGAAAGTAGTATTGGTTGAGGTCTAATAGAAAAATTTAAATTGCAATCAGTTTTCTTACATTAATTCCATTTACCGAATGATCATGTATTTAACCATAAGCATGTATTAAAACAACAAATTGTTTATAAATTAAACTATTTATTAATAAATAATTGAAATAATCAAAAAAAAGCTTCATATTATATTTAAGATTTACGTTTACATTTTTATTTACATACTTCACATTAGCTGAAAGTAAAACAAAAGTAAAATCTCATTTGTTTCGCCTGTATCAAAAAAGTTATACAGGAATAAAGTAAACTGTTAACTTCCTAAACAGTAATGAAGTCATCAACGACATAGTAGGTATCTTCGTGGGGAAAAGTAATTTTTACATTTCTAAAAACGTAAAAATAATAAGATAGGCGTGCAATCTGCAATCTATCGAAAGGTTTTCTGAAGAAAAAATGTGTTGAAACACTTGCGGTACATAATAATTATTCCCCGTCAGCAGCTTCGAGAAATATTCAAACATCTTGACAAACAAAATATCATCGCATGCATTATTCTAAAAACGTATTTTCTGGATCAGTTCATGATAGTTTTAAGAATATATTTATCTTGATTTTTAAAATATAGTTTCTGTTCCTTTTGTATGTTTGTCTGTCTATTGTAAGTGTTAAAAATTCAAGTACATTTGTTGTTTTATTTTGACACGAAAACTACCAGAAAGTTAATTGCCAAAACATACAAAAATATATTTATGAAATTATAAACGCAACATCTTTTAACACGAAACATATTTCGTGTTTAAAGAAGTTGCGTTTCTAGTTTCTTTAAATATATATAATTTACCTAAAGAACTTCTTAGAAACGCAAAATCTTTAAACGAGAAATATATTTCGTGTATAAATTGCCTTTCTTATTTCTTTTAGTATATAAAATAACGATATAAAATTTTTAATCACTGATTACTAATTAATTTTACCATTGCAGAAATGTCCAGTCCATCCTACAGAGCAATTACAGGTAAATGTGTCGGCATTTATGTCATTGCAGGTTGCTCCGTTCTGACAAGGGCTCGTTATACACACTGAAATCGAGTTTTTTTCAATCGATTTATGACGTTTAAAATATTTTACGAGTCTTTATTTAGAAGTAATTCTTGAAAACGTTACCGTTTGTCAAATAAATACATTAAACGGTGACGTATCTGTAACAATTAGTAACCCGGACAATTTACTAATTTCCTTAAAAAGTAACTTCTAAACAACCATATGCCATTTATATCGTAACGTAATATGAAATTTTAACACAGTTGTTTCGGAATCTTGTTGTTGGTCATTATTTATTTAGCAAGCGAAATGAAGAAATGAAAGTTAATTAAAGCGTTTGAGAATTAAGGGTTGAATGTATATATTTACAATATTTCTTTCGAGTTAAGCATTGTTTTGTTTTTTTATTTCTGTGTCTCGTTTGTTATATCGTTTGATGTATTTCGTTATATCGTTTGATGTACTTTCATATGTAAAATATTGGCTAAAAATTAAGATATGTCTAAACTTAATACATGTAATAATAACAATAATAATAGTAATAATAATAATAATCATCATCATAATAATAATGAGATATATTGAGACTTTAACGGTAACCATGTGTTGTATGCAGGGTAAATGGAGTTAAATGAAAGACTTCTGTATTTACCAATGATTGAATGTCGATATATTCGGTATTAACCATCAGGATTTTGAAACTAAATCCGTTACTACAAGATTTCTTACCAATATCTCGTCACTTGTACCTTTACCTTCTTAAAGAATATGTAATTTACGCTAATAATGGAGGTTGGAGACCACTCATTTTATTCAGTATCCATTACAAGACAAATTTATTTCTTATTAGTAATGCATTCACTAAGTAACTTTGTCGCCATGCGTTTACAATCTATACTTACTCCATGTGTCGTAAATAATCATTATATGACCATCACCGCATATTTCATTAGGGTTCCCTGGACAGCCCTTGCTGCATAGTGTCGAATTTCTACTTTTATTGTAGTCATCTCCGCCAAAACATCTCCATTGCTTAAATGATAACAATATTTGTATTAGATGGGTGTTCAGTTGAACTATTGTGTCGCCTTTGGGTACTGTCAGAAAAAAACCTAAGTACAAAAGTGGGCAAAAAAATCTAAGTACAAAAGGGGACATAACTCCAACAAATGTGACCTTAAACTTATGAATGTGGCATTATCATGACCGTGCGGTCATAAGCAACATAAGTTTCATGCGACAATTTGTCTTTGTCCCCGTGTACAATGACATATCATCACCCAGAGTAATCATATATATTTAATTCAAATTTAAGGAAGACGTACGGCACATTTTATCAAGGTACGAAGGCTAGTTGTATACCTTGTTTGATTTGTTGGGATTGCAATGACATAAAATTACAGGAGTAAGTTATCTATACAAAATCAATATACACACATTTACCCATCTTCTTTGATAATAAATCTGCAAGAATTTCTAAGGACTCGCATCAATATGAGTAGTTCTCTTTTGTATGAGTAAGGAACACTGTAGATACTTATCGCGTAATTGTTGAAATATGCATGGAAAAGGAAGATTCTGTGTCCATTCTATCGACATACATTCATGGTTATTTTAATTCAAAAGACTTGTTTGAAAGGAAAAAGACCAATATGAAACTTTGAAAGCCACCATATTCGACAAATATGAAAATATTGTAGGCTCGGTTGGATTGAGCCCGCTCAGTCATGACACTGATGGAAATGCATATTACTGCCCACACCACCTAGTCCAGGCTCAGTCTGTACACATTTAAACAGCCTGAGTAGCATTTATCAATCACATGGAATTTATTAATATTGGTACTGTTTAATTGTGTAAAAAATAAGGTTGCGTTCAACCTCCGCTAGAAGACGTGAACATATATTTGCATTTTTAAAATTGCACATGAACAGTCTTATATAGACTCAGTCTGTAATATTTTCATTATTATTGTATTCGGAAAATTGTTTTCCCACTGACCATCCCAAGGCTTTTTCTTTAATTCTTTGTAGTGTCTTTGAAATTGATATTTTCTTATAAACACATGCTCTCTTTTCCTCTTTTCTCTAGTGTTTGGTTGCGTGAGGAGGCTGTATTTTCTGAGTGTGGCGATTCCTTATATGCAAACTTTACTTTGTTACATTGAATGGAAAATGAAACTTTTCAATCGATAATAAATCACATTATGACTTGGCTGGGCAAAATAAAATGAAAGAGATATTTTATTGTTATTCCTTTTACATTATCAAGCCAGTTCCACAAGATATCGATTTCTGGCGTTAGCCTGAAAGTTTGTATTTAGCGAAATCGCAATAGGGCCGTTCCTAACATCAAAGCGTCAGATTATTCCACTATACACTAGTCAAAAGTTCTAAGTGCACACTTGATAAATGTTGATTTTTCAAATTATTTGATTCAATCTTTCAAAATAGTGTAAATTACAATGAAGGAGAATCAATATTCTGTTAAAGCACACCAAAAAATTTATGTCTGCTTAACCAGATTAAAAAATAATAACATTTTAGCTCACTAATACTCAGAAAGAAATTCTCAAGTTAATTATCACTGCATCGGCCATCATTTTTGGTCGTTTTCTCATCTCTGTATAATTTAAATTTCATGCAAATTTAAAGGAAATACTGTAGTTTGCCATTCCATTTCACTAAAATAGCTTCCTGTAGCTTTGTAATGGTCTGCTGGGCACGATGAGCCAACGCACTCTTCTCTATTTTATCCGTAACAATTTTACAAGATTTCAAGGAGGAAATCCCATTTGTTTAAACAATGTTTTGTGCCAAAAGTTTTTAAATTGTCAAGCAGTTTGTGATGATGCAATTCTCTCTGATATATGTGTAACAGCCTTTCCAAATGAAAAAATGTATTCATTTTGATAAAACTGAACAGTTTTCGGACACGCTTTTTGACCAAGTGAACGTCATTTTCGAATCATTCGATTTTAAAGTTTATTGAATTTCTATAAATTTTAGTTTTAAATTTTTAATTATTGGACACTTATCCAACAAATTCTACACTAATTTTTTCGAGTTTACGTTGTTTTACATAAATATTGAATGACGTAATTGAGTAGCGTCAGCGTTCAACGTAAGCAACGTTATCAATCTAGAAAATAATATCGTTTGATTTTCTTCTTAAATTAATTAAATATGCAAAAATATGGTATTTCTTTTGCATTAACAAAAACCGTCAAAATTTTTTAGAACAAATTTGAAGTTGTGCCAGTGAAAAGAATTTTGACGGCAATGTCGTTGTCTGCTGACGTCAACCGTTCCATGGTTACAATTTGTTGGTGTGTTTTTCGTGTTTGTCTGGAGTCGGTGAACATGTGAAAAACAAAAACGATTGTAAAAAAATAATTTTTTATTGCCGCACGGGGTTTACGCATAAATAGCGTATGCCGACGTGGATGACGTAATACGTGAACCATGTGCACGGTTTTCAAAAAAAATATTATTGTTTGATCATAATTAACATTGTGTCAAACTTTCATTCAATTAGAATAAGCTTACTTTGAGATATTCAAAATTGAAAAGTGTGCACTTAGAACTTTTGACCAGTGTACAGTTTATTTATTTATTTATTGGGGCACGCTACGGGAAAAGGTACCAGTTTAAGGTAATATAATTTGACATTTTAGTTTCTATTATTATGTGGAAAAATAGCCAATTATTTTCTCGTAAGTCATCGAAGATTGTGTTGTACATTTAGTCATGTTATTTTAAACGCGAAATGCATAGTAATTAATGCCGACTGTCCAAATTTAAGCACTGATGTCAACTGTCCGAATGTTCCTTTTCCATTGACGCGCCCCATTTTATCTTTGTTCCTGCGTATCTTTTAGATTTAGATCTAACCGTTCTTTTACAGTATTCCCCAGCAGTTTTTTTCTGGTCGTGGAACATAAGCAATGGGTTTACCATGCTATCTCCATCTTTATCAAAGAAACAACCCAAATACCCAGCTGGCTGACTTGCTGAAAATAAATATGCACTTAATCATAATTGAAACTATGACATCAACCACGATGCATTTTATTAAATTGTTTGATAGATTCCAAACGTTGGTAGAAATCCTTTACGTTATATAAAATTAATGTTGGAAATACATTTAAACATAATAAAATATTGAACAGTAATAAAATAATTTTTTTAAGAAATAAAAAAAAATAAACAGGCTAAAATCATAATGAAAACTCACTGTCAAATGCGGCGCGTCACAGGAAAAGGTACCTTCGGACAGTTGACGTAAATCCTTGAAATGACGTCATAAAGTTGAGCAGACGACATTGATTATTATGCATTTCGAGTTAAAAATATCATGTTATTGTCAAAATGTGTAAGAAAAGCATTTGCTAGTTATGAAAAACTTATAGATAGTTGAAAGTTCTTTCTTAATATAAGTAACAACCAAAATGTCACAAAATATGACCAAAGGTTCCTTTTCCCGTGATGCGCCCCAAATTTTAAGTTAAACATTGAAGAAGTTTAAATCATAATAAACGAGCTCAGTTTGGTGTTTGTTGAAAGCGAAAATGTTTTATCTGCGTGTTTACTTAATATTACTTAGAACCTTTTTGCTTATTTCCACGACTCAGCAAAAAGGAGGCGGTTAAAGCATTGAAACGAAATTTATGTTATGAATTGAAATTCATATGATAAGTTGAAGTATAACAGTGCATCTCTTAATTTATGAAATAAAATGAATCATGAACACAGAACTAACGCCTAACGCCCTTCCACCGGTTAAAACACAGTTTTAACTTCGTCCTTGGCCTTAATGACAAACATAAACAGCAGACATAATATTAGTAATAAAGGCCTGCCAAATCTCCGGACTTTATCCGAAATCTCCGGATTTCATGTTATTTCTCCGGATTTACAGTCAAAATCTCTGGATTTGAATGAAATTTCAAAAATATAGATTAATTGAACCTAGTTTGCAAAGGTTTTAATTTAATAAAGATGTTCAATGAACGTTATAGTTATTTTATTGCTCAGTCGCAGATTTCATATTTATTACTAAATAACGAGGATGCCTCTGGTACAACTAACTATACTATAACCACTTGTCATGAAACATGACAGGAAACTCGATGTTACACTTGCCTTCATCTATTTGCTTCTGTGCATGTTCAACCTTATCTAATAATGTTTAAACGAGTCGTAACAGGTTAAATAGAAAGTTAAGATTGAACAGTAAAAATACATGTATTTAGAAATCATTTTTAAACATTTTCTTTTACTATTTCTTACAAAAACAGAAAAATACATATATAAACAATTCCTTGTATAATATGATTATAAAGAGGAAAATGAGATGAAAAGATTTTGGCAGGCCTGGTAATAAAATATAATTTTACATAAAACAACTTAATTAAATTGTTCGTCTAAATCAATAAGCAAATATCTAACCTAGTATACCATTAAACGTCGCAATATTGACAGCAATTATATAAATCCTCCATGTTGTCGTCATTTTAACATCCGTTCTAGTATATATTACAAACATTCACAGATTTTTGATGACTTCCTGTTAGTATTTAAAACCGTAACATCGTCATTTTTATGTCAGTCCAATTATATCTTTATTATTATTCATATTGTCAGATTATTGATTTCGTAGCATCTTAGGAAATCCAAGAAGCGAACTTTGATATGGCCGAACTTACCACTGTCATAAATAGGTAAATATTAAATAAACAGCACGTAAGAGTTTCGCCAGCGTAAACAAAATTTGATCTCTGCATTTAAAGTGGCGGAAGTTAAAACTTAAAGTAGATATTTCTAAAGTTTAATGTTTAAAAAATATTTAAAACACAGTTAGCTAACCAAAAACTATAAATAAATAAAGAAACAATAAAGAAAAGCTAGTGTTACGAGTTTTAGCAAAATACCGGATTAGATATTTGTAGGTGATATCAGATCAGAACTGTCCCAATCAAAACGGCCCCCAGTTAAAGCTGACCTCAGTCAAAACGGCCACATTTTCAGTCAAAACTTCCTCTTTTTAAAATGATTTTGATCATAACGACCCCTTTAAATTGTAAATAGACGTCTGATAAGGGACCATATTTTGTATTTCAAAGGGGCCCCTTTTTGTGTTTTGACAAATTTCGGGCCGTTCTGACTACTTTTTAAGAAATTGGGATCCTTGTGACTTGTGAATGTGGTTGTTTTGATAAAAATAAGGCCGTTTTGACTTTTTTACTTATAATAAGCTTCTGTAATTTCTATCTCTTCATTCTGGTCTCTGATTCATTACGCGAAACTAGGGTTCTTTAAAAAGCCGCTCTACGTGAATATTCCAACTGCACTTTTTCTGTGTGCATTATAATTATGCGAGACAATGACTTAACATATCGTCACACTGGAAATAATAATTGTTTTCAAATGCCAAAATAATAATTTAGCTTAACTTTCTCAAATATCAAGTCGCAATAGCTAAATTGACGACCAACTGTTGTAAAGTTGCCAGGAGCGTTAGGCATTGGTTCATTTCTGCCTCATTGGACGCTTCAGAAATGTTATTTAACTAGACAGCAGATTCTCAAAAAGGATCATTTTTAAATGGACAAAATAAAATGAGTAACTATTAGGAATCTAAATTTCAAGTAGAGTGCCTCAATTTTAGTAATCCAGCAAAACCAATGCATAAAAAGAGCCTGTAGCGCAGTGTTGTGGTCTTTAAAAGTCTCTTCGTACAGTCATACATGCATAAATCGGTCATCGGCCTAGTTAATGTTTTTTAGAGTCACTAGTGATGTGCTGGCAGTGAGTAGGTGCTTTGACAATGGCGGTGATGGAACTGTACGAATCCCGGCCTGAGTCTTTGTCGTTTTTAATAACATTATTTGTATTTATTATTATGTTCCTGGACCATAGTATGTATTGTACACTCAAAACCCTCAATATGTTTTATATATTGTGGGTGGGGTGTTACAATTTTGATTCGGACATGTCAGACATGGCTGTCTTTCTGAAACAATTCTTAAACAAATTACACGTCAGTAAGAATATTTAAGCCTCACTGCAATTAGTAATGGTCGCCATACTGCATGTGTTTGTTTTACTTAAAACGATCATTAAACCAAAGTGCTGGGAGGTTTGGTTTTCTACAGCATAATCAGAGCTAGTTATACAAATGATGTTGTAGTATTTCCACACAATAATTGTTAGAATTTCCCGGACGAAAACATCTAAAACATCTATGAGAAAAATCAGATCGGTTTCCTGGGTACATTCAGTGCGTCATATCATCGCGCTCAAACAGATAAGTGCTTATTGACTAATTACAGATATCATAAACTGCTGTTAAGAATTTATTCCTTTAACTATAACTGTAAACAAAGAGCACTATAAACGGTAACAAGTTTTAGCTTTCCAAAAAGCTAGTCGGTCATTAGCAAATAAATTAAAAGAATAAGTAGGTATGTATTCGTTCATGTATTTACTTTTGGACCATAGTAAGTCAATGATATGGCCAGTTCTCTGTCGATGAAAGTCACACAGACTGTATCTGACAAACTATTTGTGAATTGAGTTAATGTTTCAAGTTTCAAGTGTATTTCCATTTACATTTCTCTGTATGTACAAAACATAAACAAGAGATAAACATTGTACAATGCTGTTACTTTAAAGCATGCAAAGTTGAACGGCTGATGTTTGATTTATTGAAACATGAAGAAGACGTGAAACGGCAAAAGGCATCAATATAAATAATCATGTCTCTTGTAGACGTAATTTATTTTTTTTCAGGACGTGTAGAAATAATTACGTTGTTTAAGCACCAGAGAATCTGATGAATATTTTACATTAACGCGAATGCTCAAAGAGGTACCATAGAACTTTCCACAGTCGATACTTATTTGTACATTGAGAGAAAAGCCACGCTTATAATATTCAGTATTCATTACCAACATTCATAAAATGTAGTTTTAGTTGGTTCAGCAGATCTCGTCAAACTTGAAGTTGACGAGCGTTAAAAGACAGTAAACAATAAAGTAGGATGCTGATGCATTTATTACTTTCACTTAAGCTTTATGCTGCTATTATCTTTTGTTTTTGTTTGAAAGATTTTCTCTAAAACTATTAAAGGAACTCAAGAAGCACTATTTGTATTTAAATTAATCTATCATCATAAAAATTGTCGTTATGCCACTGTTCTGAAAACAAATATTTCTTTACTTTAAAGGCTGGTTTTGCATTCCTTGCAGTATATTCTAGTAGATCGCCCTTACATAGAAATGATAGTGCTTGTGTTGTCTACCGTACTGTACTTGTCAAAATAATGTTATTGTTTAGTATCCCAAGACCGAAATCAGATCCGTTATATTGCACGTGTATGGGGAAGCAGACATTGGGGTCACGGGCATCCCCGGAAATCTTTTACAAGTAAAACTTAATTTGGATTGCAACTGCGACGAGTCCAACCGTTCACTATAGACCCCAAGAAGAGAACGCATAGATATATGCGGTTTTGAGAGGGAATAGGGGAATCAAAATAAATCAATTCGTATTTCGTTAATAATGCATATATTCAAGGGCAAGTTTTGAACTTTATGGCGGCGGAAGTTTTGTATCATAAATTAAATAGTTAAAGTTTAAATGATAAAAATACAGAAGCACGTATAGAATGGTTACCAAGTTTCTATTTCAAAACAATCGTTTAAGTTTTTTGTTTTCTTAAAATAGATTAAAAGGTGACTTTGAAAACCACCGAAGACGAAAAATGCGAAAATATTACAGGCTCGGTTTCATTGAGACTGTTAAAGACTTTAAAGCATATCAAAAACATAAAATACCGCATCGTAATTAGAGCTCCAACTTGGATATTAAAAGGGCAGGGAAATAGATAGATCTAAAAAACATGGCAGTTTTTGTGCAACAAGCTCAAAACTAGGCACTTTTATGCAAATCTTTGAGAAAGAGCATAATACATGTATATAAATGTCCCTCTAAATAAGTAATTGCGAATAAAAGATAAAATGTAATGATCATAACTAATGAAGAGATGGCAAGTCATCAAACCAATTAGGTTTAAACTCTCGCATCTCAGGTTATTTCAACAGTGCGCTCGTGAAATGCAAAATTGTGTAATTATGGATTGAAATTATTTTTCAACAAACTTGACTAACTAAGTACTTGTAACTGAGGTAACGTGTCGCCATTTATCCTATAAATTGATATCAGACAAGTTCAATAAACAAAATCATTATTGATGCTTCCACGCTGAATGTGTAATCATAACCTCATGTGGACATCCTAGTCGTTTATCTCTCTCGTCCGCAGCTTATTGATCGTATTGATGACTGTCTTTTAGCGTAGCGCCGCCCAATTGACTACACTTATGATATTAGATAAAAATATTGCCCATGCTGATCTCCTATGTTTACTTTAAACAATGGCCATGTCACATTCGCTAAACCTCCGGTATCTTCTGATAACATTCACCAAATTTGCACTGGAAATCGCAAACAAATGGCAACATCGCTGATCCTTTTTTTTTACTTTAAACAATGATCACCTCACTTCGCTAAACTTCCGTTAACTTCTGAGAACATTCGCAACATTCGCACTGGAAAGCGCAAAAAGCAAAATCTCTCTTTCAAAGACAATATTTTGACAATTAAGCAAGTTCTGAGCACTCGTTTCCTCCTAAATGCTTGTTTAAAACATCTCCTCGTTTGCTATAAGCCTCTACTGTTTCACGACCGTATGTTTGGTGATTTATACCACAATTAAGAAAGAAATTTTTAAAATTAAGACATGGGTAGAAGTTTTCATCAATTTTCAAAGTCAATGCATGGACATGAGTTTTTTTTTAAACCCGCATAATGTCATCCAACATGGCATACACTGAAATTGATATCATTAAAACTAACAAACAAAAAAAGGAAAATGTGCGAAAACCACCAATATTACATGTTTAAGTTCAGCATTCTAACGAAATTGTTGAAGATCAGAATGGTAAATTTAATAATTTGAGTCCCTGTCAGGCTGCTCATCCCCCCACCCTAGGACAGTGACGAAATTTTGTTGTTGAACTCTAGATTTTGGAATACATTTTTGGTTGAAAGTGTATGCTAATGACCGACTAGCTTTTTGGAAACTTTTGTTTACAGACAGCCTTTCCAGCAAAATTCGGAGAGTACTCGATTGGAAATTCCGACTTTTAGAACAGGGAGAACTCCAATTGAGTGCGTCGGAACTGTGTTCTGGCAGCGTTCTACCCATTCCATCGAAATAGGTGGTGTGAATGGAATCGGTCAGTGTTTTATACTGCACCAAACTGAAATATTTTTAGATACTGGTTTTTTTTGCCATAAAATAAGATAATGGTTACATTTCAGTACTATGCCAAGAATTTCACCAACATAAATACCAGAAATAGTGTTATTTTTCAGTAAATTATAAATATTGCTTTTTGTTGACTGATCTAAAAACTAAGAAAACTTAGTTGAACTATGAAGTATGGCTTATTAAGACCATTAGGAGTTCTTTAGACTTCAAAAGATATAATAAACATGCAATTATGTAACACTTTTTATAAAAACCTATCATGATTCTGTTCCGACAGCCAATTTCACTCGTTTGGCAGATTCTGTGGTAGACTCTTTCTCCGTCGTTACCAGAAAATAAACGACTGTCACACTTGCTCTCTGTATCTATTTTAAAAACTCTCTCTCAAGCTGTTTATCGACAAGGCTTATTGCTCATCACAATAATTCATGATAAACCTTGAAATGGATAAAGCATGATCGAGTAAATATGCACTATTTGTGATAAAGATTAGAAGAAGTACAGCTGATACTTTATAAACCAGTAACTGGGCGGTGTAAACAGCGCACTGAACAACATTATATGGCAAACATTGTGCAGAATTTGTACAGCTCGAAGGTTTAACATACCACAGTAATGTAGGCATTCCAAACATATGTAAGGCAATAAATTAGTGACCAGGTTAAGTGGCATCAAATTGCTATCAGCAACCCAGTTGGGATAATGGTAAACATACATCTGTAATATGACTCCAATTTCTTTGTATTTTTAAACCTAACACTAGCTGGTGTTGTTATGTACTTGTAAACGTGGGGAATACCGCCTAATTTAAACCTCAAGGAAAGATAACTGAAACTCGCTAAGGATTCTCTGGCGGTTATAGCCGCCAGACAAAATTGGTTTACTACTGTCGTTGTCTGCTGAAAGTACAGACAAGCGCAGTGAAACAGTCAAATTCTGTGGAAGAGTCGGAATTTGATTCTGGCATTGACTGTTTCACTGCGCATGTCTGTATTTCATCAGACAAGCAGACAGTAGTAAACCAATTTTGTCTGGCGATTATAGTCGCCAGAGAATCCTCAGCGAGCTTCAGTTATCTTTCCTTGAGGTTTAAAATAGGCTGTATATTCCCCACGCTTACAAGTACATCCTGCTGGAGATTAACTTGGAGTCATATTACGAGATGCATGTTTACCATTATCCCAACAGGGTTGCTGATAGCAATTTGATGCCACTTCATTGTCGGCCACTAATTTATTGCCATACATATGTTTACAATACTAAGATATCTTAAACCTTCGAGTTGCTCAAATGCTGCACAATGTTTGCCATATCATGTCGTTCAGTGCTCTGTTGTAAACACCTTCTAGTTGCTGGTTTAATAAAGTATAAGCTGTACCTCTTCTTTTTTTATCACAAATGGTGCATATTTACTCTTTATTCATGTCAAGTTTTATCATGAATTATTGTGATGAGCAATAGGCCTAGTTGATAAGAAGCTGGGAGAAAATTTTAAAATAGATACAGAAAGAACGTGTGACATCATCCAGCAGCCAATCAGAGGACTCTAGTTTTTGGTTTACAACAGTCGTTTATTTTCTGATAACGACGGAGAAAGAGTCTAATTCTGGCACAGTTCCGACAGCCCAATCGAGCACGCCCGGATATTCATTAGTCTCTAAGAAAAACATAAACGATGTCCTGCTTTTGACCAACAAAATCAATATAACGGATCGAATCTATTTCATATATGGGATCATCCTGAACAGTTGTTTGAATCAAATAAAGTGACAGTTCAATTTATACATAAATAATATTTTGCTATGAAGGTTTTCATCACGTGACTTTCTAAAAAAAGACGCATAACATTTTTTCTACACCTTGTAGAAAATACAACACACGTATGTTTATATAATTTAACATGTCGTTATATATCAGCTCAATTTCTGATTTGATGTTACTACAACGTCCAGATATTGTTTCATCAACATTTAGAAGACTTTTCTTGCAAATAGGGGGAACGGAATAGCATTCCCAAGCTCTAGACGGGCGGCTTTGTCTAAAGTGACCACGTCCGGTGCCGCTGTTAACCGGTGTTACCCTTCAAAGTTCAAGTTTGGTCCATTATAATATGTCGGTCATCAGGATGACCGACAATTAGACTATATGACTTTATGTAACGTAATGATAACTCGAAGCCACACAAATACGGCTGTAGCGTCTAGTCGAACATGCAAGAGACAGACACACTACATCCATACCATACACTACCACCCGTATCTACAATACATGATAGATCAAATATGCCTTTAAACTGCCACACACAACGATCGATATTCTGAGTGGATTGAAATGTGTTATCACCATCAAGGGAGGTAACTGAAACTGATAACTGCACTGAAGTGAAGTACGATTAGTAGTATTTCCAAAAAACTTTCAGAGGAGGTGAACATTTTAATCCTTTTGTGACTGATATTTTCTAGTCAGATAGTGCCAAAATGATTAGTATATTCTTAAAGGGTTACATTTTGTCTTCTTCATTTTGTTTTCAGTCAAGTTTGTCGTTTGTGAACAACAGAATATCAGTTAGCCTGGCCTCGGCTAGATGGTTATATTAAAATATACTGAGCCAAAATCGATTAGGTTAAGAAGTGAAATATGCATATCATGAATGGCCACATCCAGCAGACACAGCCTATCCCACACAGCCAGAAGGTGGAGAGAAAAATAGAGCATGGTTTAACAATAATCAGTTTCAAAATGAACGCCACAAACAATTAACGAAAATGAGAACCCGAGGGATTACCGCCTTGGAACGGTCAGTGGCAAAATAATTTTCCACTGGGGTTTAAACCAGGTTCTAGGGTGCACCAACCTCACACTTGCCCCAACAGGTTCTCGTATCACAAAACAAGTACACGTTGTCTTGGTGAAATAACTCCAACCCACCCATCGGCTCAACAATGTTGCATGCAAAACACACAAACATATAACAAATAAGAAGCTTATAGCATTGCAAAGCCAAAGGGCGGGTACTCAATGATGTTACTGAGACCAGAGCTCCTGGAGTAAAATCAGCAAGAACACGATGACAAGGATTAAAGAGGTATAAAGTACGAGATAACAAGACCTGCATGCATACTTCCAAAAACCGCACACCATTTTTTTTTGATAATATTCAATTAAACTCTAATACATTGACTGCAAAACATTTTGATTATGATTATTTTGACGATTTAAGTTAAACTTGATTGATCATGTTCTTACCTTTTATCGATCGCTTTATATATGTATATTAATTTAATATTTTTTCATGTCTCTGTTTGTATTTTGCATATCATTGTTGTTTCTATGTTTTGTTACTACTGAATATATACTGAAAGGATAAAGAAACGCAGGGTAACAATTGGATAGGCAGGTTCGAAAGCTCATGCTCCACGACGGTTTACACTGAGGCAGTGGAGACAAGTTTTATTCACTTTCGACACATGTTAAGGTGTATCATGACCTAATAACTCAATACACAAAGTTTCACTTTATTTGGAGAAGGCGTTCTTAATATATCGGAACAAATGTTACCCTGCGTTTCTTTATCCTTTCAGTATATGTATGTACTTATTAAGAGGGCCCCAAGGGAGATTAGTTATTTTGACTAATTGGGTTACCCTCTATAAATAAAGACATTCATTCATTCATTCATTCATTCATTCATTCATTCATTCATTCATTCATTCAATCAGAGCAGCAGTTTTGGTAACAAACCATGTTTGATATAAAGGAAAACTGTCTTTTGTCATTCACAAAGAAACAGGTAACCAATTAACAAAAACATTTTGCCGGAAGACACCGGGTTTTATTAAAAGAATAATCAATAAGCAGTATGTCTCATATTATGGATCAAGAGTATTTCATATTATTATCATATGTAAGACATATGTGACTGTGACTGAAAACTAAAGTCAAATGCGTAACATTCATTATTATTAAAGAAAGAAAATAAGGTTAAATTTAGCAAACTTGTGAGTGCTGGTTTAATGTAAGAAATTAATGTGCTGTTAAAGCGCAACTATAAATATACTATAAACTATATACATGAAAAGTAGCTCTGCAATGTCCTTATCACATGTATTAAGCAAGTTATCACAGCAACGATTTGTCTCATTCGAAAAACTGGAAATGCAGGTACAGTATCTCAACACACGAATTGAAAAAAAACAACATGAAAAATCCCTTAAAATAAAACACTGTAAAACAAGCAATATACTTGTAAAATAATCTTGTATTATTTCGCAGGTTTCTAGAAAAAATAATATATGAATGTGCAACATTTCAATTGCAATTAAAAACAATGAATTCAGTATTAAGAATTTTACGTCACAAACGCCATTATGAATGACAGCAATGGCTATAATATAATGGTTATTATATTACTTAAAAAAAGAAAGTAGTTTTGCTTGATATGTTTACAACCTCTACTCAGTATACTGCTTTTCTTTAAAATATACCGAAAACATTTCTTTTATTTAAATCAGTTGGCCTCATTTTCTCTGAAATCTACGAAAAATTAATAACACTTTACAGATTTTCATAAGTCGGCCTTACATTACACTGGAACAAGTATGTAACATTGGAACTATATCATCAGTTTGTTTGCCTCCAGAACAATTAACATTGGAATGTCTTCATCGGTGTGTTTGCCTCCAGAACATTTAACATTAGAACGATCAAGCTATCATCGGTATGTTTGCCTTCAGAACAATTAACATTAGAACGATCATGTTATCATCGGTATGTTTGCCTCCAGAACATTTAACAATTGAAGAACGATCAAGTTATCATCGGTATGTTTGCCTCCAGAACATTTAACGTTGGAAAGTCATCATCGGTGTCTTTGCCTCCAGAACATTTTTAACATTACAACGATCAAGTTATCATCGATATGTTTGCCTCCAGAACATTTAACGTTGGAACTTCATCATCGGTGTGTTTGCCTCCGCAACATTTTACGTTAGAACGATCCCGTTATCATCGGTATGTTTGCCCTCAGAACATTTCACTTTGGAACGTCATCATCGGTATGTTTACCTCCAGAATATTTAACATTAGAACGATCAAGTTATCATCGCTATGTTTGCCTCCAGAACATTTAACATTGGAACGTCATCATCGGTGTGTTTGCCTCCAGAACATTTAACATTAGAACGATCAAGTTATCATCGATATGTTTGCCTCCAGACCATTTCACTTTGGAACGTCATCATCGGTGTGTTTACCTCCAGAATATTTAACATTAGAACGATCAAGTTATCATCGGTATGTTTGCCTCCAGAACATTTAACATTGGAAAGTCATCATTTGTGTCTTTGCCTCCAGAACATTTAACATTAGAACGATCAATTTATCATCGGTATGTTTGCATCCAGAACAATTAACATTAGAACGATCACGTTATCATCGGTATGTTTACCTCCATAACATTTAACATTAGAACGATCAAGTTAACATCTGTATGTTTGCCTCAAGAACATTTAACAATAGAATGATCACGTTATCATCGAATGCTTGCCTCCAGAACATTTAACATTGGAACGTCATCCTCGGAGTGTTTGCCTCCATAACATTTAACATTAGAACGATCACGTTATCATCGGTGTGTTTGCCTCCAGAACATTTACATTAAAACGATCACGACATCATCGGTGTGTTTGCCTCCAGGACATTTAACTATAGAATGATCAAGTTATCATCGGAGTGTTTGCCTCCAGAACATTTAACATTGGAACGTCATCATCGGAGTATTTGCTTCCAGAACATTTATCATTAGAATAATCACGTTATCATCAGTGTGTTTGCCTCCAGAACATTTAACATTGGAACGTCATCATCGGAGTGTTTGCCTTCAGAACATTTAACATTAGAACGATCACGTTATCATCGGAGTGTTTGCATCCAGAACAATTAACATTAGAACGTCATCATCGGAGTGTTTGCCTCCAGAACATTTAACATTGGAACGTCATCATCGGAGTATTTGCCTCCAGAACATTTAACATTAGAACGATAACGTTATCATCGGTGTGTTTGCCTCCAGAACATTTAACATTAGAATGATCACGCTATCATCGGAGTGTTTGCCTCGAGAACAGTTAACATTAGAATGATCACGTTATCACCGGTGTGTTTGCCTCCAGAACATTTAACATTAGAACGATCACGTTATCATCGGTGTGTTTGCCTCCATAACATTTTACATAAGAATGATCACGTTATCGTCGGAGTATTTGCCTCCGGGATATTTAACATTGGAACGATCAGGTTATCATCGGTAATTTTGCTTCCAGAACATTTAACATTGGAACGATCACGTTATTATCGGTGTTTGCCTCCAGAACATTTAATAGGGAGACACAAATAACAATTCTGTTTTCCAATTGCATGCCAGCAATAGTTTTAGCAAAATGATGTTGTTCGCATTGCTAGGAAACTTGCAACTTTTTTAATAAAGAGGTCTTTTTTATAAATTGCCGATAGCTATGCCAAAGAAGTTGGAATCCTTAACTTATAAACATTTGCTGAAAAAAATAAAGCGGAATTTGAGACTGGAAGCACCTGTTCTTAAATCTAGAAACTGAACTGAACATTTTACGACTTCTATTGGTAGTGCCACGTTGATAATCATTGTTTTTTCTATTTTTAATTGCAATCAGAAGAATTCTTTCGAATTGTGTACGTCCATGATAGTTCCCTTTCTCTTGCTACATTTCCTTCCGTAAGAGGCATATTTTCCGTTAGTAGTTGGAAACATTCGCTCCGACAGTTTTTAATTAATGAAAACTCAGCTGACGAAAGATTGTGACAGGAAATATTGTAGAACATGCACTCACGATATTAAAATCAATACCTATTATTACTTAATATTGTAAAGAGCAAAGATCTAACCTTTTGTATAATAAAACATCGCAAAATAAACTGCAACTAGTGTGATCATCATTATTGACAAATGGAAAGGATCTTAAAAGCGTCGTTGCAAGGGAAAACTCCGTATTATCGTCCATTCGATTATATATCTTCGTATTGAAAACTTTTAAAATATTAAAGATAACCCGGAGGAAAAATTAGGTATGATTTAAAATGCAAACAAGATAAAACTGTCAATGTGATAAATGGTAAATATCATATAAAACTGCACGTAAGCACTTCCAAAAAGCACGAAGAAAATGTGTGGTCTTAAATGTTTTGTTTGAGGGGCGGAAGTTTAAACACGAGTTTTAGTACAGAAATCATACAATATCATTTTAGTAAGATGTGACTTCAAATCGTTCTATAAAATCCCACTTATCACTCTTTACCTAATATCAGCTTGGGTCTGTATTCAAAGAGTGATGAAGACAGGCTATAACTTAGTTGGAAGAATTTGTATTAATTATATTCATCGACTGGAATTTAGGCTTTGAAATGGTCATCACAAAACACTAGAAACGTTTGGGAAATACCTAAATACCTTATTTTTAGCACGATTATCGCGAAATCTCAGCACATAAATTATAATAAAGACAGCTACATGTAACTATGATGTGCCGAGGTCGCATATGTCAATAATTTTATCAGCATAAATCAGTCCCCCGCGTCACATAATTGGGATAACGTTTTTCAGCCTTGCATGTTCATTGAAACGGTGATAGTCTGAACTTGAACAACTTACAGACAGAGTTCATGATTATACATCAAATCATTCTTGTGTTATTGACGGGACAATATGCAGTTGATGTCATCATCATGACATTTGACATATTAATCAAAAGGTAATCTACAGTTATAATGAACCATATTTAAACCAAGTTTAAACAGAAGTCTCCGTGACTATTGACCTTTCTAACTAAAACTGAAAAGAGCCATCTTATGACTATAAGCTTTCTCCAGCATTGTTTGCTGACTCATAGTCATACAAATAAACAGTTATAGACTGAACAGCAAATAATATTATTATCCCTCTCACACCCAACCACTCCAACACACACACATACACACCCCAAACAATAAAGATCATAACAATAGTGTTTAAATGTGAATCATTTGGCTGGAAGTTATTGAAGTACTGACATTAAAGTTAATCAGCCTAATTTTATATTTTTCTAAAATGCAGAAAATGTCACATAAATAATATATAAGTAGAGGATAATGTTTATTCAAAGCAAAATCTTTGGTAACTACACCAATCACATGCTGCATACCTCAGTTCAACAACCATGTTTAACATCCACCGGGGTTTAAACCAATAAGTCAGCTTAAAGGTTTCGTAGCAACGTTAAAGCAATGCAATCATAAGTAGGCGGAAAATTATAGAATGGCATAGGAAAATCCAGTCAAACGTAGATCGGAGTCACAAGAAGTTATTATTTTATTAGATGCCTTCTAAATTTATAGTGCATGTGCACTTTTTATACGCCCGTTTGAAAAACGGGACGTATTATGGGAACACCTGCGGCGGGCGGGCGGGCGGGCGGCGTCCACATGGTTTCCGCTCTCTTAGTCAAAGAGTTTTCATCCGATCTTTATCAAACTTGGTGAATATGTTGGTGGGCATAATATCTCGACCAAGTTCTATAACCTGCCGAATCCCCCCAGCCACTCCTGAATTATGGCCCTTGAATTGTCCAAAAACTGAATTAGCGGTATCTGCTCTCCAAGTCGAATAATTTTCATCGGATCGTTACGCAACTTTGATGATCAGCATTTTGACGGGCGTATTTTGTGTCAGTTTGGCACTCTTGTTTATTTGTGTAAAAGCAAGCTGCGCTCAGACCCGAGCTATGTTGCGTTAGCAGTAATTTACGTTTCATTTTCAGCAAATAAACAGGTTGAATCAAATCAAACCTGCAATTATGTTTTACAGCTTTCAGAGTTATTTGTTAATGTTTTCTCAGATTTGTTAATAAAAGCTTCTCAAAATGTTTGATATAAATGCAGTATAAATAATAATATATGGATTCAAAATAGTAACAAATTTGAGGCAAATTTTGCTTTTCTTGTTAAGCTTGAACTGATCTTTTTGTGACAGCATTATCACCATTAAATGTGATCATATTCAGGCTCGTTCTGACCCATTTCAGTATGTTTGCCAATCCTGTCATGCTGGTTCATTTTGGTTCCAGTACTGTTGAGGTTATTGTAGGTTTCATCGGTAAAATTTAAATTTACGCCAGGTTTAGGTTTCCCTGCAGGTCTGTTGATATGAGAATATGCATCATTCAGAATAACGTCAGACTGCAGCTTTTCAGTATCTTTATCAACGTGTGAATATGTATTATCACGTGTATAGTTATTCTCAAGGTGTGTCATGTGTGAATAAGTTGGATCAAATAATACAGCGGGAGTTTCAGACTTTAAATGTCCGTAACCGTTCTCATCTACATGTATCTCGTTGTTTATGTCTGGATTAGTAGTCTCATATTGATAGTCGCTTTCTTCAATGGTGCCAGAGGTTTTATAAACTGCTTTATTTTCAGCAGGTACATTTGCGTAAAGTGCGATGTCAGATTGGATATCTTGATCAGTGTATGCTGTGTTAGAGAACGTACATGTATGAGTGGCTTCGTCCGATTTGCTATAAATAGCACTAGTGTCAGCTTTCTTCTGATTTCGCCTCTTTCTAAAATAAATGTAAGGATGGTAGTAATGGTGTTCATATTTAGACTAATTTGGTTACAATAAAAATAAATGATAGGCGATAGTCATTAGCTTTTCATAGAAAGGAATTATTTCCTTGTTTTCTTCATTTGTTCGTAGGTTAGTGTGTTTTCCGATTGAGATACAAAATGTACGAGTGTAAAAACAAAAATCTGGCAAAGTTTTCATATAAAAAATGGCTTGAAGGCATAGATTTAATGCTTTTGACTTAATGTTAAAGAAAAATCAACTTTGACAGAAGCCGAACACGGCGAATGCAAGCTTGTTATGAAGAAATTCGATGTTAACAAAATCATGGTGACTATGTAACCTTCAATGCGATATTATCTTTTTAAAACCTTTCTGTTAGCACCATTGTATGATCGGGGAATAAAGAATAGGTTTGTCTTAAACTAGAAAACATGCAACTCGGAACTTTAGCATTAGGAGATCTTGGAATATAAAAGCAACAGGCGAAAAAAAGGGAGTCATGTCCTCCGGTTTATCAACAATACCTACAGACTGGGATATTTATAACACCTAACAAATTGATCGAATTATTCTATTCAAATAATATTCTTTTATAGAAATGTTATTCACAAAAGGAAAAATCGTGTTCAACGACATTCAGTGGCCGTTATGGTTGTTATGATAATTACACTATACTTAGTAAAGTACAAAGAACACAATCTACATAACACAGTTTACCTTATAATGAGAAAGGTTATCACACCAATCGCAGGAATAACGACACCTAAGGGAGCTGATATGTAGATTGCAAGTAGACTTTTGCTTGTTTGGGCTGGAACAAACACACAGAAAACACAGACGTCATAATAAATATAACAAGCATGAATTAAAACAGCAACCTCTTGACAGGTTAAACTCATTAAACATTGGAATAGTAAAACTAATGTTTATATACATATTATGTTTAAGAAAATTGTTATAGATATTTATTCACTAACTATACAAATATGGTTAATTAACCAAAAGTCGTTGCATACCGGATGAATTAACGTTTAGCTGTGTATTGTTCGCTGCAACAGTAGTATTTGATTTGGTAATTTCACTTGTTGCTGTCGGTGTGGTGCTTGAGATTATTGTTGTAACATTCGTCGTTGTTATTGTCGATATATCACCACCTGTGGTCGTTGTTGTTGATAAAGATGTAGTAGATAACCAGGTGACAGCAAATGAAGATGATGATCGTGTTGTATGTGAGATTGTAGGCGTGGGTGTTTCTGAAATGAGTATTTGGGTTATAGTTATTTCAATTGAGAATATAAATTATATTGTCTCTTCTTGGGAGCGAACCCGCACCGTCACGGCAACAGCGCCTAGCAATCCCATTCCCACAACGCAACCGACTGAGCTTGCCGTGGCAACTCAAAAAATGTTGATCGGACGGCCTGCTTAACGTTATAATCACTGCATGACATCGGTAACGGATTAATTTACTGATAACAGTTCTGACTTTATGTATGGGAAGACATTTTACGGCCAAAGAGCGCTACTGTGAATTTCAAATGATATTGCCTCTACCTGGGGAGCGACCCTGCACCGTCAAGGCGAAGTAAAACCACAAAAAGTAAAACATTGGTTTTAAGAAATGAAAGTAAGCTACTGTGGTAAATCCATATATACACGACCCTATTACTTGAATTTTCAACGTAATGTCGGTGGCTTTTTTGAAATATTCTTTTGTCTTGTTGATTCCAGATATGTTTACTGTTTAGTATTTAAGTATTTTAAATAGCAAAATATTATTTAGAAAAAAATATAACGAATAAAGTAAACCATTGCAGAAATGTCCGGTCCATCCTTCGGTGCAATGACAAGTGAATGTGTCGGCATTTATGTCGTTGCAGGTTGCTCCGTTCTCACAAGGGCTCGTTATACACACTAAAATGGAGTTTTCTTAAAAAAGTTAATACGTACAAATGATTTCACGAGTCACTTCAAAGAATAAGGCCGATCAAAACATATTGACAACTCAAGCGGATCCACAAGTGCAATAACAATAATAATACTTTTGTTTTAATTCAATGGAAATGATGGGTATTTGCTGAACATTGAATGCTAGAAGTGATTCTCGTGGTATGAGTCTGTAAATGCTCTGATTTGAGGGTGTTTCATTCTTATACCTCTGCTGGGAGCTTCGTAAAATATCAGGCTTTATGTGAATTATGGAGAAAATGAATGGAAATGGAAAATACAAGAGTAAAAGTGATTTTAAATAGGGATATTTTACGGGTATGTACAATTAAATCTTTTTTAATAAAGAAATATGACGAAACCATGGATAACAACTATAAAAATAATGAAAATAACAGTATATTTTATCAGTTTGTTTGGAAATGCTACATTTTGTAACTAATATTGGTCAGGATTGTTGTACAACAAAATGCCAGACTGTCTACTGTGATTCCTGTGAGCTCTCAATATCAGAAAACTTTCTCTTCCCCGACATAATCTTAATGTTAAAACCATCTCCAGAAATATTAGCGAGTTAAAACAAAATGGCTGCCATTTCCTAGAGTTTCTTGCTGAAATCTTTATAACTTTTCTGCCCTGTCTTATTAGCCAATCAAAATGCTTCAAATGCGGGCTTTATATCTATAACACTTTTCGGCCCGGGGCCGAAAAAGTGTTAATGATAATGGCCCTGTTATAAAGCAGGCCGTCGTTTTATTGAACGTGGCAGATGCTTTTTATAGGGCTAATAACGTATAGTTATTTAATATTAGTATTATTATTATACATTTATTATTAGTATTAGTATTATTATTATCATTATTATAATTATTATTATTATATTTGGTAAGTAACGTTTTTTTCTCGAGATATATCGCAAGTTTTTCCTTTAATATAAAAGTACGCAGACTATGTGTCTATGTTAGATTGTATTTATTGATAGTTTACGTGTTTCTTAAAATCGCTGCATATTGACCTGCTTTATACTTACTCCATGTGTCGTAAATAATAATATGATTTGGATCTCCGCATATTTCATCGGTGTTCCCTGGACATTTGTTGCTGCATTCTGTCGATTTTCTATTTTTATTGTAGTTATCTCCACCAAAACATTTCCATCCCTGACATGAATTTTGCAATATTAGTTCAGAACTTGACTATTGAAAACTTGAAAGCAGTACTGTTCTAAAAACTTTGCAAATACAACGAAATAATAGAAGAAAAGCTTCATTAAACAAAAAGTACATAAAAAGTTTTAAATGATTAAATATTCTAATTACTTTGCTAGATACCAGTATGAAAAGACACTGAATTCTTATCATATGGCCTTTGAATCCTTATCATAAGTCCTTTGAAAATGAATTTCAAGTTAGCCGAATCCCTGCTACAGTCCGGAAAGATTGGAATGTTTAAATTCGCAAGAGAGATGCTACTTAACTCCCTTTGCGTTATTATACAATTATGTAGATATTAAGATATGTACCTTTGTTCCAGCGTATCGTTTCAGCTTGGATTTGCAATGGCTTTTGCAAAAGTCCCCATCATTTTTGTTTTGGTCCACGTACATTTGTGATGGGTTTATCAAGCTATCTCCATTCGTATCTCGGAAACATCCTATATACCCCGCTGGTTGAATAGCTGGATATATGGATATAGAAAAAGAATGCATATTACATATGTAAATGTTCAAAAGGATAAGTTCACTATTCGTAGAAGAGTTTACAACATTTTCTGCGATATACGGAAACTATAAACTACAATTGTTCCATAATACGCATCATCACTGTCGAGTAACGATTGTCTTGAGTCGAATTGTGAGTGTTCTACACTAGTCAAAAGTTCTAAGTGCACACTTGACAAATGTTGATTTTTCCAACTATTTGATTGAATCTTTCAAAATATTTAAATGGCATGAAAAAAATATCAATTTCCTATTAAAGCACGCAAATTAATTTGTAATTGCTTAACGCGAATGAAAAAAATAACATTTTAGCACACTGGTATACAGAAACCAATTCTCAAGTAAAAAAATCATTGCATTTCCTACAGTTGTGATTATTTTCTCATCTTTGTATCATTAAAATTTGACAAAATCTTAAGGAAATGTTGTGGTTTGCAATTCTATTGCATCGAAATAACTCCGAAATGGTCTGCTGGACACGTTGAGCCAACACATTCTTCTCTGTTTTATCCATAACGCTTTTAAGTACATTTGAAGGAGAAAATTCCATTTTTCTCGCACTGTTGTGTGTAAATAGTTTCTGAGTGGCTTCAAAATTTCGGATGAAGCAATACTTTGTAATACATTGTGTTGATATGTAACAGACTTTTAAAGAGATCAAAATTTATTCATTTGGATAAAATAGACTAGTAATTCGGAAACTTTTTTTAAAACATTTCTGACCAAATTAACGTCATTTTCCAGTAAGTCGATTCTGAAGTTTAGTTAACTTATATTAATTTTAATTTTAAACAAATGTAATGATAATACTTTCCTGTAAACGTTCTTTTACGTAATTATTTAATGACGTACCAGAGTAACGACAACGTTCAACGTAAGCAACGTTATCAATCTAGAAAATAATATCATTCGTATTTTTTCTTATAATGATTAAATATGCAAAAATGAAGTATGTCTTTTGCATTTACGAACAAAATAAGTATTTTAAAATAACAAATGTAAGGAAAGTCACTAAAGAGCATTTTGACGCCACTTTCCCGGTCTTCAGGCGTCAAACGTTTCATTGTTGTGCTGTGGTGTTTTTGAGATTGTCCAGTGACGGTGAACGTATAGACAACAAAATCGATTGTAAAAAAATTAATTTTGATTGCCGAACCGGGATTACGTATAAACAGCGTATGCCAACGTGGATGACGTAATACGCAAAACTAATGCACGGTTTTCAAATAATTAGTATGAATTTATCATAATATTATTTAACAACATATCAAACTTTCTTTTAATTAGGATAATTTTACTTTGAGATATTCAAAATTGAAAAGCATGCACTTAGAACTTTTGACAAGTGTATGGTAGTTTTCAGATGGCGACATAACAAGACACAAATACATATGTGCTGTATTGTTTCTAATATAACAAACGGTATAGAAAGGTATACATGGTTCATATGAATTGTTGTTTCGTTGATTGCTAACTTATCTAATAAAAAAACATATTTTAAAAGTTCTTAGTATATACCTTAAACATAACGTATTAGATGATAATACAACTAGTAGTGAAAGAAAAAGTAATAAAATAGATGAAAAGGGAACTTTGAAGACCTTCGAACACGACAAATATGAAAATATTGCAGGCTCGGTTTTATTGAGCCAGTTCATGGGCAGAAATGGAAATGCTTATTTCTGCCCATGCCGCCTATCCCCGGGCTGAGCACACCTCAATATTAACACCAATGAAGAGTGCAATTTTGATCTATCCCAAACGATGGTATGCATATGGCGGTGAATATGGATACTTCAGTGTGGTATTTTAGAATAATACCATTCAATGCTCAGCGGCGAATGGTCCCCAGATAAAAGAATGTGTTGGTCCTAAACGAGAAAACAATGGGCGGAACTAAACAGAATAGAATTTTGACAGGGGATCTGAGAATATAAATCCTGCATATCATAGACAACGCGAAGGACAAACTTTAAAATTTAAAGCACCCCTGGGATTGATTGAACAATGTCCAAATCTTTAAACTTTATGTAAGCAATAAAAACAAAATTAAAAAAACTCTAGAATATACTAAATTCATTATAAGTTTCAAGATTTTAGAAGATTATAGAAGCTGGTGTCATGTAATCATTAAAAATTATTATTAGTTCAGTTTAAAATATCAAAATATATCAGACTTTTAAAACAATAATTCGTGGTAACAATTGTTACTGTAACTGCAAATGTAATAGAAGAAGAAACTGCTACGAAGGGTTAAATGCTTTCCATTTACTACAAAAGAACCAACGCATTTGCAATGAATGATAATTGTCGTTTTCTACCATAATTTAAGAGTAAATTCATAAAATTATGACCAGTAAAAGATATTGTAAACGATTTAAACAATACTTAACCTTGTATCCCGTAAAACGACGCAAAATAAACTGCAAGTAAGTAAACTCTTCGTTCCGTCGACATTTTTAACATCCGTTTCAGAATATGTCTATATAATTATGCAAGCTAGTCAAAACTTCCGTGATATAGTCATATTTACGTTCTTTTGAACATGTTAGATACATCCCGATGGCTGCCAACCAGGAAAAAAAAATATTGGTGAAATGCGGTTTAAAATAGGTCATACAATTGTTGTAATAAAAGAGGTAAATACTTCATAAACAGCACGTAAGAGTAAGCTGCTGTTTTGATCGATTTTCAAGTTTCGGAAGTTGAAGCTTAAAAATGTTCCCATTTTTAACTCCCTAACACAACAATCATTCTAAAGCACACAAAACTAGTAACATTTAGAACTGTGCTCAAACTTAAAATGTCAACAACATTAACAGTCTTCATAAATAAAAAAAAACTGTCTCTTGAACAAAGGTTGTTTTTCAGATCAATTATGGAATGTTTTCAGTTTAAAATGTTTTAGTTTATATAACAAACAGAAATGAAGAGATCAAATTTTCATGCTCAAATTTAGATGATGAACGGGATGAACCGGGAAGATTCGTGAAGAATAGTTCAGATTTACCCGGTATATAGCCCCGGTGGATTCCGATTTGGACACTAATTTGTATTTCCCAAGACTTGTTCAGAGGAGGTTGATGTGACTGATTGTTTCTAGTCACATTTGCCAAAATGTTTAGCATAGTCTAAAAGGGATACATTATGTCTTCTTCATTCCGTTTTCAGACAATTCTTGTTGTTGGTTAACAACAGAACATCAATAAGCCTGACACTCGGCTAGATGGTTTTATTTAAATACTTGTCATAATATTGTTTACAAATATTTTGGTTTATTTTAGTTCTTACTTTCTTTTTCTGATCTCCGTCGAACCCTACGTTCTGGGAGCAAAGGGAAGGTAAAAACAGAAAAATGAACTGCCTGTCAGAGTTTTTTTGTGAGAAATTTTTGGATGACGGGGGAACAAATAACAGAACAAAGGGACTGGAACCAGTCTATATCAATGAGAAATAAATGTGAAAAATTATTAATACTATTTTGAAGATATTTATGTATTAAGTAAGATTTGTTTGTAGCTTGAATATGTTTGAAAATACATAAATTTTAACTAGTGTCCAAATGAAACGATACCACGTGTTTGCAAGGACATACAATAAAACCAAACGGCTATAGAACATTTGGATTGGTCATTCGAGAGACATTTAAAGCATCAATTTTATCAATTCTGTGCAAGCATAAACAGAATTTAAAGATGGGTCAGATCTAAAACGAACATTATATTTAGTTTGGACACTAGTATATACTCTCCTTTGACTCCATGGGGCTATCATCTCGGTGAGGTCATTAAGTACCCGCCCATGTGTTTTATTGTCGGGTTAATGGGTGGCGTGGAGTTATTTGACTATGACAACATGCACGTGTTGTTTTGTGACTGACCGTTCCAATGCGGTAAACCCTTTGGGTCTGATTTTCATTAATTGTTTGTGGGGTTATTTTAAAATTGATCATTGTATAACCATGTTCTCTCTGCGTTCTGGCTCTGTGGGTCGGCTGTGTCTACTAGATGTGTGTCTGCTCTTCCTGATATGCATATTTCACTTTTTGGAAACAGTCTACATGTATGTAAGTTTACTCATTACTAAACCGATTAAACATGAAAACATTTATCTTACAAAGTTCCGTATGAAAGAGTTGAATGTAGAAATAGTTATCATTCGTCACAGATGAGAGACCCTTAATTTTCTTTTCATGAAGGTTATTACGTTTACAATCGTTACAATGGGTTTGTTGGTTGACGCCTGACGTTCATCAATGCTATTGGTCGACCAAGGTAAGTCAGTGATGTTTAATAATGACATGATAAATAAGTCTGTTGACCAAATTAGCACCCTTTCTAGAGAGCTGTTTTGGTGCGCTTTTTCCTCCGCCTCCACAAGAAGGGATAATAGCATTCCTTCTTTACTACCAACTAGTCTTAACTAGTCATACTTTTTAACACAGATTGATAGTTCGCGAGCAGCATTTATTGATGGCTATCCCGAAGAAACGGATTCTTTACCTTAAAACTAGAATGTGTCCTCGTACACTGATGGCCCTACTGATACAACAACATTTGTAACAAAGGGCCGTAACTCAGGTTAAAATGGTCACAGGAAAACATTTTTAAACGATGATCTTCACATCTTGCTTGATCATCTGTGCAACTTTGAAAGAAATCAGCCTAATTTTTAATGAGGAGTTTTTGGGGACGTACGGACGGACGATTGCAAATCTGTATGCCTCCAACTTCGCGGGGGAATAAAAAACACTTCATCTTATAATCAAGTTAAATAAAAAATATGTTCTTGACGTTTTTAGTTTTAGAAATGACAGACTATTCTCTTTCATTTCCATTTCCTAGTATTTGATATCGTAAATTACATAGTAGTAACGGGAAAATTGCTAGTGCCATGTAACAATTCAACAATAATTCACGATATGATCATTTTTATAATTTAAATTGTTACATTTTACACAATAATTGATTATCTCACTATTTACAGCTAAATATATAAGATGAAATGTCGTCTGCTCGACTTTGTGAAGTAATTTCAAGGAATAACGACAAACTTTCGAAGAATTGTTTTCGCATGGTGCGTCTCATATCTTAAATGGTTGCTATTTAAGGCGTGTGTTTGATGTGTTTGTGTGGTTGTTTGAAGACATATTTGCCTTGGTATGTTTAATTTTTCTTACAGTATCAATGTGAAGGATATTTATTACTTGCGCAAGCTAGATGAAATAGCGTTTAACCTTAAAGACTATTTTGTTTTTACACATTTTCATCATTCCAACTATAACACGATGGATCATCCGTCCTCAAAAGGGTCTAATAAAAAGAAACAAAAAACATTAAATAAAAAGTGAAAATCTTGAAAAAAGCAATTTGTTTTATGTATGGCAAGTGAGAATTATAGTCATTAACCTCGTGGGTTAATTGTTGCCAAGCCTGCTGTATGTAAAATCCTGAACCATTGCACTGTTTAAGTGTTCATAGTTTCTTTCATCGCCAGAAAGTTCGCCGCATCCTTCTTGAACATTTGTAGAAGCAGAATTTGTACATGCATTTTGATAAACACCATCTTCTTTGGTCGCAGTGCCCTTTGCACTGTCTATCATTTCTGCAAATACATTAAACAGTATATATCTGTATTGAACTTCAACGCAGAGTTCCCTCAAAATTATTATGTATATCAACTTCCCACCTACATGAAAAGCAGAGAATATTAGTTTAACTTAAACATTATTTTGTCTTGCTCCCCCCCCCCACCCTGCGGGCATCAAATAAAATAAAGATTTGTCGAAATTGAAGTATGTTACTTATATTTAGGCCAAATAAAATTATTTATCTTCCGTCTTAAATAGTTTAGTTAAAATAAATAAATTGTTCAAATATTTTGTTAAGCAAGAAATCATAAAGTATCAGGCACTTTTTTTTCAAATGGTTCATACTCACAGTTCCATGACGAAAATATGAAGAATTTTCATTTATAAAAATTACCAATATAACTATTAGAAGACCTATAAATAAAGTAACTGAGATGTACAATCTTCCAATGTTTTAACTTCATCGATCATAAAATTTTACCTTTTTCGCATAGAATTGGAGAAAACATAATTGAAATATAATAAGATGCTCCATTTCTACCGCTTTTTAAAAACTTGCCAATAAAATCACCAAATGCCTTCATAATCTTAAGACATTTAATCGAGTCGAGGGAAAACCGAAAAGTCTCAAAAATTCCAACTGTAGCTTTCGTAAAGAGGATAAAATGAAACCGGCATAACTACTGAAATGGCTGAACTGTGTACAGCCATTCAAGTAATCTCAGCATTATTTCAGAATTGCATAGAAATATTCAAAATAACTTAAGATTCCACATTTAAATAAGGAAACATTAATCTTCTGCTTTGATAAAATGTCAATCGTTTTCAAACACATGTAGGAAATTTAATGATTTTTTTCATAAAACGAAATGAAAATGTATCTTATTACGTTTTCAGTTTTATGAGTGTACACCCAATCCACGATGAGAAACTTTAAAAAAATGATCGAACATAGTTAGAACATTTTTTAAGTCAAAGTACGATGAATATATTTGAAGTCATAGCTATTAAAGCATTATAAACGCAGTAAATTCGTTTACAAATGATCCGAAAAGGAACAGTTGAGTCACAAAAATTCGTCATTAGTAGACATTAGATAATGGTATGATCAATGTTAACTACGAATGGGACATTGGAGTATTTCACTCAGAACTGCGAATAGGCAGTTTCAACATGCATTTGACAGAATGCTTTGTACTCCTTTTAAATTTCCTACCAAGCTGACTGTATGTATCACCATTCACCACTGCACTGTATAAGTGCTCATAATTTCTCTCCGGCATTTCATAGGCACCATCTTGATCATCAGTTGGATCGATGTAGTAAAAACTTTCTTCTTTTGTTGCACAGCCTTCTGCGGCGGAAGTTTGAACTGCAAGTCTATGATCTTGAACTGTGCGGTTAACATCCTCATTTTTACTGGTCGTATTTCGTTTTCTCCTGAAATAAACGTAAACCAGTGCCCATTAAGAACTTGCGGACAACTGCATAATCTTGAATTAAAAAAACAACCTCCTTTGCAATTCATTTGAAACTTTCTACAGAGGAAAAATTACTAAAATTCCTGTTTTGTTACACAACACATTTCACAGAAATTGAATTGAAACAATTATCTTCATACTCCGACAAATATTAATACATATAAACAGTAATTACTTTAGAATGAGGAAGGCTACGAGAACAGCCACGACCACAACAACAGTGCCTGCAGGAACAAAAATGTAGATAAGTTGCCGATTCAAACCAGATTGTGCTGAAAAAATATTTATGTATAGATTAGTATATGACTGAAACGATACCTTCATTTACTTTACAACTAAGAATATGATTTGATATAATTTTAAACAATGTATTACACTTTACGTTCCTAGCACTACGTTAATGTATTGCACCTATCGTCTTTGCACTGTCAATGGTAAAAATCAAACTTTCCCTAACGGAAAAATGTATTTCAATAGAGTTTCCATATGAATTTTACTGTATCTTTATTTTACGTACTTTATGAAGAGTTATGACAGTAAAGAAAAATAGCTAGACCTTAAATTCCCTACGATTCTATTTCCAGCCGAAGACAAAACATAAACAACACAGAACAACAATTTAAATGCTAACATAAGTAATACAATACTTCTGATGTGCTTCCTGCCATGTTGCTGTGTGGGAAGGCTATGTTTTCTGAGTGTGGCTATTCCTGTTATGAATACTTCACTTTTTTACTCGAATTTGTGGCTTATCGGTCGTATTTGTTTTTGTAATACTACTCGTTATTTCCTAGCTTGTGATTTATATTTTTGTTGTAGTGTTCTAGGTTTTTAGGTTGATACTGCCTTACGTGTGTTGTCTTTGTAACTGATACAGGTGTCTTCGATAACAAGCTAAGGTCAAATGACGATGACGAACTTGTTGAATACACGAGTGTTGGTGATACTGTTTCTGAAACGGGTATTTAAGTGATCGGTAGTTTTGGATACAGAAATAGGCATCATATCATATTTAAGTCAAGAAATTCCCTCAAGATGACTGAATACAAATGGAATATTATCAAAGTATTCAGTCTGTAGGTTCGTATTTTTCGAGTTGGGTATGTAAAAAATATCCCGCGAGATCAAACGGCGAGAGTGATGTGGTTTACAAATTCAACGAGCAATTATAAAAACCTACAGACAGAATACTGTCATACATATAATGCTCATTTTATTATAGAAGAAACTTTTCGCTAAAAACCAAATTCATATTCACTAAACAAATTTGGGGTAATAAATAGTTTACATAATAATAGAAATAAAAATAGTAACGAACTAGTTAATTAAGGAAAGGCTTTGTAATTTATAAATGGTGTAAGAATATCTAATGGTTGTAGAACAGCGACGGAATTTTCTTTTTAGGTGTTCGGTATGTGCCAAAGAGTGGAAAATTACTATCAGTACACACAATGAAGTGTGACGTAATTATTACGTCACATAAAACACAGGCAACTGTAGAAATACTGTGGACAACCACACTGTGGGATACAGATTTATTAATCTGCCTCGTTATATCAATCTTGCGGATACAAGCAGTGCGATGCTAAAGTATTTTTTTCTAAGTATCGTATACATGTATACAAGTAAATACGTTTTCGGAATAAAATGGTCCTTAATTATAGTATACTACTCAAAATTTGATAAGGATCATTTATAAGATTTCGTTTATTTCTCACATAAGTTTGAAAAGTTAAAATGTTTGCTGTGATTCTGAAAATTTGTTTATTTGACATTTAATTTAGCTTTTTGCCAGGATTGTCGTTAGAATAATCGAAATGTATAAACAAAAAACACTTACCTTGGGTTTACAAGTAAGAACATCTTTAAGAAATAAAAAGTGATCCCTATCAAATTTTGAGTAGTATATTTTTGTCTGCGTTTACGAAACGTAGTATTTTTGTTATGTTGTAATAATATCGGAATATAATTTAGTGTATCTAACAATTTTTTATTTACCATTGCAGAAATGTCCGGTCCATCCTTCAGTGCAATTACATGTGACGTCGTCGGCATTTATGTCATTGCAGGTTGCCCCCTTCTCACAAGGGCTAGTTATACACACTGAAACAAGTGATATTTTATAGATGGTTAAAAATTATTACGATAGTTCACTCAGTTATGTCGTGTTAGAATTGAAATAATAAATATCTTTCGTAATATCTTTCGGTGATACATCGCATAATATATCGCGGACCGTCGTTCAGATGCGTAGATACATATCACTCTGGGCTACGCTCCCCGTGCTATATCCTTAAGCATCCGAACCCCGCCCGTGGTATATTCTGCGATGTATCACCGGAAGCTATTTATTATTTCCTGAATAGAAACATCTGATGCTAACTTATAATAAGAATATAATGGAATGGTGTATATCTTCAAATACTGCATTTAAGATTCCATATTCACCGTCATATGCAAACCATCGTCAGGGGTGGATAAAAAGGTAGAGCTACTGTTTAGGGGCATAAATATTAAGTTGAGCTTGTCCTCGGGCTAGGCGGCGTGGTCAGTAGCTACAATATACATTTTAATTACTGCTCATGAACAGGCAATCTGTAGTGCGGTTTTGTTAATATTGTTAATATTATTATTATTAATATTATTATTATTATTATTTTTATTATTATTATTATTATTATTATTATTATTATTATTATTATTATTATTATTATTATTATTATTATTATTATTATTATTATTATTATTATTATTATTATTATTATTATTATTATTATAATTATTATTATTATTATTATTATCCACATTTATGTTGCACCATTTTCATACATACTAAACAAACAAAACCATACATTTTAAAAATACGATTAACGGAATCACAAGATCCTATATAAAATATACTGAAAGAAATTAGTTAAGCAAGAAAAGTAACATATACAAAATGTAAAAATACTATAGGAGATATTCAAAATGAGAGACCTTTTTAGTTGGCAATAAAAAAATACCTGATTGAATTCACATGGAGTATTTGATAAATCACTAACAATAAAAAGAATATTATAACTTTTATGTAATAAGAAACCATTTTTCTTAAAGGAAGATGCTTTATGTTCAAATAATATACTTGCTAAACTTTATTCTTTCAGTATATATACCTTTACAAAGACTAATTAATACCTAACATATTAAAATGTGAAATTAAATTACACATAACATTTTGGTAGGTAAAACATCCAATACATATTGCACTGGGTATGAAATAGATTGTCTGTTTATGTGTAAATTTTTAAAACAGTTTACACATTGGAGAAACATTAAAACCACTTAGATATATTTTCTATTATTGTTAATTTTAAATGAAAAAAACCATTTTAAGTGTCATTTTCAATAGATGTACGCTTTTCTTAATTATACTGCTTTTGTTTCAGCATGGTGCGGTGGCGACAACAGCAGAACATAATCAACAAAAAATATAAGCGATATAAGCTTGATGACTTGAATCGACTAAGTAATAGGTTAGGTGGGGGCTCAACATTTTAAAGCTTTTTATGGTTGAGGTCAATATTTTAAAGGGGGGTGTCAGTATTTTAAAGAAATGGGTTATTATTCTATTTAAAGTAATGACCAGGGGTTATTGTTCTATGGGGTCAGTTTACAGCATTGCACCGGCAATTTCTGAGCCTAAGCGCTGCTAATTCCATGCACACAAGTATTTACTACTTCTATAATAAATATGCTAAATCTCAGAGTAAATTGGTTGTGAGTAAAGATGTTTGTATGAATGTTTGTCAATACGTTTAAAATAAGTAAATAGGGCCTCAAAACATAATCTGTTAATACAAATCTAGTCATGTTACCTACAAGGTAATAAACTTTTGCGGTAATCACACAAAATCGATGCATTTTTTCATTTAAAAAATGTTTTGATTTATACTCGTACGTGAAGTATTCAAGTGTTATATCTGTTGCATATCGCCATGCTTTATACTTACTCCATGTGTCGTAAATAACCATTAGATGACCGTCACCGCATTTTTTATCAGTGTTCCCTGGACACCCTTTGCTGCATACTGTCGAACTTCTGATTTTATTGTAGCCGTCTCCCCCAAAACATGTCCATTGCTTAAATGATAACAATATTTGTATTAAATGGGTGTTCAGTTGAACTATTGTGTCGGCTTTGGGTACTTTGTCAGAAAAAAACCTAAGTACAAAATGGGGGCAAAAAAAATCAAAATACAAAAGGGAGCATAAATCAAACAAATGTGACCTTAAACTTATGAATTTGGCATCATCAAGACCGTGTTGTCATAAGCAACATAAGTTTCATGCGACAATTTGTCTTTGTCCTCGTGTACAATAACTGAGGACTTAATATAAACGATTCAAAAACAAATACGTGTAAACCTCTAGCACGTTCACTCTTGATTAAGTGAATGCGGATACTGAATTTTAAATACATAAAATCATTCAATATATTCTACTATTCACTAAATTGACTATTTGACCATAACTTACACTTCAGGGACTATGTCAATGCTTATTTTGAAAATTACTCAATGAACAATCGGTTAAAATGCTGGCAAACGACTAAAGTATATTTGACAGATGACCCTTAAAAAACTGAATATACAGTGACTGATTTTTTATGGCGGATAGAATATCAGCATAATTTAACATATCATCACCCAGAGTAATCATATATATTTAATTCAAATTTAAGGAAGACGTATGGCACATTTTATCAAGGTAGAGAAGCCTAGTTGTTTAATTGGTTGGGATTGCAATGACTTACAATTACAGGAGCAAGTTATCAATACAAAATCAATATACACACATTTACCCATGTACTTTGTTAATAAATCTGCAAGAATTTCAAAGGACTCGCATCAATATGAGTAGTTCTCTTTTGTATGAGTAAGGAACACTGTAGATACTGTTCGTGTAATTGTTGAAATATGCATGGAAAAGGAAGATTCTGTGTTCATTCTATAGACAATAAAAAGAGTCGATCGCCTAGAGCAGACAAAACCGGTGAGCGATATTTACTTTAAATGTTGGCTTATTACAGCAATGACTTAGAAGCTAGGTCGCGCAGGTCAAATCTGATATTTTACGGGCTGGCGGATCTTGCTGACGTGAATACATACAATGTTTTGCCTGACTTTTTATTGACTATCTAGATCTGGATCTGTCTGAATTCTTCATTCAACGTATTCATCGTCTAGGTTCTTTAAGTAGAGCTCGTGCGTATTCCCAGATAACGAGACGGCCGATTATTGTGGCTTTTCGGGACTACGGAGACAGGGAATATATTCTTGACAGAGCAAAACTACTTAAAGACACGAGATTCGGCATTGATCGCGATTATCCAAAGGAAATAGCGAATGCTCGGAAAAAACTATGGCCCCTTTATCTTGAAAACAAGAAATCATGCAAAGAACGGAAAATCGCGTGTCCAACGAAACTGATTGTAAATGGAAAAGTGGTCGCTGATGAATTTCCAAGTTGGCATGAAAATCTGCAAAAAGATAGATGCACGTTTCTGGAGGATATGAAAATGAAAAATACTAGGGTCCCAAATCACAGTGTGTATTCAGTTGACACTGAAATCGGTAGTGCTTCGGCATCATTAGAAATGGACGCATCAAAGATGCCGGATACAGTTGAGCCAAGGAATGATATCTCTGGGATCTCGAACACGTCTAGAATATTTGTATCCAGCATGAATATACCAACGCTGGTACGTCCTATGCAGCAAACAACCCCGGACATCACTTCGTCAACAATAGTAGTTGAAAACAACATCTTCCAGGATACATGTACAGAAAAATCTATGTCGTCTCAAAGCGGGCGCACTATACCAAGTAGCGCGCCGGTCACTCATCAGTCGGTTAGACAATTATCGTCTACAGATCAAGGTCAGGCACGAAGTAGGTCGTTTGTTAATAATAATGGGAGGCGGATTAACCAGGGCAATGACCGACGCACGGGATTTTCGGACTCAGCGAAAAACGAACATTAATAGGGTCTTAGGGAGAGACGGTCGATCAATTGTGCTCTATTAAATATCAACGGTTTGGTTAACAAAAATGTTAATAAATAAGAATCTTCAGAGATGAAACAATATTTTACGGAAAATGATATGGTGTTTTTAACAGAACCATGATGTTGATGGTTTTTCTTTACTCTATTAATACAGAAATGATAAAAAGGTAAATAGTAAAAGAAGCTCTGGTGGAATTGCGTGTTATATAAAACATAATTTGATGCCATATATTTCATTGTATAAAACAGATAAAGATGACATAATGTGGTTAAAAATTGCAGGAACTACTTTTAGTGTTACCGATGATATATATTTGTGTTTATGTCATTGTGTGCCACAAGGTAGCTCCAGAGAAACGCACATAGACACTCATATTTTTGATAGAATGTTGGAACATGTGGTTGAAATAAATAATATTACGCATGATACACGCTCTTTTATTATTTTAGGAGAAATGAATAGCAGAATAGTGCAGCTAAATGATTTTGTTGATGACGACTACTTAAATGGTAATAATGATATTTTCCCAGATGATTATGAATCAGATGTTAATACTTTAGTGCGGTCATCGAGGGATTATCAAACAAATAAGTATGGTACACTTTTTCTGGATTTTTTGTGCGCCAAACAGGGCTTAGAATTTTAAACGGGCGGATAGGATTAGATTCAGGGTTTGGAAAATGTACTTACGTAAGCTCAGGCGGGTGAAGTGTGATAGATTATGTTGTTGCTAGTGTAAATTTAATACCCAGGTTTAGTTCATTTGAGGTTTAGGATCCAAATATTTTATCAGATCATTGTGCGATTAAGTTTGGTCTATTGCTAAATGATAGGAGTTGGAATGAAAGTAATAACAATATTGTACATGACAGTTGTAAAAAGATTTCGGCTAAATATGTATGGAAAAATGAGAATGTTTGACGAATATAACGTAATCGTATATCATCTGATTATTTCTGTAACTCATTGAATGATTTATCTATTGGTTTAGAAAATTCAACGAATAATCAGGATATTGACAATAGTTTAGTCAATTTGTGCAATTGTTAGATGGAATTTGTTCATCGTTGTTTAAGCATAATCTACGACAGTTTAATTTCAATGATAATGTTAAACACGAGTCATCGCAGAAGTTGTTCGACGACGAATGTAAGATTAAAAGAAATCTATTTTACACTTACTTAAATATACCGTATATAGAAATGAAAAATCAACTATAAATAGAAAACACATGTGTAAAGCAAGGTCTGATAATAAAAATGTGTTAAGATCAAAACGTCGTGAATTTAGAAAACAAAATACAAATAAGCTTTTAAATATCATTAGAGTTCAAAATGCAAAAGAATAACGGAAAATGTTGAAAATTATTTCTAACACACATAACCCAGTACATTAAGTGCTAATAATTTTGCAAGATACTTTAATGCTATAAACAATCCTGACGATAATTTTTTCCAGGCAGATAATGACGTAATGTACTTTAACGAACGGTTCTTAAATAATGAATTTTCCATAATGTTTCAGGAATAAGATGAGGTTATTTCTGACGAAGATATTTATAAAGCTATAAAACAGTTAAAAATGGTTCAAGTGGTGGGCCTGATTTATTATTAAATGAGATATTTAAATACGGGACAGAGGTTTTGACTCCCTATATTCGGTGTTTATTTCAAACGTACTTTAATAAGGGGTATTTCCCTCAGGCATGGACAGAGGGATTTATCGTACCGTTACATAAGGGGGCGATATAGGAGACGTTAGCAATTATAGGGGTATTACATTATTGAGTGCATTGGAAAATTATTTACAAGAGTTCTAAACAACAGGCTGAATGATTGGACGGAAAATTATAGTGTATATGTTGAGGCACAGGCTGGTTTTCGGTCAAGTATGGGAACAATTGATAATATTTTTATTCTTAATTCGATTATTTCACATTGTTTTAATAGAAATCAAGTCCTTTACTGCGCATTTGTTGATTTTAAGAAAGCTTTTGATTGTGTTGTGCGAGACATTCTCTGGTTTAAACTAATAAAATATGGAGGAAAATTTCTTAATTTCCAAGGCTTTTTCGTTAATTCTTTGAAGTGTCTTTGAAATTGATATTCTTATACGCCTTTCCAATAATTCGATGAATTTTTTGGTTATCTCCCCTGTCCAGTCACGTGACTGCTCTATGGGAAAATGATAGGGAATATGTACCTACAACTTTCTTTTTTATCATTAAATTCTTTTTGGAAAACTATATTTTCTCATTGAATAAGTAATAATACATCAGCGTCATGATATTTTTGATAATAATTTATAAAACAACCAAGTTTTTTTGACTTAAAGTGTCAAGTCATTATTCCTCGCGTTAAACACTAAACGACTTGAACTAACAGGCAGTGTTCTCTCCACGATTAAATTAAGTCTCGTTTCCGGATTAGCGTGTCTAATCAACTATTGTCATAATATTATGAATATGTCGGCGGCGATTGACTTTGAAGGCGGCATGCCATAAAAAATGTCAAATTGTCGGGCACAAGGAGTCACCTGTCAATTACTCTAAGGGGCAGATATCATTGACCAATAGAGATCGTGTAATTATAATTTACTAGGTATCTACACCTCCCAATTAAGTATATCGGAGTCCTTTAATTACTGGATGTGTCAGCAAATGTATTTGATTTAGCAATTATATGGATTCTTAATCCACATTACGACACGGTATACAAACAAAAGACGTCAATTTGATATGAAACAAATCTTGGCAAAACATTTTATATATGTTTAACTAAGCGTTTGTGCTTTTACTCCAAAATTACCAACTGTCAAACATAAGTAATCTAAATTGGATATGGAAACATATATTAGTATAAATATTCCCATCTTTATTGGAAGCCGGCATCTGAATCTTTGAATTTTATTCTACGATTTATTATTATACTTCTACAACAAAAATCAGATTACCGATCCTTTTTTCATTTCAAGACAGAATCAATCATTTTCGGTTGTGAAGTGTTCGAAACATTTTTAAAAATCAAATTATTTATTCGATAAACATAAACGCCATCAATTATACAGACAATTCTGTTATTCAAATGTGTAAGTATCAACAAATTTAGATTGTAATTTTATTTGTCTACAGATCATGTAACCAGATGTTGACATATCACGATTTCCGGATTATAGCGCATTACCAGTCTTAGCAATTTGCAACTTTCACACCAGTAAAATATAATTTTCAGCAGAAAAGACAATCGGATGAAAATGTTCTCGTAAAATAAATGCTAATGTTTGTCCAATTTGCGTTTCATACTGTGTACTATCAACAAGAATGGTACATGTTCTTAAAACATAATAAATCTAAATATCTGACAAATATTGAAAATAAAAAAGTCTGGCTAGAATAACAGACCAGCAACTTATTTTTTCACCACCGGCGACGAACGCAGACCTGCGATATAGTGAATAATGTTAGTTAATATGTGCTTAAGCCAGTCCGATCGTTCAGCATTCACGCAGAGCATCGTTTTGGATTGATTTCCAGTCACGGGAAGTAACTCGTACAGGACTGCGAAACTGTTTATTGGAAAGGCGTATAAACACATGCTCTCTTTTCCTCTATTGTTTGGTTGCTTGAGGAGACTGTATTTTCTGAGTGTGGCGATTTCTTATATGCAAACTTTACTTTGTTACATTGAATGGAAAATGAAACTTTTCAATCGATAATAAATCACATTATGACTTTGCTTTGCAAAATAAAATGAAATATTTTATTGTTATTCCTTTTAATAATCAAGCCAGTTCCACAAGATACCGATTTCCGGCGTTAAATTTAGCGAAATCGCAAAAGGGCCGTTCCTAACATCACAGCGTCAGGTTATTCCACTATAAAGTTTAATTATTTATTAATTGGGGTACGCTACGGGAAAGGTACCAGTTTAAGGTTTTATAATTTGACATTTTAGTTTCTACTCTTATGTAGAAAAAACTTACAATATCCAGTTATTTTCTCGTAACTCATCGAAGATTGTGTTGTACATTTAGACATGCTATTTTAAACGCGAAATGCATAGTAATTAATGCGACTGCCAAAATTTAAGCACTGACGTCAACTGTCCGAATGTTCCTTTTCAATTGACGCGCCCCATTTTACCTTTGTTCCGGCGTATCTTTTAAATTTAGATCTAACCGTTCTTTTACAGTATTCTCCAGCAGTTTTGTTCACGTCTTGGAACATAAGCAATGGGTTTACCATGCTATCTCCATTTTTATCAGAGAAACAACCCAAATAACCAGCTGGCTGACTTGCTGAAAATAAATATTCACTTAATCATAATTGTAACTACGACAGCAACCACAATGCATTTTATTAAACTGTTTGATTAATTTTGAAATCAAATTCAACAGTGCATCTCTTAATTTATGTAGTAAAATGAATCATGAACAGAGAGCATGCTCTAACACCCTCTCAACAATGCCTTCCACCAGTTACATGTAAAACACAGTTTTAACGTCGTCCTTGGCCTTAATAACAAACAAAAACAGCAGACAAAACAATAGCAATACAGGCCTGCCAAATCACCGGACTTTATCCGAAATTTCCGGATTTCAGGTTATTTCTCCGGATCTCTGGATTTACAGTCAAAATCTCTGGATTTGTATGAAATTTCAAAAATATAGATACATTTAACCTATTAGTAATTTGATAAAGTTTTAATACAATAAAGATGTGCAAATAACGTTATAGTTATTTTATTGCACAGTCGCAGATTTATGTTAATTCTTAAATAACGAGGATGTGGTCAGTGACAAGGTGCCTCTGGTACAACTATACAATAACCACGAGTCATAAACTAAACAGGAAACTCGATGTTACAAGTGTCTTCATAAATTTGCTTTGGTGCATGTTTAGTCTAATCTAATACTGTTTAATCGGGTCATAACAGGTTTAACAGAAAGTTAAAAATGAAAAATAAAATATTTAAAAATCATTTTAAACATCTTCTTTAACATTTTCTTACAAAACAGCAAATAAATATATGATTTTTAAGAATAACGTCCGTCCAATTAATATATCTGTATTATTATGTAAATTGTTAGATTATAGATTTCGAGGCATCTTAAGGCATTCAGGAAGCGAAATTAGATATGGCCAAACTTAACACTGTCATAGATAGGTAAATACTTTTTAAACAGCATGTAATAGTTTCGCCAGCGTAAACAAAAATTGATCTCTGCATTTAAAGTGGCGGAAGTTAAAACTTAAAGTACATGATATTTCTCAAGTGTAATGAAATAAGATTGAAAAGAATGTTTAAAACACAGTAAGCTAACCAAGAACTGATTTATAAAGAAAAACTGTGTATTGAATGATAGCAAAACACCGGATTAGATATTTGTAGGTGGTATCAGGTCAGAACTGCCTCTTATCAAAACGTCCCCCAGTCAAAACGGCCTATTTAAGTCAAAACATGCCCTTTTAAAAATGATTTTGGTCAAAACGACCCCTTGTTAATATTAATAGCAGTCTGACAATGGGCCATGTAACTTGTCTTTAAAATGGGGCATTTTTCATTTTAAGAGGAGCTCGTTTTGACAAATTTCGAGCCATTCTGACTACTTTTTAAGAAATAGGGCCTGTTTTGACTTGGGAATGTGGTTGTTATGACGAAAATAAGGGCGTGTTGGTTTATTTACATAATATAAGCTTCTGCAATCTGTATCTCTTCATTCTGGTCTCTGATTTATTATGCGATACTAGGGTTCTTTAAAAAGTCACTCTTCGTGAAAATGCCAACTGCATTTTTTCTGTTTTCGTCGTTAATTATGTGAAACATTGACTTTATATATCGTTCAGACAGGAAATTACTTATGTTTTTCTATGCCAAAACATATTAGCTTACAATTCTCAGATATCAAGTTGCAAGGCAAGTTGACGACCAACTGTAATGAATTTACCAGCAGCATTTGTTCCGTTGTGCCTCATTGGACGCTTCGGAAATGTTTATTTTATAGAGAGCAGATTTGCTAATAGAACCATTTTTCAACGGACTAAATAAAATGAGCACTATTAAGAATTTATATGTCAAGTAGGGTGCCTGAATTTAAGTAAGTCAGCAAGATCAATGCATAAAAAGAGCCTGTAGTTCAGTGATGTTGTAAAAAGTCTCCTCGTACAGTCAAACGCGTATAAATATGTCATCAGTAAATGTTTTTTCAGCGTTACTTTTTTCAGCGCTGGGAGCACAAAGGGTAAGCTTGAGTGACAAGGCGCTTTTTGCCATGGCGATGATGGTACGAATCCCGGCCTGAACCTTTGATGACTACAAATGAATACAAATGAATTATTATCAAATACTAGGTTCGTATTTTTCGAGTTGAATATGTAAACAATATCCCGCGAGATCAGACGTCGAGAGTGATGTGGTTTACATATGCAACAAGCAATTATACGAACCTACAGACAGAATACTGTCATACCTCTAATGCTCATTTTATTATAAAAGAGCCTTTTTGCTCAAAACAAATTCATATACACTAAAAAAATTTGGAATAGTTAATGGTTTACATAATAGTAGAAATAAAAATAGTAACGAAATAGTTAATAAATGACATGTTTAGTTATTTATGAATGGCGTAAGAATATTTAATAGTTGTAGAACAGCGACGGAAATTTCCACTTAGGTGTTCAGTATGTGCCAAAGAGTGGAAAATTACGATAAGAACGCACACTGAATTGTGCAGTAGTTATGACGTCGCATAAAACACGGGCAACTGTAGAAATACTGAACGAGAAAACTACAATATGTTAAAGTCTTGTTCTAAGCACCGTATACATGTATACACGTAAATACGTTGTCTGAATAAAATGGTACTTAATTATAGTATGTTTGTCTGCGTTTACGAAACGTAGTATTTTTGTTTTGTTGTAATAATATCGGAATATAATTTAGTGTATCTAACAATTAATTGATTTACCATTACAGAAATGTCCGCTCCATCCTTCAGTGCAATAGCACGTGAATTTGTCGGCATTTATGTCATTGCAGGCTGCTCCATTCTCACAAGGGCTCGTTATACACACTGAAACAAGTGATGTCGTCCATAATGTTTTATAGATGGATTAAAGTTATTTCGATTGTTCACTCAGTTATGTCGTGTAGAATTGAGTCGTTCAGATGCGTAGACTCATATCACTCGGAGCTAAGCTCCTCGTGATATATCCTTACGCATATGAACTCCGCACCGTGATATACCGTATAGCGGGTTATTTCTGCGGTCATAAATTTCTGCGTTTTGCCCCCAAAAATGGATGCAAAAATTTCTGCGTTTTTTATTTCTGCGTTTTCGGTTCCCATGAAGGATAAATTTCTGCGGTTCATATTGGGTAAGGTGTCGTAAGAATAACACGACTATGATATACACATACTATTTGTTTTTCACAGATATTTTATTCATGGGTAATACCTGTTACTCAATTTATTTTGTCAAAAAATTACAAAGATATTTCTCATCGATGAATAACACCTCTCAAACAACTATTCAACTGAATTCAATGTTTGAGAAATGTTTGAGCAAAGTCGCGTTTATAGTATGCCTATACGATAACAATGTGCGGTAATTGATCGTAATTATTTTACCCTGTATGTATTGTGAAACGCATTATCTCGGACATGGCCACTCCGGCGATTTTCGCTTGAAAATGAGATAATATTTTGCGATTTAAATTTCTGCTGGTATTTTTTGCTGGATATATTTCTGCGATTTCATCCAAAGACCGCAGAAACGCAGAAATTTGACACCCGCAGAAATTACCCACTATACGGTATTCTGCGATGTATAACCAGGAGCTATTAATTATGTCTTAAATAGAAACATCTGATGCTAACTTATAATAAGAATATAATGGAATGGTAATATGCAAACCATCGTTTGGGATGGCTAAAAAGGTAGAGCTACTGTTTAGGGGCGTAAATATTAAGTTTGGCATGCCCTGGAGTTGGGCGGCGTGGTCAGTAGCTGCAATATGCATTTTAATTACTGCTCATGAACAGGCAATCTGTAGTGCGGTTTTGTTATTATTATTATTATTATGATTACTATTATTATTATTATCCACATTTATGTTGCACCCTTTTCACACATACTAATCAAACAAAACCATACATTTTAAAACTACGATTAACGGAATCACAAGATCCAATATAAAATATACTGAAAGAAATAAGTTAAGCAAGTAAAGTAACATATAAAAATACCATAGGAGATATTCAAAATGAGAGACCTTTTTAGTTGGCAATCAAAAATACCTGATTGATTTCACATGGAGTAATTGATAAATCACTAACAATAAAAAGAATATTATAACTTTTATGTAATAAGAAACTTTTTTTTTTGAAGGACGATGTTTTATGTTCAATTTATATACTTGCTAAACTTTATTCTTTCAGTATATAAAAACATTTAACAATAAAAATGTGAAATTAAATTACACATTAGATTTTGGTAGGTAAAACATCCAGAACATATTGCACTGGGTATAAAATAGATTGTCTAGTGTTTATGTGTAAATTTTTAAAACAGTTTACATATTGGAAAAACATAATTGTATCATAGCAAATTAAAACTGCTGTGCTTCACAACATTGAAGGTAAATGTATGTTTCAAGAGACAGATTTGGTTTTTTAACCAACCATGACTCGAGGCTTTTCAAAAGACTAATAAAAGATAACAATACCACTGTATATAAACCGATTATCATATGACGGATATAGTAAGTTGATTGCATGGCTGCGATATAAACAATTCGTAAATAACACATTGAAAACGGAATTATTAGGATCATTTTAAGTACCTTCAACAAAAACAAGTACGTTATATTTTGTATAGTCCTTATTGGTTGTAATACCATTTGTTTTGGGCATATATAGGGATAAAAACTTGCAAAATTGCATTTAATCACAAGAAGGTCTGGCAAATGACCCACATGATTGTATCAAAATACTGTTATTCTCTACAATTAAACGCTCTGATGCACGAATACATACTAGTTATATGACTCTATGACCTAATATAAAGATTATTGCATTACAATATTGCTTTAAATGTATAGATAGTGTAAATTATTAAAATGTTTGAGGGGTGTGTTTCGTAATAACTGTAGCATCTATAGCATTATCATACTATCATTTATAGCAAACCCACCTATTTCTGTTGTATCATGTAGTGCGATCTTCGTTGAATGATTTTCCAATAATCTGTATTGGCGATGCGCATTGCTGATTTTATCAAGTGTATGCTTTTAGGTAAGGTGGAGGAATTCGTCTACATATATTGTCTATACAAATCGGGTATATTTTGAGAAATAATATATCATGGCGTACAAAAACACGAAGAGAAGAACTTTAAAATAATAAAACAGAATGATACAAAAATAGTGACTATAGGTTATTGTTATTTTGGAGACTTGTATAAAATTTAAACTGTCAGGCCCAACGCAGCTGGGCGACCGTTTAATTTTTCATACAAACCCCGGAATAAACTGTTTTGTAACTGATAAATTGGCATACACATAGTTTACACAAATCAGTTGTCAAAACAGTATTTTAATGGCTAGTATAAATGTTTTATGAGAATATGTTAGAAAGCGAATTTGTTAATTTCTTTAACTGAAATTAGCATGGGAACATACCTGACTCTCAAGGGGAGACCTTTGTGATAGTCAATCCTTGGGCAGAAAACAAAACATTGATTCCTTTGCTAAAGTTCCATTTGACCCTTTACTCCATGGGATATGTAGTACGTTGTTTTTGCTGTACACTGTTTGCTATTACATTTATTAGAATATTTCTGAAAACAAGTGACCATTGTATATTCCGATCAAATTACATGGATGTTTCAGCTGACGATGTTAACATTAGTCGTATTTTGAGTAAAGGGTCTATCATCAGCTTAAAATATCAGTATTTAAATAACTTGCTTTGCCTCAGATCTGTATATCACGCCTACCTACGTGTGTATTTATAATCGTGAACTTTCAGTTTCGAAACTATTACTTTTAAAAACCCTCAGACTATGTTTATCAAATCCAAAACATTTTGGGAAAACATTAATTATCGCTTGTTGTAAATTGTAGTTCTCAGAGCGACCTGGGTGTTAACTTATGAAGTCAGGTAGATCCAATTGTTTCGTGTCGCCGCAGTATATAAAGGCACCGAGGCCCTTATATTTCATAACGTATCAAGTATCTCTGTACCAAGCACTTTTAATACATGTTTTTACATCAAGTCGTTGTTCTTAAATCCTAAAAATATACTAAAATCATCTTTAAAAAAATCACCATAACTGATACACAAAGATCACTAGAAACATACAAACGATTGAGTTAATATGTTCAATAAATGATACAGATTGGGTCGAAGCTACATGCATGTTTGGTCTAATGTTTTGATGTTTAATTGATCAGCTATGGTATGATCTTATTGTAAGAATAAAAATGATATGTTTCATCATCGCTAGCATGAGAATACCTCTCAAAACCTGTTAAAACATAAACATTTACGCTGATTTTATAACTGTACACAGTGCAAACGGTACTTTGTGTGAGTGATTTAAGCGATGTTTTAAAAGTATATTACATAAAAAGGTAATAACGTCTTTCAAAACAACTGCTACGAGAATCGCCTGTTGAACATGTATTTGTCGAGTGGATTTCTCATTACAATTCATGCAAAATTTCCTCATTTTTGAACTGTTTACTATGTTTTGTTACAATCAGTGCTCTATATCCGGTAGATGATACAATCGGTTTATATACAGTGAATACACTGTTCATAAACAAACCCTTACTGTCCTCCAGCCTAAATATCGGTTCTCTTCATTTCAATAAAACTTTAAAACGCCTCAGGTACATTTTCTATTATTGTTAATTTTAAATGAAAACCATTTTAAGTGTCATTTTCAATAGATGTACGCCTTTCTTATTTATACTGCTTTTGTTTCAGCGGTAGGCGCGGTAGCGACAACAGTAGAACATAATCAACAACAAATATAAGCGATATAAACATGATGATGACTTGAATTGACAAAGTAATAGGTTAGGTGGGGGGCTTTTATAGCTTTTTATGATTGGGGTCAATATTTTAAAGAGTGTGTCAGTATTTTAAAGAAATGGGTAATTAGTCTATATAAAGTAATGACCAGGGGTTATTGTTCTATGGGGTCAGTTTACAGCACTGCACCGGCAATTTCAGAGCCTAAGCGCTGCAAAAAATCCATGCAAACAAATATTTACTACTTCAATAATAAATATGCTAAATCTCAGAGTAAATTGGTTGTGAGTTAAGATGTTTGTATGAATGTTTGTTAATACGTTTAGAATAAATAAATAGGGCCTCAAAACATAATCTGTTAATACAAATCTAGTCCTGTTACCTACAAGGTAATAAACTTGTGCGGTAATCACACAAAATCGATGCATTATTTCATTTAAAAAATTGTTTTGATTTATACTCGTACGTGAAGTATTCAAGTGTTATATCTGTTGCATGTCGCCGTACATTATACTTACTCCAAGTGTCGTAAATAACCATTAGATGACCGTCACCGCATGTTTCGTTTGTGTTCCCTAGACATTTCAAGCTGCATAGTGTCGAACTTCTGTTTTTATTGTAGCCATCTCCACCAAAACATTTCCATTACTTAAATGATAACAATATTCACGCATTACTCAATAATGATAGTAACCTACGGTATTTATGACATTTTGTCTTCCGTATAATAAATGTTGGAAGTAAAGACAAATGTGTAATTGTTTTTTTATACTTTCATAAACAAAATCCATTAAAATATCATACTTGGATTGTACATTTCAAATGCAGCATGCTATATTTCATTTTTACGTTTTCGATGGCTTTTTTCCCTCTAAATCTATTTAAACGAGTCAATTTATATATTAGTATTTACTTTTGTTTAGGTTATCGTACCTTTGTCCCAGCGTATCTTTTAGATTTAGATCTAACTATTCTTTTACAATATTCCCCAGCAGTGTTGAATTGGTCGTAGAACAATAATACTGGGTTTACCATGCTATCTCCATTTGTATCATGAAAACATCCCAAATACCCGGCTGGCTGATTTGCTATAAAATAAAGTAATGCATTAATATAAAGCGATTTACTATATACTGTAGAGTATACTAGCCTAGTTTTCGGCTTAAGCAAATACACCCTGACGTAACGTTACCGGTTCAAGTGGTGGTATAACGATGGTTTTGTGGTTGAATAACGCCGGTTTAGAGGGAATCCGGTAAGTAAAATCAAAAAAGTATTCGACATAGTTTAATATTTTCAATTAAAAAGTGGCCTATTTGGTACCTAGACGACTTGGCTATCAATGCGTGCAGTCCAAATACATCATAATCATGTACGTTTTTCAAACATTCAATGATAGTTCGACCATGTTGCTGTAAAATACAAAACCGGAGCTAAAATAGCCATAATTCTCATTGTTAAGCGAATGTGGAATGAAACAAACGCCTCGAGTTAGTATGTTTATGCATAAGGTACATGTAACTAGTTTTAACATTTCTTTGGATGATCAACGCATATATTTGTACTTATAAACGGTTTTCCAAAGTCACACGCAGTTACGTTGGTTCATCTGGTGTATGTGTAACGCAAGTGTGGTTCAAGTGGTGTTTAGAAAACTCTTTTTGGCCTCTAAGAAGTTAAAAGAATGTCTTTTTCGTTGATTACGTTAAAATACACGTAGCTTGCCAATATTGGTATTGTTTGCTAATCTCTTAAAGATTAAGGTTCTGTTTGGTCTTTAAGTAGATTATATCATAAATCGGTTACATCAAATAGCCAGTCGTGTCGGCAATCCTGATGAATTTAAATTTAAAGGCTCACTAAGAGCCTCCTGCGTAAAACAAAAGTTTAAGAACCCGGTAGACTGAGGCGGCGAGGGCGAGGTTTACATCACCTAAGGTTGCATATACTGCATACATGACATCGGAAAGTCGTAAGATAGAAATATTTCATTTGGGTGTTAAATTGATTTATTGTATATTCAAGAGTCAATTATATAAAACATGTTCACTTAGTTTCTTCCGCTATTAATTCTTTTCTTAGTACATAGATCTAAAATCCAATGAAATTATGTAATATAAAATTATACAGTTCCTACTTTCACTTGATGAGGTACTACAAAACTTATCAGTATTGTAATTATAATTGTATCTTTGTTCCTATGCATTGAACTGCATGTTTCATCGAATTGTTTATCCGTTTCATTTCAGACAAAATGGAAAGTGACGGTATGCATCGCTTACTAGAAGACCTCCTTCTACCTGGTGAACATCAAAACGAAAACAGCCCAGGCGAAGATGACATTCAAATGATAGCACCAGAGTTTGAGGACCAGATTATCTTGGGTGAACAAGTTACAGTTGGTGAAATAGACACTGTTACAGGCAAGTCCGTTTCTTGATTTTTAAACTTCATGAGCAATTAACTTTTACTTAGCATTTATCTTTTTCGCAATTATTAAAACGTGTAGGTTCCTGTGTATTTCTTGGACTTGTTATATCACCCGCTAAAACATGCTGATGTTCCGTATATTTGGCCAACTATGATAAATGCTTAGTCTTAGATGTTTTAAATCAACCTGATGGGGTTGATGCTGGAGATATAAATCGGGACTTCTTACTACTTGTACCGGTGCCTTTGGAGATTTTTTGAAAGTCGTGTCGAGGTTTAGTAAACCTGCTTACAAAGGGAACCTTTTTCTTGTACAGCGTAAGGTGTGAGCGTTTCCTCATATCAATGCCTGAAATAAAATTGTTGTGTTTAATGCAGTATTATCAGTTAATTGCATATCCTATTTGTATGTGTGTATGCCATTGTAAAACATTTCAACATTATCGCTTTTATAATCAGATGAATTCGTTTTTCATTTGCAGAATTACTCAAACCTTTGCATGTAAATGTCCGGTATCAACATGGCTATCTTGTGTCAAAACATGTGACAAAAGACGACACGACGAAAAACTTAAGATAGTAGTTTTATAATTCGAAGATGATACGGAAAAAAGAATAGTATTATGAAAAAAAAAACAATCAAATTGACTTTATATTTAACAAAAACTTTTCTTTTTCGTAAGAAAAATAGTTTTCTAAACACCACTTGAACCACACTTGCGTTACACATACACCACATGAACCAACGTAACTGCGTGTGACTTTGAAAAACCGTTTATTAGTACAAAAATATGCGTTGATCATCCAAAGAAATGCTAAAACTAGTTAACTTATGCATAAACATACTAACTCGAGGCGTTTGTTCCATTCCACATTCGATTAACAGTGAGAATTATGGCTATTTTAACTCCGGTTTTGTATTTTACAGCAACATGGTCGAACTATCATTGAATGTTTGAAAAACGTACATGATTATGATGTATTTGGACTGCACGCATTGATAGCCAAGTCGTCTAGGAACCAAATAGGCCACTTTTTAATTGAAAATATTAAACTATGTCGAATACTTTTTTTATTTTACTTACAGGATTCCCTCTAAACACCGCAAAACCGGCGTTATTCAACCACAAAACCATCGTTACACCACCACTTAAACCGGTAACGTTACGTCAGGGTGAAATATCGTTGTCATCGTTCATTTAATAAAAGCAGTGAAGGACATTCATACTTGTCCATTTGATTATTAAACTAATTTGATCTGCTATTCTGACTTCGTACAACACAGTCCTAGACAAGGGATGTAAATTTAAATAATGATAAATGACAGGGGTTCGTTCATAAAAAAGTAAATATAGACACTGAATTTTTTTTTAAATGCCAACTGTGTGTTGAAAAAAACTACTCAGACATTATCATTTGAATAACAAATCTAAACTATTCATCGAACAGATGTTTCTCTTTTGGACTAGCTAAAATACCGTCATTTAAGTTTTCCAAATTAATAATTTTCATAGTTAAAAATGGAAAAAAAGTAATACTAATTATTTTTATAACAGGAAATCACAATTTCTACCCAATTTTAGTTAAGTATGGAATAAGAAATGACGATGAAGCAAACTGTTTTTGGTTTATTCCCAGAAAATTCGCAGTGATCTTTATTTACCCTAGAAAGGTTCTGACACAGCTACTTTCGTGTACTTAAAACTAGCCGAAATGTTTAGAGTATTTAGAGGAATGATTTATGCATCTAAGAATAATTTAAAGCATTTATAATTAGATATATCATCTGCAATATAATTGCATTTGCAAACGGGACAAAATTAGCTACCAAAACCAGCACTCAGTCTGATGGATCCGTGATAAACAGCAAAAGCGCACCGTCATTGGCGATGAATCATAATTTTACTGTTCTTTCATAAAACAACTGAGTCCCAGTCATCTTCTTTTCATTATACTTAAATAATTATTATTTCATTTAATAACAGTCAACAGTCAATAATGTTGTATAGACTTCCATCCACTCGAATGTTCCACAGTCCCTAAGTACCCTAATACCCAATTTTAAACCCAGTCCACGGCCACGATTACCCCTCAGTTTTTCATTTTCGTTCATTGTCGGTGATATCTCACATTGTATTTGACCGCATTATGAACTAAGGTTATCTCATAGTAATCCGTGCCCAAAGTGTTTTATCATTGAAATTGAGAGTGAAGTATAATGTGCTAGACATGTGAGATTTTTATGACAGTCAAGGATTAAATAAATCATCAAGTGATTAGATTTTGATTTCAATCAGTTTATCAGATTGTTGATGAAAACGTACAATTTATTGGGCTTTTTTAAGTCGATTTTTATATTCAAGTTCAACAACCTTTAAGGAAAAAAGTAAAAAGAGAGCATAGGTTTAAATATGATTGATTTCAAAATACATCACAAAATCACATAAATACTAAATGGGTGATCCGTTGGGCATAACTCTATTAAATGTGACATTGACCTAAAGAATTTGACATCATCATCACCGTGTTGTCAAACTCCAAGTACAATAAGGGACATCGCTTCGTCAAATGTGATCCTGACCTAAAGAATTTGGCATCACAATGACCGTTTTGTTACGTTCATTCTTTATTATTGCTACAGGTTGAAGAAAAGCGAACAAGATGTGAAATGTAAAAAAAAGTAAGATGTTGAATCACTACCAAAATGTGAAAGTGGAAAAGAACAATATTAAAAGTAAAAGAATCATATATTTTAGTAGTTACGAAACAAGTTTAAATAGTAGAAACCAGATCAAGAATTTTATTCTTTTTCCTAAAGTATTGGCTTTATTCTTTTTTAAGTTGTAGTTTGTTTGAATATTTTTTGAACTGAGATGAAAAATGTTAATTATTTATATATGTTTAATGAATCACCATGATACCTCGAGGTGTTGTTGAAGGCTGTGTAATAATGTCTCCTTGATGTTCGATAGAAGGAGATAACATAAAGCCTCTCTTAGTTGCGCTCAACCCGAGGCTAAGCGGCGTGGGCATTAATATGCATTTCCATTACTGCCCATGAACAGGCTAAATCAAACCGAGCCTTCAGTATTTTCATATTTGTCGTGTTCGTCGGCTTTCAAAGTTCCCTTTTCAGCTATTTCATACTATCGCTTGGGATTGATCGAAACTGTTCTACATGTATTTAGTGCTGTAAATATTGAGGGGCTGTCCGGGGCTAGGCGGCGTGGACAGTCATATGCATTTCCATAACCGCCCATGAGCGGACTCAATAAAATTTTTGTCCTAAGTTATTTTCATACTTGTCGTGTTCATGGCTCTGTCAAAGTTCCCATTTTCATCTTTTTCATAGACAGTAGCATGTACGCTAACTTCACGACAAACGAGTTGTGAAGAGATGAAAAAAGATGAAACATAATGAACATTGTTTCATCTAAATGTATTAATAATATCGAGATTTTGTTATTTAATTTATACCGAATTCGATAATGTCGACGTATGTATTTACAAACTCTTCAGTCGTAACATGCCACACATATAATTATGCTGATATGATGAAAAAAGCTTATCAAAAGAAATCAGATTGATGAGCTATGTGAATTGCGGATTGAAATTAAAATTGAGTGTGTTTTGAACTTATCATTACGTTATATGATTTTTTGGTGTATAAAGTGATGTTGTCGTTAGATTTTGTGCGAGGGTGCGTAAATATGGATCTCGTAGATATTCAAATGAAAAAAACGTTTAATGTCGATGAACATGTTAAAATTAAAGCTGAGCATATAAATGCAAGACGGAAATTTCTTAGAAGTAACATAAACTATTATGACATTGTGTATGCATAATTAATATAGAAAAATACTGGGTTGTGCTGGGTTTTTTTTTGTTTGGTTTCTATGTTTTTTACAGATTTAAACTTTCACTCAATCATTAATTTCATTATGAGCGCAACCACAATGCATTTTATAAAATTGTTACCGTAGATAAATTTTCGGAAATTTTAAAAGAAAGTTATTGTGCTAGATTTGATATTATTGATAATAGATTTGTGCATAATTATAATGTCGTATACGTTAAACAGTAAATCATAATGAAAATACACCTTGTAAAATACAAAAAAAAACTTAGTAGAGAATAAAATCATAATGAAAAATCACAATGGCGAACTTTTGTTTGATATTTAAGGAGATTTAAATCATAATTTATGTGCAAAAGTGATTATAGTATTGGATAAATCCATAATATGCACTACGCAAATACGTAGAGACAGACGATGCTTAAATGCTTAGTGTTGGTCTGGTTAACATTGAATCAAAATTATGTTATAAATTGAATGAATAAAGTAAGTTGAAATACAACACAGCATATCTTACATTTTGAAGTCAAATAAATCGCGAGCTCAGAACATGCTCTTAAAACCTCTCTACAATGCCTCAGCATAAAACACAGTCGTAACATCGTTCTAAATGAAAAAATACTGTTAAAAATTATTAAGAAAAATATTATTGTACATGAAACGACTTAATATCATCTAAATCATCAAGCATATTGCTAACCTAGTATACAACAAAACGACGCAATATTGACTGCGAGTATGTAAAATCTCCATGTCATCGCCATTTTTCATATCCGTTCTAGTATATATTAGAAATTAATTAAACGTTCACAGATTAAATAGCTTCGCTGCATGGAAGTAAAAATCCGTGACATTGCCATTTTTACGTCCATTCGAGTACATGTATACATCTATTTATTGTAAGTTAATCAAATTTAAAGCATCTTGAAAAATCAGGAAGAGAAATTAGATATGCCTGAACATGACACTCTCATAAATAGCTATATCTTTAAAAATGTTGGCGTTATGTCAGCGGAAACAAATTTTGGCCTTGATCTCTGTATTTAAATTGGAGGATGTTACAATTTAAAGTATATTTTCAAATTTACCGAAATAAGACTAAAATGTATAAACACACGTTATCAAACCAAGAACTGGTGAATTAAGAACTTGAAAGACTTCTGTTGTGAATGATAACAAATTTCCGGGACTTGAAATTATTAAATATTTGTGGGCTTAAATATTAGGCAATTACTTAAAATTAGCGTTGACAAGATTCTTAACATTTGTTTATTCACATTCACTCAAACACTTTTTTATTGCACGTACGCTTTTGTAATATATGTGCTGGCCTCTGGTTCAATCTGCGAAACTCTGATTTTTTAAAGAGGCAGCGCTTCGGGAACGGGTGATGGGGATGCTACAGATTTAAAGAGCTACCTTATTTTCCTGTCATGAGTTATCTCTATTGATAGCGTGAATCACAAATGACAGACATAACTTTTTTCTTGTTGGTCTTATGGAAAGAAGTCCTTTTCATTTATATTTTTTCTTTGCATGTTACCCAACAACTTTTTTGGAGATACATCTATTTTTGTTAAATAGCATGATCACTACAAAGTCGTGTTAAACTGCCGATAATGGATCTGTAAGCATCTTCCATTTATAATTCCATTCTGTCAATTTAAAGTCTCTTCTCTTCTTTATTTATAGATGAAGAATGTTAAAATGATATTGCCTCTACCTAGAAGCGAACACGCACCGTCACGGAGACAGAGCCTAGCCCTGCAATAATTCCGACAACGCAACCAAATGAGCTAACCGGGACAACCCCAAAAAATAATGTTCGGATACCCCTGATATACGTAATCATCACTGCACGATATCGGTAACGGGTTATTTGTAATGTTAACAGTACTACATAAGTTTCTGTTGTTATGATATATAATTCGTAATTTTATGTCGAATAATTCATTCAATCTTTAGGACACAGTCCCTGCACTGCCGTCATATAAGATGGTTCTGCCTCGGAGATTTCCTTGCACTTAAGGGCAACAAAAGAATATCAAAATACAAAAACTATACAGCTTTTGCTCCAGCGAAATACTTTTTATCATTTTCAATGATTGGACGACTCGCTAGTTTTCTGATTTTTCAGCGAATACAAGATACATTTGTAACATTTTTTGTTCAGTGTTGTTATCAGTTTCAAATACCACTCATATAAAATTATTAACTTCATCTCAATCTAATCTCGACGATGTTGCATGCAAAAGCACATACATGTACTTTGCAATCAAATTTTAAACGGTGATTGTAGACTATGTTTTGAAAAAAACTGTCGAAAGTAAGGCGTAGGCGGATCGTTATTCAGTTATTATTTTTTATTTGTTTATTTATATTTGCATTTTTACGGCGCATAATTTCCATTTATTGACTGTATTTTTCAAACAACGAATTAGATTGATGACTTCACAAAAGCTGTGACAACTTTCAACAGTTTGTTGATATTTTAAGTATCAAATGACAATGTCATAGATTTTATCATTGGACAATAATTTGTCTGCTTTTATTTTCATAGACAGCACGTTAAATCAGGCAGAAAAGACTTAACAAAGTATTTTATTTAACAAACAGTTAACGTTAGTTTGAATCCGAATGTGAGAAAACAAGAGAGATTTTTTTCATTCGAATATAATTGAATGTAAATATTATTATAAGTACCAGCCAGAACACTACGTAAACTTTTAATTATTAAAGATTTGATAAAACACACAAGAACATGAAAACAAGTTAGCCTAACACTGAAGGATGACTCTTTTGGTAAAATTATCACATTTGGGGTAGGTAATTGGCACAGTGAAAGTTGACTAAGGGGTTTCGGTATAAATCAGTTAATGTCGTCTCTTGAATATAGAGTTGATATATGTAACATGCACCAAGGGTCGCCATGGCTGAATGTAGAAAACCGCCAATTGCCTCGGCTGTCCTGCACCGCCACTACCACAGCACCTAGCCAAGTAATCTGAGTATGCTTACACAACTTTGAAAACGCAACTAATCCAAATAAAGGTAGGCTATTTTTCTTAATAATATTGTCATTTTTTATAAAAATCAAGCTTGTACTTGCGTTAATTTTATTTGTTTGAAAGTTTAAGAAAACCTTCGATCAATAGCCCAAACACTAGTTCGGTGAAAGTTCATTGTCGTTTTCAAGTAGAAAATAAACAGTCGTCGTAAATAGTTGCTGTGATGCGACCTTGATACATAAAGGGACTTTTTTGAATGCATTTAAAGTGTCCTAAATTTTCACTCGATATCAGTAAGATACCAATGATTTACATTTGTTCAAATGGGACAGTCAGAGTTGGCTAAGATTCAGTACATACCGGTACAAATGCATGCACAGTCTCGTTCAGTTTTACTTCACATTTAGAAAGGAAAAGAAGAGTTGATATATTTGTGAATATAAGTGAAATTGATAGAAAATGATCAATTTATAAACAAAAACGAAGATCAAATTAAAATAATAACTGGGAGTAAATAATAAATTAACATACTTGAATTTGTTCGGTTTTAGTTATCGATCGGTTGGAATATTATTTGAACAAGATTTAAAGATTTAAATTATTTCGTGTTTCAATCGTACATTTATTAAATAAAAATGATTTTTAAAAGGAAGTGGTTTCTTTATTTTCATACACTATTTTTGTTTCATGAGCATGAAGTGTATTAGTTCAACTGGAAGTTTACAACATCGGTACGTATAACTAAATTAAGATCATTTAAGTTATTTGGTTTATAATAGAATATAAAATTTTGGAAACTAAAATGATATTGAGTACTTTAATCAGTGATGTTTTCAAATAGGCCCCTCGGAGGGCGTTGAGCACAATACAAACCTCCGCGTAAATTTAGAGTCGCGCTCGATCCGGGGTTAGGCAGCGTGGATCAGTAATATGCATTTCTATTCCTGCCCAGAAACTGGCCCAGAATCCTAGCCTGTAATATTTTTATTACTTTTAAGCTATGTGTTTTCTGTGTGCGGCTGTTCTATATATGTGTTTTCTTTCTTTGTTTTATCTAATATTATACACAAAATAATGATTGACCCTTGTTTATTCATATATCTTGATTTTGCCACAATATGAAACGTTAACAAAGATAGAGGCCCTGCAAGATGACTAAAACATTCATAATTAAAACTACCTGACAATTACTTTCTGTTCCTTTTTTGTACTCATTTTCGAACTTTTCGAAAATGTTCACTGACAAATTTCAACATATGATAGTTTTGTAAGATATTCAGTTCAGATGATGTTATATACACAACTATATGCGAGGTATCACCCCTTTACCTATCTCGAATACAGTAACTCACAAGGTTTGACCACAAACCCGAACCAATATCTGTATTTAATTTATTGAATATGAGAACTCGAGAGGTTCAACAGCAGAGCAGATTTACCCAGCTATATTCATGCGTTCAGTTACCTGAAAAATTGAGATCATAATCAAATGGTTTGGCTGTATCAAAAACAAAGCATAGTTTATATACCATAATATTAAATCTGGACCTGTAGTAATCCAAAAATCCGCGTGAAGTTAGTAAAAGAGTAGATTCGCCCAGCTGTTCATAAGATTAACGAAATGTTCAGCCGCAAAATAAATTGATCCAGCTGTATTCAGGCAATCGATAAACCGAAAAGTTCATAGAGAATATACTCAATTGTATCAATGCAGACAATAAATTTTATCCGTGCGCGTAAATCACAGAGTTCGATGACCCAATTTAGTTACACATCCAATCCTGTATGAAGACATAAGGTAGGTTCTGTCGCAAAGTCAATATACATAAATGTATCTACGTATGACCAGAATGCAATAAAGCATAAGAGCGTAATCTTTTTTCTCTTTTTTTTTGCAAACATAAAATATCCTGCTTTGGTAAGGTTCACACATTGAACAATAATTCAGCCTTGAAGTCATATGGGGGAGCTGTACAGCTGAATTCCGAAATATTTATATTGCGGTAATTGACATGTCGATCAGAAAATGGCTTATTATTTGCATTCAAAACTTAATTGTTCATGTATTTTGACGCATTTACCAACTTTAAGTGTTTATATTTCCTAAAAACTTAAATATTTTCAAAATGCGTTTGCAGTCGATATAAAAGGTACAAGTATTTATAAACCTTATTTAAACAAGGTTTACTAAAAAAGCGTTTGCGTCGATAATCTAAGTCTTAAATATATTAAAAGATAATTTAATAAAAAAAATGTGTTTGTACTTGATGATAATTAACTGTAATAATTTAATAGAAATTATTTAATTAAAAATGTTGACGACGGTACACATATTTTTACAACAAGCAACTGCATTGCCTGACTCATTATATATAGTTACACATTTTTTCACGACCATTAAGACGATTCGGACATTTGCGTGAAAAGCATCTAAGTTAAATTATGTTGAACGACAACTAAGTTTAGTTTTAAGGTTAGTTAAAATATGAGATTGAATAACCAATCTGAAATTATAATAGAAATCCTTCGTTAGGTCATACATTGCAATAGCAGATGACGTAGTTAGAAGTACTATAATTGTTCTTCAATAGTTGACTTTTGTTTCCAAGTCTTGTGTGTGCAAATAAGGCGATTATCATAATATTATTAATATGTGTAAACGATTCAGTTACAGGTATCCGTGTCACTGCTATACAGTGACAGTTTTATACACGCATTGTTTACAATGAGCATAGCAAGGGGGTTTTTAATTTAGCATGATTAGTAAGTTTAAATCCAAACCGTATCTTTATCCACACCAAGGTATAATTTTACGATGTCAACCCGCGAGCCGTTTTGTTACGAGGACAGATCATATTTTTGTTGTGAGGTTGTGTTTACAAACACCCCTTAACACGTCTATGGTAACTGGAATACTATAGGAATAAAAGAACTGTGCATATATAGGTAAGAGTATTTGAGCGAAACGTAAGCACTAAATCTTTATCAATTTTAGCAAAGCAAATACGTGACTAATTTGCAGTTGTTCGACCGTGTGCTGACTAAAAGCAGACAGTTTTCTTTTAGATTTGTGTTTTGACAGCAAATTCGTGATAAACACAACCATCCGTGAAACTTTCATCTTTAGAAAACATGATCAACATATTGTTGTTTTTTTACATGTTTTTCATGTGGTTTTCAGCCTCTATTCGTTAATATACTGCCCATTAATCTTCGGTCGTGTTTATAAAATATTAGTCATAGTTTTCTATCGAAGTCACTAAATAAGGTATGAGTTTTCAATTGAATGAAAGCATGTGGTTTCCATTGAAGACATCAACAGAAAATAACTAGTATTTGTTTTGCAGCCATAAGATTATTATACATGTGTGCTGGCATTTTAATATAATTGTTTTATTTTGTTGTGTTTTAAGGGGACTATAAATAACAAATTTATGGACAGGACAAGATATTGCTTCAAGGAAGAGTTCCAAAGTTTGCACATGACATGTCGTCTTGATAAGACAATCATTTCTATGATTTTTTTTTAATCCAACTACAAATAAGACATCCAGGGACCGGACATGTTTTTGCATCAAGATCAAGCTGTGACCAGGACCTTCAAGGTAGGGACCTAAATGTTGCATGTGTCACCTCGTCTCGTTATTGCAAACATTTCTGTGAAATAAGTTTAAAATCAAACAATAAATGAGAAAGTAATAGCCGGACACGATTTTGCTTCAAGGTCACGCTAAGACATTGAACCTTAAGGTTGCGACCCATTTTTTGCACGCGACACGTCATCTTGATTTGTAGATCATTTTTGTCAAATAATTTTTGAATTGCGACTACAAATAACAATGTTATGGGCCAGACACAAAGGCGGGGCAGAAGGACGTACTGACGGACGATCGGACGGACAGACGGACACATTACATGACGACTATATGTACCCCCGAATTTCATTTGAAGATAAGTTTTAGGCATGATCTTGATCTTGGTCTTCTTTTAATTGTGGAAATAATTTACAATGAAGTAATTTGCTGGTGTATTGATTTTATTTTGATAACTGCGCACTGTCTGAAGACTTTGTTGGTTCTATCTTTTTTCAGATTGCGAATCAAAACTGATTTCTTTGCCGCAAACATTGGACCCAAATTCATCGTATGTTCTTTAGCGATTATTCCATTCGTCAAATGACTGCCACATGTACTACACCTTTTCTGTAGGGTGAATGTGAACACAACGACACACGGTATAGCTGCACATTAGAATCAGAAAAAAGAAAATCGTCTCTGTAACGAAACACATAATATTTTGTTATACTTCGTTTGAAAACCTAGACACACTCTGATTGAAATACTGACACATATAATTATGCAAATTGCCGATTTTAATGACGTTTTCGTAATAACAGAGGCATCTTATCGTAGCATAAACAACTGTCACTGTTAACTCGACAAGTGACTCTTTCTTTGATTATTTTATTTTATTGTTATACCGATTTACAATTTGACAAGGATATTTTTATGTAACACATAGTAATTATACATTTATAAACATAAACTATTTTTAAGAAAAGACAAACTGTCGCATATAGGACATTCCCAAGCAGAACAAACACATTAACTGGGTAGCTATCCAAAAATCCGTACCAAACAAAAGCGAAATATATTATTGCTTTTAATCGCATTTGCATGACTCGAAGGATGTAGACAAAACCTCACGACAAAACTATGACCTGTCTTCGTAACAAATCGGCCTGCAGTTTGACTTCGTCAGCACCCAGTGTTCACATCTAAGCCGTTTGTACACTAAATGTAATTTCCCACGAACTCTATTATAGTAATAATTTAAGGGCCCACTACACTTCTCCCTGCACGTTCATCGATAGAAAGAAAATTATCAAAATCTCAATAACGGCAACATGCCGTTCAATGAAACTTTGCACAAATGAGTGTTACTAATATATATTTTGCATAGGGTAAGACACGTTAGAAAAGTAAAGAAAAATAGCCAGATCTAAATATTCCCTTAACTTCTACTTACATAAATTCACAAAAACTAAACATCATTTTAAATGCCCACATAAGTACCAAAAATACCATTTGTCCTCGTGAATTACATATGTAAACCTTACGAGATATAAGTAAAAGTGTGTTTGACCTTCAGTGATCTGGTCGCTTCCTGGTCGCGTAAACGGATGACAATCATTGATTTCTCTTTTAGTTAAAAGTTCTTTACAAAGTACACAACATTTTCTTGTCAGTATCATTACACTCACGTGGGAATTCAAAATCATGTTTGGTATTACTTTATTTTTTTGAATTGATGTAAATAGAATTTTAAGGAATTTTTAGGTCTAGATTTATTTCTTTACTTTTCTAACGTGTCTTACTGTATGCAAAAAAAGATACATTAGTATCATTCATTTGTGTGTGCAAAGTTTCATTGAAAGATATTCTACAGATATTGATATTTTGATAATTTTCTTTTAGATGAACGTGGAGGAGTGTAGTGGGTCCTTAACCAAAAAACATCATATTAAAGGTTTATACAATTAAAGAAGTTTATATAAGGCAATAGAAAATTAATTCCAAAATTCTCAACCCCGCTCGACCCTCGAAAATCACAACGCCCGAACGTTTTTGATTTTTGTTGTACGAATCAGTAAAGTACAAAACGCACTATGAAACATTTAAGTGCGAATTGGCAATTCATAGTTGGCTAGACGCATTTTTATCTTTGAACTACAAAAACGTCGTTAGAAACAGTGTGAATGATAAATAAAAAATAAAACACACCCACCTGCCCCATTTTACCCAAAATTTGGATGAGAATCTAGGAATTAATTTTCTATTGTCTTAGGTAATAGTAATCCGTTTTGGGTTTTTTAATTACAGTGACGACTTCCACTTCAACGCAACATGGCATCCTCGTTGAAAACAACTTTAATAGACACAGACTTCAAGCACTGGCTGAAGGGAGCTCTTGCAGTTCTCTTTGCCAGAGAAGGTCTTGTAGACTTTGTTGAAAATGAAATTATTGCCTATCAGATCGACTTGTTGAATGATGTACGCATGCTGAGTAGGATACCTCCTAGAACGATATGTAGCTCCTGCACGACAGCCAATATACTGGTCTGTCCTGCCACAGGTTTCTGCTGTTGGAAGAACAACAAATGTAACATGCATGATCCAAACATTTCCAGCTCGATGCCCGACCAGCCATGCCCTGTTGGTTTATGCACTGCTTTAAGAGATGCCATACGAAATGAACATCGGTACAGAGGACCGTCTTGGAGGAATACAGACACAACGAAATGGTGTACAGATGCATACCAAATTGCAAAGAACTTCATGCCTCCGGACGGCTATTCTGATAACGCTAGTTTTGCCGAAACGGACTTTAATGGCGTGTTAGCAGTAGTTATGAACAACAAGCGGTTTCAGAAGAAAATGTCAACCAATCTCAGTAACAAGTCTAATATTTGTGAAGAGGTATATATCTTTGAAGCTGTTCTCATCATTTCATTATAGCCACGTATTCAAAATTCATTTAGAAATACCTTAATGTTTCAAATGTGGTTGATATTTATTTTACTGCTATGTAATGCCTAAAAATGACGTAACATTTATCCGACATTTTTATCTTTGTCAAAGAAGGAACCTGGCATGCAATCAGAAATGTAACAAGATCTTTTGCAGCAAAAACAATTTCTTCTTGACAATTAAAAAGCGACAGTATTTTGTATTTGTGGATTATTATGAATTCAAAACATCTCCGTATATTTAAACGATAAAATAATAAACAATAGACTGTTTGTAAATTTGTTTTAGAATGAATTTGAGCTGGCTGTTACTTTAATAATGCATACACTGCCTGAATATTCTGTGATGTATCAGTTGAAAGTGGTATTTTCAAAAGCACAGCAAAGCATATACTTAAAATAAGTTTTTACCTTAAAAACTTTAACTTTGATTTTTTTAGAAAATTATTTTTATATATGTTTATCGAATTTTTCTCAAAATAAGTATGCTAACCTTCACTTTTGGAACGTTTGAATCGAGAATTTTATAGCCATGCAGTATGTATTGCAGGCTCGCAAAGCTGGTCGGAAAATCAGGCATGCACCGAAACACCAACTTAAGTATACGGAACTTGTTTCATGTATTGATGTCTTCATACAGCTATTGTCTGATGCTAAATGCCTTGCCACTGATGCTAAAGCTAAGGATGCTGTTAACAAACTTAATCAGGTACAAAACTTATAATATCATAAATATTCAATTGACGAAATCTTAATGTAAAATATAACGGCTATGCCTGAAATAATGACACAACCTGACCGAATGCAAGCGTCCTCTCGCATTGTTTATCGGTGCCCACAGTCTTATTAGACAGCATAACTGAATATTGATTATGTTGTGTCAAGTGTTGAGTTTGGAACGTTTGGACAGCTTATGGTGGTTTCTGATAATAAAAAAATTAATTATTTATTAATGCAATGCACAGAGTGTACGAGGATAATTATTGCCAATTTTAAGAGGTCACAAACATTGCAAATGGCGAAAAATTGTTAAAATTTCAAAAATGAATTTTGGGGGAAATACTTATTGCCACCTAGATTTTAGTAAAGAAATGTATATAGCTAAGGACGTAGTTCTAATTACTAAGCACCTACTTAAACAAAAGAAAAACCGTTTGCATGAGAACTCTGAAATTCATGGACAATATACCAAAGCAACTCATACCTGAAATAAGTATATGCTGGTCTACAATGTTTAGTGCCGATTTGTCAATATAATGTTAGGGTTTTCAAGAAATTCAAGGAAAACTTAATTCCGGGTTTCTACTTTCAGCTTGAGCTTGCAAACATTAACTACATCCTTAGCTATAATACATTTCTTTACTAAAATCTAGGTGGCAATAAGTATTTCCCCGAAAATTCATTTTTGAAATTTTAGCCACTTTCGCCATTTGCAATGTTTGCAACCCCTTAAATTTTGTGAAGTAACACTAGTTTGTATTCTATATTTTCTAAATATAAATTGTATGAATTTTGTGACCACTGAAAATATTCGATTGCATTTTGATTGTTCAATATTCATTTAAGCATAATAGTTTGAACTTACTGCATTTCAAAATTAAGTTAGGTCTAAATGTGTTTTACATAAAAAAAATCACATTCAATTATAGAGTTTGACAAAAGCACAATGTTTTCCATTCTAATAAAATATTAAGGATTTTCACTATCAAAGTGTAATTACCGGTTTAACTATTACTTTAGTTTTGAAAATTATTATTTATTTTATAGTTAAAGACAAACACACTGATGATATATGCAGATGACATAACGAAAGTTTTGAATGACTTCATAAAGGAAAAGTTTGACGATCAGCAAAATAAACTCATAAATGAAATTGATAGACACTTTCGGGCACATGAAAAAGATTCGATCGACGCTATTGACAGAAAGGTACAGGATTTAGCAAACACTCACATTGATAAACTAAAGTCACAGACAGAAAAGGGAATAGCTGAGCTCACTAAACATGAAGAAAAGGGGAAAGTTGAAATCTATAATTATACAAGTATACAAATAAAAAAGGAAAAAGATGAGCTACATGCACACACCGAAAAGGAAAAGGAAGGACTTAGTTTATATAACAAACAGTTGAAACAAGAGTTGGAAGACAAATCTGTTGTGTTATATAGTCGGACAGTTAATGAAGTAACAAAAGAGATCCACGAAGAAACTGAAAGGGTAAAACAAGAGTTAGATACACATAGTAAAAAACTTCGTGAAGAGGCTAACAAATCTGCTCTACTCAACACCGGAAAGACTGACGACCAATCAGTAAAAGGTATGACAACGATGTATGCTTTTAGGGTTTTCTAAGCGGTGAAAACGGCAAAGAAAGCTAACTTTTCAAATATAATATTTGTTAGTGTTGAAATATATTTCTTTGTGACTGTATTCACGTTTGCATACTCAGTCCAGGCAAAATAGTGCTACACGAATGAAAACAGAAGAAATTAATGTTACAGTCAGAAGGTTATGCACGAATTATAAATATTGTAACTGTAACTTCATACCTATACCAGATAAATGCTTAATTACAATATTTTATGGCGTTTTGTCAAAATAATTACGTTTTTTTTAAGAATTTATAGGAATGTCCAATTTTTGTTTCAATAGAAAAAAGAGAATCTGTATTTCTTAGAAGCAAGACATTAAATAAATATTCATTTTACCCACTATGATAAAGAAGAAAGATACCTGCCCGAGGCTGTATGTATGTTTGCATGTTCAATGTAGATGATTTTTTTTCAATAGCCCAGACATAAAAACAAAAAAAAAATGTCGTTTGCATGAAAACTGTGGAATTGTAGTAAGACACTTATCTACAGTTGCTTGCGGCCATTTGACAATAGAGGGTTTCGTGTTAAGTTAATGCATGCATGTCGATCAAAATCCTAACACACTATTTGGAACCGCAAGGCTACCACATATTTATACATTAATTATAGCATCTGTAAAGGTTTTAAAGATTTTACAGATGCAGAAATAACGTTAGGTTTTTTAATGGCAATGAGTACTTTTTTCTGAAGTCAAAACAGTTTTACCAAATACACATAAATGTAATGAATAAGCAGTTAACGGGAATCCCAGTCAGAAATGTTACAAATGTAAAGGGCTGTGAGCTGTTTATTAGACAGAAGCCGTTAAGACAGAGACTAACAGACAGAACCTCCCTTTCCCCCTTTACTTTCTCAAAAGTAATGTAGACTCATCATATTGACAGGTGTAATCTAGGGATATAAACGAATATTCGTTCAATCATCTGATATCCGGATCAAATTTGGCCGGATATTCGTTTTCAAAAATTTTAACTTTGTGTTAGACACTTTGCTATATTATCTTTCTGTTGTCAATGTGCACCTGTAACGGATTGAGGACACACAATATCGTATATATCTGACTTCACAGTTTGATAATAAAATGATTTTTAAATTTGATCAAGCTTGATGTTACATATCAGAACTTGCTCATCAATAGCCATCGTTTAAAAGAGCTACTTTTAAAACATAACACTTAAAACAAAATGATTTATTGTGTGCCTTCTGAAACTAACTTTTGAAATCTATAATCTACGTAAAACATGTAATTAAATTCACAAAAAAGAAACCTTAAGAATACTACTTGTATCGTCTTACAGTTATAATAAAACTAACTGAAAAAACGAAGACAAAATACGCTAATTGTAATGAGGCGCGTTGACGCATCAGAGAATCTAATTACCATATTTTATATTACGAAACTTGTAATTATATCCGTGGTGTCGAAATTATTGTACAGCCGATGTTACCATTTTAGCAAGCGCCATTGTGTTCTCTTTTTCGTTAATCGTTTGTGGTGTCTTATTTGGAACTCATATTCTTATAAAAACATGCTCATTTTTCCTGTCTACATGTTGAATGTGTGGTGGGGATGTATTTCTGGGTCTGGGGATTCCTATTATGCAATTTTTTTTCTAGAAAAGCTGATTATATTTATCTGTCGGAACGAAAGTCTAATAACGCAAACATCTGAAAACAATAGTTAAATTAACAAAGTTTTATATCCGTATATCAGTTCGGATCTTTCAGTGGATATACGGATAACGAATTCTGTATCAGTGGCATCCCTAGTAAACTGCTATCAGGACCAGTTGTCAATATAATTTTCACGTTCAGCAACATATCTTTCAAATCAAAAATCAAAATCTTAAAAAGAACACATACAATTTATGCATTGAAATGTGAAATATCAAGATTCAGATTGAGCTATATTTTTATACCCCCGATTTGAAGAAGAAGAGAGTATAGTGTTTTACCCTTATCCTTTCGTTCTTCCGTTCTTCCCCTCGTCCTTCCGTAACAACATTTCAGTCGCACTTCTATGCAACGACAACATGCAGCAGCCTTATATTTTGCATATTGATTTATCCTGTTTCCGAATAGACAATACGAGATCATATATCGTGTGCATTCTATGATCAAAAAGACCTATAAAGAAGCAACCTCTTCAGAGTGCTACAAAAATATAATGTTGAAGCATGGCTTTGGTTAAGGTTTTGATGATAAACAGAATATAAGATTAAGTAACTAAATTTGGGAATATTCAGCTTTGTTTTAAATGGAAAGCCAAAGTATTCCATAACCGTATCATATAACTAATTTTAACAATTTCTTATAATTTATTATAGGTGAGGAAAACACGATATCACTATTTGAGTGGTTTTGGGACTTATTACCATTTAAAGAATACCAACTGAGATCAGGTAAGTCATATATAATTTATAATATACAGTATATATATTCTTGATGGTCCAATATCAGGATTTATTTGAATATGTTTACTAAACAAAATCAATTTAAAAAACATAATCAATATATGTGAAAATATATGGTCCACTTACATAATTTTAAGTTTTTCTGCGATATTGGAAAACTGCAAAAATATCCTATGCTCAAAGTACGTCGGACAGCAGTAAGGCGTTACCCCGACACTCGACAAACCTGTAAACTTGAGGTTTACAGGTCGTATGCCCCAAGTGTACATAATTGATTTGGCGGCTGACGATTTGAAGAAAATAATGAATTATTTTTGCGTGTCTAATATGACAGAGATCTCAAAATTATAAACGTGTATAAATTGTAATATCCAATTCTATACAGCAAAAAATTCATTTTATTTATGAGAGCAGGCCTTGCCTAGATGGTGATTAGCATCCGTCATCGTATAAACTTTAAAAATAATAAAATTACTTTGTTGATACAACATTTGCTTCCAGAACTTAAAGAAGCACTTGCCAGGTTTTACTTGGAGAAAGAGTCCATGATCCCAGCATCACCTCTGGTAGAAGATCATGCCGTTCCTCTAGCGGAGCTGTACGTGCAGCCGCCGATGTCAGCGTTTATCAAACCAAATGCCTTTGGACAGGGAAAATCACTTGCTCAAACGACCACAGTTTCTTCGTATCAGAAGTTGTTCCTCAACCACGACAATGTTCTTTTTAAAAATATATACGTCGAAGCTAACGCAGGTTATGGGAAGACGTCCTTTACTCAAAAAGTTGCTATGACATGGTGCCAGGCACAAAAACCAGACCACTCACTGAATAGCAAATTTGTACAGAATGATGTTGATACACTTGAACGTTTCGAATTGCTGTTCCTGTTACACTTACGAGACTTCCAGGGTGAAGAAATATGTGATCTCGGTGATCTTATTTTCAACTTTGTGTCACAAAATTTGCCAGACAAGGACAAATTTTCAAAAGAGTTTATAGTAAGAATGTTACAAACAAGGACTTGTCTAGCCATCATTGATGGACTAGACGAATGGGTACATCCCGAGAAGTGTACGCGAACACCGGGAATACCACACAACTTATATGGCAAGAACTGCACGGTCCTTACTACAACACGACCCTGGAAGCTCAGTACGATAGGACTACAGTCAAATCTGATTGACCGACATGTAGAGATTTCTAAACTTGATGACGAAACATCAGAAGTACTGAAATCAAATGCAGTTATTCTTCTGAATAAAAACAAAGGCCAAGAAAAGCGTGATCTAACCGACTTTAACAGAAAAGTATCGAAAGTAAATATCGGAGATATCCATTTAATTCCGTACATCTTACTTCAGCTAATTTGTATCTGGTTTGATGGTGCAAACATTGGCAAGTCAAAATGTGAAACTTACAGTAACACGGTTGAATTAACACTTGAGCGGGGTTTTAAAAGAAGAAATGCGCCGAAATTTCTTACTGAAAACACGAAACGCATTGTCTCAGTCCCAAAATGTATGAGCCATAACGTATTGTGTAACCAATACGCGGACTTACTTTTGAAGCTCGGGCAGTTAGCGTTCCACACGTTCTTTCAGGATATAAAAGAAACCAGCTTGGTGATTGAAAGCACGACTGTATTGAAATTTCTTTCAAATCAGGAACTAGAGTTTTGTCTTAAAATCGGACTGCTGAGTCAAACCAAGGACAAAAGCTTAATCGCAGTTAAACGGTATAAAGTTTTCTTCCAACATAAATCTGTTCAAGATTTTTTGGCTGCATTGTACGTAACGTCCGAATGGAAAAACGGAACTATAAAGACAACTATTATTCAAGTTTGTTCATCGCTTTCAGGCATATTAGAAATGGAAAACATCTTTGTTTTCGTTTGCGGTATGAATTCAGATGTATATAAATGCATTTCCGGTGAGCTTCAGAAAATTGTTGACCTTGACAGTGTTACCATTCGATATAGAACATACATGTACATCGATGCGTATGACCGGGTTTCTAATGACGATAAGAGAATGATGATGTCTTACCAGTCAATGCAGTTACAGTGTTTTCAAGAAAGTGAAAGAAACGGAAATGAAAGTTGTTCAGTCCCTCTTTGTGATATCCTGCTTGATGATAACCGCCTGACAGACGATGATTTGACAGCTTTGAAAACAATTATACACATTAATAAAGGTAATGTGAAATCACTACAATCATTTAAAAGAAAAAACATTTTCATGAAGTCTCTAGATCCTGGTGTGTTTACATCCTTGGAGACATTGAGATTATATGAGTCTTTCGATGAACCAGAATGGCTGGCTGACATCCTCACTGAATCAGCCCTTACATTGAAATGTCTGACACTATCAGGATATGAAAGTATTTCTTTGTCCGATATCAGTATAACGGCGCTCACAGGGCTCAAGTGCTTACAATCATTGTGTCTTCGTCACATCACAATAACTCACAGTAACCTTGAACGTCTTTACACTTATATCAACCATATCACTACACTGACACGAATTCAGATGGAGTGGATAGACTGCTCAAATCACAAGAAAAAGCACAATGATTGTGAAATAACCGTGGATCTACTTCTTCTGAAAGAGTTAGAACGCGTGGAACTGGTAATGGTGAAAATGTCACCTGAATCATGGAGTATTTTGTTCCTCAGTGTCGGTCAGCTACATGTACCACGCAGTATCACCGTTAAACTCACGTGGATTTTAATGACATCCAAGGAATGGAGAGACCTGTTGCTAAGTGTTGGCAGACTGCCACAGTCCGTCACGGTCGAGTTAAAGTGGTGTAAGGGACCGTCCGAGGATGTTTGGAAGAGTATTGTGGAGGAGATCAGATCAACGCCAAAATTATCACTATTACCAGAAATAAGTATCGACATGTGGGGTGAAGCCTCGCTGACTCTGAAAAACCATTAGTGTTGTTAAATATCAAAGCAAAATTAATTTAAATTCTGAACATAGATTTAAATTAATGCAGTAAATATTCGTGAAAAATTTAAACATATTTATTTACGTTTTTAATGACAGTGATGACATTTACATTTATTTACAATATTCAAAAATAAACACGAGAAAGGCCATGGATAATATCGGAAAGGTAATAAGTGATTTTTTATTACAGAGTTAATGGTTCCTATATATTACTTAAAGTATATGTAAAATTTGATAGTAGGTACAATAATAAAATAAAATAATGCCGTATCGATGGTACATTTACATGTACTACAATACTCCTTAAAACTACCAAACACGATCATTTAAAGATGTCTTATCTGTCTCTATCAAGATTACTGATCAAAGTATAAATTGAAATGACCGAAAAAGTTTTGTCATTAAATCCTATTGTGATATTGAAAGGGGTCGTAGGTGTTGTATAGCTGTTTTTAAAACTTCAAATACATAGTTGGAGTAAATAATGAAAAATATACAACTGAATCCATCCATTATGTATTTACAGGATTATTAAAAGATGATCAGCTTAGAGATAAACACACAAATCAACAGTTTGTGATATGGGCTGTATCATCAGAGCGAACTATAGTACTGGTCTCAAACTTTTGTCGAGAACAAAATCGGATCACTAAAACAGAAGGGTCCTTACCATGCAATTGACTCGAACATCTGCACACAACTTTCAGAACCTATCGGCCAATAAGAGATGAGGGCTCGGGAAAAAAAGGTATAACTCAGAAGGCATGGAACCAGACGGTAGTTGGGTAACGCTTCCTTTGTGACAGAAGACACCGATCATGTTTTTATGTCATTAAGGCATCGATTACCTTATATAACAAAAATATTTGATTACATATTCCTGTAACAATCTACCAGTTTTTTACACCGATTTGAACGTAATATTCTTCATAAGCATGTTTTATTTTAGTCAATAGTTAAACCTTATAAACTTACAGTGGTACTTGAAAGAAACTTAAGCACAATCTTGAAATACGCGCTTCTATCTCCAATATATTCGTGACAGTTGTTTACAAAACGATAACCCCTGCATAAATAAATTTTTCCGTTGTTGTTTTATTAGTACTACAGAAAAGCAAAAACCCAATCAGTCAATCTTATCTATTAAATCTCAAATGTGCGATAGTTTCTGCATTAGCACATTTTTCTGTTGTGGCAATCAGTGGCTTGCAATGAAATTGCAAATCCCCCCGCACATAGTTTATTTAATATTGTTCGTTATTAGACAAAATCTTACTCTATGTGATGAAATAATTATAAGGCAGGTCGAAACATAAAGGAGTGTGAGAAGACTAAAAATGCTTATAACGTACGCAGTAAAACTCTGGTCACATTTGGTTTTGGTCGTTTTATTTAAAAACCTCTCTTGGACTTGGCCAGGGTCTCAGTAAAACATAGCCAATGTCTTCTGTCACAAAGGAAGCGTTACCTAATGGAGCCATTTTCCGGACTGAAAGTGGCTTGAACCCTCTGGTTCCTGCACAATTGCACTCCTCATAATAATATTATAGATATATAGAAAAAAGCCAAATTCACTATTTGTATGCATTATTATCTCCGTGGTCCCCTTCACGGCTATCAATAGGGTGCTGGTTTGCAGAAGTGATCTTACACAAGTCAATTTGTATTTGGACAATATGGCAAGTCACAATTTCTTAGTGGTGCATTTTTAAAAGATGGCTGTCGCAATCCAAACCGCTATTTCTTTGATTTATCCTTTAATAAAGCACGCAATATTATGTGTACATAGCCCACAAATTTTATATACATTTTGTATATGTTTTTGTGAAATTCTGATAAAACTTTACACTATGATAATTATGTTCTTTTTGCGTAAGTCGAACTTATTTCATTGTGACAATATATATTTCAGAGCCAGAATGAGTCAACAGTCCTGAGATATCACTTCATTTGGTACATTTTAGATTATTACACACAAACTGACATGCGGTGTATATGGATATAATACAGTGTTACCAATTTTTACTTTAATCAATATAATACAGTGAAATATGCATATAATGATTTATTAAAAGAGGTCGTTTTCTGTGGACTATCGTTATAACTAAGTGTAACACATTGATAACAAATTGAAGGAGTTATGAAGATAACACGGATTTCCGAAGTGGAAAAAGCCAAAGTTTCTTTAGCTTCAAGGTGTCATATCTCTGTTAACGGATACATGACTTTTAGTCCCCAACGTCAATCTTCAAAAGGATTTGAGTATAAAGAATCTTTTGTACCTTTTAGAGCCTTAAAGAAACACAAAATTCAACATGTTTAATGTTTTGGAAGCGACCTTGGATGCCGACAGACAACAACTAAACATCGTTATGCAAATACAATAGTAATATTACTTGCAATTTAAAGAATTTGAACATAAGCACGCCTACATATGTGCGGATAAAACACCATTTAAAGACATGTTGAACATTGTTTGCAATAAATGTAATTTGGCACTTTGAATTTAAGTTAAACGTTTGAATGAAAATTAAAAATTTTCGTCCGTCAATGTCAGCGGTCCAAGCACTGAATGACCAGAAGACCGGAAAAACCCGTGCTCAAAAAAAGCCATTCAGCAATCCGTTTGACACCGACAGGGGGAGTTAATTTCATCTAACTCACTAATTTAAACGCAGAAAATTATCTCTTGCTGACAGTACAAATTTACAAACAGTTAGCTTTACGTGCATTTTTTGTTAAACTCTTATCGAATGATACAAGTTACGTTTATCCACCTATAAAAATATGTCGATATAGGGGAGGCAACTTACATGACGTGCACATATATTGAATACCGAACTACATGAACATCAGAAATATCAATTCCAAAGTATTGGCTTTATATCTTTAATGAACAAACATACAGGATTTTCAATGATATTTTGTTTTACGTATAAAAGTTTTTATTTATTTTCCTTCTTATCTGTAATCAGTGTACGATATGCAATACACAAATGTTAAAGAAAATTCGATAGCTTTAAATACTTCTACAACAACGTTAGTGCGGCTTTAATTGCTAACCAATACAATTTATTCAATTTTAGAGCTTCCCTTATATATACTAATAAGGTCGACCTGCATCTTTTTTTCTAGTCTACAAAGATTGTTAAGATATTGTTTTTGTTTACTTTTAAGAGCCGTCTACTCTCATCATTGCATATTCGTCGATAATGAAGAAAATTATCAAAATATCTCAACATGGCAATAAATTAATCTTTGCACAAGTATAAGTTGTTAATATAAAGTTCGATTTTGCATATGTTATGAAACGAACAGTTAAGAAAAAAGCTATATCAAAAAATTACCTAAATTGTATTTACTATAACATAAATTCAAAAAAAAATTAACAACACAAAACAACATTATAAATGTTCGCATGAGTAATAATCATACTGAAAACAATATAATATTGTGTCCCTGTGTTTAAGTGTGTTTGCTCTTCAGTTTCTTTGTTGCTTCCTGATCGCGTAAATAAATGACAAACTTGATTTCCCTCTTTATAATTAAAAGTATACCATTTTGTTTTTATAATCTTAATACTCACGTGAGCAATTAAAATTATGTTTTTGTTGTTTGGTTATTATATGTAATTGGAATTTTAGGGATTTTTAGGCCGAGCTTTGTGCAATTTATTATTGAATTGCATTTGGCCAGTGAAATTACACGAAAAATACAAATACACTAACAAATTAACATCAGTTTTCTTTTAAAATGAACAAGTTATCTTACCAATCAGCGAAAGCTCGATATTCGTTAATGTGTCATATTTTCTATAACGTTTCGAGTCTTTCGACTTTTAAGTGCATTTTGTTGCAGATGGCTTATTGGTACTTTTTGTAAAATAACAATTCAATTGCATTAACACTGCATTAATATATGTGTGTTTGCAATAAGAATTTTATGTGAATGCAATAAACGTTGTTGTTGTTGTTGTTGTTGTTGCCTTCTATACGCCTATGTGTGATTTGTGATACATACAGAGGAACTTTGTAAGCCACCAAACATGACAAATAGCAGATAAATTTTGCAGGTTCGGATTTGTTGAGCCTGTGAGTTGTGGATTCTTATTATTGATACTTATTAGTATATGATATGGTCATAATCGTTTTCTCCGCGAAGATTATTAATAAGAGCACATTTTTTGACACTTCTGAACTTTAATATGCAGCCGTACAACTTTATTCCAGTTTTAAACATCAACAGGCAGAAAACTATAAAAAAAATATTAGGAAACATCGCTCTTATTTAGACTGAAGACAGAAAAATTTTAATTGATGTCATCTAAATAAACTATGAATGTATAATCTTTATATGTGTAAAAAATGAGTTGCGCTTAACCCCGAGCTATGTGGCTTGGGCAGTAATTTGCATTTCCATTTAAGCTCAGGCTTAATCAAATCGATTCTGCAATAATTTTTGACAGTTTTTAAAGTTCTTGTTTTATATATTCAGATAGTGGTAAAATAAATAAAATGATCACGCAGTATATTTTATTTAATTGCAGTATAAAAATATGAAGTTTCAAGATACATGTAATATCAACTGTCTTGTAAGTTCTGCGTGTGATTTCCTGTTCGAGGTCGAGCGTGAACTATTCTGTTTGTTATGGTAATTTCGCCTATTTAATGTGATCGTATTCAGGATCGTTCTGAACCATTTCAGTTTGATCGCCAATCCTGTCCTGCTGGTTCATTGTGGTTCCATTATTGTTGAGCGTATTGTAGGTATCATCAGTAGTATTTAAATTTACATCAGGTTTAAGTTTCCCAGCAGGTCTGTTGATATGAGAATATGTGTCATCGGCGTCGGCTTCATTCAGCATAACGTCAGACTGCAGCTTTTCCGTAGCTTTGTCAAACTGTGAATATGTATTATCATGTGTGTTGTTATAATGAAGATTTGTAATGTGTGAATAGGTCGGATCAAATAATACAGCGTTTACTTTCGACATCAGATGCCCGTAACCGTTCTCATCTACATGTATTTCTTTGTGTATGTCTGTATTAGTAGTCTCATATTGATTGTCGCTTTCTTCAATGGTGCCAGCGGTTTTTTACAACTGCTTTATTTTCGGCAGTTACATTTGCGTAAAGTGCGATGTCAGATTGGATATCCTGATCAGTGTTTGCTGTGTTAGAGAACGTACATGTAAAGGTGGCTTCGTCCGATTTGCTATAAATAGCACTAGTGTCGGCTTTCTTCTGATTTCGATTCTTTCTGAAAAAATGTAAAACGGTAGTAATGGTTTTCTGATTTCGACCTTTTTGTTACAACATAAATAAATCGCGCTAGTGATAGATGGTACTCTTTAGTTGATATGAGTGTTTATTTCTTATCCTTTATTTTCTTCATTTGTCGGTTAGTGCGTTGTGAAACGAATGTATAATATAAAAATAGCATAATTTTCATATTTAAATTTGGTTAGAAGGCGAAGGCTAAATGTTTTTGAACATATTTGTCATTAGACATATCAGCAAGGTATTCTGTTGGTCAAACCAGGGTATCAATGACCTAAGGTAAAAATCAACTTTCACAGACCTAATTTGCCAGAGGCCGGACACGACAAATGCAGGCTTGTTATGGATAAGCATGTTCATAATCAGACATTGAAAAACAAATTATTTCTCCAGCCATTCGATGGCAATTAAATAATGGTGGCTAATGGCTATGTAACCTTCCATGCTATGTTATCTTATTAAAACCTTTCTGTAAGCACCGTCGTATGATCGGCGTACAAAGAATAGGTTTGTCATAAACTGCAACTCAGAATTTTAGCATTTTGGAGTTGATCTGAGAATAAAAAAGCTACAGGGGAAAAATAGGTGTGATGCCATCCGGCTGTATCAACAATTCCTACAGCTATACTTACTGAGGTATTGATATCATCTATAAAAATCGATCCAAATATTCAATTCAAATTATTTTCTTTTAAAGGAATCTTATAAACAAAAGAAATTAATTGTATACAACGACACTCGCCGTTACTGAAAAATACTGATGTCAAGAAATATGCATGGGTATTTATGGAGACCAAAGTCTAGCTCCGACCTGTTATTCGTCTACTTTGGCTGTCGATCAACTAGCGATACACTGTGTTGATTTGTAATTTGCAGAAACCCATTATTGTTATAATAGTTGCACTATAATTACTAAAATACATAGAACACAATAAACACAAACACATTTTACCTTACAATGAGAAAGGTTGCCACAGCAATCGCAACAATGACGACAACTGTAGGAGCTGATACGTAGACTGCAAATAGGCTTTTGCTTGTTAGCGCTGGAACAAACACACAGAATACACAGACGTCTTACTAAATATAACGAGTATTAATACGTGATACTTGCAGGAAGAAATAGAATTAGTTTTAACATGATTTAAAAAAATAGCAGCTATGGTAATTTCTTTTATACACGAGCCTAATGCATAGAACCGAGTGTAACCCCAGTGGAAAATTGTTTTGCCACTGACCGTTCAAAGGCGGTATCCACTTAAAGTGGTTTTCATTTTCTTTAATTATTTGTAATGTCTTATTTGAAATTGATAAATTAATAAAAGCCATGCTCTGTTTACCTCTTTACTTTTTGGCTGAGATGGAGACTGTGTTTTCTTGTGATAGATAATATTCCCATTTAATTGATTTAGATCTAACTGATTTATTTGATTTGGGACCTCAGTGGCCGAGTGGTTAAGTTTGTTGATTAACACACGCTCCTCACCGCTGTGGGTTCGAGTCTTCCCGGATTCGAAAGCTTCGGTCGATGGTTCTACCCAGGTTCCCGCCCGTGCTGAAAAATGCCCTGAAGGGCACCTGGAGTCTTCCTCCACCGGAAAATAGCTGGAATGGCCATTCAGTAACTGAATGCTTGCCGTTATAGTGGAAGAAGATAACAAATCACAAAACAGACAAAGGCTGTTGAAATACCAGAAGAGGAGAAACAATGTAACAGTTAAGCGGTATAGCCCAAACTTACATTATCAACAGAAAAAATATCGACTCGACAAACAACTGTTTCTGAATATTGAAAATGTTTTTCTGACTTCCCCAACTGTAATAAAGTCATGAAAGATTTAGTAAATATCTTCAGAAGACAAACACACCATTTTTGTAATATGTGTAAACATAAAATCACAAAATAAGCTGGGCTTGTGCCCTGGAACGGATTAGCAATAAATCTATCGGAAGGTTTCCTGGAAGGAATTCGTGAAGAAAAACTGCCGGTCTTCCTCCTTGGGAGTTTGAGTAATATTCAAACACCATGCCCGACAATATCTTCATTTGCCTTGTTTTTTTAAGTAACGTATTTCTGGATCAATTTCTATGAATACCAAACACACTAGAGTGTGCAATTAAAGTTTACCTTAAATAAAATATTTGTTTTGAAGTATTTTATTATTGCCAAGTTCCTTTCTGTTTGTTTATCAGCGTATTGGTTGTGTAGCGATTCCATGTACTTTTATTGTTAAGTGTTAAAAGACAGGAAGGCTGCCGAAAAGAATGTCAAGGTGTAAACATGTAATTTACAATGTCAAAATAGAATTAAAATCAATTATAACTAACAAAGTTTACCATTAAAGGAATGTCCGGTCCATCCTTCAATGCAATGACAAGTGAATGTGTCGGCATTGATGTCGTGGCAGGTTGCTCCGTTCTCACAAGGGCTTACATTGAATAATGTAATAAAGTGTAAATAAACAATTAATTGATTTACCATTGCAGTGTGTCGGCATTGATGTCATGGCAGGTTGCTCCGTTCTCACAAGGTTTCGTTATACACACTGAAATGGAGTTTTCTTAAACATGTTATTACGTACAAAAGATTTCACGAGTCATTTCAAAGTACGAGGCCGAATAAAGAAAGAAAGAAAGAAAGAAAGAAAGAAAGAAAGAAAGAAAGAAAGAAAGAAAGAAAGAAAGAAAGAAAGAAAGAAAGAAAGAAAGAAAGAAAGAAAGAAAATCAATCGTTAATCTAGCATTTGGTGTGTATTCTCGTACAACTAGCTAGATATCCCAAAAAAAGTGTACAGACTAAATTTTGCTCTATGTTAGATTTTATCTATTGATATTGTATTACCTTTTTAAAATTGTTGCATATTGACCTGCTTTATACTTACTCCATGTGTCGTATATAATAATATGATTTGGATCTCCACATATTTCATTGTTGTTCCCTGGACATTTATAGCTACAATCGTTCGAATATCTACTTTTAATGTAGCTATCTCCGCCAAAACATTTCCATCCCTAAAATGATAATTGTATTTGTTCAGAACTTGATTGCTGGAAACTTTAAAAGCAGTACTGTTCTAAAATTTTTGCGAGTACAACGAAATGATAGAATAAAAGCTCGATTAAACTAAAATAAAATAAAAAGTTTTAAATGACTAAACATTCTAGGTTGATTACTTTGCTAGATATCAGTATGAAAAGACACTGAATCCTGATCATAAGTCATTTTAATCCTTTTCATATGTCCTTTAAAAATGAATTTCAAGTTACCCGAATCCCTGCTGGAGTTCGGAAAGATTGGAACGTTTAAATTCGCGTTGTTATGCAATTTTGCCAACAACAAAGATATTTTCGTAAATTTGTACCTTTGCTCCGGCGTATCGTTTCCGCTTAGATTTACTAGTGATTTTGCAATATTCCCCATCATTGTTGTTTGGGTCCTCATAGAATTCTTTTGAGTTTATCAAGCTATCTCCATTCCTATCCAGAAAACATCCCAAATACCCCGCTGGTTGAATTGCTGGATATAAAAACGACATATTACATATGTTAATGTTCAGAAAGGCTCAGTTCTCTTTTCGTAGAACAGTTTAAAACTTGTTTTGCGATATACGGAAACTATAAACTACAATTGTTCCATGATAGGCGTCATCGCTGTAAAATGATAAAATATATTACTAAACATCACTCTTGCATCAAATTGTGAGTGTCCTGTGTTGACAAAACAAGCATCAAATAGATATGTGTTGTATTGTTTCTTTAATAACAAACTGTATAGAAAGGTATACTTGGTTCATACGAATATTTGTTTCGTCAATTGCTGACTAATCTTATAAAATCATATTTTAAAAGTTCTTAGTATATACCTTAAACATAACGAATAAGGTGAAGAAACAATCGCTGAAGAATAAGAATTTTTAATGAAGGTCTTAAAACTTATTGTAAGCAATAAAAGTAACAATTTTTAATTTTTTTGTCTGCCCATTAAGATAATTTTCAAGGAAAATAAAATAACTCTAGAATATACTAAATTTATAATAAATTGTAAGATTTAAGAAGATTTTAGAAGCTTGTGGCATTAAAAGGTTTCATAATTTAAGGTAAAAACAAAATATATATGTATATCAGACAATTTAAACAATAGTTCGTGGTAACAATTGTTACTGTAACTACAAATGTAATAGAAGAAGAAACTGCTAAGAGGGGTTTAATGGTTTCCATTCACTGCAAAACAACCAACGCATTTGCAATGAATTGTTGTCGTTTTTGAACATAATGTAAGAGTAAAGTCATGAAAGTATTATCGGTTGTGAAATAACTGTAAACGATTTAAACAATACTTAACCTTGAATACGGTAGAACGTCGCAAAATAAATTGCAAGTATGTAGAATCTTCGTTTTATCGAAATAATTAACATCCTTTTCATAATATTTCTATATAAGTATGCAGGTAAGTCCAAAATTCCGCGATTAAGTCATAATTACGTTCTTTTAAGTATGTTAGATACATCCCGATAGCTGACAAGCAGGAACAAAAGTACCGGCAAGATAGTTCATACAACTGTGGTCATTAAAGAGGTAAATACTTCATTAACAGCGAGGTAGAGTAAACTGTTGTTTTGATCGATTTACAAGTTGCGGAAGTTGAAGTTTAAAAAAGTTCTCATTTTTAACTCCCCAACACAACAATCTCTCAAAAGTACACAACAATATTAACTATAGGATGTTGATAGCACTGTCAAGCGAAAAGCGTAGAAACTTGATAAAACTAACAGATACCAGGCTCCGTGATTATAAAACTTTGTTTTCATGTTCAACTCAATTCTTCAAACTTAAAGTATCAACAACATTTACAGTCTTCATAAATTAGAAAAAAAAACTGTCTTCACCAGTTGATATTCAGATCAATTGTCATTTTTTAGATTAAAATGTTTTACTATATATAACGAACAAAAATGAAGCCATCAAATTTTCATGCTCAAATTGAGTTGAGCATAAATAATTTTAAGAAACACGGAGTCAGACCACCTGGAGCTAAATCAACAAAACATAAAACAAAATTCAATCTAAAACCTTTGTGACTTGTGCAAACAAAAAGATTAGAAAAGCGATCAACTGTAAACTTATGAGCTATTTATAAAGTATGCATAACGGTGTATGATATCGTTGTATGATATCGTGTCAGAATATCTCTGACGGCAAGATGCCGATCACGTATGTAAAATGAAGATAAATTAATAACAATTATTTGTGCAATTTATTATTGAACTGCATTTTGCCATAGAAAATACTCATAAAAACATACAAATACACTAACAAAATTACCTCCGTTTCTTTTTAAAATGAACAATCAAGTAATATTTGTAACCAGCGAAAGCTAGAAAACCGTAAATGGGTCACATTTCCTATAACGTTTCGAGTCTATTGACGTTTAAATACATTTTGTTGAAAATGGCAAATTGGTATTTTTTTGTAAATAGCATGTCAGGACCGTAAAAAGGAGAAACTATGGGACGTGGGAAGCAATTTGTATTTCCATTACGCAATATAAACAGGCTTGATCAAATCGATTCTGCAATATTTTTACAGCTTTTAAAGTTCTTGTTTTATATATTCAGATAGTGGTAAGATAGATAAAATAATCACAAAATAGTTTGATGTAATTGCAGTATAATTATATGCGGAGTTTCAAGATAATATCAACTGTTATGTAACTTTTGCGTTTGATTTCCTGTTCTTAGTAAAATTATGTTGAGCTTGAACTATTCTGTTTATGATGGTAATTTCACCAATTAAATGTGATCGTATTCAGGCTCGTTCTGATCCTTTTCAGTCTGTTTGTCAATCCTGTCATGCTGGTTCATTGTGGTTTCATTTTTGTGAAGATAACTGTAGGTAACATCGGTTGCAGTAATATTTACATCAGGTTTGAGTTTCCCTGCAGGTCTGTTGATATGAGAATACGTGTCATCGGCATCAACTTCATTCAGAATAACGTCAGACCGCTGCTTTTCTGTAGCTTTGTCAAGGTGCGAATATGTGTTATCACTTGTGTAGTTATTATGAAGGTTTGTCGTGTGGGAATATGTTGGATCATGTAATACAGCGGTAGTTTTAGACTTTAAATGTCCGTAACCGTTGTCATCCACCGGTATTTCGTAGTTTATGTCAGTATTAGCATTCTCGCTTTCTTCAATTGTGCCAACGATTTTTGCATTTGCCTTATTTTTAGCAGTTACACTTGCGTAAACTGGAATGTCAGAGAGGATGTCTTGATCCTTGTATGCTGTGTTAGAGAAAATATGAGATTCGTCTGATTTGTTATTAATGACACTCGTGTCGCCTTTCTTCTGATTTCGCCTCTTTCTGAAATAAATGTTAGAAATAAAGGTAAAACGGTAGTAATGGACAAGTCTTCTTATTTCGACTATTTTGGAACAAAAATAACAAATCGCGCAAGTGATAGCTGACAGTCATTCGCAAATATGAGATTTTATTTCATTTCCCTTTTTCTTCTTTCGTCAGTTAGTGTGTTACCTTGATTTTTATACGAGTGTATAACAGTTTGACAAAGTTTTCATATTAAAATTTGGCAAGAAGGCAAAGACTTAATGCCTTTGACTTAATGTAAAAGAAAATTTAACTTTGACAGACACCGAACACGACAAGTGCAGGCGTGTTATGATTGGGAATGTTCATACCCAGATATTGAAAAGCAAATTAATTCTCAATCCTATCGATGGCAAACAAAACTTCAATATCTTTTATAACCTTCAATGCGATATTATCATTTAAAAAATGATAGTGCCTCTAACTGGGAGCGAACCCGCACCGTCACGGCGACAGCGCCTAGCCCTGCAATTCCTGCGAGGCAACCAACTGAGCTAGCCGGAAGAACCCCCATAAAAGGTTGATCGGATAGCCCTGATATATGTCGCCATCACTGCATGACATAGGTAACGGGTTATTTTTACTAATAAAAGTACTGACAATATGTATGGGGAGACTTCTTACGGGGCGCCACACTGCACAAATAGCGCTACTGTGAATTTCAAATAATGTGCCTCTAGCTGGGAGCGAACCCGCTCCGTCACGGCGTCAGCGCATAGCCATGCAATTCCTGCGGCGCAACCAAGTGAGCTAACCGGGAGAACCCCATAAAAGGTTGATCGGATAGCCCTGATATACGGAGCAATCACTGCATGACATCGGTAACAGGTTATTTTTACTGATAATAGTACTGACTATATGTACGGGTTGACTTTTTACGACCGCCACACCGCACAAATAGCGCTAATTTAAAACAATTCCAATAATATCGGCGTAAAAAGAATAGGCGTGTCCTAAGCTAGAAAAAATACAATTTACAAAGTTGTTCATTAGCATTTGAAGGTATATCTGGGAACCTATATCAATTACATCTGAAGGCCGTCACTGTAAAGTACTGAAATCCATGTATGTCAAAAAGATGCGTGTACACTATACTGTATAAATACAAAGCACAAATTTTACCAACACGCACACTTACCTGATAACGATAAAAGTTATCACACCAAGAGTTGCAGTTACAACAGCTAAAGGAACTGATATGTGGACTGCAATTAGGCTTCTGCTTGATTGCCCTGGAATGCAAAAACGACATACTAAATATAGCAATAAATATTAAGACGTGATGCATGCAGGAAAGTGGTATTGGTTGAGGTCTAAAAGAAAAATTTAAATTGCAATCAGTTTTCTTACATTAATTCCATTAACCGAATGATCATGTATTAAACCGTAAGCATGTATTAAAACAACAAATTGTTTATAAGTTTAACTATTTATTAATAAATAATTGAAATAGTAAAACAAAAGCTTCATATTATATTTAAGATTTACGTTTACATTTTTATTAACATACTTCACATTAGCTGAAAGTAAAACAAAATGCGTTGCATACCAGATGAATTATCGCTCAGCCTTGAAATGTTTGTTGTAGCAGATGAGGAAGGTAACCAGGTGACAGTCGATGAAGATGACGATCCTATTGGATGTGTGACTGTAGATGTTAGTGTTTCTGAAATAGGCGTTTGAGTGACCGGTAATTTGCAATAGAGAATATGAGGCAAAACCTGACAAAGTAATAAAATTTGTTTTACATTGTTTGAAAAGTTAGACGCTGTGGTAATTCCGTATGTACAGTAGCCTTTTTCTTGATTTCTATCTTTTAGCTGCCAACGTAACGTGGGATTCATTTTGTGAACAGGCAAATGTTGTTGAAGCAACAGAAGAGACGGTTAATTTT